>CM051456.1:58927858-59048882 GCA_028274465.1 Plantago ovata | reverse complement strand
TGATGGCAATGTGTTTCTGATGAATGTGTATTTTACACTTTATTCGAGTCTTTTTCACCTTTTTAGCTATCCTCTATGTTCATTTAGCTATATTTAGTAATTTATTAGAATAGTGTCACGTTTCCCTTTAGTTTTTATTTTACAGGTTTTGGTTGAAATTCGGAGATTTCGGGCAATTATATTGAAGTTGACACGGAATTGGTGTTCCAGAAGCCTATTTGGAGTATCTGAAGGTTTCCGGATAGGATTTGGAGTCTAGGGGTCGAATCTGAGTTAGAAGGCCACTAGAAGTCAGAAACCGAGTCCGAAAAGGTGAAGAAATCCAAACGCGCGTCGAAAAACTCGGCAATTCCGCGAAATAGCTTGGGGGCGAAACCGCCGCCTGGGGAACACGCCCCAGAGTTTTTCGGGGCCTATATATAGTGCTCAGTTTTTCTCCGAAAATCATATCTTTCCAAGCCTACTTTCTCACCTCTCTCTATGTTTTAGGTAGGAACTTCCCGGGGCCTGTCCTGGGAGTTCCGTAGCTTAGGGGATACTTTTTCATAGCAGATTGGAGCTCGTAGGATCGCAATCATCCGGAGATTTACAACCTTCGGTAAACTTTGTATCTACATTTTTATCTACTTATTTTATTCTTCTTTCAACATGTTTTCTTCTATGATTGCTGTTGATTGCATGCCTATTATGAGTAGCAAACTTATCGTTGGTGGTAGTAGTATGTGAATTCTTAGCGAGGGAAGATAATCATGCTAATGGCTATATCGCGCATTATACTCCGTGTCATTGCTTTATTTCGTTGATCAGTTGTAACCAAAATTCTCGTATGTTGTATTGATTATTATGCACAATGGACACTAGTCGACCATCAGACCAATTATCTTCGTAGTGTTGAATAATTCGGAACACATTAGGACATCAGTGATTGACTAGTCAGACCAATATCTTCGTAGTGCTTAATACTTGCAACAGGACACTAGATTGATTCAAAGATCTCTATGCAAGACCGAGGAATTTATGCATGATTATCGACACATTATGTTAAGAAGGACCATACTATCACAATCTCCATTATCTGCTGAAAACCCCTATGCTTTCTATTTGCTGTTCTATTTTCTTAATTAGATTGATTAAGCTCGATAGTCCTGAGAGAACGACACTCGAGTCATCTACTACTACACACGTTTTTCGTTGTAGTGGTTCTTGCCTTGGCTAAATAAGCAATTTTACATTTGCTGAGAATCCCCACCTACACAAATCTTGATTGGCAATGGGTTTCTTAGCTGAATCCTGAAATGTTCAAGGATATAGCATATCTTGATTCCATACATAACTGGAAAGGAAGGTGAGACCTTGTTGTCTTCTACCTTTACCTAAACTTAGTAACACAATCAACAAGCCTGTTGAAATGTACTTAGCCCAGTTAAGTTCCGTTTATTTTCATATATGCATCAGCAATGGCCATCTTCTCAGCCTACTTGGTCAATTCCTCCAACTTGGGAGTCAAGAACTTTAAGGTAGCAGAGAGCTACTAGACCAAGTGAAGGCAGAGATGCTTTCTCTTAACGTGCTTTGTCCAAGTCACGGGAGCTATCTCGCCTTTCTTCATTTTTGCATTTCTGACGTCACTGTAGAAAGCTTCAATTTCTTCGTCAGTGGCAGTGACGTCATCTTCAGTTCAGTGGTGGAATCTGAAAAATCTCCGCTAAATCAGTCCATTTCAGGACGATTTGCGTGTTCTGAACATAAGTAAGATCACTTTTTCAGTGACTCCTTTACTGTCTGTAAGGGACTGGATTTCTGCATTGTTGAAACTCCATTATATCAACAGCTCACTTGCTTAGTGCGAGCAGAGATAAAGTTCATCATGAGGCCTTGCTGCTTGATGAACTCAAGCGCCTCTTCATTTGTCATCGAGTTCTTGTTCATAAAAGTACCTAATGTACTTTTTTTTGCAAACCCTCCCCATTGCATCAACATCTCACACTTTGCAGTGTCAAGATATGACGGAGGCATAGGTTTTTGGATTCGGTCGTTTTTCAACACAACTTTCGTTGTGTTTGGGGCCGGAGTAGTCACGGAGCAGTGCGTGTTTCAGCACTGTCAACCTTTGACGATTTTGAGGACTTGATAACTGTCTCTTGGGAGCCATTTCTTATATAGCAAGAAAAGTGTACGAAAAAGATAGTTTGCTTTTTGACCGGAGGTACAGTAGTTTCAGGCTAGAATTTGCAGAGAAAGAAATGTGAGTTAAAGAATTTTGTCATTTCTCTAACTCCTTCTTTATATAGTGTCTCTGGTGTGTGAGAAACTCAATCGATTTGAGCTCTCAGCAAGGGTAAAACAGAGAAACACTGGAGTTAGTGGAGCCTTTGCATTGAATGCGTAGTGGCCCACTAACTAAAACCGTCAGAGCACTCTTCTCTTTGTTTTGTTAGCCGTTATAAGTAACTCCTTTTAATCAATGGCCACGATTGAATTTCATGTCATGATTATTGCGAGTTTATCTGTGCCAGCTTAACGTCACAAATTGATTTTACCGAGTATTAAGGGATAGATTGCTTGCTGAAATAGACAAGAATCTTTTCAGCGAGTTTGAATTAACAATCTAGATACTTGCTGAAAGTTCCCCCTTACTTAGATATCTCATATTTCTTAAGTTTAAAAGATATTTCTGATTTCCCGTATCAGTAAATTCTTTTTGTACTTGAGACATCCTTTGGTAAAATCTGAGAGATGAGCTTTGCTCTTTTTCTGAGTTCCCGTCTCAGAAAATTCCTTTGATACTTGAATACCTGTTTCAGTATCTTTTGATTGTCTGAGTACCCGTCTCAGCAATCCTTAAGTTCTTCTCTTACTGAGTGCCTGTCTCAGCAAGTGATCAAGTTTCCTAACAAATACCTGTTTTGAAGGAATTACTTGCTGAATGCCTGTTTCAGCAATCATGTTGTGACTTATCATTTCTTAGAAGAAATTAGTGACTTGGTCTTTTGGACAGGAATACTTTGGCTTGCTGAATACCTGTTTCAGCATTCTGCCAAGTGTATCCTTTATTGAGGTAGTTCAATCAATCCAAGGTTATACCTTAGCATTGCGAACCTATTATCCGGTAGGGGCTTGGTAAAGATGTCAGCAAGCTGATCTTCAGTGCCTACTTTCACAACCTCAATATCACCTTTTTCCACATGATCTCTAATGAAATGATGTCTAATATCAATGTGCTTGGTCCTAGAGTGAAACTTAGGATTTTGCGTAATTGCAATAGCACTTGTATTATCACAAAAGATTGGTGTTTTCTTTGCAGAAATACCATAATCTCTTAATTGTTGCTGAATCCATAGGATTTGAGCTGTGCAACAACCAGCTGCAATGTATTCAGATTCAGTAGATGAATTGGCGACACACGTTTGCTTCTTGCTGAACCATGATATTAATCTAGTACCCAAAAACTGACAAGTTCCAGAGGTACTTTTTCTATCAAGAGTTGATCCTCCATGATCAGCATCAGAATAGCCAACCAATTCAAGTCCAGAATCTTTAGGATACCATAATCCAACATTGACTGTACCTTTAACATATTTCAGTATTTTGATTGCCTTTTGTAGTGTGATTCTCTTGGATCAGATTGGAATCTTGCACACACACAAACAGCATACTGAATGTCAGGTCTACTTGCTGTTAAATACAACAAGGAACCAATGAGCTTCCTATACTTGTGTTCTTCAACACTTTTGTCCTCTTTAGTATAGCCCAATTTGGTACCAACACTCATAGGGATCTTTTCAGGTTTCTCATCCTCTTTGATCCTAAACTTTATGAGCATTTCTTTCGCATACTTTGCTTGATTTATGAATATTCCATCTTTGAGTTGCTTGACTTGCAATCCTAGGAAATAATTCAATTTCCCATCATACTCATTTCAAACTTATTTGTCATGAGTTTGGCAAAATCATCACAAAGTTGCTTGTCCTTAGATCCAAAAATTATGTCATCCACATAAATTTGAACTAAGAGTATTTTACCATCATGGTTCATGGTAAAAAGTTTTGTCAACTTCACCTTTCTTGAAACCATTTTCCAGCAAGAACTTAGCCAAGGTATCATACCATGCTCTTGGTGCTTGCTTTAGACCATATACAGCTTTCTGAAGCTTGTATACCATCTTGATTTCTGAGGGAAGTTCAAAGCCAGGGGGTTGTTCTAGGTAGACTTCTTCAGCAAGTTCACCATTTAAGAATGCACTTTTAACATCCATTTGGTAAACAATGAAGTCATTGTGAGCAGCAAAGGCCAAGAAAAGCCTAATTGCATCCAATCTTGCAACTGGTGCATAAGACTCATCATAGTCCAATCCTTCAGTCTGACAGTAACCTTGAGCAACTAAACGTGCTTTATTTCTTGTTACTTCACCAGACTCGCTCAGCTTGTTTCTGAACACCCACTTTGTACCAATAGCTTTCTTGTCTTCAGCAAGTGGCACAAGTTTCCAGACTTTGTTCCTTTCAAATTGATCCAATTCTTCTTGCATTGCCTTTATCCATTCAGAATGCTTCAAAGCTTCTTCTATGGTTTTAGGTTCAATTTCTGAAACAAAGCAAGAGAACAAAGATTCTACTTCTACGACAGTTGCTTCTTCAGCAAGTCCATGAGTAGCTTTGGATCTAGTCACTTGGCGTTTATTAATATCGCCAATCATATCCGTAGAGGGATGATCTCTAATCCATTTATTAACAGGTTTCTGTTTGTTGGATCAGGATATGTTTGCTCATCAGCATGTGACTCTTCAGTATGTACTTGTTCAGTACTACTGGGAATTTGTGTCTCTGCTGAGATTTGTTCGTCAGCAACTGCTTGTTCAGCATTGCTGGATTGAGGTATTTCATCAGCAGGCACTGGAGATTGCGTAATTTCAGCAACTTCCGGAGCAACCGCGTCTTTTGCTGGAAATTCTTTGTCGTGAACTATATTTATCTTGTCATGACTCGGGGGAGGAGAGTCATTGTCAGAATCATCATTTAGTTCAATTGACTTGATTTGCCTAGCATCAGATTCAGTTCTTTGCTCATGTATGATTAGCTTTTTCATACATTCTGATATTTCTTCTTCAGCAGGCACACCTTGTGACTTTTCGTAGAATACAACATGCACTGATTCTTCAATCTTTTGTGCCTTTTTGTTGTAAACTCTATAAGCTTTACTATGCAAGGAGTAGCCAAGAAATATCGCTTCGTCTGCCTTTGGTTGAAATGTTCTTAGGTATTCTCTACCATTGTTAAGAACGAAACACTTGCAACCAAATACTCTTAGATGAGTGATGTTAGGAGGTCTTCCAACAAACAATTCATAAGGAGTTTTGTTGTATTCCTTAGTAATCAAACATCTGTTTTGAGTATAGCAGGCGGTATTAATCGCTTCAACCCAATAAGCCTCACTTATTTCAGTGTCAGCAAGCATTGTTCTTGCGGCTTCTTTCAGGGTACGATTCTTCCGTTCAGCAACACCGTTTGCTGTGGTGTCCTTACTGAGGATAACTGATGTTGAATACCTTTTGAGGTACAATATTCAGTTATGTACTGGTTTACAAACTCAGTACCATGGTCTGTCCTTATGACTTTTACCTTGTCATTTTTCATGACTTCAAGCTTATTCAGCAAGTTAGGTATTTCAGTCTTGGTTTCAGATTTGTGCTTGATGAATACTACCCAAGTGAATCTTGAATAGTCATCTACCACGACTAGACCATACTTCTTACCAGCATAGCTTGTTGAAGAAGATTCAAACAAGTCCATGTGCAAGAGTTGTAAAGGTTTTGTAGTTGACGGTACTGCCTTGTTCTTGAAAGAAGATTTGGTTTGCTTTCCTTGCTGACATGCATTGCAAACACCATCCTTCTTAAAAGTAACCCTAGGTAATCCAACTACAAGTGCCTTTTTAGACAGCTTATTCAACGTCTTGAAGTTTAGATGACTTGTTCGTTTATGCCATAACCATGCTTTTTCAGCAAGGCAATCGTGATCTGAGACAAGGCATTTTTCAACGTTTGCTGAAGACCAATCAACGGTGTACAAGCCTCCTGATCTCCTTGCAATCATTATTACCTTTCTAGTCTCAAAATCTACAAGTTTACATTCATCACTTTTAATTTCGATGAAGTATCCTTTGTCAGCAAATTGACTCATGCTGAAAAGGTTAAACTTAAGATTTTTGACATAAAGAACTCCAGTAATGGTTATGCATCCTAACTTCACATCACCATAGCCTTTTATAGATCCGCAGCCTCCACCAGCAACCTTATTGTTGGACCTTTAGACCACCGTCTATAGTTTATAAGGTTATTCTTGTTGCCCGTCATGTGCTTTCCACAACCACTATCAAAGTGCCAGATTGCATCGTTTGTCTCCGTGGCTGAAGTCTGCACAATCAAGAGCAAACAAGTTAATTATCCAATGATGGATGTCCATTAACATGTTAAAGAATGCGTCCAGTGGAAACCCAAGTCTGAAGTTTTTCAACTTTGACTTGTTTTCTACTTGCTGAGGAACTAGGAGGATTTGAGCTGAAAGACTTTTGACTCGTGCTGGTCAAATCCACTTTCTGATGTGGTGTCTTGATCTGTTGACCTTTTTGCTGAACATACTTTTCAGTAAGTTCTTTTCTAGCAAGGTACCTTCTAGTCCTAGCATTGGGAGTCTTTTCAGAACTCTTAGGCTTGATTTTCTTCATCTCTTTGAAGTATCTTTGCTGACTTTGCTTATACTCATGAAAAATTTGAGTTTGCTTGGTTTTGAAACCTAGTCCACTTTTCGGAGAATGCTGAGCTTTTGCTTCAGCAACCTTACTTGATTTAGGTTTGTCAGCAAAGGACTTCTGATTACTTTTAGTAATCTTGCCTTTAGTCTTAACAACTTGCTTTTCAGCAACTTGTTTGGCGGAATGCTTCACAGCATTCTTCTTCTTTCCAGTTTGCTTCTCAGCAACCTGTTTTCCTTTTAAAGTCTTGTTACTTTGAGTAGCAACAACGGGCTTTATGAACATAGGTACTTGATTGCATGTTTCAGCAACCTTAGTTTGACCAAACTGATAGATCTCTGGTGGACTACTATCAGTAGCACGTACAAAGGAGATAGGTGATTTATCTTTTCTCAAGATTTCTACGTTATCACCTTCGCACGTTGCTCCTAAACCTTCTTTCTGAGATGGATCTCTCAAATAAGAGTTTAGTTCAGTCAGCGTATTACTTGCTTCCACATAGGATTTGAAATTGATTTTCATCTTTTTCATTTCTTGGATTTCAGCAAGTAACTTTAGAATTGAGGACTGATACTCTTCCAATTCTAATGCCATTTGAGAATTTTTCTCTGCAGCCTCAGCAATCAACTTCTTAAGACGCCTTATTTCAGCATCCTTTTCTTCTGTCTCTTCCTTCAGCAAGACGTACTTTTCAGTAGTTTGCTTGGTCAGAGTTTCAGCAAGTTGTAGTTTCTCTTGCTGTTTGCTAAGGGTTTTCTCAAATCTTTCGATTTCTCCTTGAATCTTGTCAAGGTCAATCTCGTCTTCACTTTCTGAGTCTGAGTCAGAGGTAGAGTTGTTTACCTGACCGGCCATGAGGCAGAATTCGTAGTTCGACACATCTGGATAAGCTTCCATAGCTATTCCACAAACTTCTTTGCCAATCTCCACGTCTAGAGTGGCTTCTTCATCGTCGGTGTCTGAACTTTCATCCTCACTGTCTTCGGAGCTAGTATCAATACACAATTCATCGATTTTTGCTTGAAGCTTCTTCTTTTCTTCAGCAATAAAAGCTCTTTTGAACTTCTTCTTCTTTTCAGCAGATTTGCCTTTCAGCAAAGGGCAATTAGCTTTGAAGTGTCCAGGCTTTTTGCAGTAAAAACATAGATCATTTCCAAATGCCGGTTCTTCTGATGATGTAGCTTGCCGAGCTTGCTTGTTCAGCGAGCTAGTATCATTCTTGTACTTATGGTAGTTGTTACCAAGATGCTTTTTCAGCTTCTCTTTTGCTTTTCGCCTCTCAAGTTCCTTACTGATGAATTTCTTCATGTATTTAACAACTAAAGCATTTTCATCAGCAGGCTCCTTATCATTCTTCTTTTCAGAAGATGACGGCTTTGCAGCAAGAGCAATGTTTTGCGATTTTTCAGCAAACACATTTTCTCTTTGCTTTGTCTCATAATTGACAGTAGCAAGATGAGAGAACAACTATGTTGGTGTAATGTCTGGCATTCCTTGATTATAATAGAAATTCTGAGTGTGGATCCATTCTTGATTCAGACTTCTGATGATAGTTTTCACTTTCTCAGAATCTGAGTAGAGGTTTCCAACACCCAATGCTGCCATTTCACTAACAAGAGTTGTGAATCTGAAATCCAAGTCTTCCAGTGACTCGTTTGTACCTTGCTTAAAGTTTTGAAACTTTAATTTAAGTACTTCAAGTTTGTTTTCCTTAGTGTTGTCAGATCCAGCACAAAGATCTTGAACCATTTTCCAAGCCTCCTTTGCAGTCTTAGCACCCCACAGTTTGCACTGTATGGTATCCGGAGTTGATCGAATGATGATATTTCTAGTTTGGCCATCAAGACGGAATCTCTTAGCTTCGTCAGAAGTCCATTCCTCTCTTGGTTTTGGCACAACCGTATCTGATGGTTCGCCTAGCATAGTTTCCTTCCCAGCTTCAGTGGTCTTGTGAGGGAAACTCCTTTCAACCTTGGTGATCTTGATAGGTCCATCATTAATGACGGTGACCATCTCATCACTAATGGCCTCAAGATGTAGCATCATGTTGTTTCGCCATTTCTCGTAATTTTCCAGCTTCAGCAAGGGAGCATCTCCTAAAGACATCCTGTCAGCAAAGCACTACCAAACTGATCAAGTGAGAGTGATTTACGGAAAGCACCTAAGGGGATCTAGGTTCAGTGCAGAAGGTTAAAGAACCTCCTGCTCTGATACCACTTGTTGGTCCCTTTAAACAACAAGAAAAGACTAGAGGTGGGGGGTGAATAGTCTTTCAAACTTTCGTCGTTTAAAACTTTCTCAGCAAGTACTTATTACTTTTCAGTAATGAGTTTGCTGATACTTAACTTTCTCAGCAAGCGTAAGTTACTTTACAGTAGCTTGGTTTGCTGATACATAAAATCAGAGAGCGGAAGTCTTTGATACAATAAATGCTCTTTCAGTAAGTAAAGGTTTCAGCAAGTGAAGTGAGTGACTGTGTAGAGACAGATATGATTTGCTGAAAGCTAAATACAGTAAGTAAATCACACAAACACTTTTATAGTGGTATCTGAGAGTGGCGTAATCTCTCAACTAATCCACTTTGTCCTTTCTAGGACTGAATCCACTAAGATATGATTGAGGTTCCTTACAATCTCCTATCTAAAGCGATTCAACAGAAACCAAAGCACACTTGCTTTGTCTCCAACCTAAACTAGAGAACTCAACCTTGTTCTCCACCAAACTTGGTACTTTTAATCAGCAAAACTATGCTCGATTAAGTTCCCCCTGAATATCACGCCTGAAAGGGTGTATTTTCAGTTAGAGAGTTTTGGGGTGAGATGACTTAATTATAACTTATTCAGTTACAACAAGTAATCTAAGAAACACAACTTGGAATACTTTGCAGTAAACAAGTTTGATTGTTTCTGGTGTCAAGACTTGTTCTTGTTTGAAAGAAAGAACACTTAACTAATTTCTTAGCCGAGTTTTTTCTACTTCTTCACAAGTAGCTTTTTCAAGCTTTAAGTCTTGGAACGGATCAGTGGCAGAAAGAGTGTTTGAAGGTTTGTGAGTTTTAAGCACAAGTGAGAGTTTGATCACGTTGTTGACACACTTCAACTCTTTGCCGGATGACCTCTATTTATAGTGTAAGTAAGGAGCCGTTTGAATTTCAAATCCTAAGGCTTTTGATCCTTAACATGTCACTATCTTGCTTTTGTACTTTCAGCAGCGTCTTTGTTTGTCTTCTAGTCTTCATGTCCTTCATGTGTAAGCTTTGCATTAAATGCACATTTGAATAGAATTCAAACAGTAATATTGGAGCGCAAATTCACGTACATTCAGCAAGAGGTCACATATGTTCCATCAGCAAGTGGTTAGTCTCAGTTTCAGCAAGCACAACCTACTCTGTCTTTCAGATTTTCACTTATGCAATGCTGTTGCTGAATTTTCCACTTTCTGAGCAACACGTGCCTTTGTAGATACCAGTCTTCAGCAATCTTCTAGTCTTCAGATCTTCAATTTCTTCAAGTCTTCAGATCTTCAAAAGTCTTCAAGATTCTGAGCGGTTTCTATTTGCTTCAATAATTTGTTTGTAATAAACAAAGTATATCTTCACCAAATGCTTCAATAGGTTATTTTCTTTTCAGAAAATAAGATACATCATAAGTTAAGCATCAATAAGTTATTTTCTTTTCAGAAAATAAAATACATCATACGCAAAAGAAATAACTTATGTAGCATCTAATCTAAGTCTTCAGCAAACGTTCCTCTTTTACAATGTCCTTAAAATTCTAAATTCCTATGGACCTTAAGAGTACTAGTTACTGGACTTTCCTTAATTTAGCATGGTTAATTGCTCATCAAAATTACAAGTTTCCTAACCGTCCTCAATTCTAAAGTTACTTGCTGAAATCCAAGAGATGAAAAAGATGAAAGTCAATTTCAAATCTTATGTGGATGCAAGTAATACGCTGACTGAACTAAACTCTTATTTGAGAGACCCATCTCAGAAAGAAGGTTTAGGCGCAATGTATGAAAGTGATGACGTAGAAATCTTGAGAAAAGATAAATCACCTATCTCCTTTGTACGTGCTACTGATAGTGGTCTTCCAGAAATCTATCAGTTTGGTCAATCTAAGGTTGCTGAAACAAGCAATCAAGTACCTATGACCATAAAGTCCGCTGTTGCTACTCAAAGTAACAAGACTTTAAAAGGAAAACAGGTTGCTGAGAAGCAAACTGGAAAGAAAAAGGATGTTGTGAAGCATCCCGCCAAACAAGTTGCTGAAAAGCATGTTGTTAAGACTAAAGGCAAGATTACTAAAAGTAATCAGAAGTCCTTTGCTGACAAACCTGAATCAATTAAGGTTGCTGAAGCTAAAGCTCAGCATTCTCCGAAAAGTGGACTCGGTTTCAAAACCAAGCAAAGTCAACTCTTTCATGAGTATAAGCAAAGTCAGCAAAGATACTTCAAAGAGATGAATAAAATCAAGCCTAAGAATTCTGAAAAGAATCTAAATGCTAGGGCTAGAAGGAACCTTGCTAGAAAAGAACTTACTGAAAAGTATGTTCAGCAAAAAGGTCAACCGAGCAAGACACCACATCAGAAAGTGGATTTGACCAGCACGAGTCAAAAGTCTTTCAGCTCAAAACCTCCTAGTTCCTCAACAAGTAGAAAACAAGTCAAAGTTGAAAAACTTAAGAATTGGGTTCCACTGGACGCATTCTTGAACATGTTAATGGACATCCATTATTGGATAATTAACTTGTTTGCTCTTGATTGTGCATACTTCAGCCACGGAGACAAACGATGCAATCTGGCACTTTGATAGTGGTTGTGGAAAGCACATGACGGGCAACAAGAATAACCTTATAAACTATAGACGGTGGTCTAAAGGTCCAACAATAAGGTTTGCTGGTGGATGCTCCGGTTCTACAAAAGGCTATGGTGATGTGATGTTAGGATGCATAACCATTACTGGAGTTCTTTATGTCAAAAATCATAAGTTTAACCTTTTCAGCATGAGTCAGTTTGCTGACAAAGGATACTTCATCAAAATCAAAAGTGATGAATGTAAACTTATAGATTTCGAGACTAAAAAGGTAATAATGATTGCAAGAAGATCAGGAGGCTTGTACACTGTTGATTGGTCTTCAGGAATTGTTGAAAAATGCCTTGTCTCAGATGATGATTGCCTTGCTAAAAAAGCATGGTTATGGCATAAACGAACAAGTCATCTAAACTTCAAGACGCTGAATAAGCTGTCTAAAAAGGCACTTGTAGTTGGATTACCTAGGGTTACTTTTAAGAAGGATGGTGTTTGCATTGCATGTCAGCAAGGAAAGCAAACCAAATCTTCTTTCAAGAACAAGGCAGTACCGTCATCTACAAAACCTTTACAACTCTTGCACATGGACTTGTTTGAATCTTCTTCAACAAGCTATGCTGGTAAGAAGTATGGTCTAGTCGTGGTAGATGACTATTCAAGATTCACTTGGGTAGTATTCATCAAGCACAAATCTGAAACCAAGACTGAAATACCTAACTTGCTGAATAAGCTTGAAGTCATGAAAAATGACAAGGTAAAAGTCATAAGGACAGACCATGGTACTGAGTTTGTAAACCAGTACATAACTGAATATTGTACCTCACAAGGTATACAACATCAGTTATCCTCAGTAAGAACACCACAGCAAAACGGTGTTGCTGAACGGAAGAATCGTACCCTAAAAGAAGCCGCAAGAACAATGCTTGCTGACACTGAAATAAGTGAGGCTTATTGGGTTGAAGCGATTAATACCGCCTGTTATACTCAAAACAGATGTTTGATTACTACGGAATACAACAAAACTCCTTTTGAATTGTTTGTTGGAAGACCTCCTAACATCACTCATCTAAGAGTATTTGGTTGCAAGTGTTTCGTTCTTAACAATGATAGAGAATACCTAAGAACATTTCAACCAAAGGCAGACGAAGCGATATTTCTCGGCTACTCCTTGCATAGTAAAGCTTATAGAGTTTACAACAAAAAGGCACAAAAGATTGAAGAATCAGTGCATGTTGTATTCTACGAAAAGTCACAAGGTGTGCCTGCTGAAGAAGAAATATCAGAATGTATGAAAAAACTAATCATACATGAGCAAAGAACTGAATCTGATGCTAGGCAAATCAAGTCAATTGAACTAAATGATGATTCTGACAATGACTCTCCTCCCCCTAGTCATGACAAGATAAATATAGTTCACGACAAAGAATTTCCAGCAAAAGACGCGGTTGCTCCGGAAGTTGCTGAAATTACGCAATCTCCAGTGCCTGCTGATGAACTACCTCAATCGAGCAATGCTGAACAAGCAGTTGCTGATGAACAAGTCTCAGCAGAGACACAAATTCCCAGTAGTACTGAACAAGTACATACTGAAGAGTCACATGCTGATGAGCAAACATATCCTGATCCAACCAACAGAAAACCTGTTAATAAATGGATTAGAGATCATCCCTCTATGGATATGATTGGCGATATTAATAAACGCCAAGTGACTAGATCCAAAGCTACTCATGGACTTGCTGAAGAAGCAACTGTCGTAGAAGTAGAACCATTGTTCTCTTGCTTTGTTTCAGAAATTGAACCTAAAACCATAGAAGAAGCTTTAAAGCATTCTGAATGGATAAAGGCAATGCAAGAAGAACTGGATCAATTTGAAAGAAACAAAGTCTGGAAACTTGTGCCACTTGTTGAAGACAAGAAAGCTATTGGTACAAAGTGGGTGTTCAGAAACAAGCTGAGCGAGTCTGGTGAAGTAACAAGAAATAAAGCACGCTTAGTTGCTCAAGGTTACTGTCAGACTGAAGGATTGGACTATGATGAGTCTTATGCACCAGTCGCAAGATTGGATGCAATCAGGCTTTTCTTGGCCTTTGCTTCTCACAATGACTTCATTGTTTACCAAATGGATGTTAAAAGTGCATTCTTAAATGGTGAACTTGCTGAAGAAGTCTACCTAGAACAACCCCCTGGCTTTGAACTTCCCTCAGAAATCAAGATGGTATACAAGCTTCAGAAAGCTGTATATGGTCTAAAGCAAGCACCAAGAGCATGGTATGATACCTTGGCTAAGTTCTTGCTGGAAAATGGTTTCAAGAAAGGTGAAGTTGACAAAACTTTATTTACCATGAACCATGATGGTAAAATACTCTTAGTTCAAATTTATGTGGATGACATAATTTTTGGATCTAAGGACAAGCAACTTTTTGATGATTTTTCCAAACTCATGATAAATAAGTTTGAAAAGAGTATGATGGGAAAATTGAATTATTTCCTAGGATTGAAAGTCAAGCAACTCAAAGATGGAATATTCATAAATCAAGCAAAGTATGCAAAAGAAATGCTCATAAAGTTTAGGATCAAAGAGGATGAGAAACCTGAAAAGATCCCTATGAGTGTTGGTACCAAATTGGGCTATACTAAAGAGGACAAAAGTATTGAAGAACACAAGTATAGGAAGCTCATTGGTTCCTTGTTGTATCTAACAGCAAGTAGACCTGACATTCAGTATGCTGTTTGTGTGTGTGCAAGATTCCAATCTGATCCAAGAGAATCACACTACAAAAAGGCAATCAAGATACTGAAATATGTTAAAGGTACAGTCAATGTTGGATTATGGTATCCTAAAGATTCTGGACTTGAATTGGTTGGTTATTCTGATGCTGATCATGGAGGATCAACTCTTGATAGAAAAAGTACCTCTGGAACTTGTCAGTTTTTGGGTACTAGATTAATATCATGGTTCAGCAAGAAGCAAACCTGTGTTGCCAATTCATCTTCTGAATCTGAATACATTGCAGCTGGTTGTTGCACAGCTCAAATCCTATGGATTCAGCAATCTTTTGTGATAATACAAGTGCTATTGCAATCACGCAAAATCCTAAGTTTCACTCTAGGACTAAGCACATTGACATTAGACATCATTTCATTAGAGATCATGTGGAAAAAGGTGATATTGAGGTTGTGAAAGTAGGCATTGATGATCAGCTTGCTGATATCTTTACCAAGCCCCTATCGGATAATAGGTTCGCAATGCTAAGGTATAACCTTGGATTGATTGAACTACCTCAATAAAGGATACACTTGGCAGAATGCTGAAACATGTATTCAGCAAGCCAAAGTATTCCTGTTTAAAAGACTCAGTCACTGATTTCTTCTAAGAAATGATAGGTCACTACACGTTTGCTGAAACAGGTATTCAGCAAGTAATTCCTTTCAAAACGGGTATTTGTTAGGAAACTTGATCACTTGCTGAGACAGGCACTCAGTAAGAGAAAGAGCTTAAGGATTGCTGAAAAAGGCATTCAGACAATCAAAGATACTGAAACATGTATTCAAGTATCAAAGGAATTTTCTGAGACGGGAACTCAGAAAAAGAGCAAAGCTCATCTCTCAGATTTTACCAAAGGATATCTCAAGTACAAAAGAATTTACTGATACGGGAAATCAGAAATATCTTTTAAACTTAAGAAATTATGAGATATCTAAGTAAGGGGGAACTTTTAGCAAGTATCTAGGTTGATTAATTCAAACTCGCTGAAGAGATTCTTGTCTATTTCAGCAAGCAATCTATCCCTTAAAACTCGGTAAAATCAATTTGTGACGTTAATTGGGCACAGATAAACTCGTAATAATCATGACATGAAATTCAATCGTGGCCATTGATTAAAAGGAGTTACTATTCTAACGGTTAATAAAACAGAGAGAGAGAGTGCTCTGACGGTTTTAAGATTTTGGGCCACTACGCATTTAATGCAAAGGCTCCACTAACTCCAGTGTTTCTCTGTTTTACCCTTGCTGAGAGCTCAAATCAATTGAGTTTCTCACACACCAGAGACACTATATAAAGAAGGAGTTAGAGAAATGACAAAATTCTTTAACTCACATTTCCTTTCTCTGCAAATTTTAGCCTGAATCTACTGTACCTCCGGTCAAAAAGCAAACTATCTCTTTTCGTACAAATTTTCTTGCTCTATAAAAGAAATGGCTCCCAAGAGACAGTCTTCTAAGTCCTCAAAGTTGTCAAAGGTTGACAGTGCTGATACACGCACTCCGGTGACTACTCCGGCCTCAAACACAACAAAAGTTGTGTTGAAAAACGACCGTATTTCTGAAAAACCTATGCCTCCGTCATATCTTGACACTGCAAAGTGTGAGATGTTGATGCAATGGGGAGGTTTTGCAAAAGAAAAGTACATTAGGTACTTTTATGAACAAGAACTAGATGACGAAAATGAAGAGGCGCTTGAGCTTATCAAGCAGCAAGGCCTCATGAACTTTATCTCTGCTCGTACTAAGCAAGTGAGCATGATTGATACAATGGAATTCTACAACAATGCAGAAATCCAGTCCCTTACTGATAGTAAAGGAGTCACTGAAAAAGTGATCTTTACTCATGTTCAGAACACGCAAATCGTCCTGAAATGGACTGATTTAGCGGAGATTTTTCAGATTCCAATCACTGGAACTGAAGATGACGTCACTGCCACTGACGAAGAAATTGAAGCTTTCTACAGTGACGTCAGAAATGAGAAAATGAATAAAGGCGAGATTGCTCCCGTGACTTGGACAAAGCACGTTAAGAGAAAGCATCTCTGCCATTCACTTGGTCTAGTAGCTCTGCTACTAATAAAAGTTCTTGACTCCCAAGTTGGAGGAATTGACCAAGTAGGCCTGAGAAGATGGCCATTGCTGATGCATATCCATGAAAATAAAACGGAACTTAACTGGGCTAAGTACATTTTCAACAGGCTTGTTGATTGTGTTACTAAGTTTAAGGTAAAGGTAGAAGACAACAAGGTATCACCTTCCTTTCCAGTTATGCATGGAATCAAGATATGCTATATCCTTGAACATTTCAGGATTCAGCTAAGAAACCCATTGCCAATCAAGAAGTCTGTATGCAATGTGGGAAGATCTTTCTACAAGCAGAATGTACCTAAGATTGCTGGAAAGAAAACTAAGAAGACAACAACTGCAAATGTTGTCAGCACAAGCCAGCAAGAAAGGTATACAACAGCTGCAGATGTTACCACTCAGCAACTTAGAGATGAAACTGCTGTTGGTGATGGTAACACAAATGAAGCTACTGTAGAAAATCAACAAGGTACGTGTACAAGAGCCGTTGCTGAAAATGCAACTATAGATGACTCTGGGAAACTGGAGAAATCTAACAAGAAAAAGCGGAAAGCTGATGATGACACTCAGACTGCAGCGTCATCAGCAAACCCCGTACCTAAGAGGAAACGGACCAGCAACAAAAGGAAGAAAACACTAGCTCGCAAGTCAGTCCCTGTTGTCCAAGACCTCTCAGACAATTCCCAGACAAATGCTGAAATGCATTTGCCAGTAGATGTTGCTGAGGTGATTACTGAAGCCTATGTCAGCAATGTTGAAGTGTTTGCGGAAGCCCTCAACAATCAACTCAATGTTGATAATTCTACTGAGAATAGACCACAAGGCAGTGGAAATGAAATTCCTGCCCAAGTCCCAGATATCTACATTGTAGATAATTTAGATGATCCAACTTTGAGACCAGCAACTGACATTGCTATTGATCTGCAAAGAGCGGCACTTGCTGATGCTGCTGAAAAGATGGTTGCTGAACAAGCAACTCATCAAGTTGCTGAAACCCCACTTGCTGAAGGACCAGTTGCTGAGACAGCAATGGTTCCGGTTCAAGAAGTTGCTGAAACACAAGAAGCATTATTCAACGACGCATCTCGTGATGCTGAGAATACTGGCCCAAGTTCACCCAAGACATCAATCGAAAAAGTCCAGCTTGTACTGGAAGAAATAAGCAAACAAATGGAGTTGGAGTTTGAAGAATCATCCACCAAATCTATTGATGCCTTCATGACAAGCAGTGAGCTCAAGGGTCAAGATGCTTCTGCTCAACTTGTCATTTCAGAGACAAGGGAGATTGTTGAAACCGCACAGCTTTCTCAAATAGAGCAAAACCAGAAGTCTGCTGAAGAAACAGTCCAAGAAGCTGAAGAAACTGTTAATGCTGAAAGGACTGAGCCACAACCTGTCCTTCTTCAGCAGGTAGTTAATTCAACCATCAGTAAAACTTCAATTTCTGAAAATTGTTCTTTTGCTAATATTATATTATCTCTACAGACTTCTCAAGATGCAAGTCAGATGGTTGCTGAAGCCTCTGCACCAGAACCAACACTCCCTACTCAGCAGGTAGTTAATAATTTTGGTATAAAAAAACTAAGTTTGACAACTTAGTACTTGTGTCTAACTCTAATTTATTTCAGGATGAACAAATGGAGGATGCTACTCAAGCTCCTCATGGAATGGAAATTGTACTACATGAGCTTGCTGACTCTCAGCAGGTAAATCATGTTTCAGATATAAACTCTAAAACAATTCTCCAAACCATTCCTGATCTAAATAACGTTCTTTTTCAGGCTCAAAAGGAGACCACTGAAGTGGTACTCATCACTGAAGATCATCAAGTAAGTTCTGAGGAACTGTACTTGAACTTCAAAAGGACAACTTTGTCAAGAGTTGCTAAGTCCGTCAGCAACTGGCAAAGGTACAGGCGAATGGATTTCTCTGATCTTCACCTTCATCTCTCAAACGAGAAAAAGAGATCTTCTCTGCTGAAGCTCGAAACATTTGTCCACTCCATCCTTTATGAAGAAATGACATATTCTCAGCAAATGAGCTCGAATCTGATTGCTCAAATCAGAGAGAATATGAAGGCAAAATTCAAGAATGCCTCTCCAGCTGAACAAGCTGTGATGCTCAAAGGTTTATTTGTACCTGTGGTGGCTGATCCCCACAAAATCAATGAGGAAGAGGAAGTGACAAGTGTTGCTTTGTATAAGCACGTTGAGCTAGTCTCTGACAGACGATGATGAAGAAGAAGAAGATGAGAACATTCCCACTGATCCCAGTGATGATGAAGGAAAAGATTCCAAGGACAAGAAAGACGATGATGATGACAATCAAGGTCCAAGTCCTGATGCTGGAGGATTGAAGTTAACAGCTGCTGAAATGCTCAACCAGAAAATCAGCAAGCTGAACAACAACAACCTCAGCAAGAATCTCAACATCCTCCTGCTGCTGCTGAAAATCAAGCACCTGTGCAAGGTAGAAGAAGAATATGCCAGAAAAAGGGCTGCCTTGAAAAATGGCAAAGTCCAGTTTCTGATGCCAAGGTTACTGAAGAAAACCTTCATGATGATGATGAACAAGATGAAGATTACCAACACGCTCTCCAGAACAGTCTCTTGATCCATGCAAGGCACACGCAGGATCTAGAAATTGGTCAATCTTCAGGAGTAAGACCAACGAAAGTCCCCTCCCTTCCATTTACTACTGGCGAAACTCCAGTAATTGAGTCTCAAACTCAATTAAAACTAACTACTGGCGAAACTCCAGTAATTGAGTCTCAAACGTTGCCTTCAGCAACTACTCAATTAAAACTAACTACTGGTGAAACTCCAGTTGTTGAGTCTGAAGCGTTGCCATCAGCAACCACTCAACAAAAAGGAAGTGAAGCTACTGATAAAGGTTCAAAAGTTTCTCAACTTGATGAATCCGAGGATGATGACGACTTGTCAGAAAATGAGGATGAACAATCCAAGCGAGACCCAAAAGTTGTTCAGATTCCTCCTCCTGATTACATCAATGATTTAGACGATGGTCTAAGAGCAGAATTGCTGATGCGTGATGATCAGTTTGCTTCTGAACTAAAGGTTCATTCCTTGACACCACATTTAGTGTTGTTCCCAAGAGTTGAGGAGTTTACTCCTAGAATTTTAGCACTAAAGGAAGTCCATAATGCCTGCAAAGCTGAAGATGAGGCATTGCTTGCTGAGAGCCCACTTGACTTTGGAAAGATATTGGCTACGGTGCTGAGACGCACTACTACTTTGACCATAGCTCAGAAAGACATCAGTCTTTATCACAAAAGCTATGAAGAAGATGTAAGTCAAGCTCTAAAGCTAGCAAAGACCGCTCTCGTAAAGGCACAGACTTTTATGGATGAGAAGGCCGCAACATAGAAAAGACATGAAGAGAACATGATGAGCATTAAAAAAGAGTTGTCAAAAATGACTTCTGACCAACAACAAATCATCATGAAGTATAACAGTTTAAGCACTCTTGCTGAAAATTGCAATGAGTTTTATTCTCTGCACATCACTCCGATGTTGCAATCCATGTCTAAGGGGGAAAACAAGAGTACCAGAAAAAGAAACCAAACCCCTCCTGCTGTTGATGAGCCACTGCCTATAGAACCTCTTGCTGAAAAAGAGCAAAGTTCTAAAAGGCAAGCAGAATCTGAGTTGAATTCAACAAGTACCAAAAAGAGAAAAACCGCTGCTGAAACTCAAGATTTTTGCCATACTGAAAGTCATCACAATCTGAATGAAGATGATGAAGATGATGACAATCAAACAATAGCTCAAGCCATAAGAGCTAGACCCTTAACAGCCTTGACTCCGTCTGGCCACTCAAAGCATTTTTCGTCTGACTCTTCAGCAAGAGATCAAGACAATGCTAAGACAAGAAGAAGAAGGCAAAGACAGGAAGAAAAGAGGCTGGTCAACATTGCTATTGGCTCCGGCATTGAATATACAAAGACCAGCAATGAGGAAACCACTCAGAATGTAATCAGAAACATTCATGGTTGCTGGATTTTGAAGCTGGAAGACTTGCTGGTGAATGAGTTCTTTCCTACAGCCATATTGAATCAAATGTTCAAATGGATTGAACTCAAAGTTGAAAGAAATCAAAGGTAAGAATCCCTCCCAAGAAATATTGCTGGGAGATGGTTGAATCTTGAGGTCTCAGTAAGAAGAATCGCCATTGGTAAGACTTATAGACAAGAACCAAATCTGATCAAACCACCTGGCATTGCTTACTACTCTGACCCAGTGACAAAGAAAACAAAGAAGAGACTTAGATTGATTCCTTATGAGTATTTCTATCTCACTGCTAAGGATCAAGAAGAAGATCTTCTCTGGCTAAGAAAGATTCATCCAAAAAGCATTTCAGATACACAGCTTCTCCATGCCAGCAATTGGGGCATGCATTTGTGGGTAACTAATTACATGGAAATGAATGCTGAAAAGCATCATCATATTGCCTGCAAAAACGCAAGAATTCTTCAACTACAAGTCCGTAGGCTTCCGGAAAACTACGAAAAGGCCTGTATTGAATTTACTGCACTTGATGAGAAGAGTGTAAGAGAGATTTTGAGAAAATCCTCTGGAAGAGCTTAACTCCTTGTAATACTTTTTGTTAAAGTTTTGTTTGCTGATTCTGTTTAAGTTATCTCTGCCTTTTCATGTAAACTTCTGAAAGATAACTATCAGCAATGAAGCTTTTGACTCTTATTGGTTTTTGATTATGCAATTTACTTATGCTTACTGTTTAATTATTCAAGTATGCTTGCATTAATCAACTGATTTATTCAACATCAGAAACCTCTAAAAGGGTAACAATTAATTTAGCCATGGATTGCTAACATCAAAAAGGGGGAAATTTGTTAGGAAATTTGTAATTTTGATGAGCAATTAACCATGCTAAATTAAGGAAAGTCCAGTAACTAGTACTCTTAAGGTCCATAGGAATTTAGAATTTGAAGGACATTGTAAAAGAGGAACGTTTGCTGAAGACTTAGATTAGGTGTTAGTTAAGTTGGTTTTTACCGTGGAACATATGTGACCTCTTGCTAAATTAACCACTTGCTGATGGAACATATGTGACCTCTTGCTGAAAGTACTTGAATTTGCGCTCCAATGTTACTGTTTGAATTCTATTCAAATATGCATTAAATGCAAAGCTTGCACGCGAAGGACATGAAGACTAGAAGACAAACAAGGACGCTGCTGAAAGTACAAAAGCAAGATAGTGACATGTTAAGGATCAAAAGCCTTGGAATTTAAAATTCAAACGGCTCCTTACTTGCACTATAAATAGAGGTCATCCGGCGAAGAGTTGAAGTGTGTCAACAACGTGATCAAACTCTCACTTGTTCTTAAACTCACATACCTTCAAATACTCTTACTGTCATTGATCCGTTCCAAGACTTAAAACTTGAAAAAGCTACTTGTGAAGAAGTAGAACAAACTCGGCTAAGAAATTAGTTTAGTGTTCTTTCTTTCGAACAAGAACAAGTCTTGACACCAGAAACAATCAAACTTGTTTACTGCAAAGTATTCAAAGTTGTGTTTCTTAGATTACTTGTTGTGACTGAATAAGTTATAATTAAGTTATCTCACCCCAAAACTCTCTAACTGAAAATACACCCTTTCAGGCGTGATATTCAGGGGGGAACTTAATCAAGCATAGTTTTGCTGATTAAAAGTACCAAGTTTGGTGGAGAACAAGGTTACGTTCTCTAGATTAGGTTGGAGACAAAGCAAGTGTGCTTTGGTTTCTGTTGAATCGCTCTAGATAAGAGATTGTAAGGAACCTCAATCATATCTTAGTGGATTCAGTCCTAGAAAGGACAAAGTGGATTAGTTGAGAGATTACGCCACTCTCAGATACCACTATAAAAGTGTTTGCGTGATTTACTTACTGTACTTAGTTTTCAGCAAATCATATATGTCTGTGCACAGTCACTCACATCACTTGCTGAAACCTTTACTTACTGAAAAAGCACTTATTGTATCAAAGACTTCCGCTCTCTGATTTTAAGTATCAGCAAACCAAGCTACTGAAAAGTAACTTACACTTGCTGAGAAAGTTAAGTACTAGCAAACTCATTACTGAAAAGTAATAAGTACTTGCTGAGAAAGTTTTAAACGACGAAAGTTTGAAAAGACTATTCACCCCCCCCCCCTCTAGTCTTTTCTTGTTGTTTAAAGGGACCAACATAAACCTCATACAAATTATAAACAAACTTCATACATATAATAAACTAATTATTACCTTATCCATTAAAGGTCCTGAATAATGTCCTTTCCTGAAACACTCCATTTCTTTAATAACATACATACCACAATCCAAGTCACTTTTTGAATTAGATGCCCAATATTTGTCAACATAAACAAGAGGAAAATCGAGAATTGACGTGGCATCTGGGTGTCCATTTTTCTCCAAGTAAACCGCCAAATTTGTTTGCTAAAAAAACAAACAATTTCTATAATAAGTGACAAAAGTAGGAAATTTTACAGTGAATAATATAAAATCTACTTGAATGAATGAGAGAAATAGTCTAAACTTTACTAATGACAAATACATGAGCAAAAATTACAAAAATAGCAGTAAAGAACAAAGTCTAAGCTTACCAGTGCATCTTCCAAACCCTTACACCTTTCAGATTTAGATTTCCGGTTGTCAAGGTAATGAATCTTCTTTGTTTCCAGGTAGACAACAAATAGTGTATTTTCATGATCTTTTTTATTATTATCCAGGAAATGTGGAAAGAAGAACTGCACACAAAAAAAAAAAAAAAAAAACAAATACATATAAAGCTCAGGGAACAAAATATTCAAAACTCAATAATATATTAGTAATAAACAAAGCAACTTAAAAATGAATAAAAAGTTAAACTACCTATTTCACACTTTTCAAGTAGTCACAATTACTGAAACTCTTTCTTAAATGTTCCATCTCTGTTGATGTAGGCACATAGTTGCTTTCAGCCGTCGGAGGATAACCAGCAAGAGTCGACCAATACAACTAAAACAATAACAAAAATAAAATACAATATTAGACTTTAAAAAACAAAACATGTATACTCAAGCAATTGCTCATAAAATATGAAAACACTTACATGCAAATGAAGTCCAAAGCAGCAAATAAGAGGTTTGTCTCCACTTCTAATTATCTCAGCATGGTTAATTGAAACGGATATGGCATCAATGCAACTATCGTAGATTGCTTTCTCAGAAGCTAAGGCCAAAACATCCTCAGGTATGATGAAATTATATGTATCATACTCAGCAAATATTCGTCATCAATACCCAAACCAACATCACCTTTTCCCTGATTCTGTATCTGCAGTCTGAAAAAATATAAATAAATAAGCCTCAAAATAAACCTCACACATTATATGCATAAAACTCAAACAACCACAATACAAAACTCATAACAACATAATTTTTAAAGCAAATATATAGCAAACAATACCTATACACTTCAGACTTGTATATCATGTAATCACAAGTCACTTTCCTGAGACTCTTCATATCAATGAACTCATTTGCATAACGCCTCATCCACTTAGAAACTAAGGACAAATATCTATTTGGATCTACAACATGCTCAGTACACCCAAAGACATCAATATAAAAACCTTCGCCTTCATCTGAAAAGAAAATACAACGTTCAATACAAAAACTTTACACATTTCAAGATAAAACTCACAAATATAACACAGAAACCTCAAAACTATCAACATTATCATAAGTAGGAATGAAAATCTTGTTCTTATCTACTTTAACACACCTTAATCTTTTGTTTCCTTGAACTCCTCTGCTTCATCAATCTTATGTAGTTTTTGTCTTTCCTTGGAAGGAGCCTTTGTTGTTTCTTTGATTGGATTAACTTAATTTGAAAAAACAAAACAAACATATTCGGAACAAAAAAAATAGAAGCTTAACAAGACAATGCCTAAATCAGAATATTGAAAATAGTTCGTGTAATAATTAAAAGTAGTTTTGGTAATAATTGATTATTACAACAGAATTTCTAGTGTAATGTTCATTCAAAACAAATGCTATTACAATACAAATGCCTGAATCAGAATGTTAAAATATTTTTGTACAATAAAAATTATTCTTCACAACAAGAATCCTCAAGAACAAGATTCACCTTCTCCTTTTCTCAACTTCTCAGTGGTCAAATCATCTGCAAAATGCACTTTGTGAAGTTTACATGGTGGAGTTTCCATTACATGAGTAACAGAAATAGAAGCAGAAGGAGCTTGTGACTGCGTTTCTCCTGTCTCAACAATCACCTTGGATGACTCTACAAAAATGTGAAACATCTTAGTTAGCACTAATTATAAAATCTCAGACATTATATATGTAAACCTCAGACATTATATATGCAAATCTCAAACAACTAGCATAGCATAATTAAAACACATAATCCAATTTTATAAAAAATGAAAAAACATACCATCATTCAAATTTTCAGTCTGAGACTAAGTCTCAAATCCAATATCTCCTTTGTCTACTTTACTTCCATCGTTGCTCAAATCAACAGTCACTTCAACGTCTTCAATGGTAGCTTGAGGATTATCCACAATCCTTTCTTTGCCGACTTCTACATCTTGAGAAAGATTGAAACTGTAATTAGTAACAATTGTTGTTGTTACTGCTTCACAGTGAGCTTTTACACATTGGTCAAGTTCCCTATAAACACCATTATCAGTCCAAAATCTTTGGGAAGCTAGACAACTGTAATCTTTGTCAACTGGAGTGTCGTGATACTTCTTCATGTATTCAGCATGATCCCGAAACACGGCCTCCATGTTACGCTTCAACAGCTTCCATCCATAATCAAGAGGCTAAAACAAAAAGAGTAAACCAAAAGTACAGCTCACACATTATAAATGTAAAACTCGAACAACAAACACAACACACTTAACCTCGAAATAAACCTCACACATTATATGCATAAATCTCAAACAACCAGAATACAACACTTATAACATACAGATATCAAAATCCAAACATGCACTTATAGATAATCACTGAGCTCAAATAAAACTCCAATAAACCTCAAACAATCAACATAGAAAACTCAATCTCAAATGAATAACACATAAACCTCAAATGAATAACACATAAACCTCAAATCATGATCTCATAACTTCAAGCCATTCCTAAACAATCTCTGCACAACCTTACAGAGTATATAGATAAACCTCAGACAATATTATTGAAACTAATATGTCATTTCAACATACTTCACTAATTATAGAACAAAACTCATAAACTTTTATAAAAAACCTCAAATGAATAACACATAAACCTCAAATCATGATCTCATAACTTGAAGCAATTCCTAAACAATCTTTGAACAACCTTACAGAGTATATACATAAATCTCAGACAATATTATTGATAGTAATATGTCAGTTCAACATACTTCACTAATTACAGAACAAAACTCAAAAACTTTTATCATAAACCTCAAATGAATACCACATAAACCTCAAATCATGATCTCATAACTGCAAGTCATTCCTAAACAATCTTTGCACAACCTTACAGAGTATATACATAAACCTCAGACAATATTATTGAAAGTAATATGTCAGTTCAACATACTTCACATATTATAGAACAAAACTCAAAAACTTTTATCATAAACCTCAAATGAATAACACATAAACCTCAAATCATGATCTCATAACTTCAAGCCCTTCCTAAACAATCTTTGCCCAAGCTTAAAAAGTATATACGTAAACCTCAAACAATATTATTGAAAGTAATATGTCAGTATGAGAAACTTACGTCATTGGTTTCCTTCAGCAACTCAGCATTTGTAGATATTCCTTGCGGGATGCAGAATTTTAAACTTCTGTCATCGGAATTCTCAGTTTGATGCTTCTGAATTTCTTCTTCAAGAGAAAACCCGGGTAAATCCCGACCCTGACTGATCGGAAAGTCAATTTTGCTCCGCAATTGTCTCGCAAATCCTTTAACCCTCTCAGCCTCAAACCGTTCACTCAGTGTCTCGTTTGTCCAGTGCTATATCAAAGGCAACGTTATTGGCATATCGTTGCCTTTGTACACGAATCTGTTTTGCAAATGAATAAAAAAAGTTAGTACATGAATCTGTTTCGGACGTGTAAAAATAATTGACAAGTTATAATATAACATGACGTACCTATGCGCATATGCAAGTAGCAAAACTGGAAGACAAGCATAGAGTGTACTACTGTTCTTTTTTTTTTCTCCCCAACAAGTTTTTTGAAGCCTTGCTCAATGCTAGATATAACGAAGGAGCACCAATCTAACTCCTTCAATTTGTCAACATTGTCAATTGCACTCGCAAGCCTGAGAACAAAAAGAGATAGTATGATCATCTCAAATTAAACCTCACACATTATATGCCTCAGATGACCAACATAGCATACTTAACACACTTAGACAAAGAACATATAAGATTTGAACATCAAGTAAACCTCACACTTTACATGTGTAAACCTCAAACAACCAGCATAGAAAACTCGACATCAAAGAAAACCTAACACATTATATGCATAAACCTCAAACAACCAGTATAGCATACTTAACACACTTAGAGAGTAGATAAGATTTGAACATCAAGTAAACCTCACATTTTACATTTGTAAACCTCAAACAACCAGCATAGAAAGATGGACCTCAAAGTAAACCGAACACATTATATGCATAAACCTCAAACAACCAGTATAGCATACTTAACACACTTCGACAGAGCAGATAAGATTTGAACATCAAGTAAACCTCACATTTTACATGTGTAAACCTCAAACAACCAGCATAGAAAACTGGACCTCAAAGAAAACCTAACACATTATATGCATAAACCTCAAACAACTAGTATAGCATACTTAACACACTTAAACAGAGAGCATATAAGATTTGAACATCAAGTAAACGTCACACTTTACATGTGTAAACCTCAAATAACCAGCATAGAAAACTAGACCTCAAAGTAAACCTAACACATTATATGCATAAACCTCAAACAACCAATATATCAAACTTAACACACTTAGAGAGAGAGCAGATAAGATTTGAACATCAAGTAAACCTCACACTTTACATTTGTAAACCTCACACTTTACGTTTGTAAACCTCAAACAACATTGCATAATTGAAAAGAAAAATAATAAAACTTACTTGAAATCAGCATTACTATTGGAGGTTGGAGCAAGGAAATGCACAAGCAAACATCACGAACACCTTCTTGAATACAGGACCTCCATGTGGAAGTTCTTCAATTATTGAAGCCATCCTAGCACTAGGGAGGTCTTGAACCACAACTTTTGAATTCGTCCGGTTATGTCTAATATGCTTTTCAAATTTTGTCAACCACCATTCTCGAACTTTTTTATCATTCTCCAACTCTGCTCCTCTACTAGTAGCTGACAGCTTCGACAAATTGATGGGATTTCTAGGAAAGTATGGCAACTTCAAGATGTCATGGACATCCAATGGGGTCAACTGATACGAATTGGTCCCAATGTCTTGAAGAAGAGTGTTAGGATCGAAGTTTTCTATCAACCACGGTACTATGTGCAATGGAAAGACTCCAAATCCAAGCTTTAGAAGACCTCCAAACCCAATTGCGATCACATCAGCCTTCTGTTCCTCGGTCAAAGATTGTATGAGACTCAACATTGCACTCACTTTGCATTGGGTTGTTATAGAACGCATTTCTTTATGAACTGCAAAACAAAAAGAGACTAGAGTTAGAGTTACAAGCTCAGAAGCATATAAGATTTGAAAATAAAGTAAACCTCAAACTTTAAACGTGTGAACCTCAAAGAACTAACATATAAAAGTTAACCTAAATTTGATTGGTTCACCTTCACTTCATATGGAAAAGAAATCTTGGAAGTACCGAAATAATACCAAAACAGTAATAAGTAAGTTAATAGAAACCAAAAATCTGTTGCATTTTCTTCTGTGTACTTGCATTTTCCATGTGTGAGTAATAAGTAAGTTAATAGAAACTATACCATTGCTTGCTACAACCACAGCTTTCTTGATCTTTGATTTTTTTGCTTTCACTGGCATAACTACGAATAAAAAAGTAAACATTAATCATCAATAACTTAAGAAAATATGTAAGACACAAATAAAAATAAACAATATATAAGTTCATTTATATACCATGTTGTGATACTGTCACAACTTCCTTCTTTCCCTTGCTAACAGCTTTCCGCTTTTCCGCGACTACAACCACAACTAATGTCTTAGCCTTATCCACAGTATCCTTTGATGATTCCGAAGGTTTGTAGTCAGAAGAAGAAAGATCATCATTCTTCGAAGAATCATCATCAGGTGTATCATCATCATAAGGCGTTTCTTTATCCTTTCCCTCGCCTACAAAATATCATACAACAGTTAGCCCAATTAACCTCAAACAAGCAGCAAATAAAACTCAAGCAACCAGGATACAACACTTGCAACAGAAAGATATCAAAATATAAACACATAGAGATAATCAAAAGCCAAATAAAAACTCAAATAAAAACTCCAACAAACCTTAAAAAACTAGAATACCACAAAAAAGACTCAATCTCAACTAAACCTCAAACAAGATATATGTAAAACTCAAACAAGTAACATATAACACTTAACAACAGCTACATGTGTAAACCGCAAAAAAATGTTATTAATCATAGAAACACCATTAGAAACTTACCACCAGCTACTCTCCTTTTCTTGTCATTTGCCTTCTTTGGCCTTCTATAAACACAATTCCTTTTCTTACTCTGTGGAGTATCATTGTTTGAATAATCTTCATTAATATCAGAAGAATGCAAAGTTGTATCATCATCAGATGGGATCTCAAAGTCTTTATCCTTTCAATCGCCTACAAAACAGCATACAACAGTTAGCCCAATTAACCTGAAAACAAACAGCAAATAAAATTCAAGCAACCAAAATACAACACTTGCAACAGAAAGATATCAAATATAAACACACAAGATAATCAGAATCCAAATAAAACCTCAAATAAAACTCCATCAAACCTCAAAAAACTAGCATACCACAAAAAAGACTCAATCTCAACTAAACCTCAAACATGAAATATGTAAAACTCAAACAAGAAACATATAACACTTAATAGAAGCTACATGTGTAAACCTCAAAAAATGTTATTAATCACAGAGATGCCATTAGAAACTTACCAGCAGCTACTCTCATTTTCTTGTGATTTGCCTGCTTTGACCTTCTCTCCCGATGTTCAGCTACACTATCAGAAAACGAATGTTGAACATTTGAATCATCATCACTCTGCGTAGGCTGCTTCCTCTTTGACCTACGAAGTTTTTCAACTTCTACAGTAGCATCCACTTTTGCAGCTGCTCCCTTTGCAGTTGCCTTAACCTTTGCAGCTGGTTCCTTTGAAGTTACTTTCGCTTTAGCAGCTTCCTTTACAGTGTCATCTACAAGAAAAATATATAGTCAAAAACTTAGACATATGTTTAAACCTCAAGAAATATTTGCAAAGACTCAAACAGCATATAAATGAACAATAAAAATAAATTTAGAATCCCTTACTATTAGTAGACTGACTCCTGGTCAGCCTGCGGTTTGTTTTAACTTGTTTTTGTGGTTCCTTATCTTAATTCAATATTTGCTCAATTTCTTGCACATGTAATTTTATGGCCTTTAGATTTGGCGGCTTATCTTGCTTCATTACTGGCTTATCTTTCTTCTTTACATTCTTCATTGGAACAATAGCTTTCTCTTAATCATTAACATTCCTCAATGGAACGATAGGTTTATCTGAATCATTAACATTCTTCTTTGCACCCGCAGCATCGAAAGCTACAACATACAGGATAGTAGAACTGAAGGCTGCCAGAGTCTTGTCAACCAAGCCATCATCAATTTTGTCAGCTTCCTCAGAAATGGGAGCACTGGATCGAATGAAAAGAGCTAATTTTAACCATGATTGCTGCAAAAAAAAAAAAGAAGAAAACAAAGAAATATACACCAACCTCAAACAACTAGCATATAACACTTTTAACACAAAGATATCAAAATATAAACACACAGAGATAATCAGAAGTCAAATAAAAACTGAAATAAAACACCAACAAACCTAACACTACAAGAAATACAGCTTTTAGCAACCACTTTTAGCGACGGATCGATCGGTTGCTAAAATTAGCGACCGATCGGTCTTTTAGCGATGGATAAAAGGCCATTAGCGACGGATAAGAAAAATCGTGTAAGAGCACGTCCGTAAACCCTTAGAGCACACGGGGATTAGCGACGGATTAGCCATCGGTCGCTACTTAGCGACGGATGGACCCATCGGTCGCTACATTTGCGACCGATGATCTCATCCGTCGCCGCTTTTAATTTCTTTTTCTTTTATTGTTTTGTTGGTCAAAATGCTTAGCGACCGATGGTTCCATCGGTTGCTATGCTATATTAAAAAAAAAAGAAAATAAGTTGCCGACGGATTAGCTACTGATCAGTCGCTAAATAGTGACCGATCGCTATTTAGCGACGGATGAGCCATCCGTCGCTAACTGTTCACATATCTTCGTCGTCTTCACCGGCAGACGGACAAAACACACACGCACAGCAACACTTCTTCTCTTGCGGCTCCATTTTCTCCTCCCCTATTTTCTTCATTTCTTCACCATTTCAATCAATCTTATAGTCATTTCGAAGCTCTTCCATCAAGGAACAAGTGTAGCTATTCAATTGCGTGATTATTTCCCCATTTCTTCCGCAATCAAATGTATATATTTCGAACCCTAACTTGTCTAAATTTTATTATTCTTTATTTTTTTTTCAATTCATTGAATTGTATGCATTCTACTAGTATCTATTATGTTGTGTAGCTCAAATTAGGGGGGATGCACAAGTTTTAGTTGGTGAATTGATAGATTTGGGATGAATTGGGTATTTTATAGTTGAGTTCGATTATGTTTGGTATTTGAATTGAGTTGGATTACGTAGTTAGTTTTGTTCAATTAGTGTAGTTTTGTTTCGGATATACTAATTACTAATTAGATTTGGAAATTGTATAAGTATAATGGAAATATGAGTAAATTATTGTGTATTGTAAGTAGTTATAATAATGGAAATTGTATAATTATAATGGAAGTATAGATAAATATATGTAATTATAGTATATTGTAAGTAGTTATTATAATGAAAATTGTATAAAATATAGATAAATATAAGTAATTATTGTTTTAAAAAAAACGTAAGTATGAAGGAAATAACTTGATCATAGGTAAATTTAAATTAGAAAATATTGGGAGTATATATAATGCAATGTAAAAAACTGATAATTAAAATGAATAATCGATAAAAAGATACGTTAGCCGCCGCAATGTACTAAATTTCTATTGGCCAGGTTTAGCATTCAATTATGAATCCCGATCGTACTTGGATGTACAGTAGGATTGCAGATGGAATACTTTTGCCTATATCTCTGATTTTACATCTTATATATTAGGTTGATTATTATTAGATGTCAGTTCCTATGTTGGGGGATATCCTACTTGAGGCTTGGAAAGCCAACTGGCTGTTGGGAGTTCCGCCTTCGGAATGGATGCCAGCTCCCCTTCATGAGTATTGGCAGGCCTACTGGCGTGACCACCCAAATGTCCAGCGTCGTTCCTTACTTTATCTCTTAATGACTTTACATGTTTTATATTCAATTGTGTATGTACTAACACGGATCTTTTTATTGCAGATCCACGACCCAGGAGGCCACGATACCTGACCCCGCAGTCCCAGAGGGATGATACCGACGGAGAGGACATCGGGCAGGGCTCACAGCAGGGCTCCCCTACTGTTTTTGGGACTCCACCTAGGTCGAGTAGGGGCTCGACTCCTCATTCCTCCCTCCACGACCCGTAGGCCCACGTTCCAGACGAGGGTTGTCCCTTTCAAAGGCCGGAAGATGGTCTGATGTGGAATGGTCGTCCTGTCCTTTACCCCAATGGAGAGAAGTAAGTATTGGGCATTAATTGATTTACGAACTTTTAATATATATATACCGAACTAACCTTCTCACTATTGACTTACTTGTTCGTCACAGGTTGTATGGGGAGCGCGCTGCCAAAGTACTCAGTGGGATAATACGGAACAGGATGATCCCACCGCAAGAGGGTGGCAGCCAGTGGCATTGCATCCCGGACCAAATTAAGGGAGAGCTGTTCGAGGAGCTAAGGGTGAGTTAATAATCGTACATTAGTTACCTAATTGTTTGTGTTGTGAGTGGTATGTTAGCCACTTTGTGTGAGTGGTATGTTAGCCACTGTACTTGGGTGATATGTTAGTCACCATTGTTTTAGTGAAATATAGGACAATGTGAGTGGTATGGTAGCCACTATATTTGAGTGGTATGTTAGCCACTGAACTTGGGTGATATGTTAGTCACCGATATACTTGAATAGATGTTGTTTCCCCTTGTTATATATTTGATACATGTTGTTTCCCCTTGTTATACTTAAATGTTTTTAAGTATTCACCAACGTATGTGTTTCGATGTTTATTTGTAATTGTGTAGAAATATTTCTTCCTTCCGAAAGCATTGCTGATGGATCTCTGGTGGAGCTTCAACTCTCACGGTAGTGCCCTTTACAAGTGCATGGTTCATAACATGAAGAAACTGTATACACATAACCGTCCACGTACCGGTGATTGGCCCGGAGATGAAATTTGGGAGGCGTGGAAGGTGTATTGGGCTAACGAGAGAGTCCAGGCGCAGGCTGACCAGAACATTGATAACAGGAAGAAGCAGCCGAATGATGGGAGTCGTACCCTGGTGACACACCGTTTTGGCTCTGAGTCGATCGCTACAGCACATGTGAGGCAGAAGGTAAGTGTATTAACTTTGTGAATTCATCATTCTTATACTTGTTATTTACTTGCATTTCGAACTTTCAAACTAAGTATATGATGCTTTCATGTGTCATTCAGTTGAAGGATAAGGAGAGTCTCCTATTCACCTTGTTCTCGAGATCTCAGAAGGCCAAGGACAGACAATGGTTGTGTGACGAGGCCACATCAATTGCGGTAAGTTCAACAATACATGTGTTTATTAAATACTGATGATTTCATAACTAATTAACAACATAACTAACACCTTATACTCTTGATTTATAATTTCAGACGGCCTACGAGGCCAGGATTCGTGATCAGGATCTCACTGTTGAGGAAATGAATGTCATTTTCCTCGAGGTGAATCCTCCAGACGAGAAGGGCCGTCGCTTGGGACTGGGGAGTGCAGCAGCCGTCCTTGAATTGGACTCGAGGCCGACTCGTCGTTCCCGTGCCAGTACATCTTCATCATCTTCAGCAGCAGCATCCGCTCGAGAGCAGGCCCTCTTACTTCAGTTGCAGGAGAGGGATGCTCAGTTGAAGGAGAGGGATGAGGAGGTGAAGAGGCTAGCTGCGCAGCAGGCTAAATATGGTACTATGTTTGCTGAGCTGTATGCGAAGCTGGGGATGGAACCACCTACCTCTCCATGATCCCCTATCCTTTTCGACTGTATTTACTATTTTCTACATGAATACTGTGTACACTATGATATTATTTTGGATTAGTATTATGTACGTATGATTATTATTATATGTATGGAGGGTTTTGTTACATTTATTATGATTTTTTTGGATTATTTTTTTGTTTATTTGGTCTATAAGAATTTCTGTAACATGTTGCTTAATTGAACAGGTTGCATTTGATTTTGGTTCTCATTATTATATCTAAAAAATTAAAAAAAAAGAAATAAAATAGCAATCGATGACTTTATCCGTCGCTGGGAGCTCCAGAGCTCCAGCGACGGATAACTAATTTGTCGCTAAGATCATCAGAGATCCAGCGACGGATGAGTTATCCGTCGCTGGATCTCCGGGGCCCAAGCCACGTGGCTTGGACCTTAGCGACGGATAATTCATCGGTTGCTAAAAGTCAACCGCCTTATCCGTCGCTAATTAGCGACGGATAACTCATCGGTCGCTAATTCGCTAGCGACTAACGGTTTAGCGACGAAGATTTTATCCGTCGCTAAAAACACCGATCGGTCGCTAATTGTTATTAGCGACCAATCGGCATTATTTAGCGACGGATGGATCCGTCGCTAAATGATGCCCTCCTTGTAGTGTAAAAAAAACTAGCATACCACCCAAAACCCTCAATCTCAAGTAAACCTCAAACATGATATACGTAAACCTCAAACAACTAGAATACAAGACATATAACACACAGATACGAAAATCTAAAACATACACTTACATAAAACTCAAATAATATTCTAATAAATCTCAAACAACTAGCATACAAAAGACAGACATCGAAACACACACAGAGAGAAAATCACACAGAAATGGAAAACAAAAAGTGACCGGAACACTTACAGGCTGAATAAGACGATCGAGGTGAAGGAAATCGAGCGAAATCGATTAAAATAAGCTTCAACTACTGTGGATGAACTGCAAAAATGTAGCAAAATCCGAGAAAATATAGAGTTAGGGTTTCGAAATCAATCTAGCAACCGTAACACGTGAAGGAGGAGAAAAACCTAGCGAAATTTCAAAATATATGATGAAATTGTAGATTAGGGTTTTGAAAATACGTGAAGAAGGACAGAAACGAATGAAATCTCACCTTCAACAGCTGCAGAAGACGATCGAGCTGGCGGGGAGTAAAATACAGGCGGCGGAGACGACGAAATCGAGCTTCGATTCAGCGGCGGAGACGACGATGATGTTTCTCTCTCTAGCTTCTCTGCTCTGTCGATGCTGGAAAATGAAATAAGAGTGGGCGGATTCTCCTATTTATAAAGAACCCGTTTAAATGACCTGAAATTGATTAAACCGGTTTGAACCATGACCCGCGAGATTCTTTAAACTTGGATATAATAGAATGGATTGATCTGGATTGCTTGGTCTCACGGTCTCAAGTTAGAAAGAGGTCTTAAGTAAGAAATAGTATTTCATTTTTTCTAGTAATTTTCTCTTAAATGGTGTTATAAAAAAAATTAAAGTGTAAAACTAAATATGAAAAGTATAGAAAGATATATAGCCATATAAGAGAGGAATAGAACGCCATGTATAGAAAAGAGAGAAAAAAATAAAATGGATCGTGGCAAAGGGGACTCGAACCTGAATCATGTCAGAAATGGTGAAGTTTGAACCATATCTAACCCACCGAGAAACAGAAGCTTAGCAGAATAACTTCTGAAAGTTACGTATTGATAAGGGAAGAATGGGGAACAACGGATCGAAGAGATTCGCCACCATGAGCCTCGAAATATGCCTACGGAATCAGTAGGTCTCCGACCAAACCCAGACCAAGTGTTAAGGACAGTCGAACTAGTAAATTGGTACCCTCGAAAGGGTCTCCTATCCGGTGTCATGGTACCTCGTACCGACCAACCCCCTCTTTTGTCCGGATAAAGGGAACATGTCTCCAGAACCGGGACCCGCTCCGTATCCTCTATAAATAATACTATTACATTGTTCCCACGCACACGGGCATTACCAAGATTCACACACAAGATTACTACATTCCATATATTTCCATATTCATTAATTTGGTGACGGCCAAACTGAGGTAGACCGTTTCACCGTCCCCTCCCCCTTAACCTTTTTCCCCTACAGGTACCGGAGTTCCCCGGAGAAGATACTCACCCCTAGTTCACTATGGAGTAAGAGATGATAGAGTAGGCCCTTGAACGGTTTTTACCCTCATCATCTTGGCGCCGTCTGTGGGAATTCGAGACAAGAAGCTATGGTCAAGCGGAAACAACCGGGAACCGCGGTTAAGGACAAGGAACCCACTACGACAACCTTCGAAAATCCCAATCTTGAGGATGGATATGTGTTGGAAGAAGATGAAATCCCCCCAAAAGACTTGGACCCCACCTCTCCCCACTCGAGAGAAGGATCCGGAGAAACGGACAAACCCCCGGAACCCCAAATCGAACCCCAAGTGTTGATTACCGAGAGCCGGCTTAAGGACCTCATGAGATCTGTCTACGATGAGGCTCATAAACCGCCGAGGGGGGAACCCCAAAAAAGCGAATCCGTCCAAAATGAGCCCTCCCACCAACCCTCGAAGGACCATCAACTCGAGAAGAGCAAGAACGCCCGGGAATCCACCCCCCAGAGTAGCAAAAGAACTCCCACCGACAGTTCATTGGTGATTCTTCATGATCGTCGAAGGGATACCGCTAGAGAAGGCAGAAGAGCGGAAAAAAGGCCCCGCCAACAACCCCTAGGCACGATCCCGGAGGAAAGTTATCTTTCGGAGGGGGAAACGTCAGACCCCGAAAGGGAGTCCCTCGAAAAGAAACTAAGGAAATATGAGAATCTGCTAATGGAACACAACCAAAGGAAGAGAGGCCCAAGGGACCACCGACCCACCCACGAAGTCGACCATTGGAGGAGAGAAGACGAGCGAGAAGCCAGAATGTATGGTTTCTCGAAGGGGAGGCCAGTTCGAAAGACGGGTTTCGCACCCAATCCCCTATCCACAAGGCTTATGAGCCATTCGATCCCACCGGATCGAAGAATCCCGAAAAACCTACCAAGGTATGCAGGAGAGACCTGCCCCCACGAACATAGGGTGAAGTTCGAAAACATGATGCAGATGCACGATCATGACGAGAAAGCTATGGTAATAGTTTTCCCCGGAACGCTTGAAGGATTGGCTACAGAATGGTACTACAACATGCCCACCGGATCCATTCGATCCTACATCGACCTCATCCGAGCCTTTCTCGGACACTTCACCGACTACAAAAACTCACGACGTGCGAGCAGCTGCCTCCAAGATATCATCCAAAAAGAAGACGAGCCACTCCGACGCTGGTGGCAGCGCTTCAATGTCGTAGCTCTACAAGTGGACGACCACCCCATGCATTTCCGAAGGCAAATACAACACCCGAAACCGCGGGCTGGCATCCGAAGTTTCGAGGGAGGCGCCCGAAACAGCCGAGGCTCTCTCCGACATTGTGAACAAGTACATAGAAGAGGAAAGAATGAACAAGGAAGCCAGACTCGCGTTCAATCCACCGACTCACAGAGACACAGAGCAAGATCCCCTCGAAGGGACACACCTTCGAACCCTACCAGGGACGTCCGAGAGAGCGATTTCAACGGTCGAAAGCTTCCCCGGAAGAACCCAAGGCAGGTGAAGTATCTGCAAAGAAGAGTTTTCTCCATCGTCGAAAATGAACCTTTCCTTCGGTGGCCCAAGAAACACAAGGAAACTAACACTACCAGGAGCTCGGATGATTATTGCCGATTCCATAAACAGGCGGGACACCCAACTGAAAAGTGTATTGAACTCACGGCCGAGTTAGATCGACTCGTGGCCCAAGGGCTCGCACAAGAATACCGGGATCCAGAAGGTATCCTTACACTACGGCTGGTCGAAAAGCGAAAATCCGAGGTCGTCCGACCCACCCCATCGAGGCCCCCTCTACCCATGCAATCCGAAGTCTTCCAAGAATCAAAAGAGTACCACCCGGAGGAAACCAACCGGGATAACAGCCCAATCTACGATGAGATCAGATATATTGTCGGGGGGCCCACGGGAGGGGACTCTCGAAAAGAAAGAGATCGAACGGCTCGAAGAATGCGCAATGCTTATGCAGAAGGATCACCCGCATTCAACGTAGGTCAGCTCGAAACACAAAGCCACGTCTTAACTTTTGGGGAGACGGATATCCCTCACCCAAGCATGACCCGTGGTCAAGACCCCAATTTCCCTTTGGTAATTTCAGTTGTGGTATCCGGCTTCCCCGTTCGAAAGGTACTTGTAGACACAGGAAGCTCGGTGAACGTTATTACCACGGCCACCCTTAAAAAGATGAAGATCGAAGGAGGCCTAACTGAGGTTTCGACCGAATTATCCGGCTTCGGGGGATCGGTCGTCAAACCCCTAGGGACCATCTGGCTCTTAACCACTTTAGGCGACAAACCCGCGAGGGCAACCAATCATTGCTAGTATGTAGTAGTAGACGCTCCCATGGGCTACAACATTCTCTTTGGACGACCGGGACTCAATCAATTTCAAGCCGTAGCATCTACCTACCATTTAAAATTGAAGTTCCCAATCGAGCTGGGAGTAGGGGAAGTTCTGGGGGATTCGAAGGAAGCATGGGAATGCTATTGTGCCTCGACCCGCCCTCAAAGTTCGGGGGTCGAAATAGCCCAAGGAAATGGACCCGAGACTTTTCTACTTCCCTTGAAGAAACAATGTATGGTCGTCGAAGACGAGAATTTTGATTTCCCACCAGATCCCCGCGACGGCAAAGAACGGTTGTCCCCCTGCTCTGAGGTAAAGGACATAATCTTGTCCGAAGACGATGAAAGGAAAACCACCAAGATCGCAACCGATCTACCGGAAGAGCTGGAACTCGCGTTATCCTTATTCCTAAAGGATAATTTAGATGTCTTCGCCTGGGGAACTACAGACCTTCGGGGAATCAGGCCCCACATCATGGTACACAAGCTCAACGTAAATCGAAAAGCCAAGCCCGTGAGTCAGAAGCAAAGACTTTTCAGCCGAGAGAAGAATCTCATAATAGATGAAGAAGTATCGAAACTTCTGAAGGCCGGACATATTCGACCCACCCAGTTTTCTGATTGGCTTTGCAACGTCGTCCTTGTGGGAAAAGGGAAGGTAAAGTGGAGAATGTGCAACGATTTCACAGACTTAAACAAACATTGCCCCCGAGATCCCTACCCATTGCCTCGAATCGACCAGTTGGTGGATTCCACGGCCGGAGCGGAACGATTAAGTTTCATGGACGCATTCCAAGGTTATTATTAAGTCCCGATGGCCCGCGAAGATATCGATAAGACCGCCTTTGTCACCCACTCGGGCGTATTTTCCTTTCGAGTCATGCCCTTCGGACTTCGAAACGCGGGGGCCACTTACCAACGACTGATGAATATGATGTTCGAGCAAGAAATCGGGAAAACCATGGAAGTATACGTCGATGACATGCTAGTGAAAAGCCTCGACGCCAAAGACCACGTCCGAAACTTGGGAAAATGTTTCGAGATCCTGCGAAAGTTCGGAATGAAGCTCAACCCCGCCAAGTGTACTTTCGGGGTCAAAGGGGGAAAATTTCTCGGGTATATGGTCACCCAAAGGGGGATCGAAGCGAATCCAGATAAAATCCGAGCCATCCTCGATTTTCCAAGCCCCCGAAACATAAATGATTCCAAAAACTGGTGGGTCGCATCATCGCCCTAAGTCGATTCATTTCGAGGGCAGGGGAGAAGAGCCTCCCATTCTTCAAAGTCCTAAGAAACAGCAAAAACTTCGAGTGGAGTGAAGAAACCGAAAAGCCCTCTCAGAATTAAAGGATCATCTCTCCAAGCCCCCCCTCTTAGCCAAACCCAAGGAGGGAGACATGCTCTACCTACATGTCGCCATCTCGAAAGAGGTCGTCAGTTCGGTGTTAGTACGAATCGAAGGAGGATTCCACCACCCAATTTATTACTTGAGCAAGGTCCTCACAAAGGCGGAAGTGAACTACTTGGATATCGAGAAATTAGCCTACTGTGTCGTACTCGCGGCACAAAGGCTTCGACCCTACTTCCAAAGTCACGACATTGTGGTCCTCACCTCTCAACCACTCAAGCGCATCCTAGGAAAACCCGATCTCTCCGGGAGATTAGTAAGGTGGTCCGTCGAACTCATGGAACATTCTATCGAATTCCAAGCGCTCAAATCAAAGCAAGCTCAAGTGATCGCGGATTTCTTCTTCGGAACAAGAGACGAAGTCAACCCAATCTTAACCCTCGAAGAATCCGTAAGAGGCGAAAACCTTGAGCCTCGACGGGACATGATGAACGTGTCAGATTCGGTCAAATAAATTTGTAATTAGCCAAAGGCAATCCACAACTACAACGAAAACCGTAGTGTAGCAGTAGAATGACTCGAGTGTCGTTCTCTCAGGACTATACTAGCTTTATCAAATCTAATTAAGAATATAAAACAGCAGATAGAAAGCAAAAGGGGGTTTCAAGCAGATAATGGAGATTGGTGATAGTATGGTCCTTCTTAACATAATGGGTCTATAATCATGCATAAATTCCTCGGTCTTGCATAGAGATCTTTGAATCAATCTAGTGTCCTGTTGCAAGTATTAAGCACTACGAAGATAATTTGGTCTGACTAGTCAATCACTATTGTCCTAATGTGTTCCGTAATTATTCAACACTACGAAGATAATTGGTCTGATGGTCGACTAGTGTCCAATTGTGCATAATGATCAATACAACATACGAGAATTTTGGTTACAACTGATCAACGAAATAAAGCAATGACACGGAGTATAATGCGCGATATAGCCATTAGCATGATTATTTTCCCTCGCTAAGAATTCACATACTACCACCAACGATAAGTTTAGCTACTCATAATAGGCATGCAATCAATAGAAATCATAGAAGAAAACATATTGAAAGAAGATAAAATAAGTAGATAAAAACTGTAAGATACAAAGTTACCGAAGGTTGTCAATCTCCGGATGATTGTGATCCTACGCGCTCCAATTTGCTATGAAAAATTATCCCCTAAGCTATGGAACTCCCAGGACAGGCCCCGGGAAGTTCCTACCTAAAACTATAGAGAGAGGTGAGAAAGTAGGCTTGGAAAGATATGATTTTCGGAGAGAAAACTGAGCACTATATATAGGCCCCGAAATAGTCCGCGGCGGTTCGCCCCTCAGTGCGGCGGTACGCGCCACAGTTATTTCGCGGAATTTCCGCGTTTTCGACGCGGTTTTGGATTTCTTCACCTTTTCGGACTCGGTTTATGACTTCTAGTAGCCTTCTAACCTCCAGATTCGGCCCCTAGACTCCAAATCCTATCCGGAAACCTTCAGATACTCCAAATAGGCTTCTGGAACATCAATTCCTTGTAGACTTCAATATAATTGCTCAGAAATCTTCGAATTTCAACCAAACCTGTAAAATAAAATCTAAAGGGAAACGTGACACTATTGTAATAAAATGTACTAAAATATAGCTAAATTAACATAGAGGATAGCTAAAATAGGTGAAAAAGACTCGAATGAAAGTGTAAAATACACATTCATCAAACTCCCCAAACCGAACCTTTGCTTGTCCTCAAGCAACTAAGCTAGACTCTAATACAAAAAACATGCAAGACTCAAAATGGAGTTTCATGCCAAATAAAACGAAGTAATCTACTGAATCTACCAAATAACATATGAACAAAAACCATATAAATCAAAGCATGAATATAGGTTGAAGAATACCTCGATTGACTTATACACATCCACATAAGCACTTATGTCAAGACAAGATAGTCTCTCGTAACATTCCCTACCTGGACCTAGTCAGTGACGACGTAATGATGCATGCTAAGATAAGAATGGTTGTCCCGTGCCTATGAAACTGAGGACTTACTGCTGTTCCACCATGTTAAGACTTTTCCTCAAAAGAGGTCGAACCAGTACTGGCTCTCATCAAACGAAGGAGGGTTCCCTACAAAAGATAACACTCCCCTATTCTACCCATCTCTCAAGTAAAGTCTTAAGCTATTCACCACTTCCTGAATGGCAGGACGAGGGTGGTCTAGAACAGATGACACTCAAGACAAAAAAGATAAAAAATAGAAAAACACGATTACGAACAATACAAAAATGGAAAAGACTCAAACTTTTGCTAAACTGCTTTTGGCTTTCTTTTTTGGACCCTTCTTTGCTTTTTTGGGGTCTTGTTTTCTTTTCTTTTTTCCAGATTCTTTTTTCATTTTCTTTTTCTCTTTTTTCTGGAATTTTTTCTTCTTTTTTTTTTCGATCGATTTTTTTTTAGCCAGCAGTAGCATAACAAAGAGAGAAAAATGACTCACACGACTTCCCCAAACCTATTCGAAAGAATAGGTTGGAGTACAAAATTCACGAAAAATGAAAAATAAACTCACGATACGAAAATGAAAAACAGAAACAAGTTTATGATGGTGTAACCCCCTCCCCAAACCTATTCGAAAGAATAGGTTATAAACAAAGGATCACACAACCTCACACTACCTCCTTCCTAGGCATTTAGCAATCTCAAAGCATGGTGAAGACTTGTTGCCTCTTAGGTACATAATTACTCGGGAAAACAACCATAACACCCTAACATGCATCATCCTATTATAAAGGCCTTCGTGAACCGCAGTAGAGAAAACACCACTAAGTGATGTCGAGACTACCATGCTTAACTAAGTGCAATACATAAATGTGACAAGCCAAGCGAGAAAAACCTCAAACAAATTCATAGAGATGAAGCATACGATTAATGGCATAGCTAGTTGATCTACCCAATAAAAAAGTTCAAAAAATTCGGCAATAAACTCCATATAAAACATGCAAGACTATCCTAGGAAAGCAGTAAACGTGCAAATGCAAAAAATGCAAAAATTTTCACGAGTTTTTCATAAGTAAGATAAGTATAGAGATAACCAGCGATAACTTCCTCCCCAAACCTGAACGTCGTCGCTCGTCCCGAACGCCGAAAGTGGATCCAAGGTGAGAGCTAATGCTTGTATAAGTTACCTATAATACTCAATCAAACTCGTGAGAAAACAAAACAAAACAAACTAACCTTCAGTGGAGGTGGTAAGGGTAAGCTCAAGGTGATCAACCTCCCTTTGATCACTAGATATCTCGAAGTACGGCTTCACTCGTTGGCCATTCACTTTGAAGGTATTGCCCGTCTTTGGATCGAAGAGTTTAACAGCCCCATGGGGAGCAACTTCGAGAATTTCGTACGGTCCATCCCAACGAGTACGGAGCTTTCCAGGAAATAGTCGAAGGCGAGAATTAAACAACAAAGCTTTTTGTCCAGGAATCAATTCCTTACGTACTATACCACGATCATGATACTTCTTAGTACGTTCCTTGTAGATCTTGGCATTCTCATAAGCACCTAGTCGCAATTCATCAAACTCATCTAGTTGCAACAATCGTTCCTCGCCAGCCTTTCCCATATCTAGGTTGAGTGTTTTAATGGCCCAATATGCCTTGCGCTCTAGTTCTACGGGAAGATGACATGCTTTCCCATACACAAGTCTGTACGGAGTGGTCCCGATCACTGTCTTGTAGCTAGTCCTGTACGCCCAAAGTGCATCATTCAATTTTCCTGCCCAATCCTTCCTACTAGGCTTCACTACTCGCTCCAGGATCTTCTTGATTTGACGGTTGCTGACTTCGACTTGCCCCGATGTCTGTGGGTGATAAGGTGTAGCGACACTATGGTGGACACTGTATCTCTTAAGAAGTGAGGCAAACGTTCTATTGACAAAGTGCGACCCTCCATCACTGATGATTGTCCTAGGGCACCCAAATCTCGAGAATATTACTTCCTTCAAGAACTTCATAACCACTGCCCCATCATTTGTTTTTGTCGGAATTGCCTCTACCCATTGAGTCACATGATCCACTGCAACAAGAATGTACTCATAGCCTCCACTGTTTGGAAACGGTCCCATAAAATCAATTCCCCATACATCGAAAGGTTCTACCACTTGATTCCCTTGAAGGGGCATTTCATCCTTCTTGCCGATACCTCCACCTCGTTGACATGGGTCACAATTCTTCACAAAACTTCGAGCATCTTTGTATATTGTTGGCCAGAAAAATCCTGCCTGCAGTACCTTCCGTGCTGTCTTCAATCCACTGTAGTGCCCCCCACAGTTAAGCTCATGGCAATGGCTCAGTACACTTTTCTGCTCTTCTTGTGGCACGCATCTCCTTAGAATCCCATCAGCTCCTTCCTTGAATAGATGTGGATCATCCCATATGTAAGTCCTGCATTGCTTGGCAAGAGCTCTCTTGTCTGAAGCTGTAAAGTTAGTGGGGCAAATATTCATAGCCAAATCTGCATACCATGGCTCCTCATTAGCCTTCATTAGATGCTCATCGGGGAGATCTTCATTAATGGGTATTGGATCAACAGGGATATTAGGTATTCTAGATAAATGATCTGCTACTAAATTCTCCCTACCAGCCCTATCTACTATGGTCAAATCAAAGTCTTGCAGCAAAAGGACCCAACGGATTAATCTAGGCTTAGAATCTTGCTTAGCTATCAAATGTCTCAAAGCAGCATGATCAGTATGGACATTCACAGGATGTCCAATTAAATAAGACCTAAACTTTTGTAAAGCAAAGACAACAGCTAAAAATTCCTTTTCAGTTGTTGTATAATTAACCTGCGCGGAGTCTAGAGTCTTACTAACATAATAAATCACACGATACTGCTTATCAACTTTTTGGCATAAAACAGCACCCATAGCAAAATTCGAAGCATCACACATAATTTCGAAAGGAAGATTCCAGTCAGGCGGCACAACAATGGGGGCAGAAACAAGCTTTTCCTTAAGGGTATTAAAAGCAACTAGGCATTCATTAGAGAAATGGAAAACCACATCTTTAGCAAGCAAGCTACTTAAAGGTTTAGCAATTTTCGAAAAATCTTTAATAAACCTCCTATGAAATCCTACATGGCCAAGAAAAGATTGCAGTTCTTTCACGCAAGTTTTTCAATGATTTCTATCTTAGCCTTGTCTACCTCAATTCCTCTTTCAGAAACTACATGTCCAAGAACAATACCTTCTCTAACCATATAATGACTCTTCTCCCAGCTTAAGGTTAAGTTGCATCCAATGCACCTTTTCAAAACTAGATCTAATCTTTGCAAGCATTCATCGAATGAATCACCAAAAAGGGAAAAGTCATCCATGAAAACTTCAACAAATTTAGTTACCATGTCAGAGAAAACAGAAAGCATGCACCTTTGAAAAGTGGCGGGAGCATTGCATAGTCCAAATGGCATCCTCCTATAGGCAAATGTTCCGAATGGGCAAGTGAATGTCGTCTTCTCCTGATCCTCCGGTGCAATCGGAGTAGAAACCTGATAAACCATCAAGAAAACAATAAAATTTCCGCCTCGCAAGACGGTTTAGCATGTCATCTATAAATGGTAAAGGGAAGTGGTCTTTTTTAGTGGTGGCATTTAATCTTCTGTAGTCAATGCACATCCGCCATCCAGTGGTCTTCCTAACCGGTACCAATTCTCCCTTCTCATTCTCTTCCACAGTGACTCCTGATTTCTTAGGAACTACATGTACTGGGCTCACCCATCGACTATCTGGAATGGGGTAAATCATATCAGCATCTAGCAACTTGATCACTTCCTTTTTTACCACCTCTTGCATTGCTGGATTTATCCTTCGCTGAGGTTGCCTAACAGGTTTGGCATCTTGTTCTAGAGTGATGTTGTGCACGCATCTTGTAGGGCTAATTCCTTTGATATCGCTGATCCCCCATCCTATAGCTGCGGAATTTTCCTTCAATACCTCGATCAGCTTACTTTCTTCATTGTCGGAGAGATGTGAGGATACAATCACGGGCTTCTTCTGATTTTCTCCCAAGTACACATACTTGAGGTGCTCAGGAAGCGGTTTTAATTCTAAGCTGGGTTCTTTAGGAAACCCACTTTCTTCTTCTTCTTCCTCTAAAGGTTCTAGTACCTCTTCTCCTGCTGGAATTTCTGGGGTGCTATCTATTATTTCGACTAGTTCCCTTGCTTCTTCGGTCATGTAGTACGTCTCAGCTTGCATTGTTAGTGCTTCCTCAAGTGGTTCGCGATTGCCATGGCCATGATGAAATTCGGGAATTACGGATTCGTAGCAATCGACAAATTTTAACTCCTCCGCAACTTCCTTATCTCTGATGCTACATCCTACCAACTCAATCTTTTCGCCCATTACCTCCATGGTTATCTTCTTGCCCTTAAGTTCAAGGCATGTGTTGGTAGTTGCCATGAATGGTCTCCCAAGTAGTACTACGTGCTCACGGATATGGCTCTTTCCCTCGTCCGCGGACTTCATTACTACAAAATCAGCTGGGATTATCAATTTGTCTACTTTCACCAGGATGTCTTCTATTATCCCTACTGGCCTCTTCACACTTTGGTCTGCCATTTGGACCACCATATCAGTTGGTGTCAATTCTCCGAGTTCCAGGGCCTTGTATACCGAGTACGGCATTAAGTTAATGCTAGCTCCTAAGTCAAGCATTGCCTGCGTAGTTCGTCCATTCCCTAAGGCGATGTCAATGATGAAGCTGCCAGGATCCTTTTTCTTCATGGGCAATCCGGCAAGCGAGTTGATTGTTTCAACCCCATTCACTTCCCTCCCCGAAGTAATCCTTTTGTTCTTGATCTCACGAAAGAATTTCGTATAAGCTGGTATGTTCTGGATTAACTCTAAGAGAGGTACATTGACTTCCACTTTTGACAGGCGTTGGAATAATGGTGAATCTTGAATATCCTTCTTGGCCGGTTTGATCCGACTCGGGTATGGCACATGTGGATTCGGAGGTACGTATGGATTGGATGATTTGTGAAGTTCTCCTGGTATACTAGTTCCAACTTCGACTTCATCATCATCGATGTCTATTACAGATGGTCTTGGTTCATCATTCTTCTCTGGAACTTCTCGAGGTTCTTTGGAACTTCCGCCATCCTCTTGTTCTGTGCTTGGCCCTCTATTATCGATCTCAGCCGGTTCCACCCGTTTAGGACGTACGAAGTTTGGAATTTTGGTCATCTTGCCTCCTCGGAGCAGTAGATTCACCTCTTCGCACTCATTCTCCTCAGTAGCAACAGATGGAGATTGCTCAGGATCAGCTTCGGATGTCTCATCGGCAAGATTAGGATTGATCGGTTCCCTGGAGTTGGGGGGTGATTTGCTCACTACCTCTTGTGGGGTATCCTCGACTTCTTTACCGCACCTTCCACACTTCAGTAGGCTAAGTTCTTTGATAAGTTGCTCAGTTACTTCGATCGCTTCAAAAGCCTTCTCGATGCGAAGATTGTTCTCAGCTTGCCCTGCGTGTGCTACCTCGAAGACACTCTCAATGGCCTTAATCCCTGCGTAAAACGCAAGTTCCTCCTCCTCACTGATGTCCTCGTCCTCAGAATAGCCTTCGTATGATCCGTCTGTTTCATCTTGATTTGAGTATATGTTGGCGACTTCATTCGGCATTATCTTCTCGGATTGTGCGGATCCATTGGCGTACGTTTGAAAGATCTTCACTGCCTCTTCAACTGTACATTCTTCTAAACCTCCACATATCCCATCTATTTGAAGTCTAACCTCATCGCGAAGTCCTCCAACAAAAAACCAAATCAGCTCCCCATCGTCGAAACGGTGGTGGGGGCACTCACGTTTATACAGCTCAAATCGTTCATAGGTGTCACAGAACCGCTCGTTCTCTCCTTGCTTGAAGTATTCGATCCGATTCCGAAGTGCCATTGTCTCATGGTAAGGCATGAAACGTGCCAAGAACTCCTCTACTACTTGGCTCCAGGTCTTCAGTGATCCTGGTGCTAACCTTGATATCCATATCCTCGGTTCATATCCCAAAGAAAAAGGAAACAACTTCCTGCATAATTGATCCTCGGTGAACCCCTTTGCTGGAACTTTTGCTACTTCCTCTTCATAGGACCTGATGAAGCTAATCGGATTCATATCCTCTCCTTCTTCGAACCTTGGTATCCTTCTCACTATGGTGCTTGTTACCTCGTACCCCGATAACTCTTCTTCCAAGTATATAGCTGACCCCCTCCTGACTTGCGAGAACGTCGGTGTCAAGCGGGCTTTTAAGGTCGTCATACCTGGAAATCTGTATCAGGAGTAACTCAAAACTAAAAATTAGCCTCGTTAGAAATTTCGAAAATCGAGAAAATTTCTAGATATCGAATACTACTAAAGCTAGGAAAGGTGAATTAGAAAGAGACTAGGAAAGCAGTATAAGAGAGAGATTAAAAAGAAAAACTAAAACTAAAAGAATTAGGAATCTAAAGCTGTAAATATAAACAATTAAATAGAAAAAAGGAATATAGTCCCCGGCAACGGCGCCAATTTGATGAACGTGTCAGATTCAGTCAAATAAATTTGTAATTAGCCAAAGGCAATCCATAACTACAACGAAAACCGTAGTGTAGCAGTAGAATGACTCGAGTGTCGTTCTCTCAGGACTATACTAGCTTTATCAAATCTAATTAAGAATATAAAACAGGCAGATAGAAAGCAAAAGGGGGTTTCAAGCAGATAATGGAGATTGATGATAGTATGGTCCTTCTTAACATAATGGGTCGATAATCATGCATAAATTCCTCGGTCTTGCATAGAGATCTTTGAATCAATCTAGTGTCCTGTTGCAAGTATTAAGCACTACGAAGATAATTTGGTCTGACTAGTCAATCACGATTGTCCTAATGTGTTCCGTAATTATTCAACACTACGAAGATAATTGGTCTGATGGTCGACTAGTGTCCAATTGTGCATAATGATCAATACAACATACGAGAATTTTGGTTACAACTGATCAACGAAATAAAGCAATGACACGGAGTATAATGCGCGATATAGCCATTAGCATGATTATCTTCCCTCGCTAAGAATTCACATACTACCACCAACGATAAGTTTAGCTACTCATAATAGGCATGCAATCAATAGAAATCATAGAAGAAAACATATTGAAAGAAGATAAAATAAGTAGATAAAAACTGTAAGATACAAAGTTACCGATTGTCAATATCCGGATGATTGCGATCCTACGCGCTCCAATCTGCTATGAAAAAGTATCCCCTAAGCTATGGAACTCCCAGGACAGGCCCCGGGAAGTTCCTACCTAAAACTATAGAGAGAGGTGAGAAAGTAGGCTTGGAAAGATATGATTTTCGGAGAGAAAACTGAGCATTATATATAGGCCCCGAAATAGTCCGCGGCGGTTCGCCCCTCAGTGCGGCGGTTCGCCCCACAGTTATTTGCGGAATTTCCGCGTTTTCGACGCGGTTTTGGATTTCTTCACCTTTTCGGACTCGGTTTATGACTTCTAGTAGCCTTCTAACCTCCAGATTCGGCCCCTAGACTCCAAATCCTATCCGGAAACCTTCAGATACTCCAAATAGGCTTCTGGAACACCAATTCCTTGTAGACTTCAATATAATTGCTCAGAAATCTTCGAATTTCAACCAAACCTGTAAACTAAAATCTAAAGGAAAACGTGACACTATTCTAATAAAATGTACTAAAATATAGCTAAATTAACATAGAGGATAGCTAAAATAGGTGAAAAAGACTCGAATGAAAGTGTAAAATACACATTCATCAGGACATTTACGTGGATGGATCATCCACGCGTGGGCAAGGGGGAGTCGGTATCCACATGACCGATCCTACCGGAACGGAAATCGACTTCGCCATCAGATTGGCCTTCCCAGCCACCAACAACGAAGCTGAATATGAGGCCGTCCTCATTGGGCTTCGACTCTCTTTAGAAGGAGGAGCGAAACATGTCCACCTACGGACGGACTCACAGCTCGTCGCCCAACAACATTCAGGAGCCTTCGAAACTAAGGAAGAGCCCATGAAGCTTTACTTAGCGGAACTCAAGCACATGGTGTCAAAATTCATGAGCGTCGAGATATCACAAATATCCCGCACACTCAACAAGATAGCGGACGGCCTAGCCAGATTTGGAAGCTCATCACAAACGATAGCTTCCCGACAGGTATTAAAACCCACCATCGAAATTGTTTTGCGAAAACAAATATTTTTCACTAAAAATAGATCCTTGAAAACAGATCACCCTCATGACGGTCCAACGATCAACCATTGGTGATAACAAGCTCAAAAGACAAAGAGGCCTCGAAATAGTTGCCATTGATGATAACCACGAATGGTTAACAGACATCAAGGTAGACGCTCGAAAAATACGCCTTCTTCGAATCTATTCCCCCGGATCAATAATCCACCCCAGTGTCATATGTTCGTTTCGATACACGGTCATATTAACTCGAACCAATTGTTCGAATTTTTACTTTGCGCAGCTCTTCAAGCAAGGAGTAATCCCCTCGGACAAAGTAGAGGCCCAAAGACTACGAAGAAGGGCACAATATTTCCTATGGAACGGCACAGAACTATACAAAAGGTCATTCGACGGACCCCACTTAAAATGCCTCGACCAAGGGGAAGCCGCGAAAGTTTTGGAGGAAATTCATGCCGGCAGCTGTGGAAACCACTCCGGCGGCCGAGCGCTCGTCCAAAAGGTTCGAAGGCAAGGATTCTACTGGCCAAACATCATCAAAGACTCTAAATCGCTATTCCAAAATTGCGACGAGTGCAAAGATTTGCCCGCGAAAGCAAGGCCCCCGGGGAACCTATGATGCCTATACCCATCTCATGCCCTTTTGATAGGTGGGGAATAGACATTGTAGGAAAGCTACCCACCTCCACCCACCAGAAAAAATTCTTGATAGTAGCGGTAGAGTACTTTTCAAAGTGGGTCGAAGCAGAGGCCGCGTCGAAAATCACCGAAGGAGCAATTCAAAGCTTCATCTGGAGGAACATAATTTGCAGGTTCGGACTACCGAGGATCCTCACATCGGACAACGGCACACAATTCACCGGGAAGAAAATACGAGCATGGTGTACCGAGTTGGGTATCAAACAAAACTTCACGTCGGTGGGTCACCCACAAGCCAACGGCATGACAGAAGTAACCAACAGGACCATCATCCATAACCTTGAGAAACGCCTAGGAAGGTCGAAAGGGGATTGGGCCGACAAACTCCACGGAGTTCTATGGGCATACCGAACAACACAGCGAACGGCCACACAAGAAACCCTCTTTTGCATGGTGTATGGATCCGAAGCCATCATTCCATGTGAAATAGCCTTCGAATCATTCCGAGTCTCAGAATACGACCCTAACACGAATGACAAAGCCAGAGCCTTAGAGTTGGATCTCATCGACAACAAAAAAGAGGAAACCAGAATTCGCATTCTGAGACATCAAGCCATGATGACCAAAGCATACAACAGGAATCTCGTGCGACACGATCTTAATGTGGGAGACTTGGTACTAAGGAAAGCCAACATTCTCGAAAATGTGGGCAAGCTCCAGGAACCATGGAAAGGCCCATTCCGGGTAACTGAAGTAATTTCGAACGGATCGTACCGACTTCAAGACCTCGAAGGGAACCACCTCCTTCGACCATGGAACATCAAGAACTTGCGAAGGTACTATTCATGAGCACCAAGGAAGCCGGGCCCGAAACACCTTTTTGAAGATCATCCTCGAAACACACCATCTTCCAAAGATCGTCACTGAAAGAGGAAGCCTTTCAAAGCCATCTAAGACTTTTTGAACCATCCTCGGAGCATACCGTCCTATTAAGGATCGTCACTGAGAGGAAAGATTCCCTCGAAATATTTGGGGGCACCACCCTAAGCACACCATCCTTTAGAGGATCGTCACTGGAAAGGGATCTATGTTGTAAGCACTTGTCTTTAAATCACACAAAGCACCCCTCGAAGGGTTGTCACTGTGTTAAGATATAACATTTGAATGATGAAAAGAATGTTATCATTACTCGCAAGTATAGACACAGAAATCTACCGGAAATGTACCAAGAGCACTATCGAAAAGGTCTACTCGGCCAACGTTCGAGGATCTATTCACGAATTTATTTACGGACAAGGTACGAGAAACCTACTATTACGACTCGACCCCCGAAAAGTGTGTCATCGAAATGTAAGGCTATCCTTTGCCACCCCGACCAATATTTGGAAGAATATCCGAAATGATGTTATTTCGACGGAAAAACAATCTTCCGGATAATCTCCCTCCTCGAAACAAGTTTTATCGAGATAAGTAACGATCTAGTAAAGATAAACGACGGTTTATACCTTATTCAGATACGATACTCGAAAGCCTTTTAGGAATTTAACAACACATTAAGTTCAATAGAAGCCATACGTGATATGAATTCGAAGCTTCTCTTCGGAGGAGGAGTCTTACTGATCTATCAACGTAATCAAACAATCGAACTAAAACATTGTTTTTTGTTTTTTCGATCCATACGAGATATGGATCAACCGCTCGACAGTATCATCTATCCTCGAAACAATCAAACCAAAGGCTCGAAGAAATTGAAAATCAACAAAGACCACATACGAAATACAGCAAAAGATAACATATTTTATCAAAATACATGTTTCATCAAAACACAACAAGAAGACCTACAAAAGTACGGAGGTTTCGAGCCATCCAACTAAGGAGGATTCGACCAGGCCTAGAAGATGCCAAAGGCCTTAGGACGAATCCCCACTCAAAATATTACATCAATAAGTTCGAAATCATGAATAAATATTTCGACAAAAATGTAGAAACTGTTCAAAGATAAAACCAAATGTTAAATACATCAAGTAACCCGACATTCCGGGGCTTCAAAAGGTACGACGAACCATCACTTCTGGGGAGGGGGCTGCTCTTTCGGGGGCTGATCTCCGCTCCGGGCCGTGTCCTCCTCATCGACTCGCAACCCCAAGTAGTCTACCAAAGACCCGAAATCTCGGTAGGATAAAGTGTTAAGACTTATTCCAGCCGAAAGAAGGTCTAGGTTCCCAAGTTCACACAATTGGGGCACGAAAGACGGGATAGGAGGAGAGCTTCGAGGGTTGGTGGCCTCCTCCGGATGGGCTATGGAGAAAAACTCCTCCTTTTCGAACAACTTAAACTGCTCTTCCTCAGACAGCACAGCATCCCCTCCTTCAATCGAGGGCACCACGGAAGCAACCGGAAGCTCGAACTTACCATCCAAGAAAAGATCCACCTCCTTGGCATCATCGAAATCATCAGGCAAGTGGCCTCGAAACTTCAACTGGGACAGGACTTTGTCTTTAGTCTCCACAGAGGTATCAGCCAGGCGCTTATTCACCAAGTATTCGAATGATTGCGACCCAAGAAAGTCTCGGACTGCATTCACTCGAGTATACTTACCATTTCGGGCCACCTCCTCCCTTGTCCGTCGGAGAGCCGTTTCGAACCCAGTCCGCTCCTTTCGAAGGGTCTCCACCTCCCCTTCCAGCTGAGACTTGATCTCTTCGGATTTGACCAAGGCGACCTTTCGAGCCAATTCATCCTCCCGAGCCTTGGCCAATTCTTTGGTTAGGCGCTCTACCTCAGCGTTTCGACCCACCAGGGTGTCTTGCAGTTTCTGCCTGTGTTTTCGTTCCTCCTTGAACCTCCCCTCGAAGCTTCCGGAGAGAGAGGCCCTCTTGTTTAAACGGCTCCCGATATTCTTTGCGACCGTCATTAGCTACAAAAACGGAAATTGGAGATAAGCAAAACAATAAGTAACAAAAGCTAAGGAAAACAGAGAATGATTTTTACCTGCATCTGTAAAGAAGCCTCCTTCAGCTTGATGTCAGCGTCCGATAGGCGGCCCAATTCGACCTGGTCCACCTTCGAAGAAAGGAGGTCCCTCCACCCCAAAGCTACGTGTTCATTCCCATGAAGGAAAGAAACTTCATTGGGAGAATTGTTCGACCCCGGGGGGGGGAGTGCGGGAGTAGGTGAAGGAAAAGCACCCTTCGAAGCCTGCGAGTCAACCAAACTTACCTCATCCGGACGAGGCCTCTTACTCCGTTGGCCCGAAGCCGAACTCGTGTCCGCTTCAAGTCTTCGCTGAGGGGTCCGCTCGGACAGAGCGTTATCCCCGGAACCCTCAACTCTGGGGGTCGAAGGGCCGGCTTGAGCTTGAGGGTCGTGCTCAATGGGCACCAAACTCTCTCCTTGTGGAGGAACGATACCGACCCCCGGAACAATGTGAGGCATAGTAGCCGGGTAGACAATGGTAGAAACATCATGCGGGCGCTCCTCAGTGAATTTCGAGGGTTGCGACGCCTTCAAAGAGCGTTCGAGGGCACGCCGCGCTAGAAACTCGTTAGATAGCCTCATCCAGTAAACTGCAAAAACAAAACAAGTTAAAACATAAGTAAGGATCGAAATTTCCGATATACGAAGAAATACTAAACACAACACAAGTACAGAAACGTACCCAAGTCCCGGATCACCGATGCCTCCGGTGTCACCTCCGAAGTCTTCCCGAGGAAGAGGATCGGCTCAACCAAGAGGCAGTACGGATTGATCCGCTTCTCGGGAACAATACCCCTATACTTCTCGGGCCACTCGCTCCGATTTTCTATGTAAGGAACATCCCCAGGACGCCTCCAAATTCGAGGGGTAGGTACGACCCCTGGGGAACCATCAGCCTTAGGAGGCATCCGAACGTATACGAACCGCCGCTTATAGCCCGCGCCATGCGAAGACTGAAACTTGGTAAAAATTTCAAAATCTCTCATAGGAGAGAATTAGAAGAAGCAGCCTCCGCTCGAACTAGGGTTAAGAGTGAAAAAATGGAAGAAGTTCGACGGTGTCACTTTCCGACCAACAGCCTCACACCACACGCAGAAGGCGATCAAGTATCCTACCGCGTTCGGTAGCAGTTGCGTTGGGCATATTTCGAGGGCCGTCAAAATTCGAGCCACTCCATCACTAATGGGGAATCGGAATCCATGTTCCAAGGCTTGGACCGTAATCGCCACACAGTCCGAGGGTGGGTTGTACATCTTATCAGAGGGACCCGGGACGATTATCTCATAATCATCAGGAATATCGAACTTGTAAGCCAAGGTTTCAGCTTCCTTCGACTTGACGGTACTAGAGTCCGTTGGCAGTCTCGCATCCAAATTTTCCTCGGTCGGAATATTATTAACGGCTACCTCTCCAACAGGTTGAGCCATAATTTGGGGACGGTTTGATAATATACAAGTATGACGAGCTTCACGAACTAGAGCTCTACCCTCGAAAACCTGATCCGAAGTGAAAAACTCCAACGAATCAGAAGGGATTAAGGGCTCAGCGGCTCTACCTAAAGTGGGAGAAACCCTATGGACACTAAAAGATTTCGAATCATCGCTATTGGAACAGCCACCGGCACCGGGTTGGTCAACAACTTGTTTCGACATACTCGGAAAATCCACTACCAAATACGAAAGAAACAGTTCAGTAGAAACCCCAACCCGGAACCAACAAGATCGAAGACTACCGTTTTTTCGAGGGTATACTTCCCAGGTACCCATCGAAGGGGAAAATACTTGGGGAAAATACTACGAGATAATGCAGAGGTACAAAACCAAATGCAAAAAATAATAACAAAAACCATAAAGAAGCAAGCCCAGATTTCAAAAATGCATGCACATTGAGATATCCAAAAGACGGAAAAGAAGGAAAAATCAAGGAAATTAAAGGCAAGAGAGAAGGAAAAGTACCTGTTTTTTCTAAATCACAAACGGCGGCGAGCAGAAGTCCGAAAAGCCGGCAAGAAAAAGGCCTGCGCCGACCACCGCGACGGAGCCGAGCAAGAGGAAAAAAGGAGAATTCAATACTAAAAAATTCGAAAATAATTCAATAAGAGAAAAAAGAAAAAACGGAAGCCATACCTGAACGGAAGTAACAAGCAATCGACGAAACTCCGGGCGAAAATCGGTGGATGAACATAGACGGCGACGGCGCGACACGGCGGTAACAAGAAGGAAGAAAATAGGAAGAAAAAGTGAGTAAGAGTGAAGAAGGAAAGAAGTTGCCAAAGTACTTACTGAGATATCATTCATTACCCCTCATTATTGCGCCACGGAACCCAAGGAAGTGCGCCCCAAACGCCTCAGGCAACCCGACACGTGGGCGAATACCAAACAAACCGAATAAAACGGTTCAACTTTCTTCAGATTTTGAAGTTTTCCCCCAAACACGCCACTAATATTTCCACTAGCATCGAAGGGACCAAACGCATCCGATCCCGCGATGGGATAAGAGTTTCGATAGCCTCCGAACTAAACGACCAAAGTTGGCAAGGGATGAGCCACTCAAAATCATCTACCCCTCGGACTAATTTTTGGTTCGAAAGCATCACCCTAATGAAAATCACTAAGAAATTTCGATGGCCTCCAGATTCATCGACCATCGTAATTTGGGGGACTTATGATAAGGGAAGAATGGGGAACAAGGGGTCGAAGAGATTCCCCACCATGACCCTCGAAATATGCCTACGGAATCAGTAGGTCTCCGACCAAACCCAGACCAAGTGTTAAGGACAGTCGAACTAGTAAATTGGTACCCTCGAAAGGGTCTGCTATCCGGTGTCATGGTACCTCGTACCAACCAACCCCCTCTTTTGTCCGGATAAAGGGAACATGTCTCCAGAACCGGAACCCGCTCCGTATCCTCTATAAATACTACTATTACATTGTTCCCACACACACGGGCATTACCAAGATTCACACACGAGATTACTACATTCCATATATTTCCATATTCATTAATTTGGTGACGGCCTAACTGAGGTAGGCCGTTTCACCGTCCCCTCCCCCTTAACCTTTTTCCCCTACAGGTACCGGAGTTCCCCGGAGAAGATACTCACCCCTAGTTCACTATGGAGTGAGAGATGATAGAGTAGGCCCTTGAACGGTTTTTACCCTCATCACGTATATATTTACAAACATAACATAATGGGGTTAATAAACACTTCATATTAAAATGCAGGTGAGGCAAGTACCTTATCCCTCGGCATCACTTCCGCCCTCTCTCTCTGCCTCACTAATGCCACAACCAGGGGCGGCTGAAGGCCTGTGCGGTCAACCCGACCACACAGGGCCTCAAATTTTATTTATTGTTGTTATATATATTTATATTTGTTAAAGTAAAAAGGTAAATATGGTTGTATTGGCTCAGTTGGCACAAAATGAAAGTATAAGTGTTATGCTATTCCAGAGGTCCCTGGTTCAACTCTTGATATTAACTATTTTATTATCCCCTTTTTATAACATTGTTTTTTGGGCCTATCTTACGGGATCGAACAGGGCCCCTAAAATGTAGAGCCGCCCCCGGCCACAACATACTCAGTCTCCACTCCCTTGTTCAATTCGATACTACACACATAATAGCAGTACCGTACCATAAGTCCATTCAACAGTACCAAAACCAGAAGAATGAAGTATAAAAAACAGTACATTTTGTTAGCATATTGACGGAGAAACAATAAGAAAAGTTACATTTGTGCTTTTAAAGGCACTATGAATAAACAAAAACTACCAAAATTTTAATCGAAATTACGGGGTTTCTACAGTAACATAAGTAATAAATCAGGCATGATAGTGTAATTTGTTATAGTTTAGATATAAAAAAATATATATAAAAGAGGTAATAATTTAGACATGAAATCATTATTTTTTAACAATTTCGATTGATCCAAAACGGAACACTCCCGGAGGTTTTACGGCTGAAGTGGTAATGTGGCACTTATTAACACGAGGGACGGACCTAGTGGTGAGTCAGGGTTCACGTGGCACAACATATACAAGGTTGGCCACCAATTTTTTTAATCTATAACCAGAGATTAAAACCTGTTTGTAACCGCCCTAATTTGTTTGGTCTAAAATACTTCCACTAACCTATTACAATAATTATTTTAATTATACAATTTTATATTTAATTAACTAATCAATTTACTAGACATATATTATTATCATGATTGCGTTATGAGCATCTCTGGATTTCAATCCCGAATGAATGGCGACAATTTTGTGTCATCTTGATGCATATTATATGTGGTGTGTTTGACCCAACTTAATTATCAAACTTCATGATAATTATTATAACTTCAATATGTAATATGTGTATATGTGTATAGTGTGAAATAAATACATGGTACTCCATCTTAACTCGAGTTAAGTAGAAGTTCGTCATAAAGCGTATGAATTGGACGTCCTCCAACGGTAGTTGGCTCAAAATGGAAAAGTAGATCATCAAACGTTCATGGTTGAACAAGAAAAAGATAAAAAAAATCAGATAAAAGATTTCGGGTAATATTTTGTGTATTAATCATAACAAATATAAATAAAACAATAAGGGTGACTGAGTGGTAAGAGTGTAGAAGTAGCATAAGGGAGGTTGGGGGTTCGAGTAGGAGTAGAGTAGTTAGATTTGTCGTTTAATACTAAATAAATGAATAAATAAAACAATGATTGTGGTAGAGCTTATATAGTAGTTCAACTTAAACTCTAAAAACATAATTAATCAATCGTAAGATTTAATCAGATAGAGATAAGAGAGAGGTACATGGCATAACCGATAACTGAATATTTTTTCGAAACGAGTTATATAGGTAAATGGCATAACCGGATGGTGATGTTTGTCCCTCGAATTGTACTTGTAGTTATGATAGCTCCTCGTCTTCAACTGACTTCTAGAACGGATGACAATGCTCAGAAGCACACTATCGATAGTCATGATTGAGTGTTCGGAGGTAAGCGATCATTCCTGCCAATTGCCCCTCATCACATACGATCAACACACATATCCAATTTCATAAACCTTACTTAGTTTTTGACCCAATTAACATACATAACATTACCTAACGAAATCTCTCAACTTATAAAATGTGAATTTCACGAATTGTATGAAAAGAGGTAACCAATTGCTTTTCTCTTGTCATAAATTTTCGTATGAGTACTCAATCATTTCAATTATTAAATCACAAAATGTATTATGGTGGAATATTCTGCCATACTACATCCCTATAGTTGGAGTCCAGTTTAAAACTAAAGTTGTATTATTTTGAAAGATCTAAACTTGATTTGAATTAAATTGAGATGAAATGAATTTAGACTAAAGTTAAAGAGTAAGTATATAGTAGGGTAGATCTTTCCTACTACATAGGAAAGATATGGTTTTTAGCTAAAAAAACCACCATTCAAAATCAGAAATCGGTTTTGCCTCAAAATTAAAAAACTCGCTACTATATAAACCCCCAAACCGACGCCCAAAAATCAGAAACGAATGAAAACACACACCAAACCGTGAAACTGCGTGAAAACACCAAAATTCTCTCAGATCGATTGTATCTCGCCGGATTTTGGCCGGAATTTCACCGGAATCTCGACGTTCAAAGGCGTTTCCATCAGATCTCAGCCAATACAGCTTCAATGGACGTTAATCAGGTTAATTCAATGCAAATTTTCTGTTTTCTATTTGTATCTACTGTGTGTTTTTGTGTGTGTGTTTGAGGATTCAACTCTGATTTCATGATTCTCTATTGATTTCCATCATAATTTGTTGTTCAAACCTACATATTCAATTGATGCAGTGCTCGAAACAATAAATCAGCCACGATGAAGAAGGATGCTCGTCTGATCTGTAATTAATTGAAGAAATCCAACATGAGCAGCAATTTCGTAAGGTCATGTATACTTTTAAGCCTTGTTGTTGTGATTTTAAGCTTTTGTAGTAAGTCTCTGCAGTATACTGATTAAATAACATCGTCTTGTGGTTTTTCGTATGTATGGTGTACTTTTATGGAACCTTGTTATTGCTTTATAATATCTTGTAATGATTCAAAACATCATTGATATGATTTTTTAGCTTGCATTCAGTTCTACTGTTACGATATAGTTTTAAGGCATATTGGTGTGGTTTTAATTACTGTTGTTGTGGTTTTAAGACCTTGTGTTATGGTTCTAAGCATGCTAGCTTCTATAGTATATTACTGTTGTCTCATATTTTTTAGGAGATATTTGTGTGGTTTTAAATCATGTTGTTGTGGTTTTAAGAAGTCTTCTTAAAGTTCTAAGCATCCTTGAGATTAATTTCAGCTTTAGTTGCATGTTGTAGATTTAAGAGATTTTGGTGTGGTTTTAACTACTATTGTTGTGGTTTTAAGGAATATATAATGCTACTGTCTTGTGTTTGTCCATTCTATGGTTTTGAACTGACATAGTGTGGTTATAAGTAACTTTGTGATGCTTTTAAGAACTTATGATGTAGTTTTGAAATATGAATATTAGCTTCAGTTTCATGTTGTACTTTTAAGATATTTTTGTGCGGTTTCAATTGCATGAGATTTTGGTGTGGTTTTAATAGTTGTTGTAATTTTAAGAAATATATAATGCTACTGTCCTGAGACTGCGCACTGTATGGTTTTGAAATGATGTGGTGTAGTTATAAGTAACTTTGTTGTTGTTTTAATAACCTATGTTGTGTTTTAAAATATAAATTTTAGATTCAATTGCATGGTGTACTTTTAGGAGTTTTTGGTGTACTTTTAGTAATTGTCGTTGTGGTTTTAAGAATTAATTTTAAGGTTCTACGCATCAATCTTTAGCTTCTGTTGCATGTTGATCTTTGTGTATTGGGTTTGTACAATATATGGTTTTAAGTGGACATAGTTTGGTTAAAAGTGTCTTTGTTATGCTTTTTAGAAACTATCCATGACATGATCTTTAGCTTCTGTTGCATGCTGTAATTTTAAGACATCTTGGTGTTGTTTTAAGGGAACCGGATGTGGTTATAAGACTCTTTAGTATGGTTTTAAATAATGTTGATGTGGTTTTAAGAAATATATATTGCTACTATGTTGGGGTTGTCCATTGTGTGGTTTTAAGAGGACATGGTTTGGTTTTAAGAACATATGATGTGCTTATACCTATGTTGTGGTTTTGAAATATAAATTTTAGCTCCTGTTGCATGCAGTAATTTTAAGACATCTTGTTTTTTTTTTCCAAGTCGTATTTCACTTCCAAGAACTTTTAGGTCTCAGAATCTAATCTCATAAACTATATCTCAGAAGCTCATGGAAGGAACTTGAAGTATAAATGATGCTCACGGATTAACACGAGTTAGAAACTGATATTTACCTATCAACATCTATCAAATATAACTAAATTATGCACGTGTAGATATAATAGTGGCTAGCATAGTCCATTAGTAGTTAGTACATTATGTCACTTCCATTTGAAAAATGAAACAAAGACATGGAATCACAACACGACTTTATAAATATCATTGAAAATGCCCCAGTCACTCCAAACAAATCTTTCTTCAAAACATCACAGATAAATCAACATTTAAACGAAGTAATGGGACTATACCATCAAACTTCTCTTTCAAGAACAAGCAGCTATGCAAGCACGAACCAAATTATACCCGCCAATACATACCTCCAACCGCAACTTTCCCTCGATTCCGATCCCGGAGATATCGATTTCCACCACCGCCCGCTTGTCCGACGATCCTCGTCCTCCTCCCGAGCCAGCAGTCGTATCGGCTTCTCCGCCTTCCTTCGTTCACTCATGTCAATCTTCACCTTCCCTTCCCTCCTCCCTTCATGCACGTGGCTACCCGTTTCATCTCACCTCTCGGTCACCCCTTCACTCGGCCGCAAAGTCACTGGAACACTCTTTGGGCACCGGCGAAGCCACGTGAGTTTTGCCATCCAGGACGACACGAGGTCTGAACCAGTCTTGTTGATCGAGTTCGCAGTCTCCACGTCGGCTCTTGTGAAAGAAATGTCCTCCGGCTTGGTGAGGATTGCTCTCGAATGCGACGGAGGAGGTAGTGCAGGGAGACTATTTGCGGAGCCCGTGTGGACCATGTATTGCAACGGGAGGAAGTGCGGGTACTGAAATAATGTCAATGGTGCAACGAATTATTAAATTTTAAACTTACAATTAAAAATTCAGAATTCACCTACAATGTTTATGATTTAAAATATTTTCATTTTTTTTACATAATTTGAATGGTAACATAAGGTGAAATTAAGTATGACACGATCGTTGACCGTGTGATACAAATTTTTATAAAAAGTTGAAAATTCATGTAATTATAAACTATTGTACTAATTTTAATCCAATTATATTAATTATCTAACAGGTACGCACTATCGCGGGCGTGCAGTGAGTCGGATTGGCACGTGCTAAGCACAGTGCGAACTGTATCAGTCGGGGCAGGGGTGATCCCGGTGGTAGAGGACAGCCAGCGGAAGGGCCAGTCAGACGGTGAGTTGTTGTACATGAGGGCCCGATTCGAGCGAGTTGTGGGGAGCCGCGACTCAGAGGCATTCTACATGTTGAATCCGGACGGCAATGGCGGGCCTGATCTAAGTATATTCTTGCTCAGGATTTGATTCAGTGGGGTTTCATTTTACTATTTTAGTGTTCAACACAGTTGCATTGGAGATTAGTAGCTTTGTATTTGTAGTATATACACATATGTATCAATAGAAGACTTGGTTGCACTTTTGTACATTTAATGGTAATCAGATTAAGTTTTTTATTTTTTCTTTTTAAAACCGCAAATCTAAGTATGTATCCTACTCGTATACTATTCTTTAATCACCTTATAACTCCAAATACATTTATACCAACATTGTAACTTCAATTATGTCTATACCACCTTATGCCACCGTCCGGTTCGAACACCGACCCTCTCTTGTGCTACTCTAGCACATTTATCTTCTTTAGGTTAAGTCTAAGTCCACTTCAATATTGGTCCTTGAAAATCTGTATACGGTCCTATACGGACACGTCCGTGTACATTGATTCTAACTTGATTTTTAAAAATGTAATGTTGTGATTTATACTTTTAAAAGATGTTAAAAATTATTATTTGAGTTTATAAATATAAATTAATTAAAAAATATTTTAAAAAATTAAAATTGGGGCGGAGTAGGCTGCTCCGCCATTAAAGAGGCGAAACAAATTTGCCCCGCCCTTCTAACAGAGGCGGAGCAGTCTGCTCCGACACTATTTGGACGGACCAGGGTTGCTCTGCCACCATTTTTTTAATTTTTTTTAAATATATTTAAATAATTAAAATATTATTTATTAAATTAAGTTAGGGACTATTTGGAGTGTACATAGAAGAACTAGTGGAATATGGTGAATTAGGGCGAACTAATGGTTTATACGCCGCTTTCCACGCTCACTGGGACTTAATTCGCAAATTCCCCTAAACATAAGACCAAAATCGAAGAGGACTGAGACTTAGAGGACTAAAAGTGCAATTAACTCGAGCTTTCTTTCTCTTCAGAGCTAAACAACTTTTAGAATTCACAAAGTCAGCATTCATCAGAGAACAGAATCGTCGTATTCGGGGACATCATTGAGGATGAAGGGACCAAGTTTGCGGTTTGCTGTTCTAAATGATGTCAGAAACTTCTTGGATATCATTGTTCGGGCCTCTGAGCTTTGATGAGGTTATCTTGAGAACCTATTGCAGTGCCTCAAAACTGCTGGTCTATAAGATTCCCCACGTCATTTTCATCGTCTAACCTTCCATCAAATTTGGCCAAAGTTGAATGAAGTGCTTGTCGAACTTGAGTAACATCCTGCAATAATAAATAATGTAGTGCAATTTATTATGCATGAAACAAACCAACCCGGAGAGATGATTACATATGTGCATCATGACGAACTACACCAATATGGACAGGGTTGCGCATGTAATCCATGATCCATATTTGACACTGTTGAGTTCGTATCAACAATAGTCGATTACCTGATCACAAAAGCTCACAGTAACAACTAAACCACCAAGAACTTGCTGCACCAAATCAAACACACACCCAAGCAACCAAAACAGAAAACAGAGCAAGAACGCAAGCAAGAAAGAACACAAGATTTAACGTGGTTCGGTTCGGAATAACCTACGTCCACGGAGATCAACCAGCTTCAATATATTATAACAATGACAATTACAAGTCCCTAACAGTATGCAAGAAACAAGAACAAATCTGTCTCTCAAAGCTAGAGCCTATAATCTATAATATATCACTTGTCGAAGTAGTCGAACAAGCCTTCAATGCCGTTTTGTTATGTTCTTGAGCATGCAACAATCACCCCTTTATATAGCCTTCAATTTGCAGCTAAACCTAAAGGAATTCGAATAGGAATTGAATTTGAATAGGGGTTGATTTCCTAATGGGGACAATTACCTTTTCCTGACTGCATTCGGAAACAGTTGTTGAGATAACACCTCACAAATCTCCACCTTTAGCTCAACATCAACGACCTCTGTATCCCTGAAGTTAGGACACACCCCTTTGCATCCCTAAGGTTAAGACACGCCCCCATGTACCTCTAAGGTTAAGATACGCCCCCATATGCACCTCTAAGGTTAAGATGCCTCCCCGTATGCACCTCTAAGGTTAAGATGCCTCCCCGTTCCATCCCTGCGGTTAGGATGACCCCCTCAAAGTCTTGACACCCACAAGTTCCAGGAAAAATCTAAACTTTGGTCCTGGAAGCGCTTTAGTCATAACATCTGAAGCATTCAACGACGTATGAATCTTCTTTATCTTCACAACTCCCTTGGCAATGATATCTCTGATGAAGAAAAACCTTACATCAATGTGTTTTGTCCTTTCATGATATACATGATGCTTAGTCAACATAATAACACTTTGATTGTCACAGTGAATATTCACATGATCCTGTTGGACACCCAACTCATTCAATAATCCACCCAACTAGATATCTTCCTTAACTCCTTCAGTGATAGCCATGAACTCTAATGACAGTGTTTTTTACACTATCATTCGGGTCTTTTTCACCAATTTAGCTATCCTCTTGCATGCATTTTAGTGCATTTTGTTAGAATAGTGTCACGTTTCCATTTTCTTTGACATTTTCATGTTTTAGGTGAAAATCGCACTTTTGGATGTAAATCATGGCGAAACAATGAAGTTTTGGTGCAACGAGATCACCCGTGGTGTGTTAAGGAGTACCGGGATGAGTTTCCAGGCCAAAAGACCAAGTTTCGGAGCTCAAAACCGTGCCCAAGGCCAAAATCGAGGATCCGGAGGAAGAAAAGGCACGGGCAACTCTCTGCCCGTGCCAGGCGCACCGCCTGGGAGGTTCCAACAACACTATATATATTTTGTAAAGTTGCGAATTTTCATATCTTAGATCATTATTTTGCAGACTTAAACCCTAGAACTTGTTCTGGGTATTTTTTTCTCTTAGAACTACATTATCTTAGCAGTTTGGAGCACCAAGGTAGAGATTTGGACATCAATTGATCTCACCTTGCTAGATCTTTGTGGGTTTAGCAATTTACCAGAGATTGACAACCTTTGGTGGTAACTTTGTATCTCACAATTCCTGCTATTTATCTTTCAATTCAACTATGTTTTCTTATATGATTGCTATTGTTGTTTATGATTTTGATATGAGTAGCTAAACATTTAGTTGGTGATAGTATGTAAATTCATAGCTAGGGTTCATATTATGCATGATTGAGTTTCTGAGTCTTTTACTTGTTTTATTGTTATATTCGAATATTTGATCCGACTAAGCCAAATATCTTCGTAGAAATATGTTAGAAACACTAGGACAATTCAAGATCATCGTTTTCAATATCTTCAATTACAAGTACTTCTTGAACTAAGACTGACAATCTTAGCCAAGTATTAGTATAGATAGCAAGCTTTCAAAATACACGTCTACAAATCTGTTTTTGGTGTTTGTTAATTCGAATTACTTTTAAAGCAGTACGAGTTGCACTTTCATGCATAGTTAGAACCCGATGCTTAGAATGAGCATACTATCACCAGCTCTCATCACATATTGTTAAGTTAAGATAAGTTAAATTTTTTTCTGAATTTATATAGTTAGTTATTTAGTTAAAGCTAGTTTAGTCCCTAGAGATCGACACTCGAGGTCATCTTACCTCTGCACTACGTGTTTTGTGTAGTTGTGAGTTGCCCTTTGGCTAAAACAAATTTATTTGATTATTCGAGTCTGACAATCTCGTTCATCAAATTGGTGTCGTTGCCGGGGACTATAACTCCTTTTTACTCTTTAGCTTGTTTATATTTTCAGCATTCAATTTCCAGGATAAGTGATCTTAGTTGTCTAGTTTAGAAGTTGAATTCCGAATTTTGGTCAGAACTAACATGACTAATTTTTTGTTGTGAGTTACTCCTGTCACAGATATCTAGGTATGACATCCATGAGGGCTCGCATGACGCCCCAATTTTCGCAGGTTAAGAGAGGATCAACTATATACCTGGAGGATGAGTTAACTGGGTATGAGGTGACAAGGTCCGTGGTAAGGAACATACCAAGGTTTGAGGAAGGAGTAGGGATGAATCCATTAAGTTTTATTCGATCCTATGAGAAGGATGTAGCCCGAATTCCAGCTAAGGGGTTTACAGAGGACCAATTATGCAGGAAATTATTTTCTTTCGCTTTGGATGGCAAGGTTAGCACCAGGATCACTAAAGACTTGGGACCAAGTAGTAGAGGAGTTCTTGGCGCGATTTATGCATTACCAAGAGGCAATGGTCTTGCGAGGAAGGATTGAACACTTCAAGCAAGGAGAAGATGAGCGATTTTGTGACATCTATGATCGGTTTGAGAAGTATAAACGAGAGTGACCCCATCACCGTTTCGACGATGGGGAGTTGATTTGGCATTTTGTTGGTGGGTTACGTGATGAGGTTAGGCTTAGAGTGGATGGGTTGGGCGGAGGATTGGAAGAATGTACGATTGAAGAGGCAGAAAAGGTCTTCCGTAAGTATGCCAGAGGATCCGCATAGTCTGAGAGACTAACACCAAGTCACATCGCCAGTGAGAGGCTAGACCGAGGTGGAGCTGAAAGCTTATCTGAGGAGTTTGGAGAAGAAGATATTAGTGAGGAGGATGAACTTGCAATTTATGCAGGAATTAAAGCCACTGAGAGTGTATTTGAAATCGCACATGCAAGACAAGTTGAACAGAACCTTCGTATAGCACAGGTTTTTGAGGGTGTAGCAGTAACTAAGCGACTAATGGAGGAAGTCAGTTTGTTAAAGTGTGAAAAGGTAGAAGAAATTCATTCTCAAGAGTTCGGAGGCCAAAACACAAGGGACGCCCCACTGGACGTGAGGGGCGGTCCGCCTGGTGTGGGGGGAGGTGCGCCCCCCAGCAGCAGAAAGGCGCCCACCCCTCTGGCCACCCCAGGCGCACCGCCTGGTGTGGGGGGCGGTGCGCCCCACAGCTCCAGGGAGCTGGACGACCCCAGCTCCCCGATTTTGCCCGTCATTGACAATCTTCATGATGCGGAGCACATCCCAGCGGTTACCACCGAGATCCATGAGTTCGAGGAAGTAAACCTACTCCTTCGTAGTGGAAAGGTAACTAAAATCCCTAATTTTGTACGTCCTAAACATGTTAAATCTACTTTGACTAACAATGCAGGGATAAGCAAGGAGAATGAAGTTGGTGAGGGCTCAACAGACCCTCAAGTGCAGGACGATGCACCCCGCACATCTAAAGACGGCAACAACGATGGAGAGAAGGGGGATACACCAAATATTGAGGAGGGACTTCATAAGTCTCCCAACCCTTATGTGCCCCCGAAACCACACATGCCATTCCCTGGTAGGATCAAGCCAGCCAAGAAAGATATAAAGGAGTCATCGCTATTCAAGCGCCTTTCTAAAGTCGAAGTTAATGTTCCTCTATTGGAGCTCAACCAGAATGTTCCGGCCTATACGAAGTTCTTTCAGTGAGGAGGAGGAACTTGCGTTTTACGCAGGGATTAAAGCCATTGAGAGTGTTTTCGAGATAGCACACGCAGGGCAAGCTGAGAACAATCTTCGCATCGAAAAGGCTTTTGAAGCGGTCGAAGTAACTGAGCAACTTATCAAAGAGCTTAGCCTACTGAAGTGTGGAAGGTGCGGTAAAGCAGTCGAGGATACCCCCCAGGAAGTAGTAAGCAAACCACCCGAGGTGAGGGGCGAATCACCCCCCAACACCAGGGAACCGATCGATCCTAGTCCTCCCGATGAGACACCTGAAACTGATCCCGAGCAACCTCCAGCTGTTGCTACTAAGGAGAATGAGTGCGAAGAGGTGAATCTACTACTCCGAGGAGGCAAGATGACCAAAATTTCTAACTTCGTACGTCCTAAACGGGTTGATGAATGTGTATTTTACACTTTCATTCGAGTCTTTTTCACCTAATTTAGCTATCCTCTATGTTAATTTAGCTATATTTTAGTACATTTTATTGGAATAGTGTCACGTTTCCCTTTAGATTTTATTTTACAGGTTTTGGTTGAAATTCGGAGATTACCGAGCAATTATATTGAAGTTTACAAGGAATTGGTGTTCCAGAAGCCTATTTGGAGTATCTGAAGGTTTCCGGATAGGATTTGGAGTCTAGGGGCCGAATCTGGAGGTTAGAAGGCTACTAGAAGTCATAAACCGAGTCCGAAAAGGTGAAGAAATCCAAATCCGCGTCGAAAAACGCGGAAATTCCGCGAACTATTGGGGGGCGAACCGCCCCAGCCAGAGGCGAACCGCCCCAGAGATAATTCGGGGCCTATATATAGAGCTCAAGTTTTTCTCCGAAAATCATATCTTTCCAAGCCTACTTTCTCACCTCTCTCTATATTTTTAGGTAGGAACTTCCCGGCGCCTGTCCTGGGAGTTCCATAGCTTAGGGGATACTTTTTCATAGCAGATTGGAGCGCGTAGGATCGCAATCATCCGGAGATTGACAACCTTCGATAACTTTGTATCTTACAGTTTTTATCTACTTATTTTATCTTCTTTCAATATGTTTTCTTCTATGATTGCTATTGATTGCATGCCTATTATGAGTAGCTAAACTTATCGTTGGTGGTAGTATGTGAATTCTTAGCGAGGGAAGATAATCATGGTAATGGCTATATCGCGCATTATACTCCGTGTCATTGCTTTATTTCGTTGATCAGTTGTAACCAAAATTCTCGTATGTTGTATTGATCATTATGCACAATTGGACACTAGTCGACCATCAGACCAATTATCTTCGTAGTGTTGAATAATTACGGAACACATTAGGACAATCGTGTTGACTAGTCAGACCAAATTATTTTCGTAGTGCTTAATACTTGCAACAGGACACTAGATTGATTCAAAGATCTCTATGCAAGACCGAGGAATTTATGCATGATTATCGACCCATTATGTTAAGAAGGACCATACTATCACCAATCTCCATTATATGCTAGAAACCCCCTATTGATATCTGTCTGCTGTTTTATATTCTCTTGTTAAATAGATAAAGCTAGTTATAGTCCTGAGAGAACGACACTCGAGTCATTCTACTGCTACACTACGGTTTTCGTTGTAGTTGTGGATTGCCTTTGGCTAATTACAAATTTATTTGACTGAATCTGACACGTTCATCAAATTGGCGCCGTTGCCGGGGACTATACTCCTTTTTTCTGTTTAATTTGTTTATATTTACAGCTTTAGCTTCCTAATTCTTTTAGTTTTAGTTTTCCTTTTTAATCTCTCTCTAATCACCTTTCCTAGTCTGTCACAGATAGTGTATGCCGCATACACGTTCTGCAGGAACACCGCTTGCTAATTCAATTGCTGAGATCGACAGAGTCTACCACCAAAGAAGGCGACTACTTGAAAGGCGCGCACTAGAGGAAATAGAGGAAACCAATTTCTCTGAATCTCTAATTAGTCTATTCAAGGAAATCGACGGAATGGCAGAAGCTAGACCACTGAAGGCGTATAACCCACCAAAGATCGTATGAGGGGACCGGCGATAGTTCTTTCGTCTGCAACCCGAGATCTGGAGATCAAGAACCACGCATTCCAACAACTTCCGAGGTTCTATGGCTTATCAAGGGAAGATGTGATGGGGTACTTGCACGATATCGATGATTTCGTCAACCAACTCCCACGACCCGGAGCTGACATAACAACGGATGAGTTGAGGATGAAGGTTTTTTCTATGGGACTTGGCGACAGAGCCAAGTCATGGCTGAGCTCTCTTCCAGCAGGCTTGCTGGACACTTGGGAAAAGGTTTTTTCAGCTTTCATGGAGAAATACTTCCCACACACTCTGACTACCGCGCTTAAGGCGCAGATCACTGGATTCAAGCAGGCCTATGATGAGACCATCTACACCGCGTTCGAGAGGTTCCCAGATCTGACGAACAAGTGCCCTCACCATGGTTTTGAACTCTCTGACCTAGTCCAACACTTCTACAATGGACTAACCTTCGAGAACCAACAAGTGGTGGATTTCCAATGCCGAGGCAATATTTGGGAGGAAACCGCAGAAGCCGTCTGGGCAGTTTTCGAAAGGCTTGCTAAGGGTTCGCAGTTCAAGGACCCAAGAGCAATGGTTAGGAGACGTGGACCTGAAGCTCCACCGACTCAAGAAGCCCTTATGTACAGGGGGAATGGGGATCAATTCGAGTGCTTTACCAACGAATTGAAGCAAGTCCTCAAGAGCGCCACCGGAACAACTGTTTCGAACGAAGTATGCCGAATATGCAAGAACTATGGGCATGGGGCTCATATGTGTAGATCGGAGCTGGCATACGATGATGGCAACTGGGCTCGAGGAGGAGAAGAAGAAGCCTTTGCTACGGAGTTTGGTACTCCGGAAGTTAGCTACGGACAAGACGGTAGGAATCCTCGAGGTGGATTTTGGAGAAGAGGATACCGTAACAATCAAGGATATGCACCGGCTAACCAAACTTATGGACCTAACCAAGACCGTAATAGGCTAAACTATGGTAATGATCACTGCGAAAACCCCGCTCCGAAAGAGCCACCGAAGTCGAAGTCGGCTCTACTGATGGAGAACTTGCAGAAAATGGTTGATCACACACAAAGTTTTCTCAAACGTTATGAGGAAGATTCTGAGAAGACTAGGGCAAGGCTTGATAAATTGGAAGAGAGCACTAGGCTTGCCCATCAAAAGATGCAAGAATTGATCGACCGAAAACTGCCTAGCAGCGCTGTGAAATCGAATTCCATTACATTGGATGGTGATGTACCTGAAGAAATCACCATCAGGAAAGTTGTTAGGTGTGAGTGCTGCATGAAGGAAGAACTTCTACTGGCTGAGGAAGAAGAGAAGGACCTTGGTTCCAACACAAGTGATGAGGAGCAAGAGGATCCCGAACCACTCCCTAAAAGTTTCGATGTTAAGGTAGGGATTGGTGAGCTTGAAGATGTCCGTGCCACACTAGATACGAGATCCTACTCAAACATAATTCCTTTGAATGTGTTTGAAAAGAGCAACATCGGAAAACTATTTGAGCAAAGGGCTATTGTGCAACTGGCGGATGGATCATTTATGAGACCCGAGGGCGTTGTGAAAAACGTGTTGGTCAAGATTGGTGAAGCATCTATATACACCAACTTTGTATTTATGCCGGCATCTGCACCTGGAACGGGGGATGTCATACTCTTAGGGCAAACATTCTTGACTAAACTACGCTCGGTGATGGATATCTACCAAAGAACTTGCACCATTGAAGTGAATGGCAAGCAACACGTATTGCAAGCCATACCTGATCCACCTGAACCGCCTGATATTACTACTCACTACTGTGGTCTTGCAACCTATATTCTTTCTTATTCACAGGTTCGTGGCATGGAAAGGAGATCAATGAAGGGGAAGCCTAGTACCCGCAAAAAGAAGAGATAGGCGCAGACAGGAGTCGAGTCAAAGACTTTAAACAATGACGCTATCCGGGAGGCAACCCAAAATTTTTATCGCTTTCTTTACTGCTTTTCTGCATGCATTCATTCTTGAACTAATTGCTTCTCGTATGCGAATTTGTTCATGTCTGTGTCGTATATGCTTATGTTTGAGTGAGATTTTTCGAGTGGTTTTTTGAAAAAAATTAGTTTCGGGATTTAAACCGTATCTTCTGACATCGGGACCCGTCTCCCCGCATCGGGGAGCACGGGAAAAACCGCCCCACTTGGGGGGCGAACCGCCCCGTGGTGGGGCGGACCGCCCCACGGTCCCAGATCTTAAAAAACGCGGATTTCAACCACAAAACCTTATTTTCTTCATTCTTCTTCATCCATACTCCCAAAAAACCCGAAAAGTGCGATTTTGCTTCTAAATCTTCATAACTTCTTCATTTCTTGATCAAATTGAGTGTTGTTTAGCTTAATTCGAAGCCTATTACATGATCTATCATCCTATCCGAACAGATTTCATCCTAACTCGTTAGATTTGGAGATCTGAGGTATCATCCTTAGAACCCTAATTTTCGAATTTGGGGGTTTTTTAATTTGGGCTTCGATTATGCTTATTTGATGCATGGGTATGTTGTTTGTGTGATTAGACATGTTATTTACTATCAATTGCATGCTCAATTTTGCTTAGATTGTTGATTTGGGTATTTTGCTGCTAGATGATATATCTTGTTCTGCAATATGTCTTTATCTTTGATTTATTGCATATGATTGTGTTTATTGAAGTAATGATGGTGGACTTGACATTAGAATGCTTAATTGTTGAGTATGAGGGTTTATGTTGGTAGAATTTTTGCGCTGCTATGGTATGAATTGAGCCTTGTTATCATGGATATTGGTTGTCTAGTAAAAGCATGATGTAATGTATTACATGTAGTAGTTACGTTTGTATGTTACATGATGAAGAAGCTAGGCTCGACATTGCGGTTTGGGGAGTTTGACTGTTTATTTTATCACTCGTAATTTTTCGCTTTTACACTAGCACATATTTGAGTCTGTTTTGAGTCGTACGAGGTGCTAATTGCTGTTTGTAGGTACCATACCAAGGGAAGGGAGCATTCCTGTATAATTGCTGTGAAGAACCATGTCAAGGAAGGTGATCTCGCTAGATGTGCGTTCGAGCCAAGGGGTTTTGCAACAACGTCGTGGATTATCCAAGAGGAGGAGCTAGAGTACATCTGGAGTAAGGACTCCTATGCCTATTCATGCACCACCGAAGGGACAGAAACCGTTATTACGTCATCAATCCGTCACGAGGACTGCAGAGTTCGAGTGAACTGGAAGGCACCGGGACATTCTCGCCGCGACGGATTCAATCTTGAGTTCGAAGTTGTTAGAAGGTTCCGAAGCGCTAGCTTGGTTCCAAAACATAATGACATGGGTACTCAGCACCTTGTTGGGGTGCCCCTTGCCTGCCTCTCAAAGAAGCATAACATTGATATTGGGAGCATCAACTGTAGAGAATGTGGACAAAATTGGAGAAAAAGGTAGAAGACTTCTGAGTATCCGAGCAGCTGACTGAAACCTTCTCGTGAAGTAAACCGTTGGAGGGGGAGGTCCTGATACCACTGCTCTTTCCCCTTCAACAGTTCACATCCTATTGGAGGGCTACAGGATGGAGAATTCCATAACAGCGGCGGTTAATCTTGAGAATTCAACCTGCCACTACAACTCTACTAGTGAGGATGTGCGTGAAAGTAGTGACAATGAAGGCCATACGGGCAATGATGATACTAACTGAGGAGTTGCTCCTATACGTCCCATAATTGAAACTACCGCGCCTACCTGAGGACCTGATGACTCCCTATAAAGCTCCCGGAGGAGGCCCAATAACTCAAGAGCAGCATTCTCAGCCGACCGAGGCCAAACCATGGGGTAACATCTAGTATCATATCTTATTTCCTCATTTTCTTACTGCTAGGGACTAGCGTTAATTTCATGGGGGGGGGGGATGGGATTTAAGTGATCCGATGTTGTTAGCTTGGAGCTTGGTATTGGTAGGATGAGTATAGTACTTCGCATGCTTTATCCATCTGCACGTTTACTGCTTTCTTAGATTTTTTAGGTTGCATTTCATTGCATTCATCCTAGGATAGTTTTGCATGTTTTATATGGAGTTTATTGCCGAATTTTTTGAACTTTTTTATTGGGTAGATCAACTAGCTATGCCATTAATCGTATGCTTCATCTCTATGAATTTGTTTGAGGTTTTTCTCGCTTGGCTTGTCACATTTATGTATTGCACTTAGTTAAGCATGGTAGTCTCGACATCACTTAGTGGTGTTTTTTCTACTGCGGTTCACAAAGGCCTTTATAATAGGATGATGCATGTTAGGGTCTTATGGTTGTTTTCCCGAGTAATTATGTACCTAAGAGGCAACAAGTCTTCACCATGCTTTGAGATTGCTAAATGCCTAGGAAGGAGGTAGTGTGAGGTTGTGTGATCCTTTGTTTATAACCTATTCTTCCGAATAGGTTTGGGGAGGGGGTTGCACCATCATAGACTTGTTTCTGTTTTTCATTTTCGTATCGTGAGTTATTTTTCCTTTTTCGTAATTTTGTACTCCAACCTATTCTTTCGAATAGGTTTGGGGAAGTCGTGTGAGTCATTTTGTTTCTCTTTTTGTTATGCTACTGCTGGCTAGAAAAATCGAAAAAAAAAGGAAATTTCCAGAGAAAAAGAAAAAAAGAACCTGGAAAGAAAAAAAGGAAAAAAAAGGAAGACCCTAAAAAAGCAAAGAAGGGTCCAAAAAATAAAGCCAAATAGCAGTTTAGCAAAGTTTGAGTCTTTTTCATTTTTCGTATTGTTCGTAATTGTGTTTTTCTATTTTTTATCTTTTTTGTCTTAAGTGTCATCTGTTCTAGACCACCCTCGTCCTGCCATTCAGGAAGTGGTAAATAGCTTAAGACTTTACTTGAGAGTTGGGTAGAATAGGGGAGAGTTATCTTTTATAGGGAACCCTCCTTCGTTTGATGAGAGCCAGTACTAGTTCGACCTCTTTTGAGGAAAAGTCTTAACATGGTGGAACAGCAGTAAGTCCTCAGTTTCATAGGCACGGGGCAACCATTCGTATCTTAGCATGCATCATTACGTCGTCACTGACTAGGTCCAGGTAGAGAATGTTACGAGAGACTATTTTTGTCTTGACATAAGTGCTTATGTGGATGTGTATAAGTCAATCGAGGTATTCTTCAACCTATATTCATGCTTTGATTTATATGGTTTTTGTTCATATGTTATTTGGTAGATTCAGTAGATTAGTTCATTTTATTTGGCATGAAACTCCATTTTGAGTCTTGCATGTTTTTTGTATTAGAGTCTAGCTTAGTTGCTTGAGGACAAGCAAAGGTTCGGTTTGGGGAGTTTGATGAATGTGTATTTTACACTTTCATTCGAGTCTTTTTCACCTAATTTAGCTATCCTCTATGTTAATTTAGCTATATTTTAGTACATTTTATTAGAATAGTGTCACGTTTCCCTTTAGATTTTATTTTACAGGTTTTGGTTGAAATTCGGAGATTACCGAGCAATTATATTGAAGTCTACAAGGAATTGGTGTTCCAGAAGCCTATTTGGAGTATCTGAAGGTTTCCGGATAGGATTTGGAGTCTAGGGGCCGAATCTGGAGGTTAGAAGGCTACTAGAAGTCATAAACCTTGTCCGAAAAGGTGAAGAAATCCAAATCCGCGTCGAAAAACGCGGAAATTCCGCGAGGCGAACCGCCCCAGAGATAATTCGGGGCCTATATATAGAGCTCAAGTTTTTCTCCGAAAATCATATCTTTCCAAGCCTACTTTCTCACCTCTCTCTATAGTTTTAGGTAGGAACTTCCCGGGGCCTGTCCTGGGAGTTCCATAGCTTAGGGGATACTTTTTCATAGCAGATTGGAGCGCGTAGGATCGCAATCATCCGGAGATTGACAACCTTCGGTAACTTTGTATCTTACAGTTTTTATCTACTTATTTTATCTTCTTTCAATATGTTTTCTTCTATGACGTCTATTGATTGCATGCCTATTATGAGTAGCTAAACTTATCGTTGGTGGTAGTATGTGAATTCTTAGCGAGGGAAGATAATCATGCTAATGGATATATCGCACATTATACTCCGTGTCATTGCTTTATTTCGTTGATCAGTTGTAACCAAAATTCTCGTATGTTGTATTGATCATTATGCACGCATGGACACTAGTCGACCATCAGACCAATTATCTTCGTAGTGTTGAATAATTACGGAACACATTAGGACAATCGTGTTGACTAGTCAGACCATATTATCTTCGTAGTGCTTAATACTTGCAACCGGACACTAGATTGATTCAAAGATCTCTATGCAAGACCGAGGAATTTATGCATGATTATCGACCCATTATGTTAAGAAGGACCATACTATCACCAATCTCCATTATATGCTAGAAACCCCCTATTGATATCTGTCTGCTGTTTTATATTCTCTTGTTAAATAGATAAAGCTAGTTATAGTCCTGAGAGAACGACACTCGAGTCATTCTACTGCTACACTACGGTTTTCGTTGTAGTTGTGGATTGCCTTTGGCTAATTACAAATTTATTTGACTGAATCTGACACGTTCATCACGGGTGGAATCTACTGAGATCGACAATACAGGACCAAGCACAGAACAAGAGGTTAGCGGAAGTTCCAAAGAACCTCAAGAAGTTCCGGAAAGGAATGATGAACCAAGACCATCTGTGGTAGACATAGATGATGACGAAGTCGAGGTAGGAACTAGTATACCAGGGGACTTCACAAATCTTTCAATCCATATGTGCCTCCGAAGCCACATGTGCCATTCCCGAGTCGGATCAAACCAGCCAAGAAGGATATTCAAGATTCACCCCTATTCCAACGCTTGTCAAAAGTGGAAGTCAATGTGCCTCTCTTAGAGTTAATCCAGAACATTCCAGCTTATACGAAATTCTTTTGTGAGATCAAGAACAAAAGGATTACTTCAGGAAAGGAAGTGAATGGGGTTGAAACGGTCACTCGATTGCCGGATTGCCCGTAAAGAAAAAGGATCCTGGAAGCTTCATCATCGACATCGCCTTAGGAAATGGAAGAACTACGAAGGCAATGCTTGACTTAGGAGCTAGAATTAACTTAATGCCATATTCAGTGTACAAGGCCCTGGAACTCAGAGAATTGACACCAACTGATATGGTCGTCCAAATGGCGGACCAAAGTGTGAAGAGGCCGGTCGGGATAATAGAAGACATCCTTGTGAAGGTGGACAAATTGATAATCCCAGCTGATTTTGTAGTAATGAAGTCCGCGGACGAGGGAAAGAGCCATATCCGTGAGCACGTAGTACTACTTGGGAGACCATTCATGGCAACTACCAACACATGCCTTGAACTTAAGGGCAAGAAAATAACCATGGAGGTAATGAGCGAGAAGATTGAGTTGGTAGGATGTAGCATCAGAGATAAGGAAGTTGCGGAGGAGTTAAAATTTGTCGATTGCTACGAATCCGTGATTCCCGAATTTCATCATTGCCATGGTAATCGTGAACCACTTGAGGAGGCACTAACAATGCGAGCTGAGACGTGCTACATGACCGAAGAAGCAAGGGAACTAGTAGAAATAATGGATAGCACCCCAGAAATTCTCGCAGGAGAAGAGGTACTTGAACCATTAGACGAAGAAGAAGAAGAAAGTGGGTTTCCTGAAGAACCTAGCTTAGAATTGAAACCGCTTCCTGCACACCTCAAGTATGTGTATTGCACTTAGTTAAGCTTGGTAGTCTCGACATCACTTAGTGGTGTTTTCTCTACTGCGGGTCACGAAGGCCTTTATAATAGGATGATGCATGTTAGGGTCTTATGGTTGTTTTCCCGAGTAATTATGTACCTAAGAGGCAACAAGTCTTCACCATGCTTTGACATTGCTAAATGCCTAGGAAGGAGGTAGTGTGAGGGTGTGTGATCCTTTGTTTATAACCTATTCTTCCAAATAGGTTTGGGGAGGGGGTTACACCATCGTAGACTTGTTTTCGTTTCTCATTTCCGTATCGTGAGTTTATTTTTCCTTTTCCGTAAATTTTATACTCCAACCTATTCTTTCGAATAGGTTTGGGGAAGTCGTGTGAGTCATTTTGTTTCTCTTTTTGTTATGCTACTGCTGGCTAAAAAAAGAAATCGAAAAAAAGAAAGAAAAATTCCAGGAAAAAAGAAAAGAAAAAGAAAAAAAGAAACTGGAAAGAAAAGAAAGAAAAAAAAAAAGAAAAGACCCCAAAAAAAGCAAAGAAGGGTCCAAAAAAAGAGAAAGCCAAGTAGCAGTTTAGCAAAGTGTTGTGTCTCATTTTCCAATTCTTGTAATGTTCGTAATCGTGTTGTAATTTTCTATTTTTTATCTTTTTGTTTTGAGTGTCATCTGTTCTGGACCACCCTCGTCCTTCCATTCAGGAAGTGGTGAATAGCTTAAGACTTTACTTGAGAGATGGGTAGAATAGGGGAGTGTTATCTTTTATAGGGAACCCTCCTTCGTTTGATAAGAGCCAGTACTGGTTCGACCTCTTTGAGGGAAAGTCTTAAACTTGGTGAACAACAGTAAGTCCTCAGTTTCATAGGCACGAGACAACCATTCGTATCTTAGCATGCTTCATTACGTCGTCACTGACTAGGTCCAGGTAAAGAATGTTACGAGAGACTATCTTGTCTTGACATAAGTGCTTATGTGGATGTGTATAAGTCAATCGAGGTATTCTTCAACCTATATTCATGCTTTGATTTATATGGTTTTTGTTCATATGTTTTTGATAGATTCAGTTAGTTCATTCTATTTGGCATGAGACTCCATTTTGTGTCTTGCATTGTTTTTTGCATTAGAGTCTAGCTTAGTTGCTTGAGGACAAGCAAAGGTTCGGTTTGGGGAGTTTGATGAATGTGTATTTTACACTTTCATTTAAGTCTTTTTCACCTATTTTAGCTATCCTCTATGTTAGTTTAGCTATATTTTAGTGCATTTTATTAGAATAGTGTCACGTTTCCCTTTAGTTTTTATTTTACAGGTTTTGGTTGAAAAAGAGGATTTTCGGGCAATTATATTGAAGTTGACAAGGAATTGGTGTTCCAGAAGCCTATTTGGAGTGTCTGAAGGTTTCCGGATAGGATTTGGAGTCTAGGGGTCGAATCTGGAGGTTAGAAGGCCACTAGAAGTCAGAAACCGAGTCCGAAAAGGGGAAGAAATCCAAAAACGCGTCGAAACGCGGAATTCCGCGAAATTTACTCCCGGGCGAATCACCCCACACCGGGCGAATCGCCCGGTGTGTGGGGCCCTTCGCCCCACACTATTTCGAAGCCTATATATAGTTGCTCAGTTTTTCTCCAATTTTCATACTTTTCCAGACCTATTCTCTCACCTTTCTCTGTAGTTTTAGGTAGGAACTTCCCAGAGCCTGTTCTGGGGGTTCGTAGCTTAGGAGACACTTTTTCATAGCAGTTTGGAGCTTGTAAGATCGCGATTCTTCGAAGACTGACAACCTTCGGTAACATTGTATCTTACAGTTTATTCTACTTATTCTTATATATCTTTCAACATGTTTTGTTCTATGATTTCTGTTGATTGCATGACAACTATGAGTAGCTAAACTTATCGTTGGTGGTAGTATGTGAATTCTTAGCGAAGGGTAGATAATCATGCTAATGGCTATATCGCGCATTATACTCCGTGTTATTGCTTTATTTCATTGATCAGGCTCAACCTATATCCTCGTATGTTGATTAATTATTATGCACAATTGGACCCTCGTCGACCTATGCATATCTATATCTTCGTAGTGTTGAATAATTACGGAACACAATTGGACAATAGTGATTGACTTGTCAGTATCTGTATCTTCGTAGTGCTTAATAATTACAATAGGACAATCGATTGATCAAAGATCTCCATGCAAGACCGAGGAATTTACGCATGATTATTAACCCGTTATGCTTTGAAGGATCATACTATCACCAATCTCCATTATCTGTTAGCGTTGGAACACGACACCAGCGCGTTCATCAGTGAGGTCGATGATGAGATGATGGTGCTGATCGATCGATCGATCTGGGAACCAAACAGAGGAGGCGCAAGTAGTAGCTGCGTGTGAGAAGAGGGAAAAGAGAAAAGGAGAAGAAATGAAAATGAATTGAAGTGTTTTGATTAGGTTTAGGGTTAAGATATGGACTTGGGCCCAGATTAGGTTTTAGAAGAACGGGCTTTGAAATGGGCTCAAGCAATGGACTTAGAAAATCAGATTTCACTAGCCCGGTATTTAGTTTTACGAACTCGGTCCAGCAACTTCTTACTTGACTTTTAATTCGATTTGTTCAACGCAGAAAGGTATCGAGAATTAAATAGAAACATAAATAATATAATGATAATTAATTAACTAATAAATGAGTTAAAATTAATATTAATAAAATAATATTAGAAAAAAATAAAAAAACAAAAATGGGGTGTTACACTCCACCACCCTTAAAAGAAGTTTCGTCCTTGAAACTTAACTATCGTAAAACTAACGAACTTGGAACAAGAAACGAAAGTCTTCAACTTCAAACGTCGGATAGAAGGTCAAACTTTGCAACCCAAAATTTAACAAGGTCGTAACTAACCTAAGGAAAACAAAACTTATTTCTTCAACCAAAACAGTTCGAACCAAAAATCCTTGATAAAAACTCGATACTTAAACTTCAAGCGAATCTATCCTAATGAAAGAAGTGCAGTTCGATAAACAAACACGACTTAGAAGAAGTTTGTAAAAATGAGCGTACCTTAAGCTACATATGCTGACAGAGCCTCATGTTCAACCCCACTGTAGACCTTCCCCTTGGTTGATGCACTATCTCCTTGGTTTTTCGAAACCGTGCGACCAGGCCGTCCTTCCTTAATCAGAGAGCGACGCCTCAGACATTCGTTCACCTTATGGTCCTTGCTGCCACAAGTCAAACACCAACCCTTCTTCTTCCAGTAGTTGCCTTACTCGTGAGTTGTTCCTCCACAGAACATACACTTTATGCTAGTTGACTCTCCAGTAATATCATCGAGTTGACGAGGTCGACTTTCCCACTGATTGCGAGGATACTTGGACGGAGACAGACGATCATTGATACTTGTGTGATCAGAACTTCTGTTTCCAGATCGATGAGGTTCATAGCTCTCAAGCTCTCCTACTCCGTCCTCCACTTCAGCAGTTCTTTCCACAGCCTTCGCGTAAGTTGACATGTCAATTCCAAATAGGTTAAACCTGATCTTAGGCTTCAATCCTCGTACAAAGTACCTCATCTTTTCCATTTCATCATTTTGGAGGTGTGGCACATACTTCAACAATCTTGTGAATTTAAGATCATACTCGGACACCGTCATCTTCCCTTGCTCCAACTTTTCAAACTCACTAATTCTTCTCTTACGGACAATGCGGGGAACATACTTGTCCACAAAATTCTCCCACGTGCGAGGCTTTCCTTCTCTCCTCCATCGTGCATCAATGGTGATCCACCAACGGCGTGCTGGTCCATCGAGCTGAAACACTGCAAGTTCCACCATTTGTGCATCGTTGATGTGCAAGATACAGAACAGATCCTCGATGCCCTCAACCCAAACTTCAGCTTTACTTGAATGGGTTGATCCTTCAAACCTTTCCGGGTGAAAACAAGTGAACCTCTTCGTTGCCGACAACGTTAGAGTTCCTTGATGTAGCATAACTGGCGGCACGATCGCACTTGCTACTTGGCGGGAGGCATTTGGAGCTGAAATCATCCGCTGCATCAAGTCTTGTGCATTAGCATCATTGGCGGCATGGTTGTTGCTGCTGGTAGCGCGAGTGTTGTTCGTTGGAGCCATCCTATCGCAATTAGTCTAAGATCAGTAACGTATAATAACGTTCTCGAGCGTGACTACCTAACGTATACGTGAGCTAAGGCACTAACTTAAGTCAATGTAGCATAAACGAGCTAGAGACGCATAAAAGTAAACACAATTACTAAAGTCAAATTCTAACTAGGGGGTCAATAGGATGATAGCAACTAATCAATAAGTAAATCCTCGAGTGTGTCTAACCTAGCATGCAAGGCATACATAAATTGAAAAGCAAAGATAAAGCATAAGTAGCAAATTCATATGCGGCAGAAAAGATTCTTAAACATTAAGCATGCAATAAAAGCGTTTTCTCATAAAGTGATCAGTCATTTGACCTCGGTTAACACGAATCACTTAAACAGTCGGCCGCCTTCCAGTGATTTATGTCGACTTTGGTTAAACAATAGATTACAGTATGACAGAACCAAGCAAGAACATATGTGAACTTCGATAAGTAAAACAAAATGCATAATTAAGTGTTTAAACCTTAAAGGATGCAACTAACATTATAGTAATTAAACATACTTTTAAGCAAATACCCATGCAATTAATAACAACAATATAATCGTCTTAAAGGTAAAGAACAGAGTAACAATGGTAAGCTCGTGAACCTAATAGAAGTTAAACATAATGAATAGCGAGACAGTTTCGGAAGACGGGAGACAGATTAGTAGGACAGTTAACAGACGAACATGACGGTTCAGAGTTAATGCGGAAGACCAAACTTTAAAGAGACTGAACAAAACAAATCAATCTATATCCAGCGACTCGGACCCTCACACATACCCCCAAAGGCCAGAAGATCCTATCCTAGCACCTTGAGTTTGAACTCAAGCTCTGATACCACCGATTTTCAAAATAAAATTGAAATAAAAGTCATTTTTGAAATTCGAAAATAACGATGTTCGATAAATGATGAGAAACTGGTTTTGGCGCTCAAATAAGCTTACAAATTTAAAGTAGAACAATGATAACGATAACTATACTCTGTGTCAATTTTAAAACGAACAGATAGTGATGATGAAAGAGCTTTTCTTCTTATTTCTAGCAAATAAAATCCCACGAGCTCCCAAACTTAACTCTCACTGGCTGGACGCCTAGACTTGATCTTCTTCAACAAAATCTACAAGGAAGGAATTTTGAAAATAGAAAGAGTGTGAGATAAAGGATCTCAGTGAGGTTCTAAGTTAACAGACAAAAAGTAACAGTTTTAAAAACAAAATCATTTGCAGCAAGTAAGATAGCAAACAGAACAGATAACAAAACAGAGAGACATAAACAGATAAGACGAAGTCCGTTGGTGCAACCCGCCTTGTTACTCCTACTCCCAGATTGCCCTTATATCTCCCTCCAGAGGGTATACACATCTAGACAGAAACAGAATCCCCCGTGTACTTTTGGGAAATAGATCCTACGACCCTAATAGACCTCAGCGACTTCTGCCTCGCGCCTAAAAGTGAATAGACTAGGCAATAACCAAGTAAACCCGATAGTCCACACTACCCAAGTCTACCCAGTTACAACCTAATCGACCGGCCACACAGAAACAGACAGAAACAATAACAGATAAAGTGCTCGGATAACCGAGTTACATTCCTGTAGAAGAGTCAGTACAAACAGAACAACACCGTACATAATAAAGTAAAATGGTCACGCATAGGGCATATTTACTTTTAAAGCAGTAGCATACAAAATACGATACACATATGTTTATATACATGCATAGCACATTGCCTTCCAGGTTTTAAAAACATACAAACTTTGGGATGAACACTCACCTTAGCATGGGCGAGCAAAAACCACAAAAAGAACAGAAGGTCACGTAGCAACGGACGAATCACCTAGACAAGGAGACTATCGTTACTAACTAGAAGTCGAAATGGAAGTCTAAACGGTAAAAAGTAACAACCAAAGAATAACTAGAAGTCGAAATGGAAGTCTAAACGGTAAAAAGTAACAACCAAAGAAAAGGCGTCAAAGGTGGGGCTCGAACTAAGGACATTAAGGTTGAACTAGTTAGCACTTAACCAACTAGACCAGTAAGAAATTAATTTAAAAGGCCGTGAAAAGAATTTAATAAGTGGTAAACTTCAAGAAAAGACATTTAAATTTCAGAATTAATTTTGAAATTCGCAAACAAGTCCTCAGAGTTTTAGAAATAACAAATAGAGCAGTCCACTAACTCCAGGGTTTAAGTCAAAGCAGTACTCAGGGGTCAATCTGTAATTTTAGAAAACTAGGTCAACAGTCAACAAGCCTAACCAGTCATCAACATACGAAAGGGTAAAACGGTCAAAACACCATTCAGGGATACCTTAGTCATTTCCAGAAATCCATATTAGCCCCAAACAAATCCTACATTTACAGAAATACCACAAAAGTTTTCCGAAATCTCACAAAGGTCCCAACAGTTTCTAAATCGAGTCAAAAATCCACAACCAGTCCATTACGAATTCAAACATCAATAAAAAAGGTCCAAACTCGAGTTAAGGTCAGTCCAGTAGGGATAAAACCGTCCAACTCAGTCCAGGGATAAAATCATAAATTCCGCCTAAGGTTAAAACGGTAAAAAACAGAAAATGAAAATCGAAAAGAAGAAAAGTGGATCGTAGAGAAGGAGAAGAGGAGGCAGAGTACCTACCGGAGTGAAAAATTGACAAAACGGAGCCGGATCGGGATAGAACTGACGAACAAAACCGAGCACGAGCAGTACAGGTCACGAACGAATCAGATCAGAGAGGAGCCGGGACACGAGCAGGAACAAGCACGAGCGGGACGGAGAAGATTGCTACAGAAGCCGAACAGATTGATGATGATAAATGGATGCCGTGATGATGATGAAGTACGGTGGATGGTGATGACGGGAGAGAGAGATGGTGGTTCGAGGCGGTCCGGTGGTGGTGTTGTTGAGATCCACGGTGAGGTCGATGATGAGATGATGGTGCTGATCGATCGATCGATCTGGGAACCAAACAGAGGAGGCGTAAGTAGTAGCTGCGTGTGAGAAGAGGGAAAAGAGAAAAGGAGAAGAAATGAAAATGAATTGAAGTGTTTTGATTAGGTTTAGGGTTAAGATATGGACTTGGGCCCAGATTAGGTTTTAGAAGAATGGGCTTTGAAATGGGCTCAAGCAATGGATTTAGAAAATCAGATTTCACTAGCCCGGTATTTAGTTTTACGAACTCGGTCCAACAACTTCTCAATTGACTTTTAATTCGATTTGTTCAACGCAGAAAGGTATCGAGAATTAAATAGAAACATAAATAATATAATGATAATTAATTAACTAATAAATGAGTTAAAATTAATATTAATAAAATAATATTAGAAAAAAAATAATAAAAAAATACGGGGTGTTACAATGATGATATTGTGAATTATTTGGTTCCGGGTATTTGCCCAACTAATTTCTCAGCCTCCGATAGGAGAGCACTTTCAAAACAGTGCAGGTTTTACATATGGGATGATCCGAACCTTCTTAGAGAAGGGGCTGATGAATCTTGAGGAGGTGTGTTCCACAAGGAGAACAACGAAGTGTACTGAGTCATTGCCATGAGCTTCAGTGCGTCGGACACTACAGTGGGGCTAAAACAACCCGTAAGGTGTTACAAGCAGGATTTTTCTGGCCATCCTTGCACCGAGATGCGAGGGAATTTGTGAAGAATTGTGACCCATGTCAGCGAGGGGGCAATATTGGCAAGAAGGAAGAAATGCCCCAGCAGGGGAATCTAGTGGTAGAACCTTTTGATGTATGGGGAATTGATTTCATGGGACCATTCCCATGAAGCTCGGGATATAAGTACATTCTAGTCGCAGTGGACTACGTAACTAAGTGGGTGTAAGCAATCCCCACTAGGAAGAATGATGCTTCGGTAGTCTTGAAATTCTTGAAGGATGTGATTTTCACCCGGTTTGGAGTTCCTAGAACAATTATCAGTGATGGAGGTTCTCACTTCGTCAACCATTCCTTTGCCTCACTTATGAAGAAATACAGCGTTACCCATAATGTTGCTACACCATATCATCCACAGACTTTTGGGCAAGTAGAGGTTAGCAACCGTCAAATTAAAAAGATCCTTGCGCGTGTGGTGAAGCCTAGCAAGAAAGATTGTGCTGGAAAACTGAATGATGCGCTTTGGGCATATAGAACCAGCTACAAAACAGTAATCGGCACCACTCCGTACAGACTAGTGCTTGGGAAAGCATGCCACCTTCCGGTTGAGCTGGAACACCGAGCTTATTGGGCAATAAAGGAGCTAAACCTTGATATAGGAAAATCTGGGGAAGAAAGGTTGATGCAACTCGACAAGCTTGATGAACTACGCCTCGGTACCTATGTGAACTCCAAGCTTTACAAGGAACGCACCAAAAAGTATCACGACCATGGCATTGTGCGGAAAGAGTTGATCCCTGGTCAGAAAGTCTTAGTGTTCAACTCCAGACTTCGCTTATTTCCAGTGAAGCTCCGTACTCGATGGGAGGGACCATACGAGATTGTCCAAGTTGCTCCCCATGGAGTTGTAGAACTCTTGAACCCGAAGACTGGCGACACCTTCAAGGTGAATGAGCAACGTGTGAAACCATACTTTGAGCTTCCAGTGATCAAGTGGAGGTTGATAATCTCGACCTCACCACTCCCACCTTCACACGAGCGTATGTAGCTTGTAGTTTTTCCTTTTTTTGAGTCTTTATTTGTTTCCCTTTGTGTTAGAGTATGTTTTTGGTGATAAGATAGGTAAAAAGTTGATATTTTTGTATTCGGAGGTGATTAACTCGGAGCCACGGTTCTGCCGCTCCCAGGCGCACCGCCCTGTTTTTGGTGATAAGATAGGTAAAAAGTTGATATTTTTTGTATTCGGAGGTGATTAACTCGGAGCCACGGTTCTGCCGCTCCCAGACAGACCGCCCCCCACACGGGGCGGTGCGCCTGGGAGAGGCCAAACGCCTGGGCACCTCTGCCGCTCCCAGGCGGACCGCCCCCCACACGGGGCGGTGCGCCTGGGAGGGGCGGAACGCCCCGGCGCTTTTGCCACTCCCAGGCGGACCGCCCCTCACCCGGGACGGTGCGCCCGGGAGAGGCAGGGGCCTGGGCGCCCCTAGGCACCCCAGGCGGACCGCCCCTCACATGGGGTAGTGCACCTGAGGGCGCCAGTGATTCGGGTGCCCATATTTGATCCCGGACACCACGAATCACCCCCGTATGCAACCATATTGACCTTTTTACCCTTTTTATTATCCGTCTTGGTTTCTCACGAGTTTCATTGAGTAATACAAGTTACATGTACTCTTCCAGCTCTCACCCAATATCCACTTTCGGCGTTCGGGACGTACGACGAAGTTCAGGTTTGGGGGGGGTTATCTCTGGGTATTCCAATGACTTATATTTCTCATTTCAACTCGTTTTTCTTAGGATTTAGTTTGTTCGTATGCATTCATCCTTAGTCTAGTTTTGCATGATGTTGTGTGGAGTTTATTGCCAACTTTTTTGAACTTTTTTATTGTATAGACTAAGTGTTTGTGACCATTGCCCATACATTGCATCTCTATGGAATAGTTTGAGGTTTGTCTCGCTTGGCTTGTCATATTTGTATGTGCACTAGTTAAACTTGTTAGTCTTGACATCACTATGTGGTGTTTTCTCTACTGCGCTTCGCGAAGGCCTTATAAAATGTTGCATGTTAGAGTCTTTGGTTGTATTCTCGTGTAATTATGTACCTAAGAGGCAACAAGTCTTCACCTTGCTTTTTGAGATTGCTAAATGCCTAGGAAGGAGGTAGACTGAGGTGTGTGATCCTTTGTTTGAAACCTATTCTAACGAATAGGTTAGGGGAGGGGGTTACTCTTTGTATGACTTGTTCTTCGTATAGTTGAGTCGTGTTTAGTTTTTTTTCTTTTTCTTGTGAGTTTGTACTCCAACCTATTCTTTCGAATAGGTTTGGGGAGGTCGTTGTAGTGTCGTTGTTATTTCCTTTCGTTGTACCTTCATTGTGCTACTACTGGCTATATACAAAAAAAAAAAAAAAAGAGAAAAGAAAAAAAAAGAAAAAAATCGAAATTCCAGAATGTGGAAAAGCAAAAAAAGAAAAAAAGAATAAGACCCAAAAAAAATAAAAGAAGGGTCCAAGCAAGCCAATAAGCAGTTTTAGCAAAGTATTGCATTATTTTTCAGCTTTTGTAGTAGTTCGTAATCGAGTTGTAAATACTTCCTTGTGTTTTTTGTGTCGCCTAGTCCAAGGCCTGTTCTAGGCCACCCTCGTCCTGCCATTCAGGAAGTGGTGAAGAGTTTTTGCTTTAAGAGTCGGGTAGAATAGGGGAGTGTTGTCTTTTAGGGAACCCTCCTTCGTTTGATGAGAGCCAGTATTGGTTCGACCTCTCTTGAGGGAAAGTCTCACTTGGTGAACAATAGTAAGACCTCAGTTTCATAGGCACGGGGCAACCATTTGTATTTTAATATGCATCATTACGTCTTCACTGACTAGGTCCAGGTAGAGAATGTTACGAGAGACTCCCTTGTTTAACAAAGTGCATATGTGAATGTGTATAGGTTCAATTGAGACATTCTTCAACCTACTTCCATGTTATGATTTGTATGGTCTTTGTTCATAAGCATTTGGTAAATACAATCGATTAGTTCTTCTTGTTTGGCATGAGACTCCTTTTTGTGTTGCATGTAGGTTGCATAAAGTCTAGCTAGTTGCTTGAGGACAAGCAAAGATTCGGTTTGGGGAGTTTGATGACAGTGTTTTTTACACTATCATTCGGGTCTTTTTCACCAATTTAGCTATCCTCTTGCATGCATTTTCGTGCATTTTGTTAGAATAGTGTCACGTTTCCATTTTCTTTTATATTTTCAGGTTTTAGGTGAAAATCGCACTTTTGGATGTAAATCATGGCGAAACAATGAAGTTTTGGTGCAACGAGATCACCCGTGGTGTGTCAAGGAGTACCGGGACGAGTTTCCAGGCCAAAAGACCAAGTTTCGGAGCTCAAAACCGTGCCCAAGGCCAAAATCTAGGATCCGGAGGAAGAAAAGGCACAAGAAACTCTCTGCCCGTGCCAGGCGCACTGCCTGGTGCCACGCGGTCCGCCTGGGAGGTTCCGACAGCACTATATATATTTTGTAAAGTTGCGAATTTTCATATCTTAGATCATTATTTTGCAGACTTAAACCCTAGAGCTTGTTCTGTGTATTTTTTTCTCTTAGAACTACATTATCTTAGCAGTTTGGAGCACCAAGGTAGAGATTTGGACATCAATTGATCTCACCTTGCTTGATCTTGGTGAGTTTAGCAATTAACCGGAGATTGACAACCTTTGATGGTAACTTTGTATCTCACAATTCCTGCTATTTCTCTTTCAATTCAACTATGTTTTCTTATATGATTTCTATTGTTGTTTATGATTTTGATATGAATAGCTAAACATCTAGTTGGTGATAGTATGTATATTCATAGCTAGGGTTCATATTATGCATGATTGAGTTTCTAAGTCTTTTACTTGTTTTATTGTTATATTCGAATCTTTGATCCGACTAAGCCAAATATCTTCGTAGAAAAGTGTTAGAAACACTAGGACAATTCAAGATCATCGTTTTCAATATCTTCAATTACAAGTACTACTTGAACTAAGACTGACAACCTTAGCCAAATATTAGTATAGATAGGAAGCTTTCAAAATACACGTCTACAAATCTATTTTTGGTGTTTGTTAATTCGAATTACTTTTAAAGCAGTATGAGTTGCACTTTCATGCATAGTTAGAACACGATGCTTAGAATGAGCATACTATCACCAGCTCTCATCACATATTGTTAAGTTAAGATAAGTTAAATTTGTTTTCTGAATTTATATAGTTAGTTATTTAGTTAAAGCCAGTTTAGTCCCTGGAGATCGACACTCGAGGTCATCTTACCTCTGCACTACGTGTTTTGTGTAGTTGTGAGTTGCCCTTTGGCTAAAACAAATTTGTTTGATTGTTCGAGTCTGACAATCTCGTTCATCAAACTCCGCCTCTGTTGTAGATAATGCAACCACAGACTGCTGACTTGCTTTCCAACTAACTTCCTGGCCAAACAAAGTAAACACATATCCTGTGATAGACTTTCTCCCATTCAAGTTCCCTGCAAAATCTGCATCCACATATCCAACCAATGGATTATGCAAATCATTGCTTTTCTTGAACCTCAGTTCTATCATCCTTGTGCCACGTCTGAGAACATCCTTCACAACATCCCAATGCCTTCTCCCAGGATTCCCCATGTATCTGCTGATAATACCATACAAAATGCAAGATCTGGCCTGCAGCAAATCATAGTATACATAATACTTCCAACTGCACTTGCATAAGGTACTCTTGACATAATCCTTTCTTCAACATCATGATAATACGCGGGACTGTCGGTTCCGGATCAAGCAAATAAATTTGTTATTTAGCCAAAGGCAATTCTCAACTACAATGAAAACCGTAGTGTAGCAGTAGAATGACCTCGAGTGTCGTTCTCTAAGGACTATAACTAGCTTTATCAAATCTAATTTGGAATATAAAAACAGCAGACGGTATAGCAAATGTTTTTCTAACAGATAATGGAGATTGGTGATAGTATGGTCCTTCAAAGCATAACGGGTTAATAATCATGCGTAAATTCCTCGGTTTTGCATGGAGATCTTTGATCAATAAATTGTCCTGTTGCAATTATCACACACTACGAAGATATAGATTCTGATAAGTCAAACACTATTGTCCAACATACGAAATTGTGCGTAATAGTCAACTCCGTAATTATTCAACACTACGAAGATATAGATATGCATAGTTCAACTAGGTTCCAATTGTGCGCAATAATTAATCAACATACGAAGATATAGATTCCGCTCGATTAAAGAAATAAAGCAATAACACGGAGTATAATGCGCGATATAGCCATTAGCATAATTATCAACCCTCGCTAAGAATTCACATACTATCATCAACGATAAGTTTAGCTACTCATAGTTGTCATGCAATCAACAGAAATCATAGAAGAAAACATGTTGAAAGATATATAAAATAAGTAGAAAAACTATAAGATACAATGTTACCGAAGGTTGTCAGTCTCCGAAGAATCGTGATATTACAAGCTCCAAACTGCTATGAAAAAGTGTCTCCTAAGCTACGAACCCCCAGAACAGGCTCTGGGAAGTTTCTACCTAAAACTACAGAGAAATGTGAGAGAATAGGTGGAAAAGTATCAAATTCGGAGAAAAACTGAGCAACTATATATAGTGTTCGAATTTGTGTGGGGCGAAGGGCCCCACATCCCGGGCGATTCGCCCGGGAGTAAATTCCGGGATTTTGCGCGTTTTCGACGCGTTTTTGGATTTCTTCCCCTTTTCGGACTCGGTTTCTGACTTCTAGTGGCCTTTTAACCTCCAGATTCGACCCCTAGACTCCAAATCCTATCCGGAAACCTTCAGATACTCCAAATAGGCTTCTGGAACACCAATTCCTTGTCAACTTCAATATAATTGCCCTGAAATCCTCGTTTTTCAACCAAAACCTGTAAAATAAAAACTAAAGGGAAACGTGACACTATTCTAATAAAATGCACTGAAATATAGCTAAATTAACATAGAGGATAGCTAAAATAGGTGAAAAAGACCTAAATGAAAGTGTAAAATACACATTCATCACATCATCCTTAGGACATTGTTCCTCAGATAACTTCACCCCAGATGCAATAGGAGTAACCACACTACTGCAATTTGACATATTAAACTTGGCTAGAACCTTCATGAGATAAGTAGGCTGAGATAGAAACAGATTCTTCTCCTTTCTGTCCCTAGTGACATCCATCCCAAGAATTCTACTTGCATCCCCAAGATCCTTCATCTCAAATTCTTCCCGTAGCTTCCCTTTGAGTGTTTCAATCTCCTCCATTGACCTGCTAGTAATCAACATATCATCCACATACAAGAGTAAGTAAACTCTCTTAGCAGCTTCCTTCCCAGACTGATATATGCAACTGTCATAAGCACTCCTTACAAATCCAATCTCCGACATGTATCTATTAAACTTTAAGTACCACTGTCTTGGACTCTGCTTAAGACCATATAATGATTTCTTCAGCAAACATGCTCTCTTATGCTTCTTGTCAACAACAACTCCCTCTGGTACTGTCATGTATATCTCTTCTTCCAATTATCCATGTAGGAATGCAGTTTTCACATCCATTTGGTGAAGAAACATGTCATATGATGAACCGGAATTTGTCAAATTCAAATTAATCAAATTAATTTGTTTTTAGCCAAAGGCAATTCACAACTACAACGAAAACCGTAGTGTAGCAGTAAAATAACATCGAGTGTCGATCTCGAAGGACTATAACTAGCTTTATCTAATCTAACTTAAACTATAAACTCAACAAACGACTTAGCACAGGTTTTTCTTATCAAGATAATGGAAGTTAGTGATAGTATGATCATTCAAAGCATAGTAGGTTAATAATCATGCATGAAGTACTCGATCGTTTTGCATAGAGATCTTTGATCATGAATTGTCCAATGTGTTCCGTTTTATTCAACACTACGAAGATAGAGGGCTTAGATAGATCAAAGAAATAAAGCAATAACTCAAAGTCTGATTCGCATTACCGCCATCATGCACAATTAAGAACCCTCGCTAAGAAATCACATACTATCACCAACGATAGATTTAGCTACTCATAGATGTCATGCAATCAACAGAAATCATAGCAAGATTGAATGAAAACATGTTGAAAGATATATAAATATAAATAGAAAAATCGTGTGATACAACGTTACCGAAGGTTGTCAATCTCCGAAGAATCGCGATCTCACAAGCTCCAAATCGATAAGAAAAAGTGTCTCCTGTGCTAAGAATTCCCAGAACAGGCTCTGGAGAATTCTTCCCTAAAACTAATGAGAAAGGTATGAAAAAAGGTCTGAGAAAGTATGAAAAAACATAGAGAAACAGCAACTATATATAGGAGTTCGGCAGGCGTGGGGCGAGTCGCCCCACACACCGGGCGAATCGCCTGGTGTGGGGCGAATCGCCCCACATCCCGGGCGAATCGCCCGGGAGACGCATTTTCGACGCGTTTTTGGATTTCTTTTCCTTTTCGGACTCGGTTTTTGCCTTCTAGTGACCTTTTAGCCTTCAGACTCGACCCCTAGACTTCAAATCCTATCCGGAATCTTCTAGATGCTCCAAAAATGTCCTCGGAACACCGATTCTTCGTTCTCTTCAATATAATTGCCCGGAAAACCACGTTTTTCACCTAAAACCTGTAAAATGCAAACTAAAGGGAAACGTGACACTATTCTAATAAAATGCACTATAATATAGCTAAATTAACATAGAGGATAGCTAAATTGGTGAAAAAAGACTCGAATGAAAGTGTAAAATACACGTTCATCAAACTCTCCAAATCGAACCTTTGCTTGTCCTCAAGCAACTAAGCTAGACTCTAATGCAAAAAACAATGCAACACAAAAAATGAAGTCTCATGCCAAATTAACATGAACTAATCTATTGAATCTATCAAAAAACATATGAACAAAAACCATACAAATCATAACATGGATATAGGTTGAAAAATGTCTCGCTTGACTCATACACATTCACATAAGCACTTATGTCAAACAAGATAGTCTCACGTAACATTCTCTACCTGGACCTAGTCAGTGACGACGTAATGATACATGCTAAAATACGAATGGTTGTCCCGTGCCTATGAAACTGAGGACTTACTACTGTTCACCAAGTTAAGACTTTTCCTCAAAGAGGTCGAACCAATACTGGTTCTCATCAAACGAAGGAGGGTTCCCTAAAAAAGATACATTCCCCTATTTTACCCATCTCTCAAGCAAAGCCTTAGACTTTTTACCACTTCCTGAATAGCAGGACGAGGGTGGTCTAGAACAGATGACACTCAAACAAACAAAAGACAAAAATTACTACTCGATTACGAACATTACAAGAATTGAAAAATGAGACAAACACTTTGCTAAACTGTTTTTTGGCTTTTTTGGACCCTTCCTTGCTTTTTTGGGGTCTTTTCTTTTTTTTCTCTTTTATTTTTCTTTTCCAGTTTTTTTTTCTCTTTTCTGGAATGTTTCTTTTCCTCTTTTTTTTTTTCTTTTTTTTTTTAGCCAGCAGTAGCACAACGAAAAAGAAATTAGAATGAAAAAAGGAAAAATAAACTTTACGAAAAAAGGAAGAATATGTTGGAGTACAAACTTTACGAAAAAAGGAAAAATAAACTCACAACACACACTAAAAAACGAGAAACAAGCCTAATGAAAGCGTAACGCCCTCCCCAAACCTATTCGAAAGAATAGGTTTCAAACAAAGGATCACACAATCTCACACTCCTCCTTCCTAGGCATTTAGCAATCTCAAAGCAAGGTGAAGACTTGTTGCCTCTTAGGTACATAATTACTCGGGAAAACAACCATAAGATCCTAACATGCATCATCCTATTATAAAGGCCTTCGTGAACCGCAACAGAGAAAACACCACTAAGTGATGTCGAGACTACCAAGTTTAACTAAGTCCAAACATAAATGTGACAAGCCAAGCCAGAAAAACCTCAAGCAAATTCATAGAGATGAAGCATGTGATTAATGTCATAATTAGTTAATTTACCCAATAAAAAAGTTCAAAAAATTTGGCAATAAACTCCACACAAAAACATGCAAAACTATACTAGGATGAATATAGTGTATGCAACTAAATACTACGAAAGCGGTAAAAAAGCGATAAAACCTCTGGGTTGCCTCCCGGATAGCGCCATTGTTTATAGTTTTTGACTCGACTTCTTCTTTCTCTAGCTCTTCTTCTTGAGGGTACTAGACTTCCCCTTCATGGATCTTCTCCTCATGCCACGAACCTGTGAATAAGAATGAACATAGACAGCAGGACCAAAATAGTTAATTGTGTGAGAAGCATTGAAGTGAATATTTGGATCAGATATGGCTCGCAACACATGTCGCTTGCCATCCACCTCAATGGTGCAAGTCCTTCGGTAGATGTCTATCACGGAGCGTAGTTTAGTAAAAAACGTTCGCCCCAAGAGAACAACATCCCCCATCCCAGGTGTAGACGCCGGCATAACTACAAAGTCGATCAAGCCTCGCCCTAGCCTTCTCAGAATCTTCTTCATAACGCTTAAGAAAACTTTGGGTGTGATCAACCCTTTTTTGCAAGTTTTCCATGAGTAGAGCTGTCTTCGACTTCGGTTGCTCTTTGGGAGCGGGATTTTCGCAGTGATCATTACCATAGCTAAGCCTACTACGGTCTTGGTTAGGGCCATAAGTTTGGCTAGCCGGTGCATATCCTTGATTGTTCCGGAACCCTCTTCTCCAAAATCCACCTCGAGGATTCCTACCATCTTGTCCGTAGCTAGCTTCTTGAGTGCCAAATTCCGTAGCAAAGGCTTCCTCTTCGCCTCCTTGAACCCAATTGCCATCATCATATGCAAGCTCCGATCTACACATATGAGCTCCATGCCCATAGTTCTTGCATATTCGGCAAACTTCGTTTGACATAGTTGTTCCTGCGGAGTTCTTGAGGACCTGTTTCAACTCGTTGGTAACGCACTCGAATCGATCCCCATTCCCCCCATACATAGGGGCCTCCTGAGTAGGTGGAGCTTCAGGTCCACGTCTCCTAACCATTGCTCTTGGATCCTTGAATTGCGAACCCTTAGCAAGCCTTTCGAAAACCGCCCAGACGGCTTCCGCGGTTTCCTCCCAAATATTGCCACGGCATTGGAAATCCACCACTTGTTGGTTCTCAAAGGTTAGTCCATTGTAGAAGTGTTGGACAAGATCCGAAAGCTCAAAACCATGGTGAGGGCACTTGTTCATGAGGTCTTGGAACCTCTCAAACGCGGTGTAGATGGTCTCATCATAGTCTTGTTTGAACCCAGTGATTTGCGCCTTAAGCGCGGTAGTCAAGGTGTGAGGGAAGTATTTCTCCATGAATGCTGAAAAAACCTTCTCCCAAGTGTCCAGCGAACCCGCCGGTAGAGAACTCAACCATGACTTGGCCCTGTCGCCAAGCCCCATAGCAAAAACCTTCATTCTCAACTCATCCGTTGTTATTTCAGCTCCGGGTCGTGGGAGTTGGTTGACAAAATCATCGATATCGTGCAAGTACCCCATCACATCTTCCCTTGCTAAGCCATAGAACATCGGAAGTTGTTGGAACGCGTGGTTCTTGATTTCCAGATCTCGAGTTGCAGACGAAAGAACAATCGTCGGTCCCCTCATACGATCCTTGGAGGGTTGAACCCATGCTTTCAGCGGTCTAGCTTCTGCCATTAAGACGATTTCCTTAAAAAGACTGTGTAGATATTCAGAGAAATCGGTATCCTCTATTTCCTCTAGTTCACGTCGTCGAAGTAGTCGCCTTCATTGGTGGTAGACTCTGTCGATTTCAGCGATTGATTCAGCAAGCGGTGTTCCCCTAGATCGTGTACTTCGCATACACTATCTATAACAAGCTAAGAAAGGAGTATCAGAGAGATCAAATAGAAAAAATAAAAACTACTAAAACTAGGAATTGAATGCTGAAAATATATAAAAGCTAAACAGAAAAAAGGAGTATAGTCCCCGGCAACGGCGCCAATTTGATGAACCGAAATTTGTCAGATTCAAATTAATCAAATAAATTTGTTTTTAGCTAAAGGCAATTCACAACTACAACGAAAACCGTAGTGTAGCAGTAAAATAACCTTGAGTTTCGATCTCTAAGGACTATAACTAGCTTTATCTAATCTAACTTAAAATATTAAATCAACAAACGACTTAGCACAGGTTTTTCTTATCATGATAATGGAAGTTAGTGATAGTATGATCATTCAAAGCATAGTGGGTTAATAATCATGCATGAAGTACCCGATCGTTTTGCATAGAGATCTTTGATCATGAATTGTCCAATGTGTTCCGTTTTATTCAACACTACGAAGATAGATGGCTTAGATAGATCAAAGAAATAAAGCAATAACTCAAAGTCTGATTCGCATTACCGCCATCATGCACAATTAAGAACCCTCGCTAAGAAATCACATACTATCACCAACGATAGATCTAGCTACTCATAGAAGTCATGCAATCAACAGAAATCATAGCAAGATTGAATGAAAAAATGTTGAAAGATATATAAATATGAATAGAAAAAAAATTGCAAAATATAATGTTATCGAAGGTTGTCAATCTCCGAAGAATCGTGATCTCACAAGCTCCAAATTGATAAGAAAAATCGTCTCCTACGCTAAGAATTCCCAGAACAGGCTCTAGAGAATTCCTACCTAAAACTAATGAGAAAGGTATGAAAAAAGGTCTGAGAAAGTATGAAAACCGGAGATAACTGAGCAACTATATATAGGGGTTCGACAGACGTGGGGCGAGTTGCCCCACACACCGGGCGAATCGCCCGGGAGGTGCAGTCGGCGAGAGACGCGTTTTTGGATTTCTTTTCCTTTTCGGACACGTTTTTTGCCTTTTAGTGACCTTTTAGCCTTCAGACTCGACCCCTAGACTTCAAATCCCATCCGGAATCTTCTAGATACTCCAAAAATGTCCTCGGAACACTGATTCTTCGTTCTCTTCAATATAATTGCCCGAAAAATCATATTTTTCACCTAAAACCTGTAAAATGCAAACTAAAGGGAAACGTGACACTATTCTAATAAAATGCACTATAATATAGCTAAATTAACATAGAGGATAGCTAAAATAGGTGAAAAAACTCTCGAATGAAGGTGTAAAATACACGTTCATCAGTACTCAGTAAGAAGCTTAAAAAATTGTTGAAACTGATATTCAGACAATCAAAGATACTGAAACAAGTATCCAGGTATCAAAAGAAAATCTGAGACGGGAACTCAGCCAAGAGCAAAAATGCTTCTCAGAATTTACCTAAGGATATCTCAATATAAAAAGAATTTGCTGAGACGGGAACTCAGAAATATCTTTGACCCTAAGAAAAATGAGATATTTGATTAAAGGTGAAATTTCAGCAACTACAAGGCTTGTTACTTGAAAACTAATTGCTAAAGTCAGAATGGTTAAAATTGCTGAAAAGATTCTTGCATACTTCAGCAAGCAATTAGCGTTGAAGTAAAAGAGATCAAATCTCGTGAATCAAGGTAAAATCAATTGTGACGTTAATCATGGCACATATAAACTCGCTGTAAATCATGACATAAAATACAATCGTGGCCATTGATTTTAAAGTTGTTGATGATCTAACGGTTAATATTACAAAGAGAAAACATTCTAACGGTTTCGTGTTAGTGGTCCACTACGCATTTAATGCAAAGGCTCCACTAACTCAATGAATCTTTGTTTTACCCTTGCTGAGAACTCAAAACCATTGAGCTTCTCACTTAACAGAGATACTATATAAATGAAGAGTTAGAGAAAGACAAAATTCTTTAACTCACATTTCCTTTCTCTGGAAACATTCCCTAGCCCGTGCTCTGAATTACTGTACCTCTGGTCAAAAAGAAAAGTCTCTTTTTCGTACACTCTCAACCCTTCACTATAAAGAGATGGCTCCCAAGAGACAATCATCTAAGAACACCAAGTCATCAAAGGCAGACAGTGCTGAAAAAATGCACTGCTCCTACTCCGATGAAGAACACAGTGAAAATTGTGTTGAAAAACGACCGAATAACTAAAAGACCCATGCCTCCTGCATATCTCGACACCGCAAAGTGTGAGCAGATGATGCAATGGGGAGGATTTTCCAAAGAGAAGTATATCAGATACTTCTATGAACAAGAACTAGATGAAGAAAATCTTGAGGTGTTGAATTACATAAATCAACAAGGCCTACTTTTCTTCATCACTGCTCGCACTAAGAAAGTGAGCATGTTGGACACAATGAAATTCTACAACAATGCAAAAATCCAAACCCTTACTGATGGACAAGGAATCACTGAAAAGGTGATTTCTACCACAGTTCAAGGAAAGCAAATCATCCTGAAATGGATTGATTTAGCTAACATCTTTCAGATTCCAACTACGGGAACTGAAGATGACATCACTGACACTGATGAAGAGATAGAAGCTTTCTATAGTGATGTCAGAAACGAAAGGATGAAGAAAGGAGAGATTGCTCCAGTGACTTGGAATAAGCACGTAAAAAGGAAGCATCTCTGCCATTCACTTGGTCTAGTAGATCTGCTACTAATCAAAGTTCTTGACTCCCAAGTTGGAGGAATAGACCAAATAGGCCTTAGAAGATGGCCTTTGCTGATGCATATCTATGAAAGCAAAACCGACATTAACTGGGCTAAGTACATTTTCAACAGACTTGTTGACTGTGTTACAAAGTTCAAGGTCAAGGTTGAAGACAACACAATCTCACCTTCCCTTCCAGTGATGTATGGATTAAAAATATGCTACATATCCTTGAACACTACAGGATTCAGCTGAGAAACCCATTGCCGATTAAGAAATCAGTACGCAATGTGGGAAGAGCTTTCTACAAGCTGAATGGACCTAAGGTTGCTGACAAGAAGTCAAGGAAAGCAACAGTTGCAAATGTTGTTGAGACTGATAACCAGTCTAGGAATACAACAGCTGCAAATGTTGCTGAGACTGCCAAGCAGTCTAGAAATACAACAGCTGCAAATGTTGCTGAGAATGCAACAGCTGCAAATGTTGCTGCTGATACTGTTGCGGTTGTTGACACTACTGCACCCAGCAAAAGATCCAAGAAAAAGAGGAAAGTTGATGATGACACTCAGACTGCAGCCTCATCAACTAATCCTATTCCGAAAAAGGCAAGGACAAAGACCACTTTCCCAAGAAAGAAGACAACGGCAAGAAAGTCCGTTCTGGTTGCCCATGTCATTCAAGATGATGACATTCCAGTGGTTGCTGAAAAGCAAACCACTGTAGTAGATGTTGCTGAAGTGCTTGCAGAAGCCTTCACAAATCCAATTAACTTGGATCCATCTACTGAAGCAAGACCACAAGGCAGTGGAAATGAAAATCCTTCCTTAGAAAGATTAGAAGATGTCTACATAGTATATAATCTTGATGACAATACTCTGGAACCAGCAAGTGACATTGCTGCAGACTTAAGAAAAGCTGCACTTGCTGAAAATGTTGCCAGCAAAGCAACAGAAGAGACAGTTGCTGAAATAGCAACTAGTCAAGTCCGAGAAATTGCTGAAGCTGCAATTGCTGAAGAACTAGTTGCTGAGATTGCAATGGTTGAAGTCCTAGATTTTGTTGAAACTCAACAAGAGACATTGTTCGACGACGCATCTCATGATGCTGAGAATGTTAGACCAAGTTCACCAATAACTTCTATTGACAAAGTCCAACTGGTGCTGACTGACCTAAGCCAGCAAATGGACATGGAGATTGATGACAACTCCAATAAGTCAGTAGACCTGTTCATGACAAGTAGTGAACTTAAAGGTCTAGATGTCTCTGCTCAACTTGTCAATTCAGAGACAAGGGAGATTGCTGAATCTGTGCCTTCTCAATTAGAGCAAGAGAAGAAGTCTGCTGAAGAACAAGTCCCAAATAATGAAGATATTATCAATGCTGAAAGGACTGAGTCACCACCTGCCCTTCTTCAACAGGTAGTTAACTCAGATATAAGCAAAACATCACTATCTGAAACTTTATCTTTAGATAATATGATCATTTTTTTACAGACTTCTCAAGATACAAGTCAGAAGATTTCTGAAACTTCTCCACCAGAATCCACAACTCCTGTTCAGCAGGTAGATGAAAATTTTGGTAAACTTACTAAGTTTGAAAACTTAGTACTTGTATCTAACAATGAGTTATTTCAGGATGTGATGAACACGGGTTTGTCGGGTCCCGATTCAGCAAATAAATTTGTTGTTTTAGCCAAAGGCAATTCACGACTACAACGAAAACCGTAGTGTAGCAGTAGAATGACCTCGAGTGTCGTTCTCTCAGGACTATAACTAGCTTTATCTATTTAACTAGAGAATATAAAAACAGCAGACGTAAAAGCAAAGGTTTTTCTAACAGATAATGGAGATTGGTGATAGTATGATCCTTCAAAGCATAACGGGTCAATAATCATGCGTAAATTCCTCGGTCTTGCATGGAGACTTTGATCAATCTAATGTCCTGTTGCAATTATTAAGCACTTCGAAGATAATGATACTGACAAGTCAAGCACTATTGTCCAATTGTGTTCCGTAATTATTCAACACTACGAAGATAAACATGCGCATAGGTCGACGAGGGTCCAATTGTGCATAATAATTAATACAACATACGAGAATTTAGGCTGAGCCTGATCAACGAAATAAAGCAATAACACGGAGTATAATGCACGATATAGCCATTAGCATGATTATCTTCCCTTCGCTAAGAATTCACATACTACCACCAACGATAAGTTTAGATACTCATAATAGGCATGCAATCAACAGAAATCATAGAAGAAAACATGTTGAAAGATATATAAAAATAAGTAGAATAAACTGTAAGATACAATGTTACCGAAGGTTGTCAATCTCCGGAGAATTGCGATCCTACAAGCTCCAATCTGCTATGAAAAAGTGTCCCCTAAGCTACGAACCCCCAGAACAGGCTCTGGGAAGTCCCTACCTAAAACTACAGAGAAAGGTGAGAGAATAGGTCTGGAAAAGTATGAATTTCGGAGAAAAACTGAGCAACTATATATAGGCTACGAATAAGTGTGGGGCAATTCGCCCCACAAACCGGGCGGTTCGCCCGGTGTGGGGCGATTCACCCCACGTCCCGGGCGGTTCGCCCGGGAGTATTTTTCGCGGAATTCCGCATTTTCGACGCATTTTTGGATTTCTTCCCCTTTTCGGACTCGGTTTCTGACTTCTAGTGGCCTTCTAACCTCCAGATTCGACCCCTAGACTCCAAATCCTATCCGGAAACCTTCAGATATTCCAAATAGGCTTCTGGAACACCAATTCCTTGTCAACTTCAATATAATTGCTCGGAAATCCTCGTTTTTCAACCAAAATCTGTAAAATAAAATCTAAAGGGAAACGTGACACTATTCTAATAAAATGCACTAAAATATAGCTAAATTAACATAGAAGATAGCTAAAATAGGTGAAAAAGACTCAAATGAAAGTGTAAAATACACATTCATCAAACTCCCCAAACCGAACCTTTGCTTGTCCTCAAGCAACTAAGCTTGACTCTAATACAAAAAACAATGCAAGACACAAAATGGAGTCTCATACCAAATAAAATGAACTAATCTACTGAATCTACCAAAAAACATATGAACAAAAACCATATAAATCAAAGCATGAATATAGGTTGAAGAATACCTCGATTGACTTATACACATCCATATAAGCACTTATGTCAAGACAAGATAGTCTCTCGTAACATTCTCTACCTGGACCTAGTCAGTGACGACGTAATGAAGCATGCTAAGATACGAATGGTTGTCCCGTGCCTATGAAACTGAGGACTTACTGTTGTTCCACCATGTTAAGACTTTTCCTCAAAGAGGTCGAACCAGTACTGGCTCTCATCAAACGAAGGAGGGTTCCCCATAAAAGTTAACACTCCCCTATTCTACCCATCTCTCAAGTAAAGTCTTAAGCTATTCACCACTTCCTGAATGGCAGGACGAGGGTGGTCTAGAACAAATGACACTCAAGAACAAAAGACAATAAATAGAAAATTACAACACGATTACGAACATTAAAGGAATTGGAAAACGAGACACAACACTTTGCTAAACTGCTATTTGGCTTTCTTTTTTGGACCCTTCTTTGCTTTTTTTGGGGTCTTTTATTTTTTCTTTCCAGATTCTCTCTTTTCTTTCTTTTTCTTTTTTCTAGAATTTTTCTTTCTCTCTTCCTTTTTTTTAGATTTTTTTAGCCAGCAGTAGCATAACAAAAAGAGAAACAAAATGACTCACACGACTTCCCCAAAACTATTCGAAAGAATAGGTTGGAGTACAAATTTACGGAAAAGGAAAAATAAATTCACGATACGGGAATGAAAAACGAAAAAAAGTCTAATGATGGTGTAACCCCCTCCCCAAACCTATTCGGAAGAATAGGTTATAAACAAAGGATCACACAACCTCTCACTACCTCCTTACTAGGCATTTTAGCAATCTCAAAGCATGGTGAAGACTTGTTGCCTCTTAGGTACATAATTACTCGGGAAAACAACCATAAGACCCTAACATGCATCATCCTATTATAAAGGCCTTCGTGAACCGCAGTAGAGAAAACACCACTAAGTGATGTCGAGACTACCAAGCTTAACTAAGTGCAATACATAAATGTGACAAGCCAAGCGAGAAAAACCTCAAACAAATTCATAGAGATGAAGCATACGATTAATGGCATAGTTAGTTGATCTATCCAATAAAAAAAATTTCAAAACATTCGGCAATAAACTCCATATAAAACATGCAAGACTATCCTAGGAAAGCAGTATACGTGCAAATGCAAAAAATTTCATGAGTTTATCATAAGCAAGATAAGTATAGAGGTAACCAGCGATAACCTCCTCCCCAAACCTGAACGTCGTCGCTCGTCCCGAACGTCGAATGTGGATCCAAGGTGAGAGCTAATGCTTGTATAAGTGACCTATAATACTCAATCAAACTCGTGAGAAAACAAAACAACAAAACACAATAACCTTCAATGGAGGCGGTAAGGGTAAGCTCAAGGTGATCAACCTCCCTTTGATCACTAGATATCTTGAAGTATGGCTTCACTCGCTGGCCATTCACCTTGAAGGTATTGCCCGTCTTTGGATCAAAGAGTTTTACAGCTCCATGGGAAGCAACTTCGATAATTTCGTACGGTCCATCCCAACGAGTACGGAGCTTTCCAGGAAATAGTCGAAGGCGAGAATTAAATACCAAAGCTTTTTGTCCAGGAATCAATTCCTTACGTACTATACCACGATCATGATACTTCTTAGTACGTTCCTTGTAGATCTTGGCATTTTCATAAGCACCTAGTCGTAATTCATCAAGCTCATCTAGTTGCAACAATCGTTCCTCGCCAGCTTTTCCCATATTAAGATTGAGTGCTTTTATGGCCCAATATGCCTTGTGTTCCAGTTCTACGGGAAGATGACATGCTTTCCCATACACAAGTCTGTACGGAGTGGTCCCGATCACCGTCTTGTAGCTAGTCCTGTATGCCCAAAGTGCATCATTCAATTTTCCTGCCCAATCCTTCCTACTAGGCTTCACTACTCGCTCCAGGATCTTCTTGATTTGACGGTTGCTGACTTCGACTTGTCCCGACGTCTGTGGGTGATAAGGTGTAGCGATACTATGGTGGACACTGTATCTCTTAAGAAGGGAGGCAAACGTTCTATTGACGAAGTGTGACCCTCCATCGCTGATGATTGTCCTAGGGCACCCAAATCTCGAGAATATTACTTCCTTCAAGAACTTCATAACCACTGCGCCGTCATTTGTTTTTGTAGGAATTGCCTCTACCCATTTAGTCACATAGTCCACTGCAACAGAATGTATTCATAGCCTCCACTGGATGGAAATGGTCCCATAAAATCAATGCCCCATACATAGAAAGGTTCTACCACTATATTCCCTTGAAGGGGCATTTCATCTTTCTTGCCGATACCATCACCTCGTTGACATGGGTCACAATTCTTCACAAAACTTCGAGCATCTTTGTATATTGTTGGACAGAAAAATCCTGCTTGCAGTACCTTGCGTGCTGTTTTCAATCCACTGTAGTGCCCCCCACAATTAAGCTCATGGCAATGGCTCAGTACACTTTGTTGCTCTTCTTGTGGCACGCATCTCCTTAGAATCCCATCAACTCCTTCCTTGAATAGATGCGGATCATCCCATATGTAAGTCCTGCATTGCTTGGCAAGAGCTCTCTTGTCCGAGGCTGAAAAGTTAGTGGGGCAAATATTCACAGCCAAATAGTTTACAATATCTGCATACCATGGCTCTTCATTAGCCTTCATTAAGTGCTCATCGGGGAGGTCTTCATTGATGGGTATCGGATCAACAGGGATATTAGGTATTCTAGATAAATGATCTGCTACTAAATTCTCTCTACCAGCTCTATCCACTATGGTCAAATCAAAGTCTTGCAGCAAAAGGACCCAACGGATTAATCTAGGCTTAGAATCTTGCTTAGCTATCAAATGTCTCAAGGCAGCATGATCAGTATGGACATTCACAAGATGGCCAATTAAATAAGACCTAAACTTTTGTAAAGCAAAGACAACAGCTAAAAATTCCTTTTCAGTAGTTGTATGATTAACCTGCGCAGAGTCTAGGGTCTTACTAACATAGTAAATCACACGATACTGCTTATCAACTTTTTGGCATAAAACAGCACCCATAGCAAAATTCGAAGCATCACACATAATTTCGAAAGGAAGATTCCAGTCAGGCGGCACAACAATGGGAGCAGAAACAAGCTTTTCCTTAAGGGTATTAAAAGCAACTAATCATTCATTAGAGAAATGGAAAACCACATCTTTAGCAACCAAGCTACTTAAAGGTTTAGCAATTTTCGAAAAATCTTTAATAAACCTCCTATGAAAACCTACATGGCCAAGAAAAGATTGCAATTCTTTCACACAAGTAGGTGGGAGAAGTTTTTCAATGATTTCGATCTTAGCCTTGTCTACCTCAATACCTCTTTCTGAAACTACATGTCCTAGAACTATGCCTTCTCTAACCATATAATGACTCTTCTCCCAGCTTAAGGTCAAGTTGCATTCAATGCACCTTTTCAATACTAGATCTAATCTTTGCAAGCATTCATCAAATGAATCACCAAAAAGAGAAAAATCATCCATGAAAACTTCAACAAATTTAGTTACCATGTCAGAGAAAACAGAAAGCATGCACCTTTGAAAAGTGGCGGGAGCATTGCATAGTCCAAATGGCATCCTCCTATAGGCAAATGTTCCGAATGGGCAAGTGAATGTTGTCTTCTCCTGATCATCCGGTGCAATCGGAATCTGGTAGAAACCTGATAAACCATCAAGAAAACAATAAAACTTCCGCCCCGCAAGGCGGTTTAGCATGTCATCTATAAATGGTAAAGGGAAGTGGTCCTTTTTAGTGGCGGCATTTAATCTTCTATAGTCAATGCACATCCGCCATCCAGTGGTCTGCCTAACCGGTACCAATTCTCCCTTCTCATTCTCTTCCACCGTGACTCCTGATTTCTTAGGAACTACATGTACCGGGCTCACCCATCGACTATCAGGAATGGGGTAAATCATATCAGCATCTAGCAACTTGATCACTTCCTGTTTTACCACCTCTTGCATGGCTGGATTTATCCTTCGCTGAGGTTGCCTGACGGGTTTGGCATCTTGTTCTAGAGTGATGTTGTGCACGCATCTTGTAGGGCTAATTCCTTTGATATCACTGATCCCCCATCCTATAGCTGCGGAATTTTCCTTCAATACTTCAATCAGCTTACTTTCTTCATTGTCGGAGAGATGTGAGGAGACAATTACAGGCTTTTTCTGATTTTCTCCTATGTACACATACTTGAGGTGCGCAGGAAGTGGTTTCAATTCTAAGCTAGGTTCTTCAGGAAACCCACTTTCTTCTTCTTCTTCATCTAAAGGTTCAAGTACCTCTTCTCCTGCGGGAATTTCTGGGGTGCTATCCATTATTTCAACTAGTTCCCTTGCTTCTTCGGTCATGTAGCACGTCTCAGCTCGCATTGTTAGCGCCTCCTCAAGTGGTTCACGTTTACCATGGTAATGGTGAAATTCGGGAATTACGGATTCGTAGCAATCGACAAATTTTAACTCCGTAACTTCCTTATCTCTGATGCTACATCCTACCAACTCAATCTTCTCGCCCATTACCTCCATGGTTATTTTCTTGCCCTTAAGTTCAAGGCATGTGTTGGTAGTTGCCATGAATGGTCTCCCAAGTAGTACTACGTGCTCACGAATATGGCTCTTTCCCTCGTCCGCGGACTTCATTACTACAAAATCAGCTGGGATTATCAATTTGTCCACTTTCACAAGGATGTCTTCTATTATCCCGACTGGCCTCTTCACACTTTGGTCTGCCATTTGGACGACCATATCAGTTGGTGTCAATTCTCCGAGTTCCAGGGCCTTGTATACTGAATACGGCATTAAGTTAATGCTAGCTCCTAAGTCAAGCATTGCCTTCATAGTTCGTCCATTCCCTAAGGCGATGTCGATGATGAAGCTTCCAGGATCCTTTTTCTTCATGGGCAATCCGGCAATCGAGTTGACCGTTTCAACCCCATTCACTTCCTTTCCTAAAGTAATCCTTTTGTTCTTGATCTCACGAAAGAATTTCGTATAAGCTGGAATATTCTGGATTAACTCTAAGAGAGTATATTGACTTCCACTTTTGATAGGTGTTGGAATAGGGGTGAATCTTGAATATCCTTCTTGGCTGGTTTGATCCGACTCGGGTATGGCACATGTGGATTCGGAGGCACATATGGATTGGAAGATTTGTGAAGTTCTCCTGGCATACTAGTTCCTACCTCGACTTCGTCATCATTTATGTCTATTACAGATGGTCTTGGTTCATCATTCCTTTTCGGAACTTCTTGAGGTTCTTTGGAACTTCCGCTAACCTCTTGTTCTGTGCTTGGTCATGTATTATCGATCTCAGTAGATTCCACCCGTTTAGGACGTACGAAGTTAGGAATTTTGGTCATCTTGCCTCCTCGGAGTAGTAGATTCACCTCTTCGCACTAATTCTCCTTAGTAGCAACAGCTGGAGGTTGCTCGGGATCAGTTTCATGTGTCTCATCGGGAGGACTAGGATTGACTGGTTCCCTGGAGTTGGGGGGTGATTCGCTCCTCACCTCGGGTGGTTTTCTCACTACTTCCTAGGGGGTATCCTCGACTGCTTTACCGCACCTTCCACACTTCAGTAGGCTAAGCTCTTTGATAAGTTGCTCAGTTACTTCGATCGCTTCAAAAGCCTTCTCGATGCGAAGATTGTTCTCAGCTTACCCTGCGTGTGTTATCTCGAAAACACTCTCAATGGCTTTAATCCCTGCGTAAAACGCAAGTTCCTCCTCCTCACTGATGTCTTCATAATATCCTTCGTATAACCCATCAGTTTCGTCTTGATTTGAGTATATTTTGGCGACTTCATTTGACATTATTTTCTTGGATTGTGCGGATCCATTGGCGTACTTTTGAAAGACCTTCACTGCCTATTCAACTGTACATTCTTCTAAACCTCCACACATCCCATCCACTTGAAGCCTAACTTCATCTCGTAGTCCTCCAACAAAAAACCAAATCAGCTCCCCATCGTCAAAACGGTGGTGGGGGCACTCACGTTTATACAACTCAAAACGTTCATAGGTGTCACAGAACCGCTCGTATTCTCCTTGCTTGAAGTATTCGATCCGGTTCCGTAGTGCAATCGTCTCATGGTAAGGCATGAAACGTGCCAAGAACTCCTCTACTACTTGGCTCCAGGTCTTCAGTGATCCTGGTGCTAACCTTGCTATCCATATCCTCGGTTCATATCCCAAAGCAAAAGGAAATAATTTCCTGCATAATTGATCCTCGGTGAACCCCTTTGCTGGAACTTTTGCTATTTCCTCTTCATAGGACCTGATGAAGCTTATCGGATTCATATCCTCTCCTTCTTCGAACCTTGGTATCCTTTTCACTATGGTGCTTGTTACCTCATACCCCGATAACTCTTCTTCCAAGTATATAGCTGACCTCCTCCTGACTTGCGAGAACGTAGGTGTCAAGCGGGCTTTTAAGGTCGTTATACCTGGAAATCTGTATCAGGAGTAACTCAAATCTGAAAATTAGCCTCGTTAGAAATTTTGAAAATCGAGAATATTTCTAGATATCGAATACTACTAAGGCTAGGAAAGGAGAATTAGAAACAGAATTAGGAAAGCAGTATCAGAGAGAGATTAAAAAGGAAAACTAAAACTAATAGAATTAGGAATCGAAAGCTGAAAATATAAACAAATTAAACAGAAAAAAGGAGTATAGTCCCCGGCAACGACGCCAATTTGATGAACGCGGGTTTGTCGGGTCCCGATTCAGCAAATAAATTTGTTGTTTAGCCAAAGGCAATTCACGACTACAACGAAAACCGTAATGTAGCAGTAGAATGACCTCGAGTGTCGTTCTCTCAGGACTATAACTAGCTTTATCTATTTAACTAGAGAATGTAAAAACAGCAGACGTAAAAGCAAAGGGTTTTCTAACAGATAATGGAGATTGGTGATAGTATGATCCTCAAAGCATAACGGGTCAATAATCATGCGTAAATTCCTCGGTCTTGCATGGAGATCTTTGATCAATCTAATGTCCTATTGCAATTATTAAGCACTATGAAGATAATGATACTGACAAGTCAAGCACTATTTGATAGTGTATGTGTCCTAGAGACAGTCCTTACTAAGGGCATGGTGCCCTTATAGAGGACATATATGTACTATTACACAGGTCAACGTAATATAATATATGTTGTTGCATTTTACTGTTGAGTATCGCTTTCATATTTATATTACACCAGGCTGCAGCATGTCATATCTTTATTACTGTCTGTATTGATATTAAACATGTCCCCTCGGATAGATGACCGATCACACAGTTAGTGGGAGCTATGTGAGTTATCATCTATCCCAAACTCTCCCTAGTCGTGGTACATCTCGGATGTGGGGGTCTGAATGAACCTGACAAGACTAGTATGCGTGGAAGTTATACTTGTTGGAGCAAGTGTGAGCCGATCCCACGGCCACGGAACGGATTGTTGGACAATCAAGGAACGTTCCCATAACTGCGCATAGTTGTTCGAAGAAGCTTTATCGAACAATGGAAGTACCCACCGGACACTCCCATCGATGTATACTCTACACCGACGTGTCTATGGGAACCGGTGAGTTGTCGAAGTGATGCCATTCGTCCTTTGCACTTACAGGACGTTATCGTCACATTTGTTGCCCCATATCCTTGGTGGACCCGTCGATGTCAGCTCTGAATAAGCAGCTGACCTAAGACACGATCCAGGATTATGGCTAAATACAAATGGGGGTGATAAGTGATTCTGTGAAGGATTCATCTCTCAAGTGTAGCACATGAGAGCACTGCTCATAGTCTGCATAGTTGTGTTGGTAAAGTCACTGGCCAGTGCAAATGATATATTATGATGGTCATAAGTATATCTTAACCAAGAAACTCCCTGAGACGCCCGTGGATGTATTATTGGGATAGACACTTCATCGATCCTAGATACATTCGAGCAAGTCAGATGAAGGGACGTTACCGTCGCCGCGTTGAGCGCAACAGGCTTCGCAAAGAAAGGGTTAGTTTTGAGAAACCTCTCAAACGTCCTCACGTATTAATATTGCAAATGGAACCGTCTAGGAATTCCATGTTGCCTAGTCTAGGACTTGCTTAATACGGTGAGGCCCTATGGGTCACACTATGTGGTGATTCAGTCTATCAGAATATCCTTGAAGATGGAATCGCAATTAATTTGATATTAATTGTGATTGATGGATTATAATTGATTTGGAATTAATTATAATATTTGGTGGCTCAATTAATAATTTGGAATTATTAATTGAATTGGCTAATTAATTGTATTTTATGTAAATACAATTAAAGATTATATTTTAGAAATATAATGGAGGTTCGATTAGAAAGGATATGTTAATTTAGAATTAACATATGCACTTGGGCAAAATCTACTTGGAGTTTGGATTGCCTTAGAAATATAAGTGGGTCCCAAAAGTGGGACCCACCTCCCGTAGGACAAGGCGCGCGCGCGCGTGTGGCCTGATAAGGGGAAGGAGTTCGACTCCTTCCTCTATTAGAAGTCCAAGGGATAAGTTAGATTTTCCTGATTGAGTTTTAATTTGATTGGGAATGAATCTAGACTTATATTGGTTTTCCTTGTGCGATAAGAATTAGATTCTTATTCCTTTACGAAGTCTAATTGCTTATGCTTTAGGCTTCTATAGACTACTATATATAGTAGACTATTAGAGAGAGTTTTATACACAGTTTCAGACATAGACTTTGACAGTCATTCTACCAAGTTTTCTTAGAGAAAATAAAAACTCTCCCCTCCCCTCTTAGCCTCATGCGTGCGCACCACCACCGGAGGGAAGTGCCGCCCCGTCTTCTTGGTCACATAAAGAATATCCTAGCATTCTTCCGATAGGCTGTTCATCCGTGGATACCAAGGTTGAGGTTCTAGGAGCTGGAAACTAACTCTTATTGTCTTGCAGATATAAGGAGCATTGTAGATATCTTCGACTTCGACGAAGGAGAAGATACACCGGATTATTACGAAGACTTGGAAGCTGCTTTGGAAGTAAGGTTAGTCTTCTAATTGACGTGTTTATATATATACGACATATGCATAATCAATTAACCTGTATGTTAAGAAAATTTTTAAAATTCCGCTGCGTACCCTAGGGGTAACTCTGACCATATTTTCTTACAGTGGTATCAGAGCCAGGTTAATTGATTACGTATATACGTATATATATTGTATGATTTGTAGATATGTGGATGCAATTGATTCTATGATAAATTCGATTTTCAAAAGTTTTGTGTTTTATATAAATTTAGAATTTATATTTTTCAAAAAAAAAAATAATAATTAAATATATATATTTTCTGACCGGGGCCGCCTACGCGACGCAGGCGGCGGCCGGCCGCCTGCGTGACGCGGGCAGCGCCTGGGGCGCCGGGCGCCTGCACCCGCGGCGCCCGGTACACGCTTGCCGCGGGCACCGGGGGGGCCGGACTAGGTCCTGTCCCAAGTTTTTCAAAAAAAAAAAAATTATATATATTTTCGGGTTGGACCCAAAATCGAATTTTCGAAAGTTTTGAGGATTGAATTTTATATTTGGAATATAAAAATGATTTAATTGTAATTGTTTTAAACTAGAGGGGTTAAATTTAATTAGTATAATATTAAAGGGCTTATTTGTAATTTATCAATTTATTGTTTATTGCAAATTAGTCCTTATACTTTTGAATTTTAGATTTAACACCTCTAATGTTTTTAAAATTACAATTAAGTCCTTCGGGTTTTCGAAAATTGCTACTTGGTCAATAGAATTTTCGAATATTCAATCTAGTCCAAATTTTCATTTATTTCATAGAGATTATAAGTATGGGATTATAATTTTCATAATGAAATTATGAAGTCATTTGTCATCCACATAGGCTACTGCTTGTTTCATATGCTCAATGTGCTATTGTTTAACAATGCATGTTTAAATACTATGTTTTTACATTCCGTTCGACCGCTATGCATGCGAGGGTAGGCGGCGCCCTCTTATATGTCGGACCGCATATTTATGTATGGGTAGGCGGCACCCATTATGTGCTTGACCGCGTTTAGAACTAGAATGGATAGGCGGCATCCATTACGTGTAGACCGTTCATGCATGATGGGTAGGCGGCGCCCTTATTTGTTTGTAGATGACTGATAACAACCCTCGAGCTACAAGCCCCAACCAATATAAGTACAGAATATATATATATGTATGTATTTCTGAGATGCTTTCCATAGGGTGCTTTAATTCTGAACTTTCATTGCGTTTTCTTGTATTGGCGACCTCGTCTTACAGACTCGCAATAATCGTCAGATTAGAGTAAGCCTATGGTTATGACTTACTGCATATTGTATCTAGCGACCTCGATAGGTACAGTATGTAGGGCATCGAGTTAAATTAGATTTAACAACCAAGAGTTGCGTGACGCAATTGGATAGTCTTACTAGTCCTACCGGTCATATTATGCTATGCGACCAGCCCCCGTTGGAGTATAGCATAGTATGGATTTGGATCTTGGCCACTACGGTAACTTGTTGGACATTACCCGTATGTTTGTTGTGGGGGCAAGCATATGTGAAAATAGTGGGAGCTAACCAGCTAAAGGACCTTGTTGTTTAGTTATGTTGACTGTGTATTTAGAAATAATATTTCAGTAGTTGATTTATTATTTTCGTTCTATATTATTTCTCCTGGAAACCGAAATGGCGAGAATCTCGCTCCGTGCTGTCTTAGAGAAGCAAATTTTGACCGAACCAAACTTCCTAGATTGGATCAGGAATATATGTTTGGTGCTGAGGTACGAAAGGATTGAGTACGTCTTGGACGAGGCTAATCCCGTGTGTCCCGAGAATCAGACTGCCGATCAAGTTGCTGATTTGGAATCAAGCCAACAAGGCAAGGTCTGATAAGCATCATGAGGATGCTAGATCCGCGCAGTGTATTATGCTGGCGGCAATGAGCAATGAGCTGCAGAGACAACATGATAGCATGTTGCCGTATGAGATGCTAAAGCATCTTGAGTCGCTCTTGGAGACGACAGCTAGAAGTGTTGAATTTGATTTGATCAAAGAGATACACAGATGCAAGCTCAATGAAGGAGGGAACATGTCTGAACATGTTCTCAAGATGAGAATAAGATCATGGTGATCTTGGTCCTTCAATCATTGTCGAGTTCGTATTCGCAATTCATTGTTAAACACTGTGAATGCGAAGGACGTAACACTGCCTGAACTTCATAATCTACTGAAGACATATGATCAAACTCTTCCTAAGAAGGAAAAGTCAATCATGCTTGTTGGGCAACCGTCTAACCCAAACCCGAGAAACAAAGGTGCTAAGGGTAAGGGAAATTCGGGAGCCAAGGCTAAACACTTCGAGTGATAAGCCTAAGCGTCTGAACCAGAAAAGGAAGTTCAAGAAAGAACGGTACACACAGATGAATGTCATTTCTGTGAGCAGAAAGGACATTGGAAGAAAGATTGCCCTAAGCTAAGGGCAGATCAAGCTGAGAAGCCGCTGGCTTCTAGCTAAGGCATGTTTGTTATTGAAATGAACGTGACTACTTTTGACTCCAATGGTTGGGTATTAGATACAGCCTGTGGCTCGCACATTTATAATAATGTGCAAGGGGCCATTGAACACAGGCTAGTCAAGTAAGGTGAAATCAACTTGCATGTTGGGAACAACAATCCAGTTGAAGCCAAACGCGTTGGACGCTGCAAGATAGATTTACCATCAGGACAATGTTTAGAACTTGATAACGTTTATTTTGTTCCATCCATTGTCAGAAATATTATTTCCATTCCATTGTTGGACAATTTGGGTTTTTCCTAATACTTGTTATTTTTCATTAAATGACCAGTATTATGGAAAAGCTCGCTTAGAGAATGGTTTATATATTTTGCAAAGTAGTCTACCTTTATTTCAAATACATAACAAACAACCGTCTTCAAGTAAGAAGAATAATCCATCTTATCTATGGCATTGTCGGCTAGGCCATATCAAGGAAACACGGATTCAAAGACTAAGGAAGTTGGACTACTTAGAACCATTTGATTTCGAATCATATGGTACATGTGAATCTTGTGTTAAGGGTAAGATGACGAACAAACCTTTTGTTGAACAAGGTGTTCGTGCCACTCGCTGCTTAGAGCTCATACATACCTTTACTGACGATTTCTCAAGGTATGGATATATTTATCTTATGAAGAATAAATCTGAGACCTTTGGGAAATTCAAGGAGTTTAGGAATGAGGTCGAGAATGAATTGAACCTAAGGATAGTCACTCTTCGATCAGATCGAGGAGGTGAATACCTTAGTGAAGAATTTATCGAATACTTGAAGGAAAATGGGATTCAATCGCAATGGACTCCTCCTGGAACACCACAGTTAAACGGTGTGTCTGAGAGGAGGAATCGAACCCTGTTAGACATGGTAAGATCAATGATTGGATTCTCGACTCTTCCAAAGTATCTGTGGGGATATGCACTACAAACTGCAATCTACATTTTGAACCGTGTACCATCTAAATCAGTGGAGAAAACTCCTTATGAGTTATGGAAGGGAAAGAAGCCTTCACTAGGCTATCTTAGACCTTGGGGCTGTCCTGCGATAGTCAAGCTTATGCTCACTGATAAGTTAGATGCCAAGGGTGTCAAAGTATATTTCATAGGCTATCCTCGTCAGACGAGAGGCTATGAATTCTATCATGCTGAAGATCACAAAGTGATCGTGTCTAGAAACGTGAAGTTTTTTAGAAGCTGAATACCTCGAAGAAGAGAGGTTAGATGATATGATAGAACTTGAAGAAATTCAAGACTTTGACACGCGCGAACATGAGGTCTCTAAATCTTCTGATTTGGACTCAAGTTCAGTGGGATCTTTCGAAGCAGACAAGGGTGATGATATGACACTTGCTAGGCATGTCATAGTCAGTGGGAGTCCTGTGATTAGATCAACAGTTGAAACCACACCAATAGAACCCGTTGTCAACCAACCTGTGCAACAAGTTGCACAAGAGCAGCCTCCCGCAAGGGAACAGGGTCGCGCCCAACGACCAGCTGCATCAGTACCCACTGATAATGTTCGTGTTACACGAAGCCAGAAAAGAAAAGCACCAGAACAAGTCGAGCTCCGTAGGTCGAAGAGGATCCTTAGAGGACCTCAGAAGCAAAGCCTTATGATAGAAGACATCAGTGAACTTGATGTCGGTTTATCAGATCGGGAAGATCCCGAGACCTACAAAGAGGCAATAATTGATATTGACTCAGACAAATGGCAAGAGGCCATGGAATTAGAAATGGATTCAATGTACCAGAACCAAGTTTGGAACTTGGTAGACTTGCCCCAAGGGGTTAGACCAATTGGTGCAAATGGGTCTTTAAACGAAAGACAGATGCCGATGGCAAGGTACAAACGCACAAAGCTAGGCTTGTGGCGAAAGGCTACACGCAAAGGTATGTCATCGATTACGATGAAACCTTTTCACCAGTAGCAAATTGAAGTCCATTCGGATTCTACTTGCGATAGCTGCCTACTATGATTATGAAATCTGGCAAATGGATGTAAAGACTGCCTTCCTCAATGGCAACCTTGAGGAAGAGGTCTATATGGTACAGCCGGAAGGTTTTATTAGTAAAACCAGGCCAACTGCTGTATGCAAATTACAAATATCCATCTATGGGCTAAAGCAAGCATCAAGGAGCTGGAATATCCGCTTTGATGAAGCTGTCAAATCGTTTGACTTCATCAGAAGCAAGGAAGATCCCTGTGTCTATGCGAGACACAGCGACAAAGGAGTTGTTTTCATGATCATTTATGTAGGTGACATTTTGATCATGGGAAACAATGTCTCTATGCTAGAAGAGACTAAAGTTTGGTTATCAAGTACCTTCTCGATGAAGGACTTGGGTAAAGCGAATTACATCCTAGGGATCAAGATCTTTAGAGATAGATCCAAGAGGATGTTGGGAATGACACAGTCCACCTACATCGACAAAATACTGAAGCGTTATAAGATGGACGACTCAAAGAGAGGCTTTCTCCCAGCTAGGCATGGGATTGTCTTATCAGTTAAGGATGGTCCTAAAACTGATGAAGAAAGAAATGCAATAAGTCATGTGCCCTATGCTTCGGCAGTAGGGTCTATAATGTATGCAATGAATTTCACAAGGCCCGATGTGGCATATGCGCTTAGTGTCACTTGTCGACACCAACAGAATCCAGGAGTACCTCACTGGACTGCTGTGAAGAACATTCTTAAGTACCTTAGACGGACTAAAGAGATGTTCTTGGTGTTTGGTGGAGAACCAGAATTAAAGATGTCTGGTTATGTCGACGCTGGATTTGAATCAGATCCTGATGACTTTGAGTCACAGACAGGATACGTATTCAAATTTAACGGAGGACCTATCTGTTGGAAGAGTTCTAAGCAAGCCACGATTGCTGACTCATCCACAGAAGCCGAGTACATTGCTGCATCAGAAGCATCGAAAGAAGCTGTCTGGATGTCAGAGTTGTTGAAGGAATTGAGGGTTGTTCCTGCGCCTAGTCCAATAACGATTTTATTGGGACAATACGGGCGCCGTCGCTCAAGCTAAGGAGCCTAGATCTACAAACAAGAACGTACATGTACTTACAAAGTATCACGTTATACGTGAGATTATAGATAGAGGAGAAGTTAGTATAGAACGTGTCTCTACCACGGACAACGTGGCAGATCCTTTCACTAAGGTGTTATCAGTGGAAGTCCACTTAAGACATTATGCTAATATGGACATTAGGCATAAAGGTGACTGGCTCTAGTCCAAGTGGGAGATTGATAGTGTATATGTCCTAGAGACAGTCCTTACTAAGGGCATGGTGCCCTTATAGAGGACATATATATACTATTACACAGGTCAACGTAATATATGATGAATGTGTATTTTACACTTTCATTCGAGTCTTTTTCACCTATTTTAGCTATCCTCTATGTTAATTTAGTTATATTTTAGTGCATTTTATTAGAATAGTGTAACGTTTCCCTTTAGATTTTATTTTACAGGTTTTTGTTGATATTCGAAGATTTTCGGGCAATTATATTGAAGTTGACAAGGAATTGGTGTTCCAGAAGCCTATTTGGTGTATCTGAAGGTTTCCGGATAGGATTTGGAGTCTAGGGGTCGAATCTGGAGGTTAGAAGGCCACTAGAAGTCAGAAACCGAGTCCGAAAAGGGGAAGAAATCCAAAACCGCGTCGAAAACGCGGAATTCCGCGAAAAAGCCGCTGGGCGAACCGCCCCACACCGGGCGAACCGCCCCGTAGTAATTCGAAGCATATATATAGTTGCTCAGTTTTCTCCGAAAATCATATCTTTCCAGACCTACTTTCTCACCTCCCCCTGTAGTTTTAGGTAGGGACTTCCCAGAGCCTGTTCTGGGGGTCCGTAGCTTAGGGGACACTTTTTCATAGCGGATTGGAGCTCGTAGGATCGCGATTCTCCGGAGATTGAAACCCTTCGGTAACTTGTATCTTACAGTTTAATCTACTTGTTTTATATATCTTTCAATATGTTTTCTTCTATGATTTTTGTTGATTGCATGCCTATTATGAGTAGCTAAACTTATCGTTGGAGGTAGTATGTGAATTCTTAGCGAAGGGAAGATAATCATGCTAATGGCTATATCGCGCATTATACTCCGTGTCATTGCTTTATTTCGTTGATCAGGCACAACCTAAATTCTCGTATGTTTTATTGATTATTATGCACAATTGGACACTTGTCGACCTGTGTGCGAGTTTATCTTCGTAGAGTTGAATAATTACGGAACACATTAGGACAATAGTGATTGACTTGTCAGACCAATTATCTTCGTAGTGCTTAATATTTGCAACAGGACACTAGATTGATTCAAAGATCTCTATGCAAGACCGAGGAATTTATGCATGATTATCGACCCGTTATGTTAAGAAGGATCATACTATCACCAATCTCCATTATCTGCTTGAAACCCCTTTGCTATCTGTTCACTGTTTTTATATTCTAAATTAGATTTGATAAAGCTAGTTATAGTCCTGAGAGAACGACACTCGAGTCATTCTACTGCTACACTATGGTTTTCGTTGTAGTTGTGGATTGCCTTTGGATAAATAACAAATTTTATTTGCTTGAATTCGGAGCACGACATCCGCGTTCATCAAATTGGCGCCGTTGCCGGGGACTATACTCCTTTTTTTTCTGTTTAATTTGTTTATATTTTCAGCTTTAGATTCCTAATTCTACTAGTTTTAGTTTTCCTTTTTAATCTCTCTCTGATACTGCTTTCCTAGTCTGTTACAGATAGTGTTTGCCGCATACACGTTCTGTAGGAACACCGCTTGCTGATTCAATTGCTGAGATCGATAGAGTCTACCACCAAAGAAGGCGACTACTTGAAAGGCGCGCACTAGAGGAAATACAGGAAACCGATTCTCTGAATCTCTACACATTCTTTTCAAGGAAATCGACGGAATGGCAGAAGCTAGACCACTGAAGGCATGGGTTCAACCAACCAAGGATCGTATGAGGGGACCGGCGATTGTTCTTTCATCTGCAACCCGAGATCTGGAGATCAAGAACCACGCATTCCAACAACTTCCGAGGTTCTATGGCTTAGCAAGGGAAGATGTGATGGGGTACTTGCACGATATCGATGATTTCGTCAACCAACTCTCACTACCCGGAGCTGATATAACAACGGACGAGTTGAGAATGAAGGTTTTTGCTATGGGACTTGGCGACAGAGCCAAGTCATGGTTAAGTTCTCTTCCAGCAGGCTCGCTGGACACTTGGGAGAAGGTTTTTTCAGCTTTCATGGAGAAATACTTCCCTCACACCTTGACTACCGCACTTAAGGCGCAAATCACTGGATTCAAGCAGGACTATGATGAGACTATCTACACCGCGTTTGAGAGGTTCCAAGATCTCATGAACAAGTGCCCTCACCATGGTTTTGAACTTTCCGACCTAGTCCAACACTTCTACAATGGACTAACCTTCGAGAACCAACAAGTGGTGGATTTCCAATGCCGAGGCAATATTTGGGAGGAAACCGCAGAAGCCATCTGGGCAGTTTTCGAAAGGCTTGCTAAGGGTTCACAGTTCAAGGACCCAAGAGCAATGGTTAGGAGACGTGGACCTGAAGCTCCACCGACTCAAGAAGCCCCTATGTATAGGGGGAATGGGGATCAATTCGAGTGCTTTACCAACGAATTGAAGCAAGTCCTCAAGAGCGCCACCGGAACAACTGTTTCGAACGAAGTATGCCGAATATGCAAGAACTATGGGCATGGGGCTCATATGTGTAGATCGGAGCTGGCATACGATGATGGAAACTGGGCTCGAGGAGGCGAAGAGGAAGCCTTTGCTACGGAGTTTGGTACTCAAGAAGTTAGCTACGGACAAGACGGTAGGAACCCTCGAGGTGGATTTTGGAGAAGAGGATTCCGGAACAATCAAGGATATGCACCGGCTAACCAAACTTATGGACCTAACCAAGACCGTAGTAGGCTAAACTATGGTAATGACCACTGCGAAAACCCCGCTCCGAAAGAGCCACCGAAGTCGAAGTCGGCTCAACTGATGGAGAACTTGCAAAAGATTGTTGATCACACACAAAGTTTTCTCAAACGTTATGAAGAAGATTCTGAGAAGACTAGGGCAAGGCTCGATAGGTTGGAAGAGACCACTAGGCTTGCCCATCAAAAGATGCAAGAATTGATCGACCGAGGAGCAAGTAGGAGCAAGGCAAACTGCCTAGCAACACTGTGAAGTGGAATGCCATTACATTGGCTGGTGATGTACCTGATGAAATCACCATCAAGAAGGTTGTTAAGTGCGAGTGTTGCATGAAGGAAGAACTTTTACAGGCTTAGGAAGAAGAGAAGGACCTTGATTCTGACACAAGTGATGAGGAGCAAGAGGATCCCGAACCACTCCCTAAAAGTTTCGATGTTAAGGTAGGGATTGGTGAGCTTGAAGATGTCCGTGCCACACTAGACACGGGATCCTACTCAAACATAATCCCTTTGAATGTGTTTGAAAAGAGCAACCTTGGAAAACTATCTGATCAAAGGGCTATTGTGCAACTGGCAGATGGATCCTTTATGAGACCCGAGGACGTTGTGAAAAATGTATTGGTCAAGATTGGTGAAGCATCTATATACACCAATTTTGTAGTTATGCCGGCATCTGCACCTGGGACGGGGGATGTCATATTCGTAGGGCAAACGTTCTTGACTAAACTACGCTTCGTGATGGACATCTACCGAAGAACTTGCACTATTGAAGTAGATGGCAAGCAACACGTGTTGAAAGCCATATCTGATCCACCTGATCCGCCTGATATTACTACTCACTACTGTGGTCTTGCAGCCTATATTCTTTCTTATTCACAGGTTCGTGGCATAGAGAGGAGATCAATGAAGGGGAAGCCTAGTACCCGCAAAAAGAAGAGATAGGTGCAGACAGGAGTCGAGTCAAAGACTTTAAACAATGACGCTATCCGGGAGGCAACCCGGAATTTTTATCGCTTTCTTTACCGCTTTAGATTTTATCTCACGAGTTTGATTGAGTATTATAGGTCACATATACAAGAATTAGCTCTCACCTTGGATCCACTTTCGACGTTCGGGACGAGCGACGACGTTCAGGTTTGGGGAGGAGGTTATCGCTAGTTATCTCTATACTTATCTTGCTTATGATAAACTCGTGAATTTGTTTTGCATTTGCACGTTTACTGCTTTCTAGGATAGTCTTGCATGTTTTATATGGAGTTTATTGCCGAATTTTTTGAACTTTTTATTGGGTAGATCACTAACTATGCCTTTAATCGTATGCTTCATCTCTATGAATTTTGTTTGAGGTTTTCTCGCTTGGCTTGTCACATTATGTATTGCACTTAGTTAAGCTTGGTAGTCTCGACATCGCTTAGTGGTTTTTTCTCTACTGCGGTTCACGAGGCTTTATAATAGGATGATGCATGTAGGGTCTTATGGTTGTTTTCCGAGTAATTATGTACCTAAGAGGCGACAAGTCTTCCATGCTTTGAGATTGCGAAATGCTAGGAAGGAGGTTAGTGTGAGGTTGGTGATCCTTTGTTTATAACCTATTCTCCCGAATAGTTTGGGGAGGGTGT
>CM051456.1:58653395-58927758 GCA_028274465.1 Plantago ovata | reverse complement strand
ATATAATATATGTTTGTTGCATTTTACTATTGAGTATCGCTTTCATATTTATAATACACCAGGCTGCAGCATGTCATATCTTTATTACTGTCTGTATTGATATTAAACATGTCCCCTCGGATAGATGACCGATCACACAGTTAGTGGGAGCTATGTGAGTTATCATCTATCCCAAACTCTCCCTAGTCGTGGTACATCTCGGATGTGGGGGTCTGAATGAACCTGACAAGACTAGTATGCGTGGAGGTTATACTTGTTGGAGCAAGTGTGAGCCGATCCCACGGCCACGGAACGGATTGTTGGACAATCAAGGAACGTTCCCATAACTGTGCATAGTTGTTCGAAGAAGCTTTATCGAACAATGGAAGTACACACCGGACACTCCCATCGATGTATACTCTACACCGACGTGTCTATGGGAACCGGTGAGTTGTCGAAGTGATGCCATTCTTCCTTTGCACTTACAGGACTTTATCATCACATTTGTTGCCCCATATCCTTGGTGGACCCGTCGATGTCAGCTCTGAATAAGCAGCTGACCTAAGACACGATCCAGGATTATGGCTAAATACAAATGGGGGTGATAAGTGATTCTGTGAAGGATTCATCTCTCAAGTGTAGCACAGGAGAGCACTGCTCATAGTCTGCATAGTTGTGTTGGTAAAGTCACTGGCCAGTGCAAATGATATATTATGATGGTCATATGTATATCTTAACCAAGCAACTCCCTGAGACGCCCGTGGATGTATTATAGGGATAGACACTTCATCGCTCCTAGATACATTCGAGCAAGTCAGATGAAGGGACGTTACCATCGCCGCGTTGAGCGCAACAGGCTTCGCAACGAAAGGGTTAGCTTTGTGAAACCTCTCAAACGTCCTCACGTATTAATATAGCAAATGGAACCGTCTAGGAATTCCATGTTGCCTAGTCTAGGACTTGCTTAATACGGTGAGGCCCTATGGGTCACACTATGTGGTGATTCAGTCTATCAGAGTATCCTTGAAGATGGAATCGCAATTAATTTGGAATTAATTGTGATTGATGGATTATAATTGATTCGAAATTAATTATAATATTTGGTGGCTCAATTAATAATTTGGAATTATTAATTGAATTGGCTAATTAATTGTATTTTATGTAAATACAATTAAAGATTATATTTTAGAAATATAATGGAGGTTCGATTAGAAAGGATATGTTAATTTAGAATTAACATATGCACTTGGGCAAAATCTACTTGGAGTTTGGATTGCCTTAGAAATATAAGTGGGTCCCAAAAGTGGGACCCACCTCCCGTAGGACAAAGCGCGCACGCGCGCGTTGCCAGATAAGGGGAAGGAGTTCGACTCCTTCCTCTATTAGAAGTCCAAGGGATAAGTTAAATTTTCCTGATTGAGTTTTAATTTGATTGGGAATGAATCTAGACTTGATATTGGTTTTCCTTGTGCGATAAGAATTACATTCTTATTCCTTTACGAAGTCTAATTGCTTATACTTTAGGCTTCTATAGACTACTATATATAGTAGACTATTAGAGAGAGTTTTATACACAGTTTCAGACATAGACTTTGACAGTCATTCTACCCAATTTTCTTAGAGAAAATAAAAACTCTCCCCTCCCCTCTTAGCCTCACGCGCGCGCACCACCACCGGAGGGAATTGCCGCCCCGTCTTCTTGGTCACATAAACAATATCCTAGCATTCTTCCGATAGGTTGTTCATCCGTGGATACCAAGGTTGAGGTTCTAGGAGCTGGAAACTAACTCTTATTGTCTTGCAGATATAAGGAGCATTGTAGATATCTTCGACTTCGACGAAGGAGAAGATACACCGTATTATTACGAAGACTTGGAAGTTGTTTTGGAAGTAAGGTTAGTCTTCTAATTGACGTGTTTATATATATACGACATATGCATAATCAATTAACCTGTATGTTAAGAAATTTTTTAAATTCCGCTGCGTACCCTAGGGGTAACTCTGACCATATTTTCTTACACTATTGTCCAATTGTGTTCCGTAATTATTCAACACTACGAAGATAAACATGCGCACAGGTCGACGAGGGTCCAATTGTGCATAATAATTAATACAACATACGAGAATTTAGGCTGAGCCTGATCAACGAAATAAAGCAATAACACGGAGTATAATGCGCGATATAGCCATTAGCATGATTATCTTCCCTTCGCTAAGAATTCACATACTACCACCAACGATAAGTTTAGCTACTCATAATAGGCATGCAATCAACAGAAATCATAGAAGAAAACATGTTGAAAGATATATAAAAATAAGTAGAATAAACTGTAAGATACAATGTTACCGAAGGTTGTCAATCTCCGAAGAATTGCGATCCTACAAGCTCCAATCTGCTATGAAAAAGTGTTCCCTAAGCTACGAACCCCCAGAACAGGCTCTGGGAAGTCCCTACCTAAAACTACAGAGAAAGGTGAGATAATAGGTCTGGAAAAGTATGAATTTTGGAGAAAAACTGAGCAACTATATATAGGCTACGAATAAGTGTGGGGCGATTCGCCCCTCACACCGGGCGGTTCGCCCGGGAGTATTTTTCGCGGAATTCCGCGTTTTCGACGCGTTTTTGGATTTCTTCCCCTTTTCGGACTCGGTTTCTGACTTCTAGTGGCCTTCTAACCTCCAGATTCGACCCCTAGACTCCAAATCCTATCCGGAAACCTTCAGATACTCCAAATAGGCTTCTGGAACACCAATTCCTTGTCAACTTCAATATAATTGCTCGGAAATCCTCGTTTTTCAACCAAAACCTGTAAAATAAAATCTAAAGGGAAACGTGATACTATTCTAATAAAATGCACTAAAATATAGCTAAATTAACATAGAGGATAGCTAAAATAGGTGAAAAAGACTCAAATGAAAGTGTAAAATACACATTCATCAGGTTGAACAATTCAAGGATGTTGCTACAGCTCCTAAAGCAATGGAAATAGTTCCCGCACAACTCAGTGTGCAACATGAGCTTGCTGAAAGTCAGCAGGTAATTCATGTTACAATTTTAGACTCTAAAACTATTTTGCAAAACCTTCCTGACAATAACAAAACTCTTATTGAGGCTCAAAAGGAGAATGGTGAAGTGGTTCACATCACCGAAGGTCTTGAAGTTAGTTCCAAAGAACTATACTCAAACTTCAAAAGAAACACTTTTTGACCAGAGTTGCTAAGTCTGTCAGCAACTGGCAAAGATACAAAAGGATGGACTTTTCAGATCTTCACATCCGTCTGTCAAATGAAAAGAAAAGAAACTCTTTATTCAAACTCGAGACGTTTGTACACTCAATACTTCCTGAAGAACTCTCATATTCTCAGCAAATGAACAATCAGAGAGAATATGAAAGCTAAGTTCAAAAGTGCCTCTCTAGCTGAACAAGCTGTGATGCTCAAGGTTTCCTTTGTACCCGTGGTGGCTGATCCCTACAAAATCAATGAGGAAGAGGAAGTTACAAGTGGTGCTAAGTACAAACATCTGGAATTGTCATACTGACGGATGATGATGAAGAAGAAGAGGATGAAAATATCCTTAAAGATACCAGTGATGATGAAGCCAAAGATTCTAAGGACAGCAAGGACGATGATGATGATAATCAAGGTCCTAGTCCGGATGCTGGTGGAGTAAAGTTGGCAGTTGCTGATCAAGAAAATTAAGCCAATACTGAAAATCAGCAAGCTGAACAACCTCCCAGTCAGCAACAAGAATCTACTCCTACTCCTGCTAAGAAAAGTACTCCAGCAACTGAACAAGTTGCTGAGACAGAAGAAGAGTACGCCAGAAAGCGTGCTGAAATGCCTAAAGGCAAAACTAAGCTTTCTGATGCCAAGTTAGCATTACTCGAAGCTTAGGTCACTGATTCAAAACTTGGAGAAGATGACGATGAAGATTATAAAAGAGCATTACAGAATAGTCTACAGGTTCAAGACAGAAACACTAAAAATCATGATATTGCTCAATCTTCAGGAGTGAACAACAAGGAAGTCTCCTCCCTTCCACTTACTACTGGTGAAACTGCAGTTGTTGAGTCCAAAGAGTTGCCTTCAGCAACCACTCAACCAGAAGTGACTGAAGCTAATGATTTAGGTATCAAGGTCGTTGGCCTTGATGAATCTGATGAAGAAGAAGATCTATCTAACTTCTCAGCAAATGACGAAGAAAAGTTAAAGAAAGCTGAACCCAAAGTGGTAGAAATTCCTCCACCATCTCTCATTCATGATGAAGGAGATACGGAGAGAAGTCGCTTGATGAGAAACGATGTCAGATCGCCACTGAAATCAAAGCTCACTCACTTACTCCCTCTTTAGTGCCGTTCCCAAATATTGAGGAGTTTTACTCCTAGAATAAGAGCACTAATGGTTGTTGTTGGTCCCTTTAAACCACAAGAAAAGACTAGAGGGGGCGGGGTGAATAGTCTTTTCAAACTTTTGTCGTTTAAAAACTTTCTCAGCAAGGTCTTATTACTTTTCAGTAATGAGTTTGCTGATACTTAACTTTCTCAGCAAGGGCTTATTACTTTTTAGTAATGAGTTTGCTGATACTTAAAAACAGAGTGCGGAAGTCTTTATACAGTAAGTGCTTTTCAGTAAGTGCTAGTTTCAGCAAGTGAGCAGAGTGACAGTGTACAGATAGATAAGCTTGCTGAAAACTAAATGCAGTAAAGTAAATCACACAAACACTTTTATAGTGGTATCTGAGAGTGGCGTGATCTCTCAACTAATCCACTTTGTCCTTTCTAGGACTGAATCCACTAAGATAAGTTTGAGGTTCCTTACAACACCTATCTAGAGCGATTCTGCAGAAACCAAAGCACACTTGCTTCGTTTCCAACCTAACTAGAGAACGAAACTTTGTTCTCCACCAAACTTGGGACTTATAATCAGCAACACTATGCTTGATTAAATTCCCCCTGAATTTCACGCCTGAAAAAGGGTGTTTATCAGTTAGAGAGGTTTGGGATGAGAAGACTTGATTATAACTTATTCAGCTACAACAAATAATCTAAGAAACAAAACTTTGAATACTTTCAAGTAAACAAGTTATGTTGTTTCTGGTGTCCAGACTTGTTCTTGTTCGAAAGAAAGAACACTTAACTAATTTCTTAGCCGTGAATGTTCTACTTCTTCACAAGTAGCTTTTTCAAGTTTTAAGTCTTGGAACGGATCAATGGGCTGTAAAGAGTAAGAAAGATGAGTGATTAAGCAAAAGTGAGAGTTTGATCACGTTGTTGACACACTTCTACTCTTTGCCGGATGACCTCTATTTATAGTGAATCAAGGGAGCCGTTTGAATTTCAAATTTTAAGGCTTTGTTCCTTAAGATGTCACTATCTTGCTTTTGTACTTTCAGCAGCGTCCTTTATTTATCTTCTAGTCTTCATGTTCTTCGCATGCTTACTTTTGCATTTAATGTTCATTTGAATGAAATTCAAATATGAACGTTGGAGCGCAAATGCAAGTACTTTCAGCAAGAAGGTCACATATGTTTTTCAGCAAGCGGTCAGTCTCAGTTTCAGCAAGCACAACCTACTCTGTCATATAGATTTTCACTTATGCAAGTTGTTGCTGAAGTTTCCACTTTCTGAGCAACATGTGCCTTTGTAGATACCATCTTCAAAAATCTTCTTTAGTCTTCAGTCTTCGAAATCTTCAAGATTCTGAACAGTTGTAGTGCTTCAATAGTTCGTTTGTGTAAACAAAGTACATCATCAGCAAAACTAAAGCACCTAACTAGTACCTACACTAAGTCTTCAGCAAACGTTCCTCTTTTACAATGTCCTTAAAATTCTAAATTCCTATGGACCTTAAGAGTACTAGTTACTGGACTTTCCTTAATTTAGCATGGTTAATTGCTCATCAAAATTGCAAGTTTCCTAACAAATTTCCCCCTTTTTGATGTTAGCAATCCATGGCTAAATTAATTGTTACCCTTTTAGAGGTTTCTGACGTTGAAAAAATCAGTTGAATAATGCAAACATACTTGAATAATAAAATAGTAAGCATAAGTAGATTGCATAATCAAAAACCAATAAGAGTCAAAAGCTTATTGCTGATAGTTATCTTTCAGTAATTTTACAAGAAAGTTCAGAGATAACTACAAAAATAAGCAATCAAACACAAACAAAGCTTTTACAAGGGACTTAAGCTATTCCAGCAAAAGATTTCCTCAGAATCTCCCTTACACTCTTCTCAGCAAGCGCAGAAAATTCAACACAGTCCTTTTCGTAATCTTCAAGTAGCTTACGGACTTCAAGCTGAATGATCCTTGCATTCTTGTAGGCAGTATAATGATGGTTTTCACCATTCATTTCTTTGTAGTGAAGTACCCACAAGTGCATGCCCCAATTGCTGGCATGGAGAAGTTGTGTATCTGAAATTCCCTTGTTAGCATGAATCTTTCTTAACCAGAGAAGATCTTCTTCTTGATCCTTGGCAGTGAGATAAAAATACTCATAAGGAATCAAGCCATATTTCTTCTTTGACTTCTTGGTTAAAGGATCACTGGAGTAAGCAACATCAATCGGTTTGATTAAGTCAGGCTCTTGCTTCATTAACTTGCCGATAGAGGTTCTTCTTACTAAGACTTCCAGATTCAGCCATTTTGCAGCAATGTTTCTTGGGTAGGGAGGAGGATCCCTTTCTTTTCTTTGCACTTTTAATTCAATCCAAGTGTACATTTGATTCAGTACAGCAGTTGGAAAGAAATCATTGACCAACAAATCACATTCTGAGTTGTTTGTTCATTGTTGGTCTTAGTGTATTCAATGCCAGAGCCAATGGCAATGCTGGCTAGCCTCTTTTATTCCTGTCTTTGCCTTCTTCTTCTTGACTTAGCATTTTCTTGATCTCTTGCTGAAGATCTTGAGTCAGAAGAGAAATGTTTGGAATGGCCAAAAGGAGTTAAGGCTGTGATTGGTCTTGCTCTTATTGCTTGAGCTATTGTTTGGTCATCATCATTATCATCATCTTCATTCAGATCTTGATGACTCTCAGTATGATACTATTCTTGAGTTTCAGCAGATGTTCTTCTCCTTTTCGGATTTGCTGAATTTCTCTCAGAATCTGTTTCAGCTCGTCTCTTTGAACTTTGCTCTCTTTCAGCAAGAGGTTCTCTGGGAGGTGGACTAGGCAGAATCAATGGCGCTTCAGCAGGGGTTTTCTTTCTTGAAGATTTTCTTTGTTTATCTTCCCCCTTAGACATGGATTGCATCATTGGGTGAATGTGCAAAGAGAAAAATTCATTGCAATTTTCAGCAAGTTTATTTAGGCTATTGTACTTAAGAATTATTCCTTGCTGATCAACAGTCAGCTTGGACAGATCTTCTTTAATACTCACCAAGTTCTCTTCATGTCTGCGCTCATTGTCGACTTTTTCTTCAAAGAAAGTCTGAGCCTTTTTCAATGCAGTTTTAGCCAATTTGAGTGCTTGACTGACATCTTCTTCATAGCTTTTATGATGTAGACTTATGTCTTTCTGAGCTATTGTAAGAGAAGTAGTGCGTTTTTCAGCACAGTAGCCAGTATCTTGCCAATGTCAAGCGGACTCTCAGCAAGTAGTGCATCATCCTCTTCTTTGCAGGCTTTGTGAACAACCATGAGTGCCTTAATTCTGGGAATAAAATCCTCAACACTAGGGAACGGGACTAAAGAGGGAGTGAGTGAATGAACTTTGAGCTCAGTAGCGAATTGATCATCAGTTATCAGCAAACGGCTTCTTTCAGCATCTCCTTCATCATGAACAAGAGATGGAGGAGGAATTGTAACCACTGTGGGTTCAACTTTCTTTGTCAGTTCTTCTTCGTTTGCTGAGAAATTGAACAGATCTTCTTCGTCATCAGATTCATCAAGGCCAGCAACCTTGGTTCCTAAATCTGTAGCTTCAATCACTTTTGGTTGAGTGGTTGCTGAGGGCAACACTTTAGACTCAACGACTGGAGTTTCACCAGCAGTAAGTGGAAGGGAGGGGACTTCCGTGTTCTTCACTCCTGAAGATTGAGCAATGTCTAGATTCTGCGTATGCCTAGCATGAATCTGTAGACTGTTTTGAAGTGCTCTTTGATAATCTTCATCCATTTCTTCATCATCAAGGTTTGGTTCAATGACCTTGGCATCGAGTAAAGTTAACTCGGCATCAGAAAGCTTGTTTTTGCCTAATTTCATTTCAGCACGCTTTCTGGCGTACTCTTCTTCAGTTTCAGCAACTTGTTTAGTTGCTTGAGTACTTGTCTCAGCAGGAGCAGGAGTGGATTCTTTAGGCTGACTGGTAGTGTGGTCAGCTTGCTGATTTTCGGTATCTTGATGTTCAGTCTCAGCAACTGTCAACTTAATTCCACCAGCATCAGGACTAGGACCTTGATTATCATCATCATCATCCTTTTTGTCATTTGAATCTTTTCCTTCATCATCACTTGGATCTTTTGGGATATTTTCATCACCTTCTTCTTCATCATCGTCCGTTAGTATAACTAACTCAAGCTGTTTGTACATTGTTGCGCTAGTAACTTCCTCTTCCTCATTGATTTTGTGGGGATCAGCCACCACAGGTACAAAGGAACCCTTGAGCATCACAACTTGTTCAGCTGGAGAGGCACTCTTGAATTTAACTTTCATATTCTCTGTGATTAGAGCGATCAGACTAGAGCTAATGAGCTGAGAATATGTCAACTCTTCTGGAAGTATGGGATGTACAAACGTCTCGAGTCTCAGCAAAGAAAGTCTCTTTTTCTCGTTGGACAGATGAAGGTGAAGATCGGAGAAATCCATCCTTCTGTACCTTTGCCAGTTGTTGACGGATTTAGCAACTCCGGTCAAGGTAGTTCTCTTGAAGTTTGAGTAAAGTTCTTCTGAATTTACTTCCAAATCTTCAGTGATGTGAACCACTTCAGTGGTCTCCTTTTGAGCCTGCTGAAGTTCAGCAAGCTCATGTTGCACACTTTGTTGTGCTGGCACTATTTCCATTACTTCAGGAGCTTGAGAAGCATCCTTGAATTGTACATCCTGCTGAACAGGAGTTGTGGATTCTGGTGCAGAAGTTTCAGCAATCTTCTGACTTGTATCTTGAGAAGTCTGTAAGGAAATTATTATATCAGCAAGAGATAGAGTTTCAGATAGTGAAGTTTTGCTTATGTCTGAGTTATCTACCTGCTGAAGAAGGGCAGGTGGTGACTCAGTCCTTTAAGCAATGACAACATCTTCATTATCTGGGACTTGTTCTTCAGCAGACTTCTTTTCTTGCTCTATTTGAGAAGGCTGTGCAGATTCAGCAATCTCCCTTGTCTCTGAAATGACAAGTTGAGCAGAGACATCTTGACCTTTAAGTTCACTGCTAGTCATGAACACATCTATTGACTTGTTGGAGTTGTCATCAATCTCCAAATCCATTTGCTGGCTTAGTTCTGTCAGCACCAGCTGAACTTTGTCAATGGATGTTTTTGGTGAACTAGGTCCAATATTCTCAGCATCACGAGATGCGTCGTCGAATAGTGTCTCTTGTGGTGTTTCAGCAACCTCTGGGACTTGAACCATTGTAGTCTTAGCAACTGGTTCTTCAGTAATTACAGCTTCAGTAACTGCAGTTTCAGCAGTTTGATGAATTGCTTGTTCAGCAACCATCTTTTCAGCATTATCAGCAAGTGCTGCGTTTCTCAGATCAGCAGCAATGTCACTTGCTGGTTCCAGAGTGTGGTCATCTAGATTATCTACAATGTAGATATCTGGGATTGGGGTAGGAATTTCGTTTCCGGTGCCTTGTTGTCTTATCTCAGTAGATGTATCAACGTTGAGTTGATTGTTGAAGGCTTCTGCAAACACTTCAACATTGCTGAAGGCTTCTGCAAACACTTCAACAACATCTACTGGAGTGGCTTGTGTTTCAGCAACTCCTAGAGCATCATCCGAAAGATCATGGACAATTGGAATAGTCTTACGAGCCATTGTTTTCTTTCTTGGGTAAGTCTTTGTCCGTTTCTTCTTAGGGATGGGGTCAGCTGATGATGCTGCAGTTTGAGTGTCATCATCAGCTTTCCTCTTTTTCTTCTTAGATTTTTCCAGTTTCTCTCCAGCAGCCACATCTACAGCTGTTGCATTTTCAGCAACGGCTGTTGTACACATACCTTGTTGATCACTGATGAACGTGTCAGATTCAGTCAAATAAATTTGTAATTAGCCAAAGGCAATCCACAACTACAACGAAAACCGTAGTGTAGTAGTAGAATGACTCGAGTGTCGTTCTCTCAAGACTATACTAGCTTAATCAAATCTAATTAAGAATATAAAACAGCAGATAGAAAGCAATAGGGGGTTTCAAACAGATAATGGAGATTGGTGATAGTATGGTCCTTCTTAACATAATGGGTCGATAATCATGCATAAATTCCTCGGTCTTGCATAGAGATCTTTGAATCAATCTAGTGTCCTGTTGCAAGTATTAAGCACTACGAAGATAATTTGGTCTGACTTGTCAACAACTAACGTCCTAATGTGTTCCGTAATTATTCAACACTACGAAGATAATTGGTCTGATGGTCGACAAGTGTCCAAGTGTGCATAATGATCAATACAACATACGAGAATTTTGGTTACAACTGATCAACGAAATAAAGCAATGACACGGAGTATAATGCGCGATATAGCCATTAGCATGATTATCTTCCCTCGCTAAGAATTCACATACTACCACCAACGATAAGTTTAGCTACTCATAATAGGCATGCAATCAATAGCAATCATAGAAGAAAACATATTGAAAGAAGAATAAAATAAGTAGATAAAAACTGTAAGATACAAAGTTACCGAAGGTTGTCAATCTCCGGATGATTGCGATCCTACGCGCTCCAATCTGCTATGAAAAAGTATCCCCTAAGCTATGGAACTCCCAGGACAGGCCCCGGGAAGTTCCTACCTAAAACTATAGAGAGAGGTGAGAAAGTAGGCTTGGAAAGATATGATTTTCGGAGAAAAACTTGAGCTCTATATATAGGCCCCGAATTATCTCTGGGGCGGTTCGCCCCCCAATATTTCGCGGAATTTCCGCGTTTTTCGACGCGGATTTGGATTTTTTCACCTTTTCGGACTCGATTTATGACTTCTAGTAGCCTTCTAACCTCCAGATTCGGCCCATAGACTCCAAATCCTATCCGGAAACCTTCAGATACTCCAAATAGGCTTCTGGAACACCAATTCCTTGTAGACTTCAATATAATTGCCCGGTAATCTCCGAATTTCAACCAAAACCTGTAAAATAAAATCTAAAGGGAAACGTGACACTATTCTAATAAAATATACTAAAATATAGCTAAATTAACATAGAGGATAGCTAAAATAGGTGAAAAAGACTCGAATGAAAGTGTAAAATACACACTCATCAATCACCATCTGCAGCAGTTGCATTCATGGACTGATTTTCAGTCTCAGCAACATTTGCAGCTGTTCGATACCTGTCTTGCTGACTAACACTGACAACATCTGCAGCTGTTGTCTTCTTTGACTTCTTGTCAGCAAGCTTAGGTCCATTTTGCTTGTAGAAGGCTCTTCCCACATTGCATACTGATTTCTTAATCGGCAATAGGTTTCTCAGTTGAATCCTAAAGTGTTCAAGGATATAGCGTATTTTTAGTCCATACATGACTGGGAAGGTAGGTGAGACTTTGTTATTTTCAACCTTTACCTTGAATTTAGTAACACAATCAACAAGTCTGTTGAAATGTACTTAGCCCAGTTGAGCTCAGTTCTGTTCTCATGTATATGCATCAGCAATGGCCACCTTCTCAAGCCTACTTGGTCAATTCCTCCAACTTGGGAGTCTAAGACTTTGATGAGTAGCAGAGCTACTAGACCAAGTGAATGGCAGAGATGCTTCCTTTTTACGTGCTTTGTCCAAATCACAGGAGCAATCTCGCCTTTCTTCATTCTTTCATTTTTGACATCACTGTAGAAGGCTTCTATTTCTTCATCAGTGGCAGTGATGTCATCTTCAGTTCCAGTAGTTGGAAGCTGAAAGATGTTGGCTAAATCAATCCATTTCAGGATGATTTGCATACCTTGAACTGTGGTAGAAATCACTTTTTCAGTGACTCCTTGTCAATCAGTGAGAGTTTGGATTTCTGCATTGTTGTAGAATTCCATAGCATCTAACATACTCACTTTCTTAGGGCGAGCAGTTATGAAGAAAAGAAGGCCTTGTTGATTTATCAAGTTTAGTGCCTCTTCAATTTCTTCATCTAAATCTTGTTCATAGAAGTATCTTATATACTTCTCTTTGGCAAATCCGCCCCATTGCATCATCTGTTTACACTTTGCAGTGTCAAGATATGCAGGTGGCATGGGTCTCCCCGTTATTCGGTCGTTGTTCAACACAATTTTCACTGTGTTGGTTGCCGGAGTTTCAACCGGAGTAGTGCTTTTCCCAGCACTATCAGTTTTCGATGACTTTGAGGTCTTGGAGGACTGTCTCTTTGGAGCCATTTCTTATATAGTGGTAGAAATGTACGAAAAAGATTAACTTGCTTTTTGACTGGAGGTACAGTGAATTCAGGGCGCAGGCTATAAAATTTGCAGAGAAAGGAAATGTGAGTTAAAATTTTTTGTCTTTCTCTAACTCTTTGTTTATATAGTATCTCTGGTGTGCAAAAAGCTCAAACGGTTTTGAGTTCTCAGAAAGGGTAAAACAGAGATTCAACTGCGTTAGTGGAGCCTTTGCATTAAATGCGTAGTGGTCCACTAACAAAAACCGTCAGAGCACACTTTCTCTTTGTAATATTAACTGTTAGATGAAAGACTGGTTTAAATCAATGGCCACGATTGTATTTCATGTCATGATTAATAGCGAGTTTATCTGTGCCACGATTAACGTCACAAATTTATTTTACCTTGATTCACGGGATTTGATTCTTTTTACCGCAGCGCTAATTGCTTGTTGAAGTAAATAAGAATCTTTTCAGCGAATTTGGACAAATTTGACTTTGGCACTTATCTTTTTAGGTAACAAGCCTTGTATTTGCTGAAAGTTCTCCCTTAATCAAATATCTCATATTTCTTTAAGTTAAAAGACATTTCTGAGTTCCCGTCTTAGTAAATTCTTTTTATATTGTGATATCCTTTGGTAAAATCCGAGAAGTGTTCTTGCTCTCTGCTGAGTTCCCGTCTCAGGTTTTTCCTTTGATACTTGAATACCTGTTTCAGTATCTTTGATTGTCTGAATGCCCGTTTCAGCAATCCTTAAGGTTTTTCTCTTACTGAGTGTCCGTCTCAGCAAGTGATCAAGTTTCCTAACAAATACCCGTTTTGAAGGAATTACTTGCTGAATGCCTGTTTCAGCAATCATGTAGTGAACTATCATTTCTTTTTGAGGAAATCGGTGGAAGGAGATTTATACATGTAAGTATACTTTGGCTTGCTGAATGCCTGTTTTAGCAATCTACCAATTGTATCCCTTACTATTGAGGTAGTTCAATCAATCCAAGGTTATACCTTAGCATTGCGAATCTATTATCTGGTAGGGGCTTGGTAGAGATGTCAGCAAGTTGATCATCGGTACCTACTTTCACAACCTCAATGTCTCCTTTTTCCACATGATCTCTAATGAAATTGTTGGTCCCTTTAAACAACAAGAAAAGACTAGGAGGGGGGGGGGTGAATAGTCTTTTCAAACATTCGTCGTTTAAAAACTTTCTCAGCAAGTGCTTCTTTTTAGTAATGAGTTTGCTGATACTTAACTTTCTCAACAAGCGCAAGTTACTTTACAGTAACTAGTTTTGCTGATACTTAAAATCAGAGAGCGGAAGTCTTTGATACAATAAGTGCTTTGTCATTAAGTGATAGTTTCAGCAAGTGAAGTGAGTGACTGTGTACAGATAGATATGCTTTGCTGAAAAACTAAATACGGTAAGTAAATCACACAAACACTTTTATAGTGGTATCTGAGAGTGGCGTAATCTCTCAACTAATCCACTTTGTCCTTTCTAGGACTGAATCCACTAAGATAAGATTGGGATCCTTACAACACCTATCTAGAGCGATCCAAACAGAAACCAAAGCACACTTGCTTCGTCTCCAACCTAACTAGATAACGTAACCTTGTTCTCCACCAAACTTGGTACTTTTAATCAGCAACACTATGCTCGATTAAGTTCCCCCTGAATATCACGCCTGAAAGGGTGTATTTTCAGTTAGAGAGGTTTGGAATGAGATAACTTAATTATAACTTATTCAGTTACAACAAGAAATCTAAGAAACAAAACTTTGAATACTTTGCAGTAAACAAGTTTGATTGTTTCTGGTGTCAAGACTTGTTCTTGTTCGAAAGAAAGAAAGAACACTTAACTAATTTCTTAGCCGTGTAAGTTCTACTTCTTCACAAGTAGCTTTTTCAAGCTTTAAGTCTTGGAACGGATCAATGGCAGTAAAGAGTGTTTGAAGAGTATGTGAGTTTAAGCACAAGCGAGAGTATGATCACGTTGTTGACATACTTCAACTCTTTTCCGGATGACCTCTATTTATAGTGAAATAAGGAGCCGTTTGAATTTCAAATTCTAAGGCTTTTGTTCCTTAAAATGTCACTATCTTGCTTTTGTACTTTCAGCAGCGTCCTTGTTTGTCTTCTAGTCTTCATGTCCTTCGCGTGCATGCTTTGCATTTAATGCTCTTTTGAATAAAATTCAAACAGTAACTTTGGAGCGCAAAAACAAGTACTTTCAGCAAGAGGTCACAAATGTTCATCAGCAAGTGGTCAGTCTCAGTTTCAGCAAGCACAACCTACTCTGTCATATAGATTTTCACTTATGCAATGCTGTTGCTGAAGTTTCCACTTTCTGAGCAACATGTGCCTTTGTAGATACCAGTCTTCAGAAATCTTCTAGTCTTCAGATCTTCAAAATCTTCAAGTTTCTGAGCGGTTCTAAATGCTTCAATAGTTTGTTCGTATAAACAAAGTACATCATCAGCAAATGCTTCAATAGGTTGTATTTCATTTCAGAAAACAAGATACATCATAAGCGGTAAAACCAACCTATCTAGCACCTACTCTAAGTCTTCAGCAAACGTTCCTCTTTTACAATGTCCTTAAAATTCTAAATTCCTATGGACCTTAAGAGTACTAGTTACTGGACTTTCCTTAATTTAGCATGGTTAATTGCTCATCAAAATTACAAGTTTCCTAACAAATTTCCCCCTTTTTGATGTTAGCAATCCATCGCTAAATTAATTGTTACCCTTTTAGAGGTTTCTGATGTTGAATAAATCAGTTGATTAATGCAAGCATACTTGAATAATTAAACAGTAAGCATAAGTAAATTGCATAATAAAAAACCAATAAGAGTCAAAAGCTTTATTGTTGATAGTTATCTTTCAGTAAGTTTACAGGAAAGAGCATAGATAACTAAACAAAATCAGTAAACAAAACTGTAACAGAACTATTACAGAGAGTTAAGCTCTTCCAGAGGATTTTCTCAAAATCTCTCTTACACTCTTCTCAGCAAGTATAGTGAATTCAATATAGTCCTTTTCGTAGTTCTCAAGTAACCTACGGACTTGTAGTTGAAGAATCCTTGCATTTTTGCAGGCAGTATGATGATGCTTTTCAGCATTCATTTCCATGTAATGAGTTACCCACAAATGCATGCCCCAATTGCTGGCATGGAGAAGCTGTGTATCTGAAATGCTTTTAGGATGAATCTTCCTTAGCCAGAGAAGATCTTCTTCTTGATCCTTAGCAGTGAGATAGAAATACTCATAATGAATCAATCCAAGTCTCTTCTTTGTTTTCTTGGTCACGGGGTCAGAGTAATAAGCAATGCCAATTGGTTTTATCAAATCAGGTTCTTGTCTTATGGTCTTACCAATTGCAGTTCTTCTTACTGAGACTTCTAGATTCAACCATCTCCCAGCAATATTTCTTGGGAGGGACTCAGCCCTTTCTTTCCTTTTTACCTTGAGATCAATCCAAGTGAACATTTGGTTCAATATGGCTGTTGGAAAGAACTCATTCACCAGCAAATCTTCCAGCTTTAAGATCCAGCAACCATGTACGTTTTTGATCACGTTCTGAGTGGTTTCATCATTGCTGGTCTTTGTATATTCAATGCCGGAGCCAATAGCAATGCTGGCCAGCCTCTTTTCTTCCTGTCTTTGCCTTCTTCTTCTTGACTTTGCATTGTCTTGATATCTCGTTGAAGATCTTGAGTCAGAAGAGAAATGCTTTGAATGGCCAGACGGAGTTAAGGCTGTAATTGGTCTAGCTCTTATGGCTTGAGCTATTGTCTAATTGTCATCATCATCATCATCTTCATTCAGATCTTGATGACTTTCAGTGTGATAAAAACCTTGAGTTTCAGCAGCAGTTTTTCTCTTTTTGGAACTTGCTGAATTTAACTCAGATTCTGCTTGTCTTTTAGAACTTTGCTCTCTTTCAGCAAGAGGTTCTATGGGCAGTGGCGCTTCAACAGTAGGAGGGGTTTTCTTTCTTTTAGATATCTTTCCCCCCTTAGACATGGATTGCAACATCGGAGTAATGTGCAAAGAGAAGAACTCATTGCAATTTTCAGCAAGAGTGCTTAGGCTATTGTATTTCATGATGATTGCTTGCTAATCAGAAGTCAGCTTTGACAACTCATTTTTAACACTCACCATATTCTCCTCATGTCTGCGCTCTGTTGCGGCCTTTTCTTCCATAAAAGTCTGAGCCTTGACTAATGCAGACTTTGCTAGCCGGAGTGCTTGACTTACATCTTCTTCATAGCTCTTGTGATAAAGACTGATGTCTTTCTGAGCTATTGTAAGAGTAGTAGTGCGTCTCAGCACTGTAGCCAATATCTTTCCGATATCAAGCGGACTCTCAGCAAGCAGTGCATCATCTTCTGCTTTGTAGGCATCATGGACTTTCTTTAGTGCCAAAATTCTTGGAGTAAACTCCTCTACACGTGGGAACGACACTAGATTAGGGGTCAAGGAATGAACTTTAAGTTCTGAAGCAAACTGATCATCTTGTAACAGCAATTCTCCTCTCAAACCATCTCCTTCATCATTTATATAGTCAGGAGGAGGAATTTCAACCACTTTGGGTTCTTTCTTTGAGTTTTCATCCTCATTTGCTGATAAATCATCTTCATCATCAGATTCATCAAGGCCAGCAACCTTGGAACCTAAGTCAGCACCTTCATTTCCTTTTGGTTGAGTGGTTGCTGATGGCAACGCTTCAGACTCAACAACTGGAGTTTCAGTAGTTAGTTTTAATTGAGTAGTTGCTGAGGGCAACGTTTGAGACTCAATTGATGGAGTTTCACCAGTAGTAAGTGGAAGGGAGAGGACTTCCTTTGGCTTTACTCCTGAAGATTGACCAATGTCCAAATTCTGCGTATGCCTTGCATGAATTTGGAGACTGTTTTGTAGTGCTCTTTGGTAATCTTCATCCATTTCGTCTTCATCATCAAGGTTTGCATCAGTGACCTTGGCATCGAGTAAAAGTAACTCGGCATCAGAAAACTTGCTCTTGCCATGTTTCAAGGCAGCTCGCTTTCTGGTGTATTCTTCCTCAGTATCAGCGCCTTGTACAGGTGCTTGATTTTCAGTTTCAGCAGGAGCAGGTTGAGATTCATGCTGAGTTGGTGTTTGTTCAGCTTGCTGATTATTTTGATTCTCAGTTTCAGCAACTGTCATTTTTAGTCCACCAGCATAAGGACTAGGACCTTGATTGTCATCATCGTCATCCTTTTTGTCCTTTGAATCTTTCCCTTCATCATCACTGGGATCAGTTGGGATGTTTTCATCTTCTTCCTCTTCATCATCATCAGTCAGAATAATGATGGACGCGCTGGATGTCGTGTTCCAACGCGAATATCAAATAAATTTGTTATTTAGCCAAAGGCAATTCACAACTACAACGAAAACCGTAGTGTAGCAGTAGAATAACCTCGAGTGTCGATCTCTAAGGACTATAACTGGCTTTATCTAATCTAATTAAGAATATAAAACAACAGACGGTATAGCAAAGGGTTTTTCTAATAGATAATGGAGATTGGTGATAGTATGGTCCTTCAAAGCATAACGGGTTAATAATCATGCGTAAATTCCTCGGTTTTGCATGGAGATCTTTGATCAATTAATTGTCCTGTTGTAATTATCAAACACTACGAAGATAAATAGATAGGTCAAAAGACTATTAAATTGTCCAATTGTGTTCCGTAATTATTCAAGACTACGAAGATATAGATATGCTAAAGTCCAATGAATTGTCCAGTTGTGTGCAATAATTAATCAACATACGAAGATATAGATTCCGCTAGATCAAAGAAATAAAGCAATAACACGGAGTATAATGCGCGATATAGCCATTAGCATAATTATCAACCCTTCGCTAAGAATTCACATACTATCACCAACGAGAAGTTTAGCTACTCATAGTTGTCATGCAATCAACAGAAATCATAGAAGAAAACATGTTGAAAGATATATAAAAATAAGTAGAAAAACTATAAGATACAATGTTACCGAAGGTTGTCAGTCTTCGAAGAATCGCGATCTTACAAGCTCCAAACTGCTATGAAAAAGTATCTCCTAAGCTATGAACCCCCAGAACAGGCTCTGGGAAGTTCCTACCTAAAACTACAGAGAAAGGTGAGAGAATAGGTCTGGAAAAGTATGAAATTGGAGAAAAACAGAGCAACTATATATAGTGTTCGAATTTGTGTGGGGCGAAGGGCCCCACACACTGAGCGAGTCGCCTGGTGTGGGGCGATTCGCCCCACGTCCCGGGCGATTCGCTCGGGAGGTTTTTTCGGGATTTTCCGCGTTTTCGACGCGTTTTTGGATTTCTTCCCCTTTTCGGACTCGGTTTCTGACTTCTAGTGGCCTTCTAACCTCCAGCTTCGACCCCTAGACTCCGAATCCTATCCGGAAACCTTCAGATACTCCAAATAGGCTTCTGGAACACCAATTCATTGTCAACTTCAATATAATATCCCTGAAATCCTCGTTTTTCAACCAAAACCTGTAAAATAAAAACTAAAGGGAAACGTGACACTATTCTAATAAAATGCACTAAAATATAACTAAATTAACATAGAGGATAGGTAAAATAGGTGAAAAAGACTCAAATGAAAGTGTAAAATACACATTCATCAAACTCCCCAAACCGAACCTTTGCTTGTCCTCAAGCAACTAAGCTAGACTCTAATGCAAAAAACAATGCAACGCATAAAATGGAGTCTCATGCCAAATAAAATGAACTAATCTACTGAATCTATCAAAAAACATATGAACAAAAACCATATAAATCAAAGCATGAATATAGGTTGAAGAATACCTCGATTGACTCATACACATCAACATAAGCACTTATGTCAAGACAAGATAGTCTCTCGTAACATTCTCTACCTGGACCTAGTCAGTGACGACGTAATGAAGCATGCAAAGATACGAATGGTTGTCCCGTGCCTATGAAACTGAGGACTTACTGTTGTTCACCATGTTAAGACTTTTCCTCAAAGAGGTCGAACCAGTACTGGCTCTCATCAAACGAAGGAGGGTTCCCTATAAAAGATAACACTGTCCTATTCTACCCGTCTCTTAAGCAAAATCTTAAGCTATTCACCACTTCCTGAATGGTAGACGAGGGTGGTCTAGAACAGATGACACACAAAAACAAAAGACAAAAAATAGAAAATTACAACACGATTACGAACATTACAAGAATTGGAAAATGAGACACAACACTTTGCTAAACTGCTATTTGGCTTTCTTTTTTTTTGGACCCTTCTTTGCTCTTTTGGGGTCTTTTTCTTTTTTTCTTTTTTCTTTCCTTTTCCAGTTTCTTTTTTTTCTTTTTTTCTTTTTTTCTTTTTTTCCTGGAATTTTCTTTTCTTTTTTTTTTTCGATTTTTTTTAGCCAGCAGTAGCATAACGAAAAAGAAACAAAATGACTCACACGACTTCCCCAAACCTATTCGAAAGAATATATTGGAATACAAAATTTACGAGAAAGGAAAAATAAACTCATAGTACGGAAATGAAAAACGAAAAACAAGTCTAATAATGGTGCAACCCCCTCCCCAAACCTATTCGGAAGAATAGGTTATAAACAAAGGATCACACAACCTCACACTACCTCCTTCCTAGGCATTTAGCAATCTCAAAGCATGGTGAAGACTTGTTGCCTCTTAGGTACATAATTACTCAGGAAACAACCATATGACCCTAACATGCATCATCCTATTATAAAGGCCTACGTGAACCGCAGTAGAGAAAACACCACTAAGTGATGTCGAGACTACCAAGCTTAACTAAGAGCAATACATAAATGTGACAAGCCAAGCCAGAAAAACCTCAAACAAATTCATAGAGATGAAGCATATGATTAATGGCATAGTTAGATAATCTACCCAATAAAAAAGTTCAAAAAATTCGGCAATAAACTCCATATAAAACATGCAAGACTATCCTAGGATGAATGCAGTGAATGCAACCTAAAAAACTAAGAAAGCAGTAAACGTGCAAATGCAAATGCAGACGGATAAAACATGCAAGGTACTATACTCATCTTACCAATACCAAGCTCTAAACCATCAATGGCAAGCTCCAAACTAACAACACTAGATCACTTAAATTCCATCCCCCCTCATGAAATTAACGCTAGTCCCTAGCAGTAAGAAAATGAGGAAATAAGATGTGATACTAGATTTTACCGCATGGTTTGGCCTCGGTCGGCTGAGTATGCTGCTTGTGAGTTATTGGGACTGCTATGGGAGCCTTATAGGTGGTCATCAGGTCTTCTGGTAGGTGCGGTAGTTCCATTTATAGGCCGGATAGGAACAACTCCTCCATTAGTATCATCATTGCCCGTATGGCCTTCATTGTCACTACTGTCACGCACATCCTCACCAGTAGAGTTGCAGTGTCGAGTAGAATCCTCAAGATTAGCCGCCGCTGTTATGTTATCCTCCATCCTGTAGCCCTCCAATAGGTTGTGAACTGATGATGTCGTTTTTCACCAATTAAATTTGTTTTAAAAGCCTAAGAACACTTATCACTACACAAACTAGAGTGCAATGGCAAGTTGTTCCCGAGTGTCGTTCTCTCGGGACCTAACGTGGCTTTGCTTGAGGTTTTTGCAAGTAATTTCAGTCAACGAGTTCAAATGTTTGAGAATCGTTTCCTTTGAACAATAGCAACGAGAAAACAGATTGTTGTAAACAAGCTTGGAAAACGGTTGGTGGTAGAAATCAAATACACATGCATGGGTTACGTATATGCTCACAAGTTCAGTGCGTAGAACCTTCGATCAAGTCTGCTAAGCAACTTGTCTAGGCAAATTTAAGACACACATCATGAAAGATCACTATCAATAATTTAGAGGTGCTTGTCACCAACACCATTTATCTAGCATGCTTCAAATCTCTAACATACAATCCTATAGCTTTCATTGACCAAGCGTTTGTCACTATACTCAATTCGAATATATTTTATAGGCAACTAAGAATCATATGAAGGGATTTGCAGCAAGATTGAATCACAATCTCATGTAAGCATAAACATAACCCATAGCATGCATATTCTACATTCTACCACCAACACAAAAGATTTAGCTACTCATATTCATCAACATAGACATCAATTCATATGAATAATAATTGGAATACATCATATCAAACTACAAGACAAGAGAGTGATACAAGTTACCACCAAAGCTGTCACTAATCAGTGGGAATCAAAGAAAACCTCTCCGTAGATGATTACAAAGGATGAATCCTCAATCAAAACCTTGAATCCCAAGCTAAAATACAAAGAAATATGAATATTCCCTGAGTTTTGGGGCTTAGGAGCTCTCCAAAACGAAGTTACAGTCCAAAAGATATTCAAAAAATGATCAAAGATCAGATCTAAGAAGGAAAATCCGAAAACGGAACTGCTGCCAAGCGGACCGCTTGGCAAGCGAAGCGCTTCGGGCACTCCAAGTGCTTCGCTTGGCTTCTGTGCCAAAGCTCCTGGAAATTGAAGCGAAGCGCTTCACTATTCCAGGCGCTTAGCTTGGCTCCTGGGCAGATTTTTGTCTTCAAACTCAATCTTTTTGCCCTCGCATGGCCCTCGGGTGCCTTGGACTCATCCTTCTCGATGCTTATTGATACTCAAACACTTACGAACAAGCCACGGAGATTGGGGAACTTCAACGGGGCCATCTTTTCCATCAAAAAGGCTCGTTTTTAGCTCCAAAAACACCGTTTCGTACCTAAGTGCCTGAAAATGCAGAAAACACAAAATGTGACACAATTCTACAAAACTAACCAAAAAACAAGGCTAGAAGATAGCAAAAGAAGGTGAAAAAGACAAGATGAACGCGTAAAAAATACGTTCATCAAACTCCCCAAACCAAACCTTTGCTTGTCCTCAAGTAACAAACTAACCTAAATGCAACACAAAAGGAGTCTCATGCCAAGTAAAGTGAACTAATCTATTAAATCTAACAAATGCTTATGAACAAGACCAAATGAGCATGACATGCAAATAGGTTGAAGTATGCCTCGATTGCGAATATACACATTCTCAAGTGCACTTGGTAAAACAAAGGAGTCTCTCGTAACATCTTCTACCTGGACCTGGTCAGTGACGACACAATGATGCATGTTATCATACTACAATTGCCCCGTGCCTATGAAACCGAGGACTTACTTCTGTTCACCAGGCGAGACTTTTCCTCAAGAGAGGGCGAACCAATACTGACTCTCATCAAACGAAGGAGGGTTCCCTAGAAAAAGATAACACTCCCCTATTCTACCCAGACTCTCAAGAATGAGCCTCTTTCAACCACTTCTTGAATAGCAAGACGAGGGTGGTCAAGAACAGGCCTTGGACAAAGGCAACACGAAACGAAAGATAGAATTTACAACTCGATAACTTCAAAAACAAATATTTACATGACACTTGACACTACGAGACTGCTTTTGGCTTGCAACGACCCTTCTTTTGCTTTTGGGTCTTATTCTTTATTTTCTTTCTTCTTTTTTATTTTTTTATTTTCTCCTTTTATTTTTCTCTTTTTTTTCTTTTCTTTTTTCTCTTTCTTTTTTTTATAGGGGCAAGCAGCAGTACCATGTGTCAAAAAACACCTCCCCAAACCTATTCTAGAATAGGTTTGAGCACGAAGACGAAAAGGAAAAAGGAAAGACTCCTTACAAAGACACCTCCCCAAACCTATTCGAAAGAATAGGTTGGGACACAAAACAAAAATAAAAAGAAAACGGAAACTTTACAACGACTCAAAGACGAAAGACAAGATCAACGAAGCAACCCCCTCCCGAAACCTATTCGATAGAATAGGTTTAATACAAGGAATCGCACACCTCACACTACCTCCTTCCTAGGCATTTGGCAATCTCAAATCGAGGTGAAGAACTTGTCGCCTCTTACGTACATAATTACACGGGTTACAACCATAGACTCTAACATGCATCATTTCATAAGGCCATCGTGAACCGCAGCAGAAGAAACACCACTCAAGGTGATGTCGAGACTACTAAGCTTAACTAGTGCACATGCGAATGTGACAAACCAAGCGAGACAAGCCTCAAACTACTTGCAAAGTGATACAACATATGATCAATGGCCATAAACACTTAGTCTACTCAATAAAAAATTTCAAAAGACTTGGCAATAAACTCCACACACAACAACGTGCAACAACTAATCTAGGGATGATATGCATGCAAAAATTTGAAAAAACACGACAAATCACATGAACTTGAGTAAAATCAGGCATGTACGAACCACACAAGCATATAGTACTGAAAATCCAATACCCCCTCCCCAAACCTAAACTTTTGCTCGTCCTCGAGCAAAGAAAAGTTGAAAGAAAAGGAAAAATTGGATTGAAAGTACACTTCCCTGAGATAAAGGTTCGTGTCCAATCTCCTATATATGAGTAGTACCTGAAAGGACTCAAGAAACAAGTGAAAACGGGTGCGCAAAGGTGAGAAGAATGGAAAAACGAGGAAAATCTGGGTACAGGGTCCAAGCGGGGCGTCTGGGAGGCTCCAGGCGCTCCGCTTGAATTTCCAGGAAGTTGCAAAACTTCCTGGAATTTCAAGCGGACCGCTTGGCCCTGTTTCCAGATTTTCGATGTTTTTTCCTATCTTAAACACCTAAGGCACCAAAACAAAAACTAGACTAAACTAATCACGACAAAAGGCACACAGGTCACGACTACAAAAGCAAACTAAGAAAGCTAACTAAATGCAAAACACTTGCCAAGCGCTTCGCTTGGATTTCCAGTAAGAATGGGATTCTTACTGGAAATACAAGCGGACCGCTTGGGCTGTCCAAGCGGTTCGCTTGGGACCTGAAGCTCCCAAATCTATTTTTTTTCCAACTTTTGCTAAATTTTCACCCAAAAAACTTGTCTAAACAACGAAACAAAATTTAAACGTGTTTCTAATCTACATGCAATTACCTACAACCTCGGGTTGCCTCCCGAGAAGCGCCTTTGTTTAGAAGTCGTTGGCTCGACTCGTCTTAGCTCATGCGGGATCAATTTTGCATCGGGTACTAGACTTCCCCGTCCAAGTGCTCTTCAAAGCACTAAGTCCCTGCACATCTTGACGAACATAAAGAGGACCAAAAAATCCTACAAGTTCGTTAGTATCAACAGAAGCACATGAATTAACTATGGCTCGCAATGTATGTTGCTTGCCATTTACCTCGAAGCTACATGTACGACGGTACATGTCTATCACCATATGTACTTTGTTGATGAAGGCTCTACCCAAAAGAACCACATCCTTGAGCTTTGCGGAGGATGTAGGCATGACGATGAAGTTCGTCTTGACCTCTACACCGGCGACTCTTACCACTAGATTTTCGATTACACCCAATGGCTTCTTCATAGACCCATCCGCCAATTGCACCATGCACTTCATTGGTCTTAAGCCAGACAAACCCGACTCTTCGTACACGTTCAAAGGTATGACATTCACACCCGCTCCCGTGTCTAGAGTTGCCACTATTCCATCCTTCTTTCCCAAGTCGATTTCCACATCAAAGCTCTCTTGAATAGGCACTTCCACCATATCCACCAACTCATCCTCAGACGATGAGATTTCATTCACTTCCTCAATTATCGCATCAGATTGTGCGACCACTTTCTCTTCCACAACTACCTTAGGAGTCTCAGGCTCCTCACTTACCTTGCAAGTTTCAGTTACCTTGCAACTTGGCACCTCAACTAGTGCATTGTCCCTCACAACCGTGATCTCCACGGGCAAATCAGTCACCACGGTTATGGCCATAGCCTTCTCCGTGTTTCCGGGAAACTTCCCTTGCTCTCTACTCGCCCCTCGATCTATGAGCTCTTGTAGCTTCTTATGGAGGTTGCTACTACTAGCCTCAAGCTTCTCAAAGCGTTGATTGTTAGTAGCCTCATTACGATAGTAATGCTCCATGAATTTATTCGTCTTCAAAACCAGATCATTGAGTGAAGAGACAAGAGGTGAAGGAAGCACCCCTCCACCTTGTGGTCCCGAACTAGCAACCGGAGGTGGAGGTGTAGGATTAGAAGGCGGTGCTCCCTCATACCAATTGTTCCCATAGCTGAGACGACTTCTATCTTGATTAGGCCCATAGGCATTTTGATCCGAGTTATGAAAATAACCACGGTTGCCTTGATTCTGGTACCCACCTCGGGGTCCACGGTTTTGTGGCCTCACATTGCCATAACCTTGCCCGTAGTTCACATCTCCAACTACTTGCTCTCCCTCAGCAACATATACTTCTTGATGGACCTCGTTCGTGATGTATTGCTCTCTAGCAAATTCAGAACGGCACAAGTAAGCAAGGTGCCCATAATTCTTGCACACACCACAAACTTCCGTAGAAGGAGAAGGAACGCTTTGCCTCAAAGCTTGCTTCACTTCATGGGCGAACCCATCAAAGACATTTTGTTCCACTACTACCTTGGCTTCACCTCTTTGCTCCTTTTGGAGCACACGAGCCCTCACATTCCGGTTTTGTGAATTCCGGTACATCATGTCCAGCTTCACTTGGGCTTGAGAAGAAAGCAACTCCCCCATACTACCTCCACAAATACTATCCACTTGAGATTGAATCTCAGTATGTAAACCATTGTAAAAGAATTGGAGAAGCTGACCTTTATCATGCCCGTTATGTGGGCATCGATGATGCAATCCCATGAAACGATCATAGGCCTCGTGGAAAGGCTCATCGTACCTCTGCTCGAAGGAGCTAATTTGGCTCTTCATAGCCATTGTCTTGGAAGCGGGGTAGTAACGCTCCATGAACTTGTCGAAACATAGGTCCCATGTTGTCAAAGACCCGGCCTCCAAAGTATTGAGCCAAGCCTTTGCACGATCGCCTAGCCCCATAGAAAAGACCTTCAAACGGAGATCATCGTCCGTAACACCAGCTCCTGGTCGCCCAAGATGGAGAACAAAATTCTCGAGCTCATTCAAGAACCCAATCACGTCCTCATTAGCCATCCCATAGAATTTGGGAAGTTGTTGGAACATGTGATTCTTGATCTCCAAGTTCCTGGTGGCATCATTGAGGACAATTGCTGGTCCTCTAGCCCCAACCGTAGGCTTTGTAAGTGTACGGATAGGTCTCTCCGCCATTTCACCTTCCAAGTAAACCGATTCAAGAATTGGCTCCAAAAGATAAGAAGAAGACTCTTCCCGAATACCAGAAGTAGAAGCTCTAGGTGCTACTCCTTCAAACTCAAGATTCAAATTCCTCCTTCTCCTTTGAAACAAACGATCGATCTCGTCTACAAAAGGTTCAATAATAGGTCCACCCGTTCGGGTTCTAGGCATGCACGCACCTGAAATACAAGATAGTGAGTATCTCAAGCAAAAAGAAACAAAAACAGAAATGAGACAAAGAAGAGATGTTGGCTGAAAAAACCAAAACAAAAACACCAACCAAAGGAGTTAAGTCCCCGACAACGGCGCCAAATTGATGATGTCGTTTTTCACCAATTAAATTTGTTTTAAAAGCCTAAGAACACTTATCACTACACAAACTAGAGTGCAATGGCAAGTTGTCCCCGAGTGTCGTTCTCTCGGGACCTAACGTGGCTTTGCTTAAGGTTTTTGCAAGTAATTTCAGTCAACGAGTTCAAATGTTTGAGAATCGTTTCCTTTGAACAATAGCAACGAGAAAACAGATTGTTGTAAACAAGCTTGGAAAACGGTTGGTGGTAGAAATCAAATACACATGTATGGGTTACGTATATGCTCACAAGTTCAGTGCGTAGAACCTTCGATCAAGTCTGCTAAGCAACTTGTCTAGGCAAATTGAAGACACACATCATGAAAGATCACTATCAATAATTTAGAGGTGCTTGTCACCAACACCATTTATCTAGCATGCTGCAAATCTCTAACATACAATCCTATAGCTTTCATTGACCAAGAGTTTGTCACTTTACTCAATTCGAATATATTTTATAGGCAACTAAGAATCATATGAAGGGATTTGCAGCAAGATTGAATCACAATCTCATGTAAGCATAAACATAACCCATAGCATGCATATTCTACATTCTACCACCAACACAAAACATTTAGCTACTCATATTCATCAACATAGACATCAATTCATATGAATAATAATTGGAATACATCATATCAAACTACAAGACAAGAGAGTGATACAAGTTACCACCAAAGCTGTCACTAATCAGTGGGAATCAAAGAAAACCTCTCCGTAGATGATTACAAAGGATGAATCCTCAATCAAAACCTTGAATCCCAAGCTAAAATACAAAGAAATCTGAATATTCCCTGAGTTTTGGGGCTTAGGAGCTCTCCAAAACGAAGTTACAGTCCAAAAGATATTCAAAAAATGATCAAAGATCAGATCTAAGAAGGAAAATCCGAAAACGTAGCCGCTGCCAAGCGGACCGCTTGGAGAAGCCAAGCGGACCGCTTGGCAAGCGAAGCGCTTCGGGCACTCCAAGCGCTTCGCTTGGCTTCTGTGCCAAAGCTCCTGGAAATTGAAGCGAAGCGCTTCGCTATTCCAGGCGCTTAGCTTGGCTCCTGGGCAGATTTTTGTCTTCAAACTCAATCTTTTTGCCCTCGCATGGCCCTCGGGTGCCTTGGACTCATCCTTCTCGATGCTTATTGATACTCAAACACTTACGAACAAGCCACGGAGATTGGGGAACTTCAACGGGGCCATCTTTTCCATCAAAAAGGCTCGTTTTTAGCTCCAAAAACACCGTTTCGTACCTAAGTGCCTGAAAATGCAGAAAACACAAAATGTGACACAATTCTACAAAATTAACCAAAAAACAAGGCTATAAGATAGCAAAAGAAGGTGAAAAAGACAAGATGAACGCGTCAAAAATACGTTCGTCATGAACTGTTGAAGGGGAAAGAGCAGTGGTATCAGGACCTCCCCCTCCAGTGTTTTACACCCCGAGGAGGTTACAGTAAGCTGCTCGGATACTCAGAAGTCTTCTACCATTTTTTTCAATGTCGACCACATTCTCTATGGTTGATGCGACCGATGTCTATATGATGCTCCCTTTAGAGGCAGGCAAGGGGCACCCCTAAGAGGGGCCGGGCACCCATGTCATTATGTTTTGGATCCAAGCTAGCGCTTCGGAACCTTCTAGCAACTGCGAACTCAAGATTGAATCCGTCGCGGCAAGATCGTCCCGGTGCCTTCCAGTTCACTCGAACTTTGCAGTCCTTGTGATGGATTGCTGACGTAATAATGGTTTCTGTCCCTTCGGTGGTGCATGAATAGGCATAGGAGTCCTTACTCCAGGTGTACTCTAGCTCCTCCTCTTGAATAATGCACGACGTTGTTGCAAGAGCCCGTGGCTCGAACGCACCTCCAACGAGATCATTCTCCTTGACATGATTGTAATCGATCCCCCTCCAATACTTCATAATAATCATACGGGAATGCTCCTCTCCCTTGGCATGGTTCCTACAAGCAACACTTAGTACCTCGTATGACACAAAACTGACTCATGCATATGCTAGTGTAAGAATGAAACACACAAGTGATAAAATCAACAATCGAGCTCCCCAAATCCTTTATGTCTAGCCTAGCTTCTTCAACATGCAACATACTAATGTAACTACTACATGCAATACATCACATTATGCTCTTGCTAGACAACCAATATCCTAAATAACAAGGCTCAATTCATTCCATAGTAGCGAAAAATTCTAGCATCATAAATCCCCATACTCACCAATTAAGCATTCTATCATCAAATCCACCATCATTACATCAATAAACACAATCATATGCAAGAAATCAAAGATAAAGATATATTGCATAACAAGATATATCATCTAGTAGAAAAATTCGCAAATCAACAATCCAAGCATAATTGAGCATGCAATTGATAGTAAATAACGCTTCTAATCACACAAACAACCTACCCATGCATCAAATAAGCATAATTGAAGCTCAAATTAGAAAACCCCCAAATTTGAAAATTAGGGTTTATAAGAAGATACCTCAGATCTGAAAAACTAATGCACTAGGGTGAAATCTGTTCGGATGAAAATATAGATCACGTAATAGGCTTCGATTGAAGCTAAAGAACACTAAATTTGGTGAAGAAATAAAGAAGTTATGAAGTTTTGAAGCTAAAATCACAAAATTCGATTTTTGGAGAGAAGAAGGTGGAGAGAATGAAGAAAATGAGCTGAAAAAGGGGAGATCCGCGTTTTTTACCATCAGGGACTGTGGGGCGAGTCGCCCCGTGTGGGGCGATTCGCCCCCCCACTCCCTGATGCGGGGAGACGAAATCTCCGACAAAAACGCGGTTTTTAATACCCGAAACCATTTTTTCTCATAAAACCACTCGAAAAATATCACTCAAACATAAGCACATACGACACAGAGATGAAAAAATTCACATATGAGAAGCAAATTGTTCAAGAATGAATGCATGCAATAAAGCGGTAAAGAAAGCGATAAAAACTCCGGGTTGCCACCCGGATAGCGTCATTGTTTAAAGTCTTTGACTCGACTCCTGTCTGCGCCTAGCTCTTCTTTTTGCGGGTACTAGACTTCCCCTTCATGGATCTCCTCCTCATGCCACGAACCTGTGAATAAGAAAGAACATAGGCTGCAAGACCACAGTAGTGAGTAGTGTGAGAAGTATCAGGCGGATCAGGTGGATCAAATATGGCTTGCAACACATGTTGCTTGCCATCCACTTCAATAGTGCAAGTTCTTTGGTAGATGTCCATCACGGAGCGTAGCTTAGTCAAGAACGTTCGCCCCAAGAGAATGAAATCCCCCGTCCTAGGTGTAGACGCCGGCATAACTACAAAATTGGTATATACAGAAGCTTCACCAATCTTGACCAACACATTTTTCACAACGCCTTCGGGTCTCACAAAGGATCCATCCGCCAGTTGCACAATAGCCCTATGCTCAGATAGTTTTCCAAGGCTACTCTTCTCAAACACATTCAAAGGGAGCACGTTAGAGTAGGATCCCGTGTCTAGTGTGGCACGGACATCTTCAAGCTCACCAATCCCGACCTTAACATCGAAACTTTTAGGGAGTGGCTCGGGATCCTCTTGCTCCTCTTCACTCTTGTCAGAACCAAGGTCCTTCTCTTCTTCCTTAGCCTGTGGGAGTACTTCCCCCTTGCAACACTCGCACTTAGTAACCTTCTTGATGGTGATTTCAACAGGTAGATCACCCGCCAAGGTAATGGAATTCGACTTCTCAGTGTTGCTTGGCAGCTTGCCTTGCTCCCTCCTTGCTCCTAGGTCGATCAACTCTTGCATCTTTTGATGGGCAAGCCTAGTGCTTTCTTCCATCCTATCAAGCCTTGCCCTAGTCTTCTCAGAATCTTCTTCATAACGTTTGAGAAAACTTTGGGTGTGATCAACCATCTTTTGCAAGTTCTCCATCAGTTGAGCCGACTTCGACTTCGGTTGCTCTTTCGGAGCGAGGTTTTCGCAGTGGTCATTACCATAGTTAAGTCTACTACGGTCTTTGTTAGGGCCGTAAGTTTGGCTAGCCGGTGCATATCCTTGATTGTTTCGGAACCCTCTTCTCCAAAATCCACCTCGAGGATTCCTACCGTCTTGTCCGTAGCTAGCTTCTTGAGTAACAAACTCCGTAGCAAAGGCTTCCTCTTCGCCTCCTTGAACCCAGTTGCCATCATCATACGCAAGCTCCGATCTACATATATGAGCCTCATGCCCATAGTTCTTGCATATTCGGCATACTTCGTTTGAAACAGTTGTTCTAGTGGCGCTCTTGAGGACTTGCTTCAATTCGTTCATAAGGCACTCGAATTGATCCCCATTCCCCCTATACATAGGGGCTTCTTGAGTCGGTGGAGCTTCATGTCCACGTCTCCTAACCATTGCCCTTGGGTCCTTGAACTGCGAACCCTTAGCAAGCCTTTCGAAAACTGCCCAGACGGCTTCTGCGGTTTCCTCCCAAATATTGCCTCGGCATTGGAAATCCACCACTTGTTGGTTCTCGAAGGTTAGTCCATTGTAGAAGTGTTGGACTAGGTCAGAAAGCTCAAAACCATGGTGAGGGCACTTGTTCGTGAGATCTTGGAACCTCTCAAACGCGGTGTAGATGGTTTCATCATAGTCCTGCTTGAATCCAGTGATTTGCGCCTTTAGCGCGGTAGTCAAGGTGTGAGGGAAGTATTTTTCCATGAAAGCTGACAAAAACCTTCTCCCAAGTGTCCAGCGAGCCTGCTAGTAGAGAACTCAACCATGACTTGGCTCTGTCACCAAGTCCCATAGCAAAAACCTTCATCCTCAACTCATCCGTTGTTATTTCAGCTCCGGGTCGTGGGAGTTGGTTGACGAAATCATCGATATCGTGCAAGTACCCCATCACATCTTCCCTTGATAAGCCATAGAACCTCGGAAGTTGTTGGAATGCGTGGTTCTTGATTTCCAGATCTCGAGTTGCAGATTAAAGAACAATCGCCGGTCCCCTAATGCGATCCGTGGAGGGTTGAACCCATGCTTTCAGTGGTCTAGCTTCTGCCATTCCGTCGATTTTCTTGAAAAGACTGTATAGAGATTCAGAGAAATCGGTATCCTCTATTTCCTCTAGCTCACGCCTTTGAAGTAGTCGCCTTCTTTGGTGGTAGACTCTGTCGATCTCAGCAATTGAATCAGCAAGCGGTGTTCCCCTAGATCGTGTATGTGGCATACACTATCTGTAACAGACTAGGAAAGCAGTATCAGAGAGAGATTAAAAAGGAAAACTAAAACTACTAGAATTAGGAATTGAATGCTGGAAATATAAACAAATTAAACAGAAAAAAGGAGTATAGTCCCCGGCAGCGGCGCCAATTTGATGGACGCGCTGGATGTCGTGTTCCAACGCGAATATCAAATAAATTTGTTATTTAACCAAAGGCAATTCACAACTACAATGAAAACCGTAGTGTAGCAGTAGAATAACCTCGAGTGTCGATCTCTAAGGACTATAACTGGCTTTATCTAATCTAATTAAGAATATAAAACAGCAGACGGTATAGCAAAGGGTTTTTCTAACAGATAATGGAGATTGGTGATAGTATGGTCCTTCAAAGCATAACGGGTTAATAATCATGCGTAAATTCCTCGGTTTTGCATGGAGATCTTTGATCAATTAATTGTCCTGTTGTAATTATCAAACACTACGAAGATAAATAGATAGGTCAAAAGACTATTAAATTGTCCAATTGTGTTCCGTAATTATTCAACACTACGAAGATATAGATATGCTAAAGTCCAATGAATTGTCCAGTTGTGTGCAATAATTAATCAACATACGAAGATATAGATTCCGCTAGATCAAAGAAATAAAGCAATAATGATGAATGTGTATTTTACACTTTCATTCGAGTCTTTTTCACCTATTTTAGCTATCCTCTATGTTAATTTAGCTATATTTTAGTGCATTTTATTAGAATAGTGTCACGTTTGCCTTTAGATTTTATTTTACAGGTTTTGGTTGAAATTCGAGGATTTCCGGGCAAATATATTGAAGTTGACAAGGAATTGGTGTTCCAGAAGCCTATTTGGAGTATCTGAAGGTTTCCGGATAGGATTTGGAGTCTAGGGGCCGAATCTGGAAGTTAGAAGGCTACTAGAAGTCAGAAACCGAGTCCGAAAAGGGGAAGAAATCCAAAAACGCGTCGAAAATGCGGAATTCCGCGAATTTCTCTCTGGGCGAACCGCCGCAGAGGTGGGGCGAACCGCCCCACACCGGGCGAACCGCCGGGCGTGTGGGACGAACCGCCCCACAATAATTCGAGGCCTATATATAGTTGCTCAGTTTTCTCCGAAAATCATATCTTTCCAGACCTACTTTCTCACCTCTCTCTGTAGTTTTAGGTAGGGACTTCCCAGAGCCTGTTCTGGGGGTCCGTAGCTTAGGGGACACTTTTTCATAGCAGTTTGGAGCTCGTAGGATCGCAATCATCCGGAGATTGACATCCTTCGGTAACTTTGTATCTTACAGTTTTATTCTACTTATTTTATTATATTCTTTCAACATGTTTTCTTCTATGATTTCTGTTGATTGCATGCCTATTATGAGTAGCTAAACTTATCGTTGGTGGTAGTATGTGAATTCTTAGCGAAGGGAAGATAATCATGCTAATGGCTATATCGCGCATTATACTCCGTGTCATTGCTTTATTTCGTTAATCAGGCACAACCTAAATTATCGTATGTTGTATTAATTATTATGCATAATTGGACACTTGTCGACCTGGACGCGAGTTTATCTTCGTAGTGTTGAATAATTACGGAACACAATAGGACAGTAGTGATTGACTTGTCAGACCTGTTATCTTCATAGTGCTTAATAATTGCAACAGGACACTAGATTGATTCAAAGATCTCTATGCAAGACCGAGGAATTTATGCATGATTATCGACCCGTTATGCTAAGAAGGATCATACTATCACCAATCTCCATTATCTGCTAGAAACCCCTTTTGCTATCTGTCTGCTGTTTTATATTCTCTTGTTAAATAGATAAAGCTAGTTATAGTCCTGAGAGAACGACACTCGAGTCATTCTACTGCTACACTACGGTTTTCGTTGTAGTTGTGGATTGCCTTTGGCTTAATACAAATATTATTTGCTGAATCCGGAACCGACAAATCCGCGTTCATCAAATTGACGCCGTTGCCGGGGATAGATATTCAGGTCTTGTGATGGCTCGCCCACTTTTGAAATCATGGGTTCATCCAAACAAAGCACTGATGAGAGGTCCGGCTATTGTTCTTTCTGCTGCAACTCGAGATTTGGAAATCAAAAGTTGCATGTACCAGCAACTCCCGAGGTTCTATGGGTTGGCTAGGGAAGATGTTATGGGATACCTGAATGATATTGACGATTTTATCAACAATCTTCCAAGGCCCAGAGCAGGGATAACGGACGATGAGCTAAGGATGAAGGTTTTTGCTATGGGGCTTGGTGATAAAGCCAAGGCATGGTTAGGCTCTCTGGAAGCCGGATCACTAGACACCTGGGACAAGGAGTATTCTGCTTTTATGGAGAAATACTTTCCTCACACATTGACTACCGCGCTTAAGGCGCAAATCACAGGATTCAAACAGGACTATAATGAGATCATCTACACCGCTTTCGAGAGGTTCAAGGACCTCATGCACAAGTGTCCACACCATGGTTTTGGGCTTCCTGATCTTGTCCAACACTTCTACAATGGACTCACATATGAGAGTCAACAGGTGGTGGATTTCCAATGCCGTGGTACTATCTGGGAAGAGACCGCCGAGGATGTGTTGGAGTGTTTCGAAAGGCTTGCTAAAGGATCTCAATCCAAGGATCCAAGAGCAATGGTTAGAAGGCGTGGACCTGAGGCTCCACCAAACCAGGAGATCCCAATGCATGAAGTGAATGGTGTGAGTGGCGATAGGTTCGAAGGTTTCGCCAATCAGATGAGGCAAGCTCTAAGTGGCCTAATCGGAACTTCTCTCTCCAACGAGGTATGTAGGGTGTGCAAGAATTATGGGCATGGGGCTCATATGTGTAGATCAGATCTAGCACGAGAAGATGTTCACTTGGGAAACCGTAGTAATCGTACTCCTAAGGACGAAGCATCTACATCCAAGTCAGCAACTCTCTTGGATAATTTACAGAAATTGGTGGATTTCACCCAAGTGTTTTTGAAGAGATACGAGGAGGATTCGGCAAAGATCAATGCTCGTCTGGATGAATTGGAAGCTAGAGCTAGTAGAGAGCAAGGGAAGTTACATAGCAGCACTGAGGGGTCCATGTCGATCAACTTGGTGGGAGATCAACCAGTGGAAATCACCATTAAGCAAGTTGCTAAGTGCGAGTGTTACAAGGATGAAGAGCCTCCACTAGCCAAGGAAGAAGAGAAGGACCTTGGTACTGATGAGAGTGGAAAGAAGCAAGAGAATCCCGAGCCACTCCCTCAAAGTTTCGATGTTAAGGTCGGAATTGGCGAACTTGAAGATGTCCGTGCCACACTAGACACGGGATCTTACTCCAACGTGCTTCCTTTGAATGTGTTTGAGAAGAGTAACCTTGGAGAACTATCTGACCATAGGGCTATTGTGCAACTGGCGGATGGATCCTTTGTGAGACCCGAAGGCGTTGTGAAAAATGTGTTGGTCAAGATTGGTGAAGCATCTGTATACACCAATTTTGTAGTTATGCCGGCGTCTGCACCTGGGACGGGGGATGTCATTCTCTTGGGACGAACGTTCTTGACTAAGCTACGCTCCGTCATGGACATCTGCCAAAGAACTTGCACTATTGAAGTGGATGGCAAGCAACATGTGTTGCAAGCCATATCTGATCCACCTGATCCGCCTGATAATTCTTTCACTACTCACTACTGTGGTCTTGCAGCCTATATTCTTTCTTATTCACAGGTTCGTGGCATGGAGAGGAGATCGATGAAGGGGAAGTCTAGTACCCGCAGAAAGAAGAGATAGGCGCGGACAGGAGTCGAGTCAAAGACTTTAAACAATGGCGCTATCCGGGAGGCAACCCGGAGATTTTATCGCTTTCGTTACCGCTTTAGATTTTATCTCACGAGTTTGATTGAGTATTATAGGTCACTTATACAAGCATTAGCTCTCACCTTGGATCCACTTTCGACGTTCGGGACGAGCGACGCCGTTCAGGCTTGGGGAGGAGGCTATCGCTGGTTATCTCTATACTTATCTTGATTATGATAAACTCGTGAAATTTTTTGCATTTGCACGTTTACTGCTTTCCTAGGATAGTCTTGCATGTTTTATATGGAGTTTATTGCCGAAATTTTTGAACTTTTTATTGGGTAGATCAACCAACTATGTCATTAATCGTATGCTTCATCTCTATGAATTGGTTTGAGGTTTTTCTCGCTTGGCTTGTCACATTTATGTATTGCACTTAGTTAAGCTTGGTAGTCTCGACATCACTTAGTGGTGTTTTCTCTACTGCGGTTCACGAAGGCCTTTATAATAGGATGATGCATGTTAGGGTCTTATGGTTGTTTCCCGAGTAATTATGTACCTAAGAGGCAACAAGTCTTCACCATGCTTTGAGATTGCTAAATGCCTAGGAAGGAGGTAGTGTGAGGTTGTGTGATCCTTTGTTTATAACCTATTCTTCCGAATAGGTTTGGGGAGGGTGTTACACCATCATAGACTTGTTTCTGTTTTTCATTTTCGTATCGTGAGTTTATTTTTCCTTTTCCGTGAATTTTGTGCTCCAACCTATTCTTTCGAATAGGTTTGGGGAAGTCGTGTGAGTCATTTTTGTTTCTCTTTTGTTATGCTACTGCTGGCTAGAAAAAAAATTGAAAAAAAAGAAAGAAAGAAAAATTCCAGGAAAAAAAAGAGAAAAAGGAAAAGAAAAAAATCTTGAAAGAAAAAAAAAGAAAAAAAGAAAAGACTCCAACAAAGCAATGAAGGGTCCAAAAAAGAAAGTCAAATAGCAGTTAGCAAAGTGTTGTGTCTTTTCCAATTCTTGTAATGTTCGTAATCGTGTTTTTCTATTTGTTATCTTTTTTGTCTTGAGTGTCATCTGTTCTAGACCACCCTCGTCCTGCCATTCAGGAAGTGGTGAATAGCTTAAGACTTTACTTAAGAGATGGGTAGAATAGGGGAGAGTTATCTTTTATAGGGAACCCTCCTTCGTTTGATGAGAGCCAGTACTGGTTCGACCTCTTTTGAGGAAAAGTCTTAACATGGTGGAACAGCAGTAAGTCCTCAGTTTCATAGGCACGGGGCAACCATTCGTATCTTAGCATGCTTCATTACGTCGTCACTGACTAGGTCCAGGTAGAGAATGTTACGAGAGACTATCTTGTCTTGACATAAGTGCTTATGTGGATGTGTATAAGTCAATCGAGGTATTCATCAACCTATATTCATGCTTTGATTTATATGGTTTTTGTTCATATGTTATTTGATAGATTCAGTAGATTAGTTCACTTTATTTGGCATGAGACTCCATTTTGTGTCTTGCATGTTTTTTGCATTAGAGTCTAGCTTAGTTGCTTGAGGACAAGCAAAGGTTCGGTTTGGGGAGTTTGATGAATGTGTATTTTACACTTTCATTCGAGTTTTTTTCACCTATTTTAGCTATCCTCTATGTTAATTTAGCTATATTTTAGTGCATTTTATTAGAATAGTGTCACGTTTCCCTTTAGATTTTATTTTACAGGTTTTGGTTGAAATTCGAGGATTTCCGGGCAAATATATTGAAGTTGACAAGGAATTGGTGTTCCAGAAGCCTATTTGGAGTATCTGAAGGTTTCCGGATAGGATTTGGAGTCTAGGGGCCGAATCTGGAGGTTAGAAGGCTACTAGAAGTCAGAAACCAAGTCCGAAAAGGGGAAGAAATCCAAAAACGCGTCGAAAACGCGGAATTCCGCGAATTTCTCTCCGGGCGAACCGCCGCAGAGGTGGGGCGAAGCCCCCCACACCAGGCGAACCGCCGGGCGTGTGGGGCGAACCGCCCCACAATAATTCGAGGCCTATATATAGTTGCTCAGTTTTCTCCGAAAATCATATCTTTCCAGACCTACTTTCTCACCTCTCTCTGTAGTTTTAGGTAGGGACTTCCCAGAGCCTGTTCTGGGCGTCCGTAGCTTAGGGGACACTTTTTCATAGCAGTTTGGAGCTCGTAGGATCGCAATCATCCGGAGATTGACAACCTTCGGTAACTTTGTATCTTACAGTTTTATTCTACTTATTTTATTATATTCTTTCAACATGTTTTCTTCTATGATTTGTGTTGATTGCATGCCTATTATGAGTAGCTAAACTTATCGTTGGTGGTAGTATGTGAATTCTTAGCGAAGGGAAGATAATCATGCTAATGGCTATATCGCGCATTATACTCCGTGTCATTGCTTTATTTCGTTGATCAGGCACAACCTAAATTCTCGTATGTTGTATTAATTATTATGCATAATTGGACACTTGTCGACCTGGACGCGAGTTTATCTTCGTAGTGTTGAATAATTACGGAACACAATAGGACAGTAGTGATTGACTTGTCAGACCTGTTATCTTCGTAGTGCTTAATAATTGCAACAGGACACTAGATTGATTCAAAGATCTCTATGCAAGACCGAGGAATTTATGCATGATTATCGACCCGTTATGCTAAGAAGGATCATACTATCACCAATCTCCATTATCTGCTAGAAACCCCTTTTGCTATCTGTCTGCTGTTTTATATTCTCTTGTTAAATAGATAAAACTAGTTATAGTCCTGAGAGAACGACACTCGAGTCATTCTACTGCTACACTACGGTTTTCGTTGTAGTTGTGGATCGCCTTTGGCTTAATACGAATATTATTTGCTGAATCCGGAACCGACAAATCCGCGTTCATCAAATTGACGCCGTTGCCGGGGATAGATATTCAGGTCTTGTGATGGCTCGCCCACTTTTGAAATCATGGGTTCATCCAAACAAAGCACTGATGAGAGGTCCGGCTATTGTTCTTTCTGCTGCAACTCGAGATTTGGAAATCAAAAGTTGCATGTACCAGCAACTCCCGAGGTTCTATGGGTTGGCTAGGGAAGATGTTATGGGATACCTGAATGATATTGACGATTTTATCAACAATCTTCCAAGGCCCAGAGCAGGGATAACGGACGATGAGCTAAGGATGAAGGTTTTTGCTATGGGGCTTGGTGATAAAGCCAAGGCATGGTTAGGCTCTCTGGAAGCCGGATCACTAGACACCTGGGACAAGGAGTATTCTGCTTTTATGGAGAAATACTTTCCTCACACATTGACTACCGCGCTTAAGGCGCAAATCACAGGATTCAAACAGGACTATAATGAGATCATCTACACCGCTTTCGAGAGGTTCAAGGACCTCATGCACAAGTGTCCACACCATGGTTTTGGGCTTCCTGATCTTGTCCAACACTTCTACAATGGACTCACATATGAGAGTCAACAGGTGGTGGATTTCCAATGCCGTGGTACTATCTGGGAAGAGACCGCCGAGGATGTGTTGGAGTGTTTCGAAAGGCTTGCTAAAGGATCTCAATCCAAGGATCCAAGAGCAATGGTTAGAAGGCGTGGACCTGAGGCTCCACCAAACCAGGAGATCCCAATGCATGAAGTGAATGGTGTGAGTGGCGATAGGTTCGAAGGTTTCGCCAATCAGATGAGGCAAGCTCTAAGTGGCCTAATCGGAACTTCTCTCTCCAACGAGGTATGTAGGGTGTGCAAGAATTATGGGCATGGGGCTCATATGTGTAGATCAGATCTAGCACGAGAAGATGTTCACTTGGGAAACCGTAGTAATCGTACTCCTAAGGACGAAGCATCTACATCCAAGTCAGCAACTCTCTTGGATAATTTACAGAAATTGGTGGATTTCACCCAAGTGTTTTTGAAGAGATACGAGGAGGATTCGGCAAAGATCAATGCTCGTCTGGATGAATTGGAAGCTAGAGCTAGTAGAGAGCAAGGGAAGTTACATAGCAGCACTGAGGGGTCCATGTCGATCAACTTGGTGGGAGATCAACCAGTGGAAATCACCATTAAGCAAGTTGCTAAGTGCGAGTGTTACAAGGATGAAGAGCCTCCACTAGCCAAGGAAGAAGAGAAGGACCTTGGTACTGATGAGAGTGGAAAGAAGCAAGAGAATCCCGAGCCACTCCCTCAAAGTTTCGATGTTAAGGTCGGAATTGGCGAACTTGAAGATGTCCGTGCCACACTAGACACGGGATCTTACTCCAACGTGCTTCCTTTGAATGTGTTTGAGAAGAGTAACCTTGGAGAACTATCTGACCATAGGGCTATTGTGCAACTGGCGGATGGATCCTTTGTGAGACCCGAAGGCGTTGTGAAAAATGTGTTGGTCAAGATTGGTGAAGCATCTGTATACACCAATTTTGTAGTTATGCCGGCGTCTGCACCTGGGACGGGGGATGTCATTCTCTTGGGACGAACGTTCTTGACTAAGCTACGCTCCGTCATGGACATCTGCCAAAGAACTTGCACTATTGAAGTGGATGGCAAGCAACATGTGTTGCAAGCCATATCTGATCCACCTGATCCGCCTGATAATTCTTTCACTACTCACTACTGTGGTCTTGCAGCCTATATTCTTTCTTATTCACAGGTTCGTGGCATGGAGAGGAGATCGATGAAGGGGAAGTCTAGTACCCGCAGAAAGAAGAGATAGGCGCGGACAGGAGTCGAGTCAAAGACTTTAAACAATGGCGCTATCCGGGAGGCAACCCGGAGATTTTATCGCTTTCGTTACCGCTTTAGATTTTATCTCACGAGTTTGATTGAGTATTATAGGTCACTTATACAAGCATTAGCTCTCACCTTGGATCCACTTTCGACGTTCGGGACGAGCGACGCCGTTCAGGCTTGGGGAGGAGGCTATCGCTGGTTATCTCTATACTTATCTTGATTATGATAAACTCGTGAAATTTTTTGCATTTGCACGTTTACTGCTTTCCTAGGATAGTCTTGCATGTTTTATATGGAGTTTATTGCCGAAATTTTTGAACTTTTTATTGGGTAGATCAACCAACTATGTCATTAATCGTATGCTTCATCTCTATGAATTGGTTTGAGGTTTTTCTCGCTTGGCTTGTCACATTTATGTATTGCACTTAGTTAAGCTTGGTAGTCTCGACATCACTTAGTGGTGTTTTCTCTACTGCGGTTCACGAAGGCCTTTATAATAGGATGATGCATGTTAGGGTCTTATGGTTGTTTCCCGAGTAATTATGTACCTAAGAGGCAACAAGTCTTCACCATGCTTTGAGATTGCTAAATGCCTAGGAAGGAGGTAGTGTGAGGTTGTGTGATCCTTTGTTTATAACCTATTCTTCCGAATAGGTTTGGGGAGGGTGTTACACCATCATAGACTTGTTTCTGTTTTTCATTTTCGTATCGTGAGTTTATTTTTCCTTTTCCGTGAATTTTGTGCTCCAACCTATTCTTTCGAATAGGTTTGGGGAAGTCGTGTGAGTCATTTTTGTTTCTCTTTTTGTTATGCTACTGCTGGCTAGAAAAAAAATTGAAAAAAAAGAAAGAAAGAAAAATTCCAGGAAAAAAAAGAGAAAAAGGAAAAGAAAAAAATCTTGAAAGAAAAAAAAAGAAAAAAAAGAAAAGACTCCAACAAAGCAATGAAGGGTCCAAAAAAGAAAGTCAAATAGCAGTTTAGCAAAGTGTTGTGTCTTTTCCAATTCTTGTAATGTTCGTAATCGTGTTTTTCTATTTGTTATCTTTTTTGTCTTGAGTGTCATCTGTTCTAGACCACCCTCGTCCTGCCATTCAGGAAGTGGTGAATAGCTTAAGACTTTACTTAAGAGATGGGTAGAATAGGGGAGAGTTATCTTTTATAGGGAACCCTCCTTCGTTTGATGAGAGCCAGTACTGGTTCGACCTCTTTTGAGGAAAAGTCTTAACATGGTGGAACAGCAGTAAGTCCTCAGTTTCATAGGCACGGGGCAACCATTCGTATCTTAGCATGCTTCATTACGTCGTCACTGACTAGGTCCAGGTAGAGAATGTTACGAGAGACTATCTTGTCTTGACATAAGTGCTTATGTGGATGTGTATAAGTCAATCGAGGTATTCATCAACCTATATTCATGCTTTGATTTATATGGTTTTTGTTCATATGTTATTTGATAGATTCAGTAGATTAGTTCACTTTATTTGGCATGAGACTCCATTTTGTGTCTTGCATGTTTTTTGCATTAGAGTCTAGCTTAGTTGCTTGAGGACAAGCAAAGGTTCGGTTTGGGGAGTTTGATGAATGTGTATTTTACACTTTCATTCGAGTTTTTTTCACCTATTTTAGCTATCCTCTATGTTAATTTAGCTATATTTTAGTGCATTTTATTAGAATAGTGTCACGTTTCCCTTTAGATTTTATTTTACAGGTTTTGGTTGAAATTCGAGGATTTCCGGGCAAATATATTGAAGTTGACAAGGAATTGGTGTTCCAGAAGCCTATTTGGAGTATCTGAAGGTTTCCGGATAGGATTTGGAGTCTAGGGGCCGAATCTGGAGGTTAGAAGGCTACTAGAAGTCAGAAACCAAGTCCGAAAAGGGGAAGAAATCCAAAAACGCGTCGAAAACGCGGAATTCCGCGAATTTCTCTCCGGGCGAACCGCCGCAGAGGTGGGGCGAAGCCCCCCACACCAGGCGAACCGCCGGGCGTGTGGGGCGAACCGCCCCACAATAATTCGAGGCCTATATATAGTTGCTCAGTTTTCTCCGAAAATCATATCTTTCCAGACCTACTTTCTCACCTCTCTCTGTAGTTTTAGGTAGGGACTTCCCAGAGCCTGTTCTGGGCGTCCGTAGCTTAGGGGACACTTTTTCATAGCAGTTTGGAGCTCGTAGGATCGCAATCATCCGGAGATTGACAACCTTCGGTAACTTTGTATCTTACAGTTTTATTCTACTTATTTTATTATATTCTTTCAACATGTTTTCTTCTATGATTTGTGTTGATTGCATGCCTATTATGAGTAGCTAAACTTATCGTTGGTGGTAGTATGTGAATTCTTAGCGAAGGGAAGATAATCATGCTAATGGCTATATCGCGCATTATACTCCGTGTCATTGCTTTATTTCGTTGATCAGGCACAACCTAAATTCTCGTATGTTGTATTAATTATTATGCATAATTGGACACTTGTCGACCTGGACGCGAGTTTATCTTCGTAGTGTTGAATAATTACGGAACACAATAGGACAGTAGTGATTGACTTGTCAGACCTGTTATCTTCGTAGTGCTTAATAATTGCAACAGGACACTAGATTGATTCAAAGATCTCTATGCAAGACCGAGGAATTTATGCATGATTATCGACCCGTTATGCTAAGAAGGATCATACTATCACCAATCTCCATTATCTGCTAGAAACCCCTTTTGCTATCTGTCTGCTGTTTTATATTCTCTTGTTAAATAGATAAAACTAGTTATAGTCCTGAGAGAACGACACTCGAGTCATTCTACTGCTACACTACGGTTTTCGTTGTAGTTGTGGATCGCCTTTGGCTTAATACGAATATTATTTGCTGAATCCGGAACCGACAAATCCGCGTTCATCAAATAACACGGAGTATAATGCGCGATATAGCCATTAGCATAATTATCAACCCTTCGCTAAGAATTCACATACTATCACCAACGAGAAGTTTAGCTACTCATAGTTGTCATGCAATCAACAGAAATCATAGAAGAAAACATGTTGAAAGATATATAAAAATAAGTAGAAAAACTGTAAGATACAATGTTACCGAAGGTTGTCAGTCTCCGAAGAATCGCAATCTTACAAGCTCCAAACTGCTATGAAAAAGTATCTCCTAAGCTATGAACCCCCAGAACAGGCTCTGGGAAGTTCCTACCTAAAACTACAGAGAAAGGTGAGAGAATAGGTTTGGAAAAGTATGAAATTTGGAAAAAAATTGAGCAACTATATATAGTGTTCGAATTTGTGTGGGGCGAAGGGCCCCACACACCGGGCGAGTCGCCTGGTGTGGGGCGATTCGCCCCACGTCCCGGGCGATTCGCCCGGGAGGTTTTTTTGAGATTTTCCGCGTTTTCGACCCGTTTTTGGATTTCTTCCCCTTTTCGAACTCGGTTTCTGACTTCTAGTGGCCTTCTAACCTCCAGATTCGACCCCTAGACTCCAAATCCTATCCGGAAACCTTCAGATACTCCAAATAGGCTTCTGGAACACCAATTCCTTGTCAACTTCAATATAATTGCCCTGAAATCCTCGTTTTTCAACCAAAACCTGTAAAATAAAAACTAAAGGGAAACGTGACACTATTCTAATAAAATGCACTAAAATATAACTAAATTAACATATAGGATAGCTAAAATAGGTGAAAAAGACTCAAATGAAAGTGTAAAATACACATTCATCAGATAACTAGCTCGAGATGCTTGTATAAAGCAACACTCGTCACTTCCTCTTCTTCATTGATTTTGTGGGGATCAGCCACCACGGGTACAAATGAACCTTTGAGCATCACAACTTGTTCAGCTGGAGAGGCACTCTTAAATTTGGCCTTCATATTCTCTCTGATTTGAGCAATCAGATTTGAGATCATTAGCTGAGAATATGACATATCTTCAGGAAGTATGGAGAGGACAAACGTCTCGAGCTTCAACAAAGAAGATCTCTTTTTCTCATTTGATAGATGAAGATGGAGATCAGAAAAATCCATCCTTCTGTACCTTTGCCAGTTGCTGACAGACTTAGCAACTCTTGACAAGGTTGTTCTTTTGAAGTCTAAGTAAAGTTCCTCAGAACTCACTTGTAGATCTTCAGTGATGTGCACCACTTCAGTGGTCTCCTTTAGAGCCTGAAAAAGAATAATATTTTGATCAGGAGAGGTTTGGATAATTGTCTTAGAGTCCAAAGCTGAAACATGAATTACCTGCTGATTTTCAGCAAGCTCATGTTGCACACTTGTTTGTGCTGGTACAATTTCCATTCCTTGAGGAGCTTGAGAAGCATCCTCCATTTGTTCATCCTGAAATAAATATGAGTTAGATACAAGTACTAAGTTGTCAAACTTAGTTGTATTACCAAAAACTTTAACTACCTGCTGAGCAGGAAGTGTTGATTCTGGTGCAGAGGCTTCAGCAACCGTCTGACTTGCATCTTTAGAAGTCTATAGAGAGATCATAAGTTTAGCAAAAGATTGAGTTTCAGAAATTGAAGATTTGCTTAAGGTTGAATTAACTACCTGCTGAGGAAGGACAAATTGTGGCTCAGTCCTTTCAGCATTATCAGCTTCTTCAGTTTATGGGACCGTTTCTTCAGCAGACTTCTTGGTTTGCTCTGTTTGAGAAAGCTGCGCGGTTTCAGCAATCTCCCTTGTCTCTGAAATGACAAGTTGAGCAGAAGCATCTTGACCCTTAAGCTCACTGCTTGTCATAAAAACATCAGTGGGTTTGTTGGATGTTTCTTCAATATCCAATTCCATCGGTTGGCTTAAAGCTTCCAGTACAAGCTGGACTTTGTCAATTGATGTATTTGGTGAACTGGGGCCAGTATTCTCAGCATCACGAGATGCGTCGTCGAATAATGCTTCTTGTGTTTCTTCAGCAACTTCTGGGACTTGAACCATTGCTGTCTCAGCAACTGGTTCTTCAGCAACCTGATGAGTTGCTTGTTCAGCAACCATCTTTTCAGTAACGGCAGCTTCAGCATGTGTCGCGTTTCTTATATCAGCAGCGATATCAGTAACCGGTTCTAGAGTTGGGTCATCAAGATTATCTACAACGTAGATATCTGGGACTTGGGCAGGAATTACATTTCCACTGCCTTGTGGTTTATTCACAGTAGAAGAATCAACATTTAGTCGATTATAGAAGGCTTCCGCAAACACTTCAATGTTGCTGACAAAGGCTTCAGTAACCACCTTGTCAACATCTACTGGAGTTTTCTTTTCAGCAACTGCTTGGGAATCGTCCGAGAGATCATGGACAATTGGTACTGACTTGCGAGCAGTGTTTTCTTTCTAGGATTATTTGTCCTTTTTCTCTTTGGGATGGGGTTTGCTGATGACGCTGCAGTCTGAGTGTCATCATCAGCTTTCCTCTTTTTCTTCTTGGATTTCTCCAGTTTCCCAGCAGAAGCGTCAGTAGTTGCATTTTCAGCAACGGGTGTAGTGGTGTCAGCATGATCACCATCTACAGTAGTTTCATCTCTGTCACCACCATCTACAACAGTTTCATCTCTAAGTTGCTGAGTGGTGACATCTGCAGCTGTTGTATATCATTCTTGCTGGCTTGTGCTGACAACATCTGCAGCTGTTGTCTTCTTAGATTTTTCAAGTTTCTTGCCAGCAGTCTTAGGTACATTCTGCTTGTAGAAGGTCCTTCCCACATTGCATACAGATTTCTTGATTGGCAATGGGGTTCTCAGCTGAATCCTGAAGTGTTCAAGGATATAGCATATCTTCAGTCCATACATGACTGGGAAGGTAGGTGAGACTTTGTTGTCTTCAACCTTAACCTTGAACTTAGTAACACAATCAACAAGTTTGTTGAAAATGTACTTAGCCCAGTTGAGCTCCGTTTTGTTCTCATAGATATGCATCAGTAGCGGCCACCTTCTCAAGCCTACTTGGTCTATTCCTCCAACTTGGGAGTCTAAGACTTTGATTAGTAGCAGAGCTACTAGACCAAGTGAATGGCAGAGATGCTTCCTCTTAAGGTGCTTTGTCCAAGTCACGGGAGCAATCTCTCCTTTCTTCATTTTCTCATTTCTGACATCACTTTAGAAGGCTTCAATTTCTTCATTAGTGGCAGTGATGTCATCTTCAGTTCCAGTGGTTGGAATCTGAAAGATTTCCGCTAAATCAGTCCATTTCAGGACGATTTGCGTGTCCTGAACTGTAGTAAAGATCACTTTTTCAGTGAATCCTTGACTATCAGTTAGGGACTGGATTTCTGCATTGTTGTAGAACTCCATTGTGTCTAACATACTCACTTTCTTAGGGCGAGCAGTTATAAAGTGAATGAGGCCTTGTTGCTTGATGAATTCAAGCGCCTCTTCATTGTCACCGTCCAATTCTTGTTCATAGAAGTATCGGATATACTTCTCTTTAGCGAATCCACCCCATTGCATCATCATCTCACACTTTGCAGTGTCAAGATATGAAGGAGGCATGGGTTTCTCGGTAATTCTGTCATTTTTCAACACAACTCTCGCTGTGTTTATTGCCGGAGTAATCACCGGAGCAGTGCGTTTCTCAGCACTGTCAACCTTAGACGACTTTGAGGTCTTAGAGGACTGTCTCTTTGGTGCCATTTCTTTATATAGAGAAGAAAATGTGTACAAAAAAGATAGTTTGCTTTTTGACCGGAAGTACAGTAGATTCAGGCTAAAATTTGCAGTGAAAGGAAATGTGAGTTAAAGAATTTTGTCATTTCTCTAACTCCTTCTTTATATAGTGTCTCTGATGTGTGAGAAACTCAATCGATTTGAGTTTTCAGCAAGGGAAAACAGAGAAACAGTGGCGTTAGTGGAGCCTTTGCATTAAATGCGTAGTGGCCCACTAACAAAAACCGTCAGAGCATTCTCTCTCTTTGAAATGTTAACCGTTAGATCAATAACTCCTTTTAATCAATGGCGACGATTGTATTTCATGTGATGATTATTACGAGTTTATTTGTGCCCGATTAACGTCACAAATTGATTTTACCGAGATTTATGGGATTAGATTGCTTGCTGAAATAGACAAGAATCTTTTCAGCGAGTTTGCATAAATAGCCTAGATACTTGCTGAAAGTTCCCCCTTTACTTAGATATCTCTTATTTTCTTAAGTTCAAAAGATATTTCTGAGTTCCCGTATCAGTAAATTCTTTTATACTTGAGACATCTTTTGGTAAAATCTTAGAAATGAGTTTTGCTCTTTTTCTGAGTTCCCGTCTCAGAATATTCCCTTGATACTTGAATACCTGTTTCAGTATCTTTGATTATCTGAATACCCGTTTCAGCAATCTTTAAGGTTTTTCTCTTACTGAGTGCATGTCTCAGTAAGTGATCAAGTTTCCTAACAAATACCCGTTTTGAAGGAATTACTTGCTGAATGCCTGTTTCAGCAATCATGTAGTGACCTATCATTTCTTAGAAGAAATTAGTGGAAGGAGCTTTTAATGAAGTAAGAGTACTTTGGCTTGCTGAATACCTGTTTCAGCATTCTGCCAATTGTATTCTTTATTGAGGTAATTCAATCAATCCAAGGTTATACCTTAGCATTGCGAATCTATTATCTGGTAGGGGCTTGGTAATGATGTCAGCAAGTTGATCATCAGTACCTACTTTCACAACCTCAATAACTCCCTTTTACACATGATCTCTAATGAAATGATGTCTAATATCAATGTGTTTGGTCCTAGAGTGAAACTTAGGATTTTGCGTTATGGCAATAGCACTCGTATTATCACAAAAGATTGGTGTTTTCTTTGCATAAATACCATAATCTCTTAATTGTTGCTGAATCCATAGGATTTGAGCTGTGCAACATCCAGCCGCAATGTATTCAGATTCAGTGGATGAATTGGCAACACAGGTTTGCTTCTTGCTCAACCATGATATTAATCTAGTACCTAGAAACTGACAAGTTCCAGAAGTACTTTTTCTATCAAGAGTTGATCCTCCATGATCAGCATCAGAATAACCAACCAATTCAAGTCCAGAATCTTTAGGATACCATAATCCAACATTGACTGTAACTTTGACATATTTCAGTATCTTAAGTGCCTTTTTGTAGTTTGATTCTCTTGGATCAGATTGGAATCTTGCACACACACAAACAGCATACTGAATGTCAGGTCTACTTGCTGTTAAATACAACAAGGAACCAATGAGCTTCCTATACTTGTGTTCTTCAACACATTTATCTTCTTTAGTATAGCCCAATTTGGTACCAACACTCAAATGTATCTTTTCAGGTTTTTCTTCCTCTTTGATCCTAAACTTTATGAGCATTTCCTTCGCATACTTTGCTTGATTTATGAATATTCCATCCTTGAGTTGCTTGACTTGCAATCCTAGGAAATAATTCAATTTACCCATCATGCTCATTTCAAACTTGTTTCTCATGAGTTTGGCAAAATCATCACAAAGTTGTTTGTCCTTAGATCCAAACATTATGTCATCCACATAAATCTGAACTAAGAGTATTTTACCATCATGGTTCATGGTAAATAAAGTTTTGTCAACTTCACCTTTCTTGAAACCATTATCCAGCAAGAACTTAGCTAAGGTATCATACCAAGCTCTTGGTGCTTGCTTTAGACCATATACAGCTTTCTGAAGCTTGTATACCATCTTGGTTTCTGAGGGAAGTTCAAAGCCAGGGGGTTGTTCCAAGTAGACTTCTTCAGCAAGTTCACCATTTAAGAATGCACTTTTAACATCCATTTGATAAACAATGAAGTCATTGTGAGTAGCAAAGGCCAAGAAAAGTCTAATTGCATCCAATCTTGCAACTGGTGCATAAGACTCATCATAGTCCAATCCTTCAATCTGACAGTAACCTTGAGCAACTAAACGTGCTTTGTTCCTTGTTACTTCACCGGACTCACTCAGCTTGTTTCTGAACACCCACTTTGTACCAATTACTTTTTTGTCTTCAGCAAGGGGTACAAGTTTCCAGACTTTGTTCCTTTCAAATTGATCCAGTTCTTCTTGCATTGCCTTGATCCATTCAGAATGCTTTAAAGCTTCTTCTATGGTCTTGGGTTCAATTTCTGAAACAAAGCAAGATAACAAAGCTTCTACTTCTATGAAATTTGCTTCTTCAGCAAGTCCATGAGTAGCAGATACTTTGGATCTAGTCACTTGGCCCTTGTCAATATCACCAATCATATCCGTAGAGGGATGATCTCTAATCCATTTATTAACAGGTTTTCTGCTCTTTGGATCTGGATAAGTTTGCTCATCAGCATGTGACTCTTCAGTATGTACTTGCTCAGTACTACTGGTATTTTGTTGTGTCTCTACTGAGAATGGTTCATCAGCAACTGCTTGTTCAACATTGCTAGATTGTGGTAACTCGTCAGCAGGCACAGGAAGTTGCATAGTTTCAGCAACATCTGGAGCAACTGCGTCTTTTGCTTGAAATTCTTTGTCATGAACTATATTTATCTTGTCATGACTTGGGGGAGGAGAGTCATTGTCAGAATCATCATTAGTTCAAGTGACTTGATTTGCCTAGCATCAGATTCAGTTCTTTGCTCGTTTATGAGTAGCTTCTTCATACAATCTGATATTTCTTCTTCAGCAGGCACTCCTTGTGACTTTTCGTAGAACACAACATGCACTGATTCTTCGATCTTTTGTGCCTTTTTGTTGTAAACTCTATAAGCTTTACTATTCAAGGAGTAACCAAGAAATATCGCTTCGTCTGCCTTTGGTTGAAATGTTCTTAGGTATTCTCTACCATTATTATGAACAAAACACTTACAACCAAATACTCTTAGATGGATGATGCTAGGAGGTCTTCCAACAAATAACTCATAGGGAGTTTTGTTGTATTCCTTAGTAATCAGACATCTGTTTTGAGTATAGCAGGCGGTATTAATCGCTTCAACCCAGTAAGCTTCACTTATTTCAGTGTCAGCAAGCATTATTCTTGCAACTTCTTTTAGGGTGTGATTCTTCCTTTCAGCAACACCGTTTTGTTGTGGTGTCCTTACAGAAGATAACTGATGTTGTATGCCTTTTGAAGTGCAATACTTAGTTATGTACTGGTTCACAAACTCAGTACCATGGTTTGTTCTTATGACTTTTACCTTGTCATTTTCATGACTTCAAGCTTATTCAGCAAGTTAGGTATTTCAGTCCTTGTTTCAGACTTGTGCTTGTTAAATACTACCCAAGTGAATCTTGAATAGTCATCTACCACCACCAGACCATACTTCTTACCAGCATAGCTTGTTGAAGAAGATTCAAACAAGTTCATGTGCAAGAGTTGTAAAGGTTTTGTAGTTGACGGTACTGCCTTGTTCTTAAAGGAAGATTTGGTTTGCTTTCCTTGCTGGCATGCATTGCAAACACCATCCTTCTTGAAAGTAACCTTAGGTAATCCAACTACAAGTGCCTTTTTAGACAGCTTATTCAGCGTCTTGAAGTTTAGGTGACTTGTTCGTTTATGCCAAAACCATGTTTTTTCAGCAAGGCAATCGTGATCTGGGACAAGGCATTTTTCAACGATTGTTGAAGACCAATCTATAGTGTACAAACCTCCTGATCTTCTAGCAACCATAATAACCTTCTTTGTCTCAAAGTCTATAAGTTTACATTCATCACTTTTGATTTTGATGAAGTATCCTTTATCAACGAATTGACTAATGCTGAAAAGGTTAAACTTAAGATTTTTGACATAAAGAACTCCCGAAATAGTAATGCATCCTAACTTCACGTCACCATAACCTTTTGTAGAACCAAAGCCTCCACCAGCAGACCTTATTGTTGGACCTTTAGACCACCTTCTATAGTTTATAAGGTTATTCTTGTTGCCCGTTATGTGCTTTCCACAACCACTGTCAAAGTGCCAGATTGCATTGTTTGTCTCCGTGGCTGACAATCAAGAGCAAACAAGTTAATTATCCAATATTGGATGTCCATTAACATGTTCAAGAATGCGTCCAGTGGAAACCCAAGTCTTAAGTTTTTCAACTTTGACTTGTTTTCTACTTGCTGAGGAACTAGGAGGTTTTGAGCCGAAAGACTTTTGATTCGTGCTGATCAAATCCACTTTCTGATGTGGTGTCTTGCTCGGTTGACCTTTGTTAGGAAACTTGTAATTTTGATGAGCAATTAACCATGCTAACTTAAGGAAAGTCCAGTAACTAGTACTCTTAAAGTCCATAGGAATTTAGAATTTTAAGGACATTGTAAAAGAGGAACGTTTGCTGAAGACTTAGATTAGGTGCTAGTGGCTGACAATCAAGAGCAACAGCTCTTGATTGTCTCAGAAAGTGGAAACTTCAGCAACAGCATTGCATAAATGAAAATCTGAATGACAAAGTAGGTTGTGCTTGCTGAAACTGAGACTAACCACTTGCTGATGGAACATATGTGACCCCTTGCTGAAAGTACTTGAAATTGCGCTCCAATGTTACTGTTTGAATTCTATTCAAATATGCATTAAATGCAAAACTTACACGCGAAGGACATGAAGACTAGAAGACAAACAAGGACGCTGCTGAAAGTACAAAAGCAAGATAGTGACATGTTAAGGATCAAAAGCCTTGGAATTTAAAATTCAAACGGCTCCTTTCTTGCACTATAAATAGAGGTCATCCGGCGAAGAGTTGAAGTGTGTCAACAACGTGATCATACTCTCACTTGTGCTTAAATTCACATACCTTCAAATACTCTTACTGCCATTGATCCGTTCCAAGACTTAAAGCTTGAAAAAGCTACTTGTGAAGAAGTAGAACAAACTCGGCTAAGAAATTAGTTAAGTGTTCTTTCTTTCGAACAAGAACAAGTCCTGACACCAGAAACAATCAAACTTGATTACTGCAAAGTATTCAAAGTTGTGTTTCTTAGATTACTTGTTATAACTGAATAAGTTATAATTAAGTTATCTCACCCCAAAACTCTCTAACTGAAAATAAACCCTTTCAGGCGTGATATTCAGGGGGAACTTAATCGAGCATAGTTTTGCTGATTAAAAGTACCAAGTTTGGTGGAGAACAAGGTTACGTTCTCTAGATTAGGTCGGAGACAAAGCAAGTGTGCTTTGGTTTCTGTTTGAATCGCTCTAGATAGGAGATTGTAAGGAACCTCAATCATATCTTAGTGGATTCAGTCCTAAAAAGGACAAAGTGGATTAGTTGAGAGATTACGCCACTCTCAGATACCACTATAAAAGTGTTTGTGTGATTTACCTATTGTACTTAGTTTTCAGCAAATCATATCTGTCTGTACACAGTCACTCACATCACTTGCTGAAACCTTTACTTACTGAAAGAGCACTTATTGTATCAAAGACTTCCGCTCTCTGATTTTAAGTATCAGCAAACCAAGCTACTGTAAAGTAACTTACACTTGCTGAGAAAGTTAAGTATCAGCAAACTCATTACTGAAAAGTAATAAGTACTTGCTGAGAAAATTTTAAACGACGAAAGTTTGAAAATACTATTCACCCCCCCCCCCCTCTAGTCTTTTCTTGTTGTTTAAAGGGGCCAACAAGTGGTATCAGAGCCAGGTTCTTTAACATTCAGCACTGAACCTAGATCCCCTTAGAAGCTTTCCGTAAATCACTCTCACTTGATCAGTTTGGTAGTGCTTTGCTGACAGGATGTCTTTAGGAGATGCTCCCTTGCTGAAGCTGGAAAATTATGAGAAATGGCGAAACAACATGATGCTACATCTTGAGGCCATTAGTGATGAGATGGTTACTGTCATTAATGATGGACCTATCAAAATCACTAAGATTGAGAAAAGCTTTCCTCACAAAACCACGGATCCTACCGGTAAGCAAACCATTTTAGGAGAACCGGTGGACACTGTCGTTCCAAAACCAAGAGAGGAATGGACTTCTGACGAAGCTAAGAGATTCCGTCTTGATGTCCAAGCAAGAAATATCATCATTCGATCAACTCCGGATACCATACAGTGCAAACTGTGGGGCGCTAAGACTGCAAAGGAAGCTTGGAAAATGGTTCAAGATCTTTGTGCTGGATCTGACAAAACCAAGGAAAACAAACTTGAAGTACTTAAATTAAAGTTTCAAAACTTTAAGCAAGGTACAAACGAGTCACTGGAAGACTTGGATTTCAGATTCACAACTCTTGTTAGTGAAATGGCAGCCTTGGGTGTTGGAAACCTTTACTCAGATTCTGAGAAAGTGAAAACTATCATCAGAAGTTTGAATCAAGAATGGATCCACACTCAGAATTTATATTATAATCAAGGAATGCCAGACATTACACCAACAGAGTTGTTCTCTCATCTTGCTACTGTCAACTATGAGACAAAGCAAAGAGAAAATGTATTTGCTGAAAAATCGCAAAATATTGCTCTTGCTGCAAAGCCGTCATCTTCTGAAAAGAAGAATGAAAAAGAACCTACTGATGAAAACTCTTTGGTTGTCAAAAACATGAAGAAATTCATCAGCAAGGAACTTGAAAGGCGAAAAGCAAAAGAGAAGCTGAAAAAGCATCTTGGTAACAACTACCATAAGTACAAGAATGAGACTAGCTCACTGAACAAGCAAGCTCAGCAAGCTACATCATCAGAAGAACCAGCAGTTGGAAATGATCTATGTTTTTACTACAAAAAGCCTGGACACTTCAAAGCTAATTGCCCTTTGCTGAAAGGCAAATCTGCTGAAAAGAAGAAGAAGTTCAAAAGAGATTTTATTGCTGAAGAAAAGAAGAAGCTTCAAGCAAAAATCGATGCACTGTGTATTGATACTAGCTCCGAAGACAGTGAGGATGAAAGTTCAGACACCGACGATGAAGAAGCCACTCTAGACGTAGAGATTGGCAAAGAAGTTTGTGGAATAGCTATGGAAGCTTATCCAGATGTGTCAAACTACGAATTCTGCCTCATGGCCGGTCAGGTAAACAACCCTAACTCTGACTCAGACTCAGAAAGTGAAGACGAGATTGACCTTGACAAAATTCAAGGAGAAATCGAAAGATTTCAGAAAACTCTGAGCAGACCGCAAGAGAAACTACAATTTGCTGAAATTCTGACCAAGCAGACTACTGAAAAGTACGTCTTGCTGAAGGAAGAAACAGAAGAAAAGGATGCTGAAATAAGGCGTCTTAAGAAGTTGATTGCTGAAGCTACAGAGAAGAATTCTCAAATGGCACTAGAATTGGAAGAATATCAGTCCTCAATTCTAAAGTTACTTGCTGAAATCCAGGAGATGAAAAAGATGAAAGTCAATTTCAAATCTTATGTGGATGCAAGTAATACGCTGACTGAACTAAACTCTTATTTGAGAGACCTATCTCAGAAAGAAGGTTTAGGTGCAATGTATGAAGGTGATGACGTAGAAATCTTGAGAAAAGATAAATCACCTATCTCCTTTGTACGTGCTACTTATAGTGGTCTACCAGAAATCTATCAGTTTGGTCAATCTAAGGTTGCTGAAACAAGCAATCAAGTACCTATGACCATAAAGTCCGTTGTTGCTACTCAAAGTAACAAGACTTTAAAAGGAAAACAGGTTGCTGAGAAGCAAACTGGAAAGAAAAAGGATGTTTTCAAGCATCCCGCCAAACAAGTTGCTGAAAAGCAAGTTGTTAAGACTAAAGGCAAGATTACTAAAAGTAATCAGAAGTCCTTTGCTGACAAACCTGAATCAAGTAAGGTTGCTGACGCTAAACATCAGCATTCTCCGAAAAGTGGACTCGGTTTCAAAACCAAGCAAAGTCAACTCTTTCATGAGTATAAGCAAAGTCAGCAAAGATACTTCAAAGAGATAAAGAAAATCAAGCCTAAGAATTCTGAAAAGAATCTTAATGCTAGGGCTAGAAGGAACCTTGCTAGAAAAGAACTTACTGAAAAGTATGTTCAGCAAAAAGGTCAACCGAGCAAGACACCACATCAGAAAGTGGATTTGACCAGCATGAGTCAAAAGTCTTTCAGCTCAAAACCTCCTAGTTCCTCAGCAAGTAGAAAACAAGTCAAAGTTGAAAAACTTAAGACTTGGGTTTCCACTGGACGCATTCTTGAACATGTTAATGGACATCCATTATTGGATAATTAACTTGTTTGCTCTTGATTGTGCAGACTTCAGCCACGGAGACAAACGATGCAATCTGGCACTTTGATAGTGGTTGTGGAAAGCACATGACGGGCAACAAGAATAACCTTATAAACTATAGACGGTGGTCTAAAGGTCCAACAATAAGGCTTGCTGGTAGAGGCTCCGGATCTACAAAAGGCTATGGTGATGTGAAGTTAGGATGCATAACCATTACTGGAGTTCTTTATGTAAAAATTCTCAAGTTTAATCTTTTCAGCATGAGTCAGTTTGCTGACAAAGGATACTTCATCAAAATTAAAAGTGATGAATGTAAACTTATAGATTTCGAGACTAAAAAGGTAATAATGATTGCAAGAAGATCAGGAGGCTTGTACACTGTTGATTGGTCTTCTGCAATTATTGAAAAATGCCTTGTCTCAGATCATGATTGCCTTGCTGAAAAAGCATGGTTATGGCATAAACGAACAAGTCATCTAAACTTCAAGACGCTGAATAAGCTGTCTAAAAAGGCACTTATAGTTGGATTACCTAGGGTTACTTTTAAGAAGGATGGTGTTTGCAATGCATGTCAGCAAGGAAAGCAAACCAAAACCTCTTTCAAGAACAAGGCAGTACCGTCAACTACAAAACCTTTACAACTCTTGCACATGGACTTGTTTGAATCTTCTTCAACAAGCTATGCTGGTAAGAAGTATGGTCTAGTCGTGGTAGATGACTATTCAAGATTCACTTGGGTAGTATTCATCAAGCACAAATCTGAAACTAAGACTGAAATACCTAACTTCCTGAATAAGCTTGAAGTCATGAAAAATGACAAGGTAAAAGTCATAAGGACAGACCATGGTACTGAGTTTGTAAACCAGTACATAACTGAATATTGTACCTCAAAAGGTATACAACATCAATTATCCTCAGTAAGAACACCACAGCAAAACGGTGTTGCTGAACGGAAGAATCGTACCCTGAAAGAAGCCGCAAGAACAATGCTTGCTGACACTGAAATAAGTGAGGCTTATTGGGTTGAAGCGATTAATGCCGCCTGTTATACTCAAAACAGATGTTTGATTACTAAGGAATACAACAGAACTCCTTATGAATTGTTTATTGGAAGACCTCCTAACATCACTCATCTAAGAGTATTTGGTTGCAAGTGTTTCGTTCTTAACAATGGTAGAGAATACCTAAGAACATTTCAACCAAAGGCAGACGAAGCGATATTTCTCGGCTACTCCTTGCATAGTAAAGCTTATAGAGTTTACAACAAAAAGGCACAAAAGATTGAAGAATCAGTACATGTTGTATTCTACGAAAAGTCACAAGGTGTGCCTGCTGAAGAAGAAATATCAGAATGTATGAAAAAGCTAATCATACATGAGCAAAGAACTGAATCTGATGCTAGGCAAATCAAGTCAATTGAACTAAATGATGATTCTGACAATGACTCTCCTCCCCCTAGTCATGACAAGATAAATATAGTTCACGACAAAGAATTTCCAGCAAAAGACGCGGTTGCTCCGGAAGTTGCTGAAATTAAGCAATCTCCAGTGCCTGCTGATGAACTACCTCAATCGAGCAATGCTGAACAAGCAATTGCTGATGAACAAATCTCAGCAGAGACACAAATTCCCAGTAGTACTGAACAAGTACATACTGAAGAGTCACATGCTGATGAGCAAACATATCCTGATCCAACAAACAGAAAACCTGTTAACAAATGGATTAGAGATCATCCCTCTACGGCTATGATTGGCGATATTAATAAACGCCAAGTGACTAGATCCAAAGCTACTCATGGACTTGCTGAAGAAGCAACTGTCGTAGAAGTAGAATCATTGTTCTCTTGCTTTCTTTCAGAAATTGAACCTAAAACCATAGAAGAAGCTTTAAAGCATTCTGAATGGATAAAGTCAATGCAAGAAGAACTGGATCAATTTGAAAGAAACAAAGTCTGGAAACTTGTGCCACTTGCTGAAGACAAGAAAGCTATTGGTACAAAGTGGGTGTTCAGAAACAAGCTGAGCGAGTCTGGTGAAGTAACAAGAAATAAAGCACGCTTAGTTGCTCAAGGTTACTGTCAGACTGAAGGATTGGACTATGATGAGTCTTATGCACCAGTTGCAAGATTGGATGCAATTAGGCTTTTCTTGGCCTTTGCTGCTCACAATGACTTCATTGTTTACCAAATGGATGTTAAAAGTGCATTCTTAAATGGTGAACTTGCTGAAGAAGTCTACCTAGAACAACCCCCTGGCTTTGAACTTTCCTCAGAAATCAAGATGGTATACAAGCTTCAGAAAGCTGTATATGGGCTAAAGCAAGCACCAAGAGCATGGTATGATACCTTGGCTAAGTTCTTGCTGGAAAATGGTTTCAAGAAAGGTGAAGTTGACAAAACTTTATTTACCATGAACCATGATGGTAAAATTCTCTTAGTTCAAATTTATGTGGATGACATAATTTTTGGATCTAAGGACAAGCAACTTTGTGATGATTTTGCCAAACTCATGACAAATAAGTTTGAAATGAGTATGATGGGAAAATTGAATTACTTCCTAGGATTGCAAGTCAAGCAACTAAAAGATGGAATATTCATAAATCAAGCAAAGTATGCGAAAGAAATGCTCATAAAATTTAGGATCAAAGAGGATGAGAAACCTAAAAAGATCCCTATGAGTGTTGGTACCAAATTGGGCTATACTAAAGAGGACAAAAGTGTTGAAGGACACAAGTATAGGAAGCTCATTGGTTCCTTGTTGTATCTAACAGCAAGTAGACCTGACATTCAGTATGCTGTTTGTGTGTGTGTAAGATTCCAATCTGATCCAAGAGAATCACACTACAAAAAGGTAATCAAGATACTGAAATATGTTAAAGGTACAGTCAATGTTGGATTATGGTATCCTAAAGATTCTGGACTTGAATTGGTTGGTTATTTTGATGCTGATCATGGAGGATCAACTCTTGATAGAAAAAGTACTTCTGGAACTTGTCAGTTTTTGGGTACTAGATTAATATCATGGTTCAGCAAGAAGCAAACCTGTGTTGCCAATTCATCTACCGAATCTGAATACATTGCAGCTGGTTGTTGCACAGCTCAAATCCTATGGATTCAGCAACAATCAAGAGATTATGGTATTTCTGCAAAGAAAACACCAATCTTTTGTGATAATACAAGTGCTATTGCAATCACGCAAAATCGTAAGTTTCAGTCTAGGACTAATCAAATTGATATTAGACATCATTTCATTAGAGATCATGTGGAAAAAGGTGATATTGAGGTTGTAAAAGTAGGCATTGATGATCAGCTTGCTGATATCTTTACCAAGCCCCTACCGGATAATAAGTTCGCAATGCTAAGGTATAACCTTAGATTGATCGAACTACCTCAATAAAGGATACAATTGGCAGAATGCTGAAATAGGTATTCAGCAAGCCAAAGTCACTGATTTCTTCTAAGAAATGATAGGTCACTACATGGTTGCTGAAACAGGCATTCAGCAAGTAATTCCTTCAAAACGGGTATTTATTAGGAAACTTGATCACTTGCTGAGACAGGCACTTAGTAAGAGAAAGAGCTTAAGGATTGCTGAAAAAGGCATTCAGACTATCAAAGATACTGAAAACAGGTATTCAAGTATCAAAGGAATTTTCTGAGACGGGAACTCAGAAAAAGAGCAAAGCTCATCTCTCAGATTTTACCAAAGGATATCTCAAGTACAAAAGAATTTACTGATATGGGAAATCAGAAATATCTTTTAAACTTAAGAAATTATGAGATATCTAAGTAAGGGGGAACTTTCAGCAAGTATCTAGGTTGTTAATTCAAACTCGCTGAAAAGATTCTTGTCTATTTCAGCAAGCAATCTATCCCTTAAAACTCGGTAAAATCAATTTGTGACGTTAATCGGGCACAAATAAACTCGTAATAATCATGACATGAAATTCAATCGTGGCCATTGATTAAAAGGAGTTACTAATCTAACGGTTAATAAAACAAAGAGAGAGAGTGCTCTGACGGTTTTAAGATAGTGGGCCACTACGCATTTAATGCAAAGGCTCCACTAACTCCAGTGTTTCTCTGTTTTACCCTTGCTGAGAGCTCAAATCGATTGAGTTTCTCACACACCAGAGACACTATATAAAGAAGGAGTTAGAGAAATGACAAAATTCTTTAACTCACATTTCCTTTCTCTGCAAATTTTAGCCTGAATCTACTGTACCTCCGGTCAAAAAGCAAACTATCTCTTTTCGTACACATTCTCTTGCTCTATAAAAGAAATGGCTCCCAAGAGACAGTCTTCTAAGTCCTCAAAGTCGTCAAAGGTTGACAGTGCTGAAACACGCACTGCTCCGGTGACTACTCCGGCCACAAACACAACGAAAGTTGTGTTGAAAAACGACCGCATTTCTGAAAAACCTATGCCTCCTTCATATCTTGACACTGCAAAGTGTGAGATGTTGATGCAATGGGGAGGTTTTGCAAAAGAAAAGTACATTAGGTACTTTTATGAACAAGAACTAGATGACGAAAATGAAGAGGCGCTTGAGCTTATCAAGCAGCAAGGCCTCATGAACTTTATCTCTGCTCGCACTAAGCAAGTGAGCATGATTGATACAATGGAATTCTACAGGCTTGTTGATTGTGTTACTAAGTTTAAGGTAAAGGTAGAAGACAACAAGGTCTCACCTTCCTTTCCAGTCATGTATGGAATCAAGATATGCTATATCCTTGAACATTTCAGGATTCAGCTAAGAAACCCATTGCCAATCAAGAAATCTGTGTGCAATGTGGGAAGATCTTTCTACAAGAAGAATGTACCTAAGATTGCTGGAAAGAAAACTTAGAAGACAACAACTGCAAATGTTGTCAGCACAAGCCAGCAAGAAAGGTATACAACAGCTACAGATGTTACCACTCAGCAACTTAGAGATGAAACTGCTGTTGGTGGTGGTAACACAAATGAAACTGCTGTAGAAAATCAACAAGGTACGTGTACAAGAGCCTTTGCTGAAAATGCAACTATAGATGACTCTGGGAAACTAGAGAAATCTAAGAAAAAGCGGAAAGCTGATGATGACACTCAGACTGCAGCGTCATCAGCAAACCCTGTACCTAAGAGGAAACGGACCAGCAACAAAAGGAAGAAAACACTGGCTCGCAAGTCAGTCCCTGCTGTCCAAGACCTCTCAGTCAATTCCCAGACAAATGCTGAAACGCATTTGCCAGTAGATGTTGCTGAGGTGATCACTGAAGCCTATGTCAGCAATGTTGAAGTGTTTGCGGAAGCCTTCAACAATCAACTCAATGTTGATAATTCTACTGAGAATAGACCACAAGGCAGTGGAAATGAAATTCCTGCCCAAGTCCCCGATATCTACATTGTAGATAATCTAGATGATCCAACTTTGAGACCAGCAAGTGACATTGCCACTGATCTGCAAAGAGCGGCACTTGCTGATGCTGCTGAAAAGATGATTGTTGAACAAGCAACTCATCAAGTTGCTGAAACCCCGCTTGCTGAAGGACCAGTTGCTGAGACAGCAATGGTTCCAGTTCAAGAAGTTGCTGAAACACAAGAAGCATTATTCAACGACGCATCTCGTGATGCTGAGAATACTGGCCCAAGTTCACCCAAGACATCAATTGACAAAGTCCAGCTTGTACTGGAAGAAATAAGCAAACAAATGGAGTTGGAGATTGAAGAATCATCCAACAAATCAATTGATATCTTCATGACAAGCAGTGAGCTCAAGGGTCAAGATGCTTCTGCTCAACTTGTCATTTCAGAGACAAGGGAGATTGCTGAAACCGCACAGCTTTCTCAGATAGAGCAAAACCAGAACTCTGCTGAAGAAACAGTCCAAGAAGCTGAAGAAACTGTTAATGCTGAAAGGACTGAGCCACAACCTGTCCTTCTTCAGCAGGTAGTTAATTCAACCATCAGTAAAACTTCAATTTCTGAAAATTGTTCTTTTGCTAATATTATACTATCTCTACAGACTTCTCAAGATGCAAGTCAGATGGTTGCTGAAGCCTCTGCACCAGAACCAACACTCACTGCTCAGCAGGTAGTTAATAATTTTGGTATAAAAACTAAGTTTGACAGCTTAGTACTTGTGTCTAACTCTAATTTATTTAAGGATGAACAAATGGAGGATGCTACTCAAGCTCCTCATGGAATGGAAATTGTACTACATGAGCTTGCTGACTCTCAGCAGGTAAATCATGTTTCAGATATAAACTCTAAAACAATTCTCCAAACCATTCCTGATCTAAATAACGTTCTTTTTCAGGCTCAAAAGGAGACCACTCAAGTGGTACTCATCACTGAAGATCATCAAGTAAGTTCTAAGGAACTGTACTTGAACTTCAAAAGGACAACTTTGTCAAGAGTTGCTAAATCCGTGGCAAAGATACAGGCGAATGGATTTCTCTGATCTTCACCTTCATCTCTCAAACGAGAAAAAGAGATCTTCTCTGCTGAAGCTCGAAACATTTGTCCACTCCATCCTCCCTGAAGAAATGACATATTCTCAGCAAATGAGCTCCAATCTGATTGCTCAAATCAGAGAGAATATGAAGGCAAAATTTAAGAGTGCCTCTCCAGCTGAACAAGCTGTGATGTTCAAAGGTCTATTTGTACCTATGGTGGCTGATCCCACAAAATCAATGAGGAAGAGGAAGTGACAAGTGTTGCTTTGTATAAGCACGTTGAGCTAGTCATTCTGACAGACGATGATGAAGAAGAAGAAGATGAGAACATTCCCACTGATCCCAGTGATGATGAAGGGAAAGATTCCAAGGACAAGAAAGACGACGATGATGACAATCAAGGTCCAAGTCCTGCTGCTGGAGGATTGAAGTTAACAGCTGCTGAAAATGCTCAACCTGAAAATCAGCAAGCTGAACAACAACAATCTCAGCAAGAATCTTAACCTCCTACTGCTGCTGAAAATCAAGCACCTGTGCAAGGTGCTGATACTGAAGAAGAATATGCCAGAAAAAGGGTTGCCTTGAAAAATGGCAAAAGTCCAGTTTCTGATGCCAAGGTTACTGAAGAAAACCTTGATGATGATGATGAACAAGATGAAGATTATCAACGCGCTCTCCAGAACAGTCTCTTGATCCATGCAAGGCATACGCAGGATCTAGAAATTGGTCAATCTTCAGGAGTAAGATCAAAGGAAGTCCCCTCCCTTCCATTTACTACTGGCGAAACTCCAGTAATTGAGCCCCAAACTCAATTGAAACAACTAACTACTGGCGAAACTCCAGTTATTGAGTCTCAAACGTTGCCTTCAGCAACTACTCAATTAAAACTAACTACTGGTGAAACTCCAGTTGTTGAGTTTGAAGCGTTGCCATCAGCAACCACTCATTAAAAAGGAAGTGAAGCTACTGATAAAGGCTCAAAAGTTGCTCAACTTGATGAATCTGAGGATGATGACGACTTGTCAGGAAATGAAGATGAACAATCCAAGCGAGACCCAAAAGTTGTTCAGATTCCTCCTCCTGATTACATCAATGATTTAGACGATGGTCGAAGAGCAGAATTGCTGACGCGTGATGATCAGTTTGCTTCCGAACTTAAGGTTCATTCCTTGACACCTCATTTAGTGCCGTTCCCAAGAGTTGAGGAGTTGACTCCCAGAATTTTAGCACTAAAGGAAGTCCATAATTCCTGCAAAGCTGAAGATGAGGCATTGCTTGCTGAGAGCCCACTTGACTTTGGAAAGATTTTGGCTACGGTGCTGAGACGCACTACTACTTTGACCATAGCTCAGAAAGACATCAGTCTTTATCACAAAAGCTATGAAGAAGATGTAAGTCAAGCTCTAAAGCTAGCAAAGACCGCTCTCGTAAAGGCACAGACTTTTATGGATGAGAAGGCCGCAACAGAGAAAAGACATGAAGAGAACATGATGAGCATTCAACAAGAGTTGTCAAAAATGACTTCTGACCAACAACAAATCATCATGAAGTATAACAGTTTAAGCACTCTTGCTGAAAATTGCAATGAGTTTTATTCTCTGCACATCACACCGATGTTGCAATCCATGTCTAAGGGGGAAAAGAAGAGTACCAGAAAAAGAAACCAAACCCCTCCTGCTGTTGATGTGCCACTGCCCATAGAACCGCTTGTTGAAAAAGAGCAAAGTTCAAAAAGGCAAGCAGAATCTGAGTTGAATTCAGCAAGTACCAAAAAGAGAAAAATCGCTGCTGAAACTCAAGATTTTTGCCATACTGAAAGTCATCACAATCTGAATGAAGAAGATGATGAAGATGATGACAATCAAACAATAGCTCAAGCCATAAGAGCTAGACCCTTAACAGCCTTGACTCCGTCTGGCCACTCAAAGCATTTTTCGTCTGACTCTTCAGCAAGAGATCAAGACAATGCTAAGACAAGAAGAAGAAGGCAAAGACAGGAAGAAAAAAGGCTGGCCAGCATTGCTATTGGTTCCGGCATTGAATATACAAAGACCAGCAATGAGGAAACCACTCAGAATGTAATCAGAAACATTCATGGTTGCTGGATTTTAAAGCTGGAAGACTTGTTGGTGAATGAGTTCTTTCCTATAGCCATATTGAATCAAATGTTCAAATGGATTGAACTCAAGGTCCAAAGGAAGCAAAGGGAAGAATCCCTCCCAAGAAATATTGCTGGGAAATGGTTGAATCTTGAGGTCCAAGTAAGAAGAATTGCCATTGGTAAGACATATAAACAAGAACCAAATCTGATCAAACCACCTGGCATCGCTTACTACTCTGACCCAGTAACAAAGAAAACAAAGAAGAGACTTGGATTGATTCCTTATGAGTACTTCTATCTCACTGCTAAGGATCAAGAAGAAGATCTTCTCTGGCTAAGAAAGATTCATCCGAAAAGCATTTCAGATACACAGCTTCTCCATGCCAGCAATTGGGGCATGCATTTGTGGGTAACTCGCTACATGGAAATGAATGCTGAAAAGCATCATCACACTGCCTGCAAAAATGCAAGAATTATTCAACTACAAGTCCGTAGGCTTCTGGAAAACTACGAAAAGGACTGTGTTGAATTTACTGCACTTGCTGAGAAGAGTGTAAGAGAGATTTTGAGAAAATCCTCTGAAAGAGCTTAAGTCCCTGTAATAGTTTTTGTTAAAGTTTTTGTTTGCTGATTTTGTTTAAGTTATCTATGCTATTTCATGTAAACTTCTGAAAGATAACTATCAGCAATGAAACTTTTGACTCTTATTGGTTTTTGATTATGCAATTTACTTATGCTTACTGTTTAATTATTCAAGTATGCTTGCATTAATCAACTGATTTATTCACCATCAGAAACCTCTAAAAGGGTAACAATTAATTTAGCCATGGATTGCTAACATCAAAAAGGGGGCAATTTGTTAGGAAACTTGTAATTTTGATGAGCAATTAACCATGCTAAATTAAGGAAAGTCCAGTAACTAGTACTCTTAAAGTCCATAGGAATTTAGAATTTTAAGGACATTGTAAAAGAGGAACGTTTGCTGAAGACTTAGATTAGGTGCTAGATAAGTTATTTCTTTAGCGTATGATGTATTTTATTCTCTGAAAAGAAAATAACTTATTGATGCTATAGCTTATGATGTATCTTATTTTCTTAAATGAAAATAACCTATTGAAGCATTTGCTGACGATGTACTTTGTTTTTACAAAACAAACTACTGAAGCATTTAGAAACCACTCAGAATCTTGAAGATTATTGAAGATCTGAAGACTTGAAGAATTCAAAAGATCTGAAGACTTGAAGATTGCTGAAAGACTGGTATCTACAAAGGCACGCGTTGCTCAGAAAGTGGAAACTTCAGCAACAACATTACATAAGTGAAAATCTGAATGACAAAGTAGGTTGTGCTTGCTGAAACTGAGACTAACCACTTGCTGATGGAACATATGTGACCCCTTGCTGAAAGTACTTGAAATTGCGCTCCAATGTTACTGTTTGAATTCTATTCAAATATGCATTAAATGCAAAACTTACACGCGAAGGACATGAAGACTAGAAGACAAACAAGGACGCTGCTGAAAGTACAAAAGCAAGATAGTGACATGTTAAGGATCAAAAGCCTTGGAATTTAAATTCAAACGGCTCCTTTCTTGCACTATAAATAGAGGTCATCCGGCGAAGAGTTGAAGTGTGTCAACAACGTGATCATACTCTCACTTGTGCTTAAATTCACATACCTTCAAATACTCTTACTGCCATTGATCCGTTCCAAGACTTAAAGCTTGAAAAAGCTACTTGTGAAAAAGTAGAACAAACTCGGCTAAGAAATTAGTTAAGTGTTCTTTCTTTCGAACAAGAACAAGTCTTGACACCAGAAACAATCAAACTTGATTACTGAAAAGTATTCAAAGTTGTGTTTCTTAGATTACTTGTTATAACTGAATAAGTTATAATTAAGTTATCTCACCCCAAAACTCTCTAACTGAAAATACACCCTTTCAGGCGTGATATTCAGGGGGAACTTAATCGAGCATAGTTTTGCTGATTAAAAGTACCAAGTTTGGTGGAGAACAAGGTTACGTTCTCTAGATTAATGGAGACAAAGCAAGTGTTTTTTGGTTTCTGTTTGAATCGCTCTAGATAGGAGATTCTAAGGAACCTCAATCATATCTTAGTGGATTCAGTCCTAGAAAGGACAAAGTGGATTAGTTGAGAGATTACGCCACTCTCAGATACCACTATAAAAGTGTTTGTGTGATTTACCTACTGTACTTAGTTTTCAGCAAATCATATCTGTCTGTACACAGTCACTCACATCACTTGCTGAAACCTTTACTTACTGAAAGAGCACTTATTGTATCAAAGACTTCCGCTCTCTGATTTTAAGTATCAGCAAACCAAGCTACTTTAAAGTAACTTACGCTTGCTGAGAAAGTTAAGTATCAGCAAACTCATTACTGAAAAGTAATAAGTACTTGCTGAGAAAGTTTTAAACGACGAAAGTTTGAAAAGACTATTCACCCCCCCCCCCCTCTAGTCTTTTCTTGTTGTTTAAAGGGACCAACAACCTTTTTGCTGAACATACTTTTCAGTAAGTTCTTTTCTGGCAAGGTTCCTTCTAGCCCTAGAGTTTTGAGTTTTGTCAGAACTCTTAGGCTTGGTTTTTTCATCTCTTTGAAGTATCTTTGCTGACTTTGCTTATACTCATGAAAAAGTTGACTTTGCTTGGTTTTGAAACCGAGTCCACTTTTTGGAGAATGCTGAGATTTTGTCTCAGCAACCTTACTTGATTCAGGTTTGTCAGCAAAGGTCTTTTGATTACTTTTAGTAATCTTGCCTTTTGACTTAACAAATTGCTTTTCAGCAACTTGTTTGGCGGTATGCTTTACAACATCCTTTTTCTTTACAGTTTGCTTTTCAGCAACCTGTTTTCCTTTTAAAGTCTTGTTACTTTGAGTAGCAACAGCAGGCTTTACGGTCGTAGGTACTTGATTGCATTTTTCAGCAACCTTAGATTGACCAATCTGATAGAGTTCTGGTTGACCACTATCAGTTGCGCGTACAAAGGTAATTGGTGATTTGTCTTTACTCAAGATTATTACGTCATCACCTTCATACGTTGCACCTAAGCCTTCTTTCTAAGATGGATCTCTCAGATAAGAGTTTAGTTCCGTCAGCGTATTACTTGCATCGGCATAAGATTTGAAATTGATTTTCATCTTTTTCATTTCTTGTATTTGAGCAAGTAACTTTAGAATTGAGGACTGATATTCTTCCAATTCTATTGCCATTTGAGAATTCTTCTCTGTAGCTTCAGCAATCAACTTCTTGAGATGTAATATTTCAGCATCTTTGTTTTCTGACTCTTCTTTCAGCAATACGTACTTTTTAGTAGTTTTCTTGGTCAGAGTTTTAGCATTCTGTAGTTTCTCTTGCTGTTTGCTCAGAGTTTTCTCAAATCTTTCGATTTCTCCTTGAATTCTATCAAGGTCAATATCATCTTCACTTTCTGAGTCAGAATCAGAGGTAGGACTGTTTACCTGACCGGCCATGAGACAGAATTCGTAGTTTGACACATCTGGATAAGCTTCCATAGCTATTCCACAAACTTCCTTGCCGATCTCTACGTCAAGAGTGGCTTCTTCTTCTTCAGTGTCTGAGCTTTCTACCTCACTGTCTTCGGAGCTGGTATCAATGCACAACGCATCGATTTTTGCTTGAAGCTTCTTCTTTTCTTCAGCAATAAAAGCCATTTTGAACTTCTTCTTCTTTTCCGCAGATTTACCTTTCAGCAAAGGACAATTTTCTTTGAAGTGTCCAGGCTTTTTGCAGTAAAAGCAGAGATCATTTCCAACTGCTGGTTCTTCAGAAGAATTTGCCTGCTGAGTCTTCTTGTTGAGTGAGCTAGCCTCATTCTTGTATTTATGGTAGTTGTTACCAAGATGCTTTTTCAGCTTCTCTTTTGCTTTTCGCCTTTCAAGTTCCTTACTGATGAATTTCTTCATGTTTTTAACAACTAAAGCATTTTCATCAGCGCGCTCTTTATCATTCTTCTTTTCAGAAGATGACGGCTTTGCAGCAAGAGCAATGTTTTGCGATTTTTCAGCAAACACATTTTCTCTTTGCTTTGTCTCGTAGTTGACAGTAGCAAGATGAGAGAACAACTCTGTAGGTGTGATGTTTGGCATTCCTTGATTATAGTAGAAATTCTGAGTATGGATCCATTCTTGGTTCAGACTTCTGATAATGGTTTTCACCTTCTCAGAATCTGAGTAAAGATTTCCAACTCCTAAGGCAGCCATGTCACTTACTAGAGTTGTGAATCTGAAGTCCAAGTTTTCCAGTGACTCATTTGTACCTTGTTTAAAGTTCTGGAACTTTAAATTCAGCACTTCAAGTTTGTTTTCCTTGGTTTTATCAGATCCATCACAAAGATCTTGAACCATTTTCCAAGCTTCCTTAGCAGTTTTGGCACCCCACAGTTTGCACTGTATAGTATCTGGAGTTGATCGAATGATGATGTTTCTTGCTTGGCCATCAAGACGGAATCTCTTAGCTTCGCCGGAAGTCCATTCCTCTCTTGGTTTTGGAACGGTGATGTCAACCAGTTCTCCTAAGATAGTTTCCTTACCAGCGGGATCCGTGGTTTTGTGAGGAAAGCTTCTCTCAAGTTTAGTGATCTTGATAGGTCCATCATTAATGACCGTGACCATTTCATCACTAATGGCCTCAAGATGTAACATCATGTTGTTTCGCCATTTTTCATAGTTTTCCAGCTTCAGCAAGGGAGCTGATGAACGTGTCAGATTCAGTCAAATAAATTTGTAATTAGCCAAAGGCAATCCACAACTACAACGAAAACCGTAGTGTAGTAGTAGAATGACTCGAGTGTCGTTCTCTCATGTCTATGCTAGCTTTATCAAATCTAATTAAGAATATAAAACAGCAGATAGAAAGCAAATAGGGGGTTTCAAGCAGATAATGGAGATTGATGATAGTATGGTCCTTCTTAACATAATGGGTCGATAATCATGCATAAATTCCTCGGTCTTGCATAGAGATCTTTGAATCAATCTAGTGTCCTGTTGCAAGTATTAAGCACTACGAAGATAATATGGTCTGACTTGTCAACAACTAACGTCCTAAGGTGTTCCGTAATTATTCAACACTACGAAGATAATTGGTCTGATTGGTCGACAAGTGTCCAAGTGTGCATAATGATCAATACAACATACGAGAATTTTGGTTACAACTGATCAACGAAATAAAGCAATGACACGGAGTATAATGCGCGATATAGCCATTAGCATGATTATCTTCCCTCGCTAAGAATTCACATACTACCACCAACGATAAATTTAGCTACTCATAATAGGCATGCAATCAATAGCAATCATAGAAGAAAACATATTGAAAGAAGAATAAAATAAGTAGATAAAAACTGTAAGATACAAAGTTACCGAAGGTTGTCAATCTCCGGATGATTGCGATCCTACGCGCTCCAATCTGCTATGAAAAAGTATCCCCTAAACTATGGAACTCCCAGGACAGGCCCCGGGAAGTTCCTACCTAAAACTATAGAGAGAGGTGAGAAAGTAGGCTTGGAAAGATATGATTTTCGGAGAGAAAACTGAGCACTATATATAGGCCCCGAATTTACTCTAGGGCGGTTCGCCCCCCAGTATTTCGCGGAATTTCCGTGTTTTTCGACGCGGATTTGGATTTCTTCACCTTTTCGGACTCGGTTTATGACTTCTAGTAGCCTTCTAACCTCCAGATTTGGCCCCTAGACTCCAAATCCTATCCGGAAACCTTCAGATACTCCAAATAGGCTTCTGGAACACCAATTCCTTGTAGACTTCAATATAATTGCCCGAAAATCTCCGAATTTCAACCAAAACCTGTAAAATAAAATCTAAAGGGAAACGTGACACTATTCTAATAAAATGTACTAAAATATAGCTAAATTAACATAGAGGATAGCTAAATTAGGTGAAAAAGACTCGAATGAAAGTGTAAAATACACATTCATCAAACTCCCCAAACCGAACCTTTGCTTGTCCTCAAGCAACTAAGCTAGACTCTAATACAAAAAACATGCATGACTCAAAAATGGAGTTTCATGCCAAATAAAATGAACTAATCTAAAGAATCTACCAAATAACATATGAACAAAAACCATATAAATCAAAGCATGAATATAGGTTGAAGAATACCTCGATTGACTTATACACATCCACATAAGCACTTATGTCAAGACAAGATAGTCTCTCGTAACATTCTCTACCTGGACCTAGTCAGTGACGACGTAATGATGCATGCTAAGATACGAATGGTTGCCCCGTGCCTATGAAACTGAGGACTTACTGCTGTTCCACCATGTTAAGACTTTTCCTTAAAAGAGGTCGAACCAGTACTGGCTCTCATCAAACGAAGGAGTGTTCCCTATAAAAGATAACACTCCCCTATTCTACCCATCTCTCAAGTAAAGTCTTAAGCTATTCACCACTTCCTGAATGGCAGGACGAGGGTGGTCTAGAACAGATGACACTCAAGACAAAAAATATAAAAAATAGAAAAACACAATTACGAACAATACGAAAATTGGAAAAGACTCAAAACTTTGCTAAACTGCTATTTGGCTTTATTTTTTGGACCCTTCTTTGCTTTTTTGGGGTCTTCTTTTTTTTTCTTTTTTTTTCTTTCCAGATTCTTTTTCTTTTTCTCTTTTTTTCCTGGAATTTTTCTTTCTTTTTTTCGATTTTTTTCTAGCCAGCAGTAGCATAACAAAAAGAGAAACAAAATGACTCACACGACTTCCCCAAACCTATTCGAAAGAATAGGTTGGAGTACAAAATTCACGAAAAATGAAAAATAAACTCACGATACGAAAATGAAAAACAGAAACAAGTCTATGATGGTGTAACCCCCTCTCCAAACCTATTCGGAAGAATAGGTTATAAACAAAGGATCACACAACCTCACACTACCTCTTTCCTAGGCATTTAGCAATCTCGAAGCATGGTGAAGACTTGTTGCCTCTTAGGTATTTAATTACTCGGGAAATAACCATAAGACCCTAACATGCATCATCCTATTATAAAGGCCTTCGTGAACCGCAGTAGAGAAAACACCACTAAGTGATGTCGAGACTACCATGCTTAACTAAGTGCAATACATAAATGTGACAAGCCAAGCGAGAAAAACCTCAAACAAATTCATAGAGATGAAGCATACGATTAATGCCATAGCTAGTTGATCTACCCAATAAAAAAGTTCAAAAAATTCGGCAATAAACTCCATATAAAACATGCAAAACTATCCTAGGATGAATGCAACCTAAAAAATCTAAGAAAGCAGTAAACGTGCAGATGCAGACAAAGAACAAGATACTAATCGACACAAAACCAAACAAAACTTAACATCATGGTTCATATCCCATCCCCCTTACGATTCTTAAGCTAGCCCCCTAGCAAAAGAGAATGAGTAATAAGAAGTGATACTAGATGTTACCGAATGGTTTGGCCTCGGTCGGCTGAGAGTGGACAAGTGGAAGGACTAATCATCGGGATGGTAGTCCCCATAAAAGTCACTCCACATGTCATTCATGAGCTGATTGGACTGTCGTAGAGCTTCCTGCTGTTGCTGGATCAGCTGTTGCTGCTCCCACATGTGCTGCCTATCCTCTCGGCGGTGCTCCTCGAATATCTCCCAATCGCGGTTGTGCTGGACAATGTGCCTGTCGATGTCCTGTCGCATGGCCGCGTTGTTGGCATCAATCCTGTCGAAACGGTTGTCGAGGTAGGTACGGAATTCGGAGAAGTCAAATCCTCCAACCCCTGTGGTGCTCCAGCTGGTGCATGCGGTGCATGATGGACAAACGGAATATCTGGGATAGGGGCTTCGCCAACATCGTCCTCCATAGCATCCTCATGATCGGAATCATTTGGCTGGAATGGCCCTCCTACATCAGCAGCGGCTGCTGTGGGGTTCCTCAACTGATACCTGTTGAGTTGTACCTTGCCCAATTCCTTTGTGACCCCAAACTTGACAGCGTCCTATATCCCGCTCTATTCGTTGCGGACACAGGAATGTCAAGCCTCCTATCGGGGATGATCGACCTTCCTCCGTCGGCCATCTCCTCCTCTAGCCGTTGTCGCACCTCTATCACAGCGGCAGACAACTCGTACAAATCGTGAGATGGTTGGGAGCTTGATGCCACTCCCTTCCCCTTTTGCTAGAGCCGGCTCTACTTGTCCTCGGTGCCATGATTCCTACAAACAGCAATTAGTATCTTGTACGATGCAAAACAGACCTATGCATATGTAAATTAACGAGTGAACAAACGAGAAAAATTCTCAAAAATCCAACTCCTCAAAATCCAAAAGCCTAGTCTAGCTAATTCATTACGTAATATATCAATGTACCTACTACAATAACATATCACATTATGCTTTTGCTAACAACAAATGCCTTGAATCACAAGGTTCAATCCATATCATAAAAATCTCTTTCTAGCATAAATCCTCAATCTCAACTATTATGCATTCTCCTAATACATCCATCAATTTTATATCAATAAACACATGTTTAAACAAGGAATTAAAGCAAGAGAGACAATCTCCTAACAAGACATATATCATCCAATTAGCAAAATCTCAAATCATCAAACCAAGCCTAATTGAACATGTAATTGACAATGAATAACGAATCTAATCACATAAATCATCAACCCATACATCATACAAGCCTAATTGAAGCATAAATCAAAAAATCCCCAAATTGTAAAAATTAGGGTTCATGTGATAATACCTCAAATCCGGAAATTGAATGAGCTAGGAAGAAATTTGTTTGGATAGAATGAAAGAGCATACAACGGGATTCGAATGAAGCTATAGAACACACAAAATGATGGAGAGATGAAGAAGTTATGAAGATTTGAAGTTATTTTGAATATGGAGGAAATTTTGGAGTTTGGAGGATGAAAATGGAGGAAAATGGGGGTTTGGGGAAGAAACCCCCGATTTTAGTGTTCTGGAAGTGTGGGGCGATTCGCCCCCCACTTTTAGGTGGGAGACGAACGTTTTTTGAAAAAATAAAAATGCGATTTTAAGTCCCCGAATAAGTTTTAAGTCCCCGAAAAATCATTTTCCTCAAAAAAATCACTCGAAAAGTCGCACTCGAACACAACATAAGCACATACGACACAGAATCGAACAAATTCACATATGAAAAGCAAATTGTTCAAGTATGAATGCATGCAATAAAGCGGTAAAGAAAGCGATAAAAACCCCGGGTTGCCTCCCGGATAGCGCCATTGTTTAAAGTCTCTCTCCTGTCTTCGCCTATCTTTTCCTTCTGAGGGTACTAGACTTCCCCTTCATGATTCTCCTTCCCTTGCTTTGATCCTGTGAATAAGAGTGAACATAGACGTTAAGACCACTGTAATCAATACTGTTAGAAGTATCGGGTGGATCAGGTGGATCAGATATGGCTTGCAACACATGTTGCTTGCCATCCACTTCGATACTGCAAGTCCTTTGGTAGATGTCCATCACTGAGCGTATTTTAGTCAAGAATGTTCGTCCTAAGAGTATGACATCCCCCGTTCCTGGTGCTGATGTTGGCATAATTACAAAATCGGTGTGGACAGAGGCTTCACCAATTTCGACTAATACATTCTTCACAACGCCTTCGGGTTTCACAAGGGATCCATCCGCCAGTTGCACAATAGCCTTATGTACAGTTAATTCTCCAAGGTTACTCTTCTCGAAAACGTTCAAAGGGAGCACATTAGAGTAGGATCCAGTGTCTAGTGTGGCTCGGACATCATCAAGCTCCCCAATCCCGACCTTCACATCGAAACTTTGAGGGAGTGGCTCGGGATCCTCTTGCTCCTCTTCACTCTTGTTAGTACCAAGGTCCTTTTCTTCTTCTTCGGCCTGCGGGGGCAGTTCCCTCTTGCAACTCTCGCACTTAGCAACCTTCTTGATGGTGATTTCAACAGGTAGATCACCCACTAAGTTAATGGACTATGACTTCTCAGTGTTGCTAGGCAGTTTGCCTTGCTCCCTACTTGCTCCTCGGTTGATCAACTCTTGCAATTTTTGATGGGCAAGCCTAGTGCTCTCTTCCAACTTATCAAGCCTTACCCTAGTCTTCTCGGAATCTTCTTCATAATGTTTGACAAAACTTTGTGTGTGATCAACCATCTTCTGCAAGTTCTCCATCAGTAGAGCCGACTTCGACTTCGGTGGCTCTTTCGGAGCGGGGTTTTCGCAGTGATCATTACCATAGTTCAGCCTACTACGGTCTTGGTTAGGTCCATAAGTTTGGTTAGCCGGTGCATATCCTTGATTGTTACGGTATCCTCTTCTCCAAAATCCACCTCGAGGATTCCTACCGTCTTGTCCGTAGCTAACTTCCTGAGTACCAAACTCTGTAGCAAAGGCTTCTTCTTCTCCTCCTTGAGCCCAGTTGCCATCTTCGTATGCCAGTTCCGATCTAAACATATGAGCCCCATGCCCATAGTTCTTGCATATTCGGCATACTTTGTTCGAAACAGTTGTTCCGGTGGCGCTCTTGAGGACTTGCTTCAATTCGTTGGTAAAGCACTCGAATTGATCCCCATTCCCCCTGTACATAGGGGCTTCTTGAGTCGGTGGAGCTTCAGGTCCACGTCTTCTAACCATTGCTCTTGGGTCCTTGAACTGCGAACCCTTAGCAAGCCTTTCGAAAACTGCCCAGACGGCTTCTGCGGTTTCCTCCCAAATATTGCCTCGGCATTGGAAATCCACCACTTGTTAGTTCTCGAAGGTTAGTCCATTGTAGAAGTGTTGGACTAGGTCAGAGAGTTCAAAACCATGGTGAGGGCACTTGTTCGTGAGATCTTGGAACCTCTCGAACGCGGTGTAGATGGTCTCATCATAGTCCTGCTTGAATCCAGTGATTTTCGCCTTAAGCGCGGTAGTCAGAGTGTGTGGGAAGTATTTCTCCATGAAAGCTGAAAAAACCTTTTCCCAAGTGTCCAGCGAGCCTGCTGGAAGAGAGCTCAGCCATGACTTGGCTCTGTCGCCAAGTCCCATAGCAAAAACCTTCATCCTTAACTCATCCGTTGTTATGTCAGCTCCGGGTCGTGGGAGTTGGTTGACGAAATCATCGATATCGTGCAAGTACCCCATCACATCTTCCCTTGATAAGCCATAGAACCTCGGAAGTTGTTGGAATGCGTGGTTCTTGATCTCCAGATCTCGGGTTGCAGACGAAAGAACTATCGCTGGTCCCCTCATACGATCCTTGGTGGGTTGTACCCATGCCTTCAGTGGTCTAGCTTCTGCCATTCCGTCGATTTCCTTGAATAGACTAATTAGAGATTCAGAGAAATCGGTTTCCTCTATTTCCTCTAGTGCGCGCCTTTCAAGTAGTCGCCTTCTTTGGTGGTAGACTCTATCGATCTCAACAATTGAATTAGCAAGCGGTGTTACTGCAGAACGTGTATGCGGCATACACTATCTGTGACAGACTTGGAAAGGTGGTTAGAAACAAACTAGGAAAGTAGAGAGAGATTAAAAAGGAAAACTAAAACTAAAAGAATTAGGAATCTAAAGCTGTAAATATAAACAAATTAAACAGAAAAAAGGAGTATAGTCCCCGGCAACGGCGCCAATTTGATGAACGTGTCAGATTTAGTCAAATAAATTTGTAATTAGCCAAAGGCAATCCACAACTACAACGAAAACCGTAGTGTAGTAGTAGAATGACTCGAGTGTCGTTCTCTCAGGACTATGCTAGCTTTATCAAATCTAATTAAGAATATAAAACAGCAGATAGAAAGCAAATAGGGGGTTTCAAGCAGATAATGGAGATTGGTGATAGTATGGTCCTTCTTAACATAATGGGTCGATAATCATGCATAAATTCCTCGGTCTTGCATAGAGATCTTTGAATCAATCTAGTGTCCTGTTGCAAGTATTAAGCACTACGAAGATAATATGGTCTGACTTGTCAACAACTAACGTCCTAAGGTGTTCCGTAATTATTCAACACTACGAAGATAATTGGTCTGATTGGTCGACAGGTGTCCAAGTGTGCATAATGATCAATACAACATACGAGAATTTTGGTTACAACTGATCAACAAAATAAAGCAATGACACGCAGTATAATGCGCGATATAGCCATTAGCATGATTATCTTCCCTCGCTAAGAATTCACATACTACCACCAACGATAAATTTAGCTACTCATAATAGGCATGCAATCAATAGCAATCATAGAAGAAAACATATTGAAAGAAGAATAAAATAAGTAGATAAAAACTGTAAGATACAAAGTTACCGAAGGTTGTCAATCTCCGGATGATTGCGATCCTACGCGCTCCAATCTGCTATGAAAAAGTATCCCCTAAGCTATGGAACTCCCAGGTCAGGCCCCGGGAAGTTCCTACCTAAAACTATAGAGAGAGGTGAGAAAGTAGGCTTGGAAAGATATGATTTTCGGAGAGAAAACTGAGCACTATATATAGGCCCCGAATTTACTCTAGGGCGGTTCGCCCCCCAGTATTTCGCGGAATTTCCGTGTTTTTCGACGCGGATTTGGATTTCTTCACCTTTTCGGACTCGGTTTATGACTTCTAGTAGCCTTCTAACCTCCAGATTCGGCCCCTAGACTCCAAATCCTATCCGGAAACCTTCAGATACTCCAAATTGGCTTCTGGAACACCAATTCCTTGTAGACTTCAATATAATTGCCCGAAAATCTCCGAATTTCAACCAAAAACTGTAAAATAAAATCTAAAGGGAAATGTGACACTATTCTAATAAAATGTACTAAAATATAGCTAAATTAACATAGAGGATAGCTAAATTAGGTGAAAAAGACTCGAATGAAAGTGTAAAATACACATTCATCAGGAGCGTCTCCTAAAGACATCCTGTCAGCAAAAGACTACCAAACTGATCAACTGAGAGTGATTTACGGAAAGCACCTAAGGGGATCTAGGTTCAGTGCTAAAGGTTAAAGAACCTCTAGCTCTGATACCACTTGTTGGTCCCTTTAAACAACAAGAAAAGACTAGAGGGAGGTGAATAGTCTTTTCAAACTTTCGTCGTTTAAAAACTTTCTCAGCAAGGGCTTATTACTTTTTAGTAATGAGTTTGCTGATACTTAACTTTCTCAGCAAGGGCTTATTACTTTTCAGTAATGAGTTTGCTGATACTTAAAAACAGAGTGCGGAAGTCTTTATACAATAAGTGTTTTTCAGTAAGTGCTAGTTTCACCAAGTGAGCAGAGTGACAGTGTACAGATAAATAAGCTTGCTGAAAACTAAATGCAGTAAAGTAAATCACACAAACACTTTTATAGTGGTATCTGAGAGTGGCATAATCTCTCAACTAATCCACTTTGTCCTTTCTAGGACTGAATCCACTAAGATAAGTTTGAGGTTCCTTACAACACCTATCTAGAGCGATTCTACAGAAACCAAAGCACACTTGCTTCGTTTCCAACCTAACTATAGAACGAAACCTTGTTTTCCACCAAACTTGGGACTTATAATCAGCAACACTATGCTTGATTAAATTCCCCCTGAATTTCACGCCTGAAAAAGGGTGTTTATCAGTTAGAGAGGTTTGGGATGAGATGACTTGATTATAACTTATTCAGCTAAAACAAGTAATCTAAGAAACAAAACTTTGAATACTTTGTAGTAAACAAGTTAAGTTGTTTCTGGTGTCAAGACTTGTTCTTGTTCGAAAGAAAGAAAACTTAACTAATTTCTTAGCCGTGAATGTTCTACTTCTTCACAAGTAGCTTTTTCAAGCTTTTCTTTATTTGTCTTCTAGTCTTCATGTTCTTCGCATGCTTACTTTTGCATTTAATGTTCATTTGAATGAAATTCAAATATGAACGTTGGAGCGCAAATGCAAGTACTTTCAGCAAGAAGGTCACATATGTTTTTCAGCAAGTGGTCAGTCTCTGTTTCAGCAAGCACAACCTACTCTGTCATATAGATTTTCACTTATGCAAGCTGTTGCTGAAGTTTCCACTTTCTGAGCAACATGTGCCTTTGTAGATACCATCTTCAGAAATCTTCTTTAGTCTTCGGTCTTCGAAATCTTCAAGTTTTTGAACGGTTCTAGTGCTTCAATAGTTCGTTTGTGTAAACAAAGTACATCATCAGCAAAACTAAAGCACCTAACTAGTACCTACACTAAGTCTTGAGCAAACGTTCCTCTTTTACAATGTCCTTAAAATTCTAAATTCCTATGGACCTTAAGAGTACTAGTTACTGGACTTTCCTTAATTTAGCATGGTTAATTGCTCATCAAAATTACAAGTTTTCTAACAGCTGTTCACAAAGCATACCAAGAAGATGATGATGCCTTGCTTGCTGCGAGTCCACTCGACATTGGCAAAGTACTGACTACTATGTTGAGACGTGATGAACGCGAGATTTGTCAGGTCCCGGTTCAGTCAAATGAATTTGTTATTTAGCCAAAGGCAATCCACAACTACAACGAAAACCGTAGTGTAGTAGTAAAATTACTCGAGTGTCGTTCTCTCAGGACTATACTAGCTTTATCAAATCTAATTAAGAATATAAAACAGCAAATAGAAAGCAATAGGGGTTTTCAAGCAGATAATGGAGGTTGGTGATAGTATGGTCCTTCTTAACATAATGGGTCGATAATCATGCATAAATTCCTCGGTCTTGCATAGAGATCTTTGAATCAATCTTGTGTCCTTGTTGCAAGTATTAAGCACTACGAAGATAGTAGGGGTCTGACTCATCAACAACTAACGTCCTAATGTGTTCCGTAATTATTCAACACTACGAAGATAATTGGTCTGATTGGTTGACAAGTGTCCATGTGTGCATAATAATCAATACAACATACGAGAATTTTGGTGTTCAACTGATCAACGAAATAAAGCAATGACACGGAGTATAATGCGCGATATAGCCATTAGCATGATTATCTTCCCTCGCTAAGAATTCACATACTACCACCAACGATAAATTTAGCTACTCATATTAGGCATGCAATCAATAGCAATCATAGAAGAAAACATATTGAAAGAATATAAAATAAGTAGATAAAAACTGTAAGATACAAAGTTACCGAAGGTTGTCAATCTCCGGATGATTGCGATCCTACGCGCTCCAATCTGCTATGAAAAAGTATCCCCTAAGCTATGGAACCCCCAGGACAGGCCCCGGGAAGTTCCTACCTAAAACTATAGAGAGAGGTGAGAAAGTAGGCTTGGAAAGATATGATCGCAACTATATATAGGCCCGAATTTCTTCTGGGGCGGTTCGCCCGGTGATGGGGCGGTTCGCCCCACAGTGTAAACGCGGAATTTTCGCGTTTTCGACGCGGTTTTGGATTTCTTCACCTTTTCGGACTCGGTTTATGACTTCTAGTAGCCTTCTAACCTCCAGATTTGGCCCCTAGACTCCAAATCCTATCCGGAAACCTTCAGATACTCCAAATATGCTTCTGGAACACCAATTCCTTGTAGACTTCAATATAACTGCCCGTAAATCTCCGAATTTCAACCAAAACCTGTAAAATAAAATCTAAAGGGAAACGTGACACTATTCTAATAAAATGTAATAAAATATAGCTAAATTAACATAGAGGATAGCTAAATTAGGTGAAAAAGACTCGAATGAAAGTGTAAAATACACATTCATCAAGACGCACTACTACACTTACCATAGCTCAGAAAGACATAAGTCTACATCACAAAAGTTATGAAGATGATGTTAGTCAGGCACTCAAGCTTGCTAAAAGCGCATTGACAAAGGCTCAGGCTATACTTGAAGAAAAAGTCAACAATGAGCGATGACATGAGGAGAATCTGGCTTTTATTAAATAAAAATTGTCTAAGCTAACTACTGATCAGCAAGACATGATTCTTAATACAACAGCCTAAGTACTCTAGCTGAAAACTGCAATGAGTTTTTCTCTTTACACATCAGACCAATGATGCAATACATGTCTAAGGGGGAAGATTCTAGAAAAAGAAAGTCTTCAAGAGACAAATCAACTAATCCCTCTGAAGCTGAAGCTCCATTAAAGCTGCCTGGACCGCCTCGCAGAGAACCTCTTTCTAAAACAGAGCAAAGTTCTAAGAAAAGAGTTGAAACACATTCTGAGAGAAGTTCTGCAAATCCTAAAAGGAGAAGAACTTCTGCTGATACTCAAGAATTCTGTCACACTGAAAGTCATCAAGACATTAATGAAGATGATGATAATGATGATGACCAAACAATAGCTCAATCTATAAGGGCCAAGCCTCTTTCTGCCTTAACTCCATCTGGCCAATCTAAACACTTCTTTTCTGACTCCAGATCTTCAGCAAAAGATCATGATAATGCTAAGTCAAGAAGAAGAAAGCACAGACAGGAAGAAAGAAGGCTAGCTAACATTGCCATTGGCATTGGCATTGATTACACAAAGACTAGCAATGAGGAAACCACTCAGAATGTGATCAGAAACATTCATGGTTGCTGGATCATAAAGCTGGAACACCTTTTGGCCAATGACTTCTTTCCAACTGTTGTACTGAATCAAATGTACACTTGGATTGAATTGAAAGTCACAAGAAAAGAAAGGGATCCTCCTCCCTACCCAAGGAACATTGATGTGAAATGGCTGAATATTGAGATCTTGGTAAGAAGAACTTCCATCAGCAAGAAGTTAAAACAAGAGTCGGATTTAATCAAGCCGATGGATGTTGCTTACTATAGTGATCCCATAACCAAGAAGTCCAAAAAGAAATATGGCTTGATTCCTTATGAGTACTTTTATCTCACTGCAAAGGATCAAGAAGAAGACCTTCTCTGGTTAAGGAAAATTCATGCCAACAAGGGAATTTCAGACACTCAACTACTACATGCTAGCAATTGGGGCATGCACTTGTGGGTAATACACTACAAAGAGATGAATGGTGAAAACCATCATTATACTGCCTGCAAGAATGCAAGAATTATTCAACTTGAAGTCCGTAAGCTACTTGAAGATTACGAGAAGGACTGTGTTGATTTCACTGCTCTTGCTGAAAAGAGTGTAAAAGATATTCTTAGAGAATCCTCTGCTGGAATAGTCTAGTCCCTTGGAAAGCTTTGTTTTGTTTGCTGATTACATTAGTTATCTATGAACTTTCTTGTAAACTTACTGAAAGATAACTATCAGCAATGAACTTTTTGACTCTTATTGGTTTTTTATTATGCAAACTATTTATGATTACTGTTTTATTATTCAAGTATGCTTGCATTAATCAACTGATTTATTCAACATCAGGAACCTCTAAAAGGGTAACAATTAATGTCGCCATGGATTGCTAACATCAAAAAGGGGGAAATTTGTTAGGAAACTTGTAATTTTGATGAGCAATTAACCATGCTAAATTAAGGAAAGTCCAGTAACTAGTACTCTTAAGGTCCATAAGAATTTAGAATTTTAAGGACAATGTAAAAGAGGAACGTTTGCTGAAAGACTTAGTGTAGGTACTAGTTAGGTTCTTTCGTTTGCTGATGATGTACTTTGTTTTTACAAACGAACTATTGAAGACCTAGAACCGCTCAGAAACTTGAAGATTCGAAGATTGAAGACTAAGAAGAATTTTTAGAAAGGTATCTACAACGGCACATGTTGCTCAGAAAGTGAGATTTTCAGCAACAGCTCGCATAAGTGAAAATCTATATGACAGAGTAGGTTGTGCTTGCTGAAACTAAGACTGACTACTTGCTCACAGCATATGTGACCTCCTTGCTGAAGAGTACTTGCATTTGTTAGTAAAAGTGAGAAAAATTGCCTCTAAGGCTAAGCAGCGGATGTTTAAAAAAAAATTAATCTCACTAAACTGATATGACTATATTCGTTTATTAAACTAGAAGAAATCACTTACGTGTCCTCCAGTAGATCAGCAAATTCACCGGGTAGCTGTTCCTCAATCTCCAGACAAAGCCTTGCAATCTCCTCGTCCGGCTGGTTGATTTCTTCTTCGTCAGAGATGAAATCTTCGTCAACAAAATCTCCAAGATGGCTCATCAACAGGTTGATTAATTCCTTCGACCTTGGTATCCACGGGCAGTGATTTCTATCAAGAACGCTAGGATGTTCTTCTGTTTTGAGCTAATAGAGAGAGAGAATATTTTCTGAATATCAGAAAGTATTTTACGTATGTTGTGAATAAAGACTAATATTCTTTCTTTCTGATTTAGTCAGTAAGTTGGTTCAGAAAATCACGTAAGACTTTTTACCAAGTAAATCTTATTGACTAGGAGACTTCAAAAGTCATCAACTAACCAAAAAAGAGATAATAATTAATTATCTCAGTCAAAACAAGAAAAGAATAAGTCAAAAGAAGAAAAAGGAAGAGAGAGTCACGTGGGGACAGCTGAAAGCTGTCCCCAACCGTTTCACATGGCGCGTGCAGTGCACGCGCCATTTGACACTTGCCTGGCGCGTGCATGGCACGCGCCAGGCCTGGCAAACAGCTGGGCCGCTCGGCCCAGCTGATTGCTGGTCTTCTTTCTCTTCTTGGCTCTTCTTGGGCTGCTCAATCCCGCCCAAGTGCGCTAGTCTTCAATTAATTAATCAAATCCAATTCAATTCAATTAATTATATTTCTAAAATATATTTCACATATAATAAATTAATATTAATCTAATTAATAATAATTCTATTATATATTTTGTATAATAATTTAATATTAATTTAATTAATATTTAATCCAATATACATAGCACGTTTGTAGAAACACCACCTTGAAGTGTGACCTATAGGGCCTTGCATATTAAGCAACAATCAAATTAAGGTCATAATAAATTCCTAGACAATTTATCAGACAATATTAATATGCAAGGAACGTTTGTGAGGAAAACAAACCACCTGTAGCGTAAGGCACTTTGATGATACGGTCCCTTCATTCACGAATACTCGAATGATTCTAGAATATGGTTATGTGTCTATTCTAATAACTTCATTCATTGTCTCTCAATCTTATTAGTCGATCTATGAATTATGTCCAAATATCATTTTGACATATTCGCATACGGTGGCCACCGGTTTTGTGATCGCACTAAATATGAGAAGTGAGTATTCTCTCCTAGTATCTATTACGGAGGAATGTATCCTATCTTGGCCCAATCACTCACACCATATGCTTCCTAATGTACCCAACACATGTCGTATCTACCCTACTTTAAGAGTGCAAATGTTGCGCATGGTCAAAGTACATTATTCCACATATGATGTAGTATTGGCCTCAAGTCTAAGGACTACTAACATCACCCTACACACCGATACTACCATAGACACTTAAATAGCTTTACCAATTGATTTCTCGGTCGGGTATGCCAACACTCTCCAAAGTGTCCGTATGTTCATTATGAATAACCAAGTTCATTCGTAGCAGTGAGACCTACTACATCCTCGAAGGATCTAATGCAACATATGCTAGCTTCAATCGCATCATTGATATCCCGTATCTCAATGATTTTCAGCTAGTGGCTTATTTTAGGACTTAATTATTGACACACAAGCTCCCACGAACTTGGTGATTACCTTAAGTCCTTGGGAACATTTTATCGAATAATTCAAACAACCAAATAATATATTCATAAAATGTAATGCCAATTGTATTTAATAATGTATAGATAAACGAACATAAATAAATAACAATAACTGAATGTGATCAAGTACATATCGTCCCTATCATAGGTTGTCTCTAGGACATATATACTTTCAATCTCCCACTTGGCCTAGAGCCAATCACCTACGTGTCTAACACCTATGTTGTTGAAATGTCTAACATGTTTGTCAATGTTCAACACTTTGGTGAAAGGATCTTCCACATTTTCCTCAATGGAAACTCGTTCTATAGATACTTCTCCTCTAGCTATCATCTCTCTAATTAGATGATACTTCCTAGGTACATGCTTATTCTTGTTAGTGGATCTTGGTTCCTTTGCTTGTGCAACAGCGCCTTCGTTGTCGCAGTAGACCGTTATAGGACTACTATTAGGAACTACCCCTAGTTCCTTTAGGAATTCTGAAATCCAGACAGCCTCCTTTGAGGCTTCTGCAGCAGCAATGTACTCGGATTCGGTCGTAGAATCAACCAAGGTGGATTGCTTTGAACTCTTCCAAGTGACGGCTCCACCATTGAGTGTAAACACATACCCAGTTTGTGATTCGTAGTCGTCTGGGTCAGATTGGAAACCAGCATCGACATAACCACTCATACCTGGACTCTGTTGGTGTCGACAAGTACAGCTAAGCGCATATGCCACATCTGGCCTTGTACAATTCATGGCATACATGATAGATCCAATAGCTGATGCATATGGGATTCTTTTCATGTGTTCGATCTCCTCATCTGTAGAAGGACTATCCTTCGTAGTGAGAGCAACGCCATGTCTAGCTGGTAAGAAACCTTTATTGGATCTATCCATATTAAAGCGTTTCACTATTTTGTCGACATATGTGGACTGTGACAACCCTAACAATCTTCGAGATCTATCCCTATGGATTTTGATTCCAAGAATGTAACAGGCTTCACCTAAGTCTTTCATCGAGAAAGTCTTAGATAACCACTCCTTTGTGGATCGTAACATTTGGACATTGTTTCCCATGATTAATATGTCATCAACATATATAACCATGAAAACAATTCCAGCATCGCTGCGTTTAACATAAACGCATGGATCTTCCGCACATCTGATGTAGTCAAACGATTTGACTGCTTCATCAAAGCGAATATTCCAACTCCTTGAGGCTTGCTTTAGTCCATAAATGGATCTCTTTAGCTTGCAAACTAATTTGGGATTTGACTTAGATGTAAAACCTTCAGGTTGTATCATATACACCTCTTCCTCGAGATTTCCGTTAAGGAAAGCAGTTTTCACATCCATTTGTCAAATCTCATAATCATAGTATGCTGCTATAGCAAGTAAAATTCGAATAGACTTAAGCTTGGCTACTGGTGAAAAAGTTTCGTCATAATCGATACCATATCGTTGACTATAACCTTTCGCCACCAGTCTAGCCTTGTATGTCTGTATGTTGCCATTAGCATCAGTTTTCCTCTTGAAAACCCATTTGCAACCGATAGGTCTAATCCCTTCTGGTGCATCAACCAAGTCCCATACTTGATTCTCATACATTGAGTCTATTTCGGATTTCATGGCTTCTTGCCACCTGCTTGAATCAATGTCCAACATTGCTTCTTTGTAAGTCTTAGGGTCATCTTTGTGAGATAAGTCAAGTTCAAACTTGTCATCTTCCAAGAGTAAACTTATCTTCTTGGAAGCTTTCACTTCTAACCTTTTAGACCGACGGAGTGCGGGTTTGTTTGGCTGTATCCTGATTGTGAGATGGTTCAACTTGTTCAGTCTGTTGAACAGTTGAAGGCGGGTCAGATGCCACAGTTGCACGTGGTTCAGGTGCAACGGTTGCAACTGTATCCTGGGGAGTTGGTTCCGACATGACATGTTGTACCGTTCCAGTCGGTTCAGTCAATGTCGGCTTGGTAGGGGCATTTTGGGAATTATTCAAGTTTCCTAAAATGCTCCCACTGGCTAGCAGATATCTTCCCATAGATGTGCTCGAGCCATAAGATCCTCCTTGAGCTCCCACTGAATCATTGTCATAACTATTTGACAATTCATTAACCTCAATGTTATTTTCTTGTTCTTGGATTTCCTTGAGTTCTATCTCATTTCTACTATGTTGCTTGAAGACATAATCATCTTCCAGAAAGGCAGCCTGTCTGGAAACAATGATGTTATGTTCCTCAGGCAGATAGAAGTAGTAACCCTTGGTTTCCTTAGGATATCCAATAAAATAACATTTCTCACTTTTGGGTTCCAGTTTCCCTGCGAGCATTATTTTCACATATGCTGGACAACCCCAGGCATGCATATGTGAAAGACTTGGCTTCTTGCCATACCATAACTCATACGGTGTTTTCTCGACTGATTTGGATGGAACCCTATTCAAAATATAGATTGAGTCTAGTAACGCGTATCCCCATAAGAAGATTGGAAGAGTTGTGAAATTTGGATCTTACCATGTCTAACAAAGTTCGATTTCTCCTCTCAGAAACACCATTCATTTGTGGTGTTCCTGGTGGAGTCCATTGTGATTGAATTCCATTAAACTTTAAGTAATCCAAAAATTCCTTATTTAAGTATTCTCCTCCTCGATCTGATCGAAGAGTCTTAATACTTCTTTCAAGTTGTTTCTCTACTTCAACCTTATATTCTTTGAATTTCTCAAAAGCTTCAGATTTGTGTTTCATAAGATACACATAGCCAAACCTAGAGAAATCATCAGTAAAGGTTATGAAGTAAGAATACCCACCCCTAGCTTGAGTTTTAAAAGGTCCACACACATCAGAGTGAACTAACTCAAGTACTTGTTTAGCACGAGTACCTTTTCCGGAAAAAGGTTTCTTGATCATTTTTCCTTTAAGACATGATTCACAATTCACATATGATTCAAAATCAAATGGTGCTAAATAGTCTAACTTTCTTAACCTTGCAATTCTTGTCTCATTAATGTGACCAAGTCTACAATGCCACAAGTAAGTGATATTTCTTGAATTATCAAACTTTGGTCGTTTGTTTTGTATATGAAATAAATTATGTCTACATTCAAGTAAGTACAAACCATTCATAAGAGGAGCATTTCCAATATCAATACCATTATGCGAAAAATAACAATTATTATTGGCAAAACGGAAGGAAAACCCTTCATTGTCTAACATAGGAATGGAAATAATGTTTCTTACAATAGAAGGAACGAAATAACAATTATTCAATTCTAAAACAAAACCCGAGGGTAAATTTAATCTATAAGTTCCAACACGTAGAGCAGCAACGGACGATCCATTTCCTACGCGTAGATCAATTTCCTTTGGTCTAACCTTTCGGCTATCAATGAGCCCCTGCAAATTGTTACAAATGTGTGAGCCACAAGCAGTATCTAATACCCAACAATTCGAGTTTTGTGTAGACATATTTATCTCAATGACAAACATACCTTGATGGGAACCAGATGCACCATGCGTGGTCACAACCCCATCAGCAATTGCCTTTGGGCAGTCTCTCTTCCAGTGTCATTTCTGCTTGCAGTAAAGACACGTCTCCTTCTCCATGTTCACCACCTTCTTCTAATTTCCAGCCTTACGCTTAAAAACCTTAGCCTTAGGTCCAATCTTTGGCTTCTTGGTTTGCTTAGTCTTACCCTTTGAGCCATAGCCCTTAGAGTGAGCCTTCGCAGATGATCCAACCAACATAACAGACTTCCTCTTAGGTTTGAGCCTGTTCATAGGTCTTAAGCATATTATGGACTTCAGGAAGTGTAGCATCCTTGGCATTCATATTATAATTCATGATGAATGTGGAATATGAATCCGGCAATGATTGAAGGATGATGATGACTGAAACACGATTCTCAAATTTGATTCCAGCAGTTGCCAGTTTCTCAATGAGTCCAATCATCTTGAGCACATGTTCAGACACATTCCCTCCTTCAGACATCCTCATTTTGAAGATTTCTCTAAGAAGATCAAATTCAACACTATTAGAAACAGTTCCAAAGAGGCTTTTGAGGTGCACGAGCATTTCATATGGCATCATGTTTTCATGTTGCCTTTGCAGCTCCATAGTCATTGCAGCTAGCATAACACACTGTGCATTAGCAGCATCATCTTTGTGCTTCTGGTGAGCAACTTTGTCAAACTTAGCAAGCTCAGCAGCAACAGTAGGAGGAGTGGGGATTGGTTCGTACAAGACGTACTCAATTTTCTCTTGCCTAAGAACCAAACGAATGTTACGGATCCAATCCATAAAGTTTGGACCAGTAAGAGTGCATTTCTCCAAGATCATTCTTATGGATAAATTGGCCATCTTTTCAGACCTAGAGAAGTAAATAAATAAAACTGAAATTAATACTCTAAAATAACTTCTATGATCACAATGAGCGACTAAATAAACTAGGACTTTAGCTTTATTCAGTTCTCACTATTTTCACATACTCCTGACCCCTTTAGAGAGTACGAACCATCATTTTATAATAGTTGTAGTGAGCCAAGATCCATGCTTGCACTATTATAGGCCCATCTATGGCTGATCACTATAATAACCAAACAGGTAGGTCTCCAAACCAATTGTACAATACAACTCTTGGTTGATCAAAATCATTTTGATCGATGTCCTCAAAATACGTCTGACGCTATGGCGACTCGACATAATTCAAGTAAGTCATAACCATCATACGCCACCAACAATGGCCCTATGAAGGCAACTTTCTTACGACAAACGGAGTAAGCACTATGGTGCATATTACCCACGAGATTAGTAAGTCCATTTAACCTTCAATTATGATGGGTGACATCATGCGATTTAATCGAGATTTAAATTAATTGGGGAACATTTAATGGGGTATTTAATCGCTTGACCAAGATCCCTAACATGCATCACATAATGGGTGCCGCCTACCCAAGGCTCATGCAATGCGGTCCAACAAGTAATGAGTGTCGCCTACTCATACATATCAATTGCGGACTAGCAAGTAATGGGTGCCGCCTACCCATGCATATGACAGATGCGGTCCGGAAACTAATGGGTGCCGCCTACCCATACAATAAAAGCGGACTAACGATATTTAAATATAATATTTAAATATTAAATTGCTCATGTAGACATTCAATACATGTGATACAACCAAGTTGGTGCATATAAGTAGTTGTTGTGGATTATTATCATTATATGTAAGTCAAAATCTAATTAATAAATTCTCTAAGAATTATCAAAACATTTAAAACAAGTTTTAATAATAATATAATCTTCCAAAGCATTACATTACTATTAAAATGTAGTTTATAAACTATTTATAAACTAACAAACATGTTACTAAATATTATAAACTTATATTTATGACTCTAAACATTTTAATCACTTTCCAAAAGTGTTAAGAGGGTTTAAATATAATTTATAAACCATTTATAAATTAAATAACAAGTTTCTAAAACTCCAGGGACCTCTTTATAATTCGCAGAAAGTTAAAATTAAGTTTCTGGGTCAATTTGAAAACATTCAGCAAATTCTAGGGTCAATTCGCAACAATCAGAAGTTCAAGGGCTTGAGCCCCAATAAGACAGAAACTGTCAATTTGGGACACAAGTCCATGGAGTCTTCCTTCTTGACTATTAGCAACTCACATATTTTCTGCAATTTTTCAATTAAGTCCCTGTAACTAAGAAAAGTTTCCAAAACCTTTAATCTTCATTTCAACTTCGAATTCAAGGTCCAAATCGTGTTCTAAACATCATATGTCATCCAAGATGAACTCGCAAGCATTCAATTCCCAGAAAAAAAGAAAAACAATTTTTTTTTTTTTTTTTTTTTTTTTTTTTTTTTTTATAAACGTCCAATCGGGTTGAACGGAATCAACCCAATCGATTCCGTTCGACCCGGTTCTTGCTTGCTTCATCCTTCCCATGTTCCAATGACTCTTCTCCATATGGTTTTGGTTTGATTCGAGGTTTATGTTTACAAAGCTTGAAATCACCATTAATGGAGTTTCAAAGCTCCATAACCCATAAACCAAATCAACCTTGTTACTTGAGGGACATAGAAGAAGAGATTGAAACGAGGAAGATGAAAGACGATGATAAGGAGCCAAGCTCCGGTGGAGTACCATCTCCACCTTGCCGGTTACTGTTCCAGCGTGAGGATGGAGTCGACTGACTCCATTCTCCATTTTTTATTTTTATTTTTTTTTATTTTCCCTTTTCTATTTATCTAATAAATGAATCTGGAAAAATAAAATATGAATGTGATTTATTTCCTTTCTTTAAATCTAATATGAAGAATCTGGAAATAAAATACATACAGTAAAAAACCCATCTTTCTTTTCTTTAAATCCAATTAAAAATATTAAAATTTTATATATTTTACATACATATAATAATCCACAACAACAGTAAATAAAAATCATGTCATGAATCAGCCCAGCTTTGATACCACTGTTAGTAAAAGTGAGAAAAATTGCCTCCAAGGCTAAGCAGCGGAAGTTTAAAAAAATTTTAATCTCACTAAACTGATATGACTATATTCGTTTATTAAACTAGAAGAAATCACTTACGTGTCCTCCAGTAGATAAGCAAATTCACCGGGTAGCTGTTCCTCAATCTCCAAACAAAGCCTTGCAATCTCCTCGTCCGGCTGGTTGATTTCTTCTTCGTCAGAGATGAAATCTTCGTCAACAAAATCTCCAAGATGGCTCATCAACAGGTTGATTAATTCCTTCGACCTTGGTATCCACGGGCAGTGATTTCTATCAAGAACACTAGGATGTTCTTCTGTTTTGAGCTAATAGAGAGAGAGAGAGAATATTTTCTGACTATCAGAAAGTATTTTACGTATGTTGTGAATAAAAACTAATATTCTTTCTTTCTGATTTAGTCAGTAAGTTGGTTCAGAAAATCACGTAAGACTTTTTACCAAGTAAATCTTATTGACTAGGAGACTTCAAAAGTCATCAACTAACCAACAAAGAGATAATAACTAATTATCTCAGTCAAAACAAGAAAAGAATAAGTCAAAAGAAGAAAAAGGAAGAGAGAGTCACGTGGGGACAGCTTTTCAGCTGTCCCCAACCGTTTCACATGGGCGTGCAGTGCACGCGCCATTTGACACTCGCCTGGCGCGTGCGGCCTGGCAAACAGCTGGGCCGCTCGGCCCAGCTGATTGCTGGTCTTCTTTCTCTTCTTGGCTCTTCTTGGGTTGCTCAATCCCGCCCAAGTGCACTAGTCTTCAATTAATTAATCAAATCCAATTCAATTCAATTAATTATATTTCTAAAATATATTTCACATATAATAAATTAATATTAATCTAATTAATAATAATTGCATTATATATTTTGTATAATAATTTAATATTAATCTAATTAATATTTAATCCAATATACATAGCTCGTTTGTAGAAACACCACCTTGAAGTGTGACCCATAGGGCCTTGCATATTAAGCAACAATCCAATTAAGGTCATAATAAATTCCTAGACAATTTATCAGACAATATTAATATGCAAGGAACGTTTGTGAGGAAAACAAACCACCTGTAGCGTAAGGCACTTTGATGATACGGTCCCTTCATTCACGAATACTCGAATGAGTCTAGAATATGGTTATATGTCTATTATAATAACTTCATTCACTGTCTCTCAATCTTATTAGTCGATCTATGAATTATGTCCAAATACCATTTTGACATATTCACATACGGTGGCCACCGGTTTTGTGATCGCACTAAATATGAGAAGTGAGTATTCTCTCCTAGTATCTATTACGGAGGAATGAATCCTATTTTGGCCCAATCACTCACACCATATGCTTCCTAATGTACCCAACACATGCCGTATCTACCCTACTTTAAGAGTGCAAGCGTTGCGCATGGTCAAAGTACATTATTCCACATATGATGTAGTATTGGCCTCAAGTCTAAGGACTACTAACATCACCCTACACACCGATACTACCATAGACACTTAAATAGCTTTACCAAATGGTTTCTCGGTCGGGTATGCCAACACTCTCCAAAGTGTCCGTATGTTCATTATGAATAACCAAGTTCATTCGTAGCAGTGAGACCTACTACATCCTCGAAGGATCTAATGCAACATATGCTAGCTTCAATCGCATCATTGATATCCCGTATCTCAATGACCTTCAGCTAGTGGCTTATTTTAGGACTTAATTATTGACACACAAGCTCCCACTAACATGGTGATTACCTTAACTCCTTGGGAACATTTTATCGAATAATTCAAACAACCTAATAATATATTCATAAAATGTAATGCCAATTGTATTTAATAATGTATAGATAAACGAACATAAATAAATAACAATAACTGAATGTGATCAAGTACATATCGTCCCTATCATAGGTTGTCTCTAGGACATATATACTTTCAGCATTTTGGCTCCAACGTTCACATTTGAATTTGATTCAAATGAACATTAAATGCAAAGTAGGCACGTGAAGAACATGAAGACAAGAAGACAAATGAAGGACGTTGCTGAAAGTACAAAAGCAAGCTAGTTACATCTTAAGGTGCAAAGCCTTAGAATTTGAAATTCAAACGGCTCCCTTGAGACACTATAAATAGAGGTCATCAGGCAAAGAGTAGAAGTGTGTCAACAACGTGATCAAACTCTCACTTGTGCTTTAAACACTCAAAACCTTCTATACTCTTTACTGCCTATTGATCCGTTACAAGACTAAAACTTGAAACAAAAGATACTTGTGAAGAAGTAGAACATTGACGGCTAAGAAATTAGTTAAGTGTTCTTTGTTTCGAACAAGAACAAGTCTTGACACCAGAAACAATTAAACTTGCTTACTGAAAAGTATTACAAGTTGTGTTTCTTTAGATAACTTGTTATAGCTGAAAAAGTTATACTCAAGTGATCTCATCCCAAACCTCTCTAACTGATAAACACCCTTTTCAGGCGTGAAATTCAGAGGGAATTAATCAAGCATAGTGTTGCTGATTATAAGTCTCAAGTTTGGTGGAGAACAGGGTTACAGTTCTCTAGTTAGGTTGGAAACGAAGCAAGTGTGCTTTGGTTTCTAAAGAATCATTAGTGATAGGATTTGTAACGAACCTCACATCTGATCATAGTGGATTCAGTCCTAGAAAGGACAGAGTGGATTAGTTGAGAGATTACGCCACTCTCAGATACCACTATAAAAGTGTTTGTGTGATTTACTTTACCGCACTTAGTTTTCAGCAAGCTACATTTCTTGTACATTGACACTCTGCTCACTTGCTGAAACTAGCACTCTCTGAAAAGCACTTATTGTAAAAAGACTTCTGCACTCTGTTTTTAAGTATCAGCAAACTCATTACTGAAAAGTAATAAGTACTTGCTGAGAAAGTTAAGTATCAGCAAACTCATTACTGAAAAGTAATAAGCACTTGTTGAGAAAGTTTTAAACGACGAAAAGTTTGAAAAGACTATTCACCCCCCCCCCCTCTAGTCTTTTCTTGTTGTTTAAAGGGATCAACATCATGCAACTTCAATTTAACATCATTGTTGGTACCATTAGACAATAAGCAGAGACTAGGGGGGAGGGTGATTAGTCTCTAAAACTTTTTCGTCGTCTAAAACTTTCTCAGCACGGTAGTTTTACAGTAAAGAGCTTATGCTGATACTTAAAAAAAAATCTCATCAAGGTACTTAATACTTGTTCAGTAGTAAGTTTTGCTAATACTTAAATAATCAGGGAGCGGAAGTCTTTCGAAATTAAGTACTTTTGATAAAATAACTACTCAGCAGGTTTAAGCAAACAAAATTTAAATCAAGTTTGCTGAGTAAAGGCTTTTAGAGAGAAACTGCAGTAACTAAGATAAAGCTTTACTGAAATGTAAATGCAGTAAGTAAATCACACAAACACTTTATAGTGGTATCTGAGGGTGGCGTAATCCCTCAACTAGTCCACTTTTTCCTTGCTAGGACTGAATTCACTAAGATAGATGATGAGGTTCCTTACAACACCTAATCTACTAGAATTCCAGAAAGCAAAGTGCCCTTGCTTTGTTTCCAACCTAACCAGAGAACTATAACCTTGTTCTCCACCAAATTTGGGACATTTATCAGCAAATCCTTGCTTGATTAGTTCCCCCTGAATTTCACGCCTGTAAAAGGGTGTTTTATCAGTTAGAGAGGTTTTGGGTGAAGATCACTTATGAGATTAACTTTTCAGCTAATACCAAGTAATCTTAAGAAACTCAACTGAATAAATTTGCAGTTATAAGTATATTGTTTCTAGGTGTCAAGACTATTTCTTGTTTAGGAGAAAGATTAGTTAAAGTTCTACTTCTTCACAAGTAGCTTTTGTTTCAAACTTAAGTCTTGGGTCGGATCTTTAGATAGTAGTGAGCTTAAGAAAGATGTGAGTTTGAAAGTACAAGTGAGTGTAAGATCACGTTGTTGACACACTTTCTTTCACTGCCTAAGGGTCTCTATTTATAGTGATTTCTTGGTGCCGTTTGAATTTTAAAATTCTAAGTCGGAGCCAAACAATGTCACTATCTTGCTATGAAGGTACTGTCAGCAGCGTGTTCAACTTTTTCAGAACGGCATGCTTTTCATTTAATGCTCTTTGACCTGTTTCAACGTTTGAAACTTGGAGCTCAAATGAAAGTACTACTTCAGCAAGTAAGGTCACATGTAGTTACTCTAGTACGTTGTATCAACTCAACAGACTCAAGTTTTACACTTATGTTTTCTGCTTTGCTGAAATATGTACTTTAGTTGACTTTCCTATGTGCCTTATATAGATACCAAATCTCAGCTTCAAGTCTTCTTGTCTTCAAATCTTCAAATCTTCAAGTCTTCAAGTCTTCTGAGTGGTTCTTATGCTTCAATAGATTGTTTCAACAAACAACGTACATCATCAACAAACAAAAGAACCTATCTAGTACCTATACTAAGTCTTCAGCAAATGTTCCTCTTTTACAATGTCCTTTAAAAATTCTAAATTTCTATGGACCTTAAGAGTACTAATCACTGGACTGTTCTTAATTTAGCATGGTAATCTGTTCATCAAAATTACAAGTTTTCTAACACATTTCCCCTTTTTAACGACAGCAATCCATGGCTAAATTAATTGTTACCCTTTTTAGAGGTTCCTGATATTGAATAAATGAGTTGATTAATGCAAAATACTTGAATAATAAAACAGTAAGCATAAATAATTTGCATAATCAAGAACCCATAAGAGTCAAAAAGTTGATTGATGATATTTATCTTTCAGTAGCAAGTTTTACAAGAAAGAGCATATATAACTATTACAATCATCACAAGGAAAGCTTTTACAAGAATCTCTAAGCTTTTCCAGCAGAGGATTGATGAACGTGTATTTTACACTTTCATTTGAGTCTTTTTCACCTATTTTACCTATCCTCTATGTTAATTTAGCTATATTTTAGTGCATTTTATTAGAATAGTGTCACGTTTCCTTTTAGTTTGTATTTTACAGGTTTTGGGTGAAAAACGAGGTTTTCCGGGCAATTATATTGAAGTAGACAAGGAATTGGTGTTCCGGAGGCCTAATAGGAGTATCTAGAAGATTCCGGATAGGATTTGAAGTCTAGGGGTCGAGTCTGAAGGCTAAAAGGTCACTAGAAGGCAAAAACCGAGTACGGAAAGGAGAAAACCTCCTGGGCGAGTCGCCCGGGACGTGGGGCGAATCGCCCCACACCAGGCGAATCGCCCGGTGTGTGGGGCGACTCGCCCCACACCTGCCGAATCACTATATATAGTTGCTCAGTTTTCTCCATTTTTCATACTTTTCCAGACCTTTTCTCTCACCTTTCTCATTAGTTTTAGGTAGGAATTCTCCAGAGCCTGTTCTGGGGATTCTTAGCTTAGGAGATATTTTTTCTTAGAGTTTTGAATCTTGTAAGATCGCGATTCTTCGGATATTGACAACCTTCGGTAACATTGTATCTTACAGTTTTTCTATTTATATTTATTTATCTTTCAACATGTTTTCGTTCAATCTTGCTATGATTTATGTTGATTGCATGACATCTATGAGTAGCTAAACTTCTCGTTGGTGATAGTATGTGATTTCTTAGCGAAGGGTTAATAATTATGCTAATGGCTATATCGCGCCTTATACTTTGAGTTATTGCTTTATTTCTTTGATCTATCTAAAACCTCTATCTACGTAGTGTTGAATAATCACGGAACACAATTGGACAATTCATTGATCAAAGATCTCTATGCAAACCGGGGACTTCATGCATGATTATTAACCTGCTATGCTTTGAATGACCATACTATCACCAATCTCCATTATCTGTTAAGAAAAACCTTTGCTAAGTCGTCTGTTGATTTTATATTCTTAAGTTAAATTAGATAAAGCTAGTTATAGTCCTTAGAGATCGACACTCGAGGTTATTTTACTGCTACACTACGGTTTTCGTTCTAGTTGTGAATTGCCTTTGGCTAAATACAAATTTATTTGATTAATTGAGTCTGACAAACCGGTTCATCAAATTGGCGCCGTTGCCGGGGACTATACTCCTTTTTTCTGTTTAGCTTTTTTATATTTTCAGCATTCAATTCCTAGTTCTAGTAGTTTTTAGTTTTCCTATTTAATCTCTCTCTGATACTCCTTTCCTAGTTTGTTACAGATAGTGTATGCGACATACACGATCTAGAGGAACACCGCTTGCTGATTCAATTACTGAGATCGACAGAGTCTACCACCAAAGAAGGCGACTACTTCGAAGGCGTGAACTAGAGGAAATAGAGGATACCGATTTCTCTGAATCTCTACACAATCTTTTCAAGGAAATCGACGGAATGGCAGAAGCTAGACCACTGAAACCATGGGTTCAACCCTCCCAGGATCGTATGAGGGGACCGGCAATTATTCTTTCGTCTGCAACTCGTGATCTGGAAATCACGAACCACGCGTTCCAACAACTTCCGAGGTTCTATGGCTTAGCAAGGGAAGATGTGATGGGGTACTTGCACGATATCGATGATTTCGTCAACCAACTCCCACGACCCGGAGCTGAAATAACAACGGAAGAGTTGAGGATGAAGGTTTTTGCTATGGGACTTGGCGACAGAGCCAAGTCATGATTGAGTTCTCTACCGGCGGGCTCGCTGGACATTTGGGAGAAGGTTTTTTTCAGCTTTCATGGAAAAATACTTCCCTCACACCTTGACTACTGCGCTAAAGGCGCAAATCACTAGGTTCAAACAAGACTATGATGAGACCATCTACACCGCGTTTGAGAGGTTCCAAGACCTCATGAACAAGTGCCCTCACCATGGTTTTGAGCTTTCGGATCTAGTCCAACACTTCTACAATAGACTAACGTTCGAGAACCAACAAGTGGTGGACTTCCAATGCCGTGGCAATATTTGGAAGGAAACCGCGGAAGCCGTCTGGGCGATTTTCGAAAGGCTTGCTAAGGGGTCGCAATTCAAGGACCCAAGAGCGATGGTTAGGAGACGTGGACCTGAAGCTCCACCTACTCAAGAAGTCCCTATGTATGGAGGGAATGGGGATCGATTTGAGTGCTTTACCAACAAATTGAAGCAAGTCCTCAAAAGCGTCACTGGAACATCTGTGCCGAACGAAATTTGCCGAATATGCAAGAACTACGGGCAGGGGGCTCATATGTGTAGATCGGAGCTTGCATATGATGATGGCAATTGGGTTCAAGGAGGCGAAGAGGAAGCCTTTGCTACGGAATTTGGTACTCAAGAAGCTAGCTACGGACAAAACGGTAGGAATCCTCAAGGTGGATTTTGGAGAAGAGGATTCCGAAACAATCCAGGATATGCACCGGCTAGCCAAACTTATGACACTAACCAAGACCGTAGTAGGCTTAACTATGGTAATGATCACTGCGAAAATCCCGCTCTGAAAGAGCAACCGAAGTCGAAGACAGCTCTACTGATGGAGAACTTGCAAAAAATGGTTGATCACACCCAAAGTTTTCTCAAACGTTATGAAGAAGATTCTGAGAAAACTAGGGCGAGGCTTGATCGATTGGAAGAGAGCACTAGGCTTTCCCATCAAAAGATGCAAGAGTTGATTGACCGAGGAGCAAGTAGGGAGCAAGGCAAGCTGCCTAGCAACACTGAGAAGTCGATGTCCATTACCTTGGTGGGTGATCTACCTGTTGAAATCACCATCAAGAAGGTTGCTATGTGCGAGTGTTGCAAGAATGAAGAACCCCCACTAGCCAAGGAAGAAGAGAAGGACCATGGTACAGATGAGAGTGAAGAGGAGCAAGAGGATCACGAGCCACTCCCTCAAAGTTTCGATGTTAAGGTCGGGATTGGTGAACTTGAAGATGTCCGTGCCACGCTAGACACGGGATCCTACTCTAATGTGCTCCCAATGAATGTGTTTGAGAAGAGTAGCCTTGGAAAACTATCTGAGCATAAGGCTATTGTGCAACTGGCGGATGGATCCTTTGTGAGACCCGAAGGCGTTGTGAAGAATGTATTGGTCAAGATTGGTGAAGCTTCTGTATACACCAATTTTGTAGTTATGCCGGAGTCTACACCTGGGATGGGGGATGTTGTTCTCTTGGGGCGAACGTTCTTGACCAAGCTACGCTCCGTGATAGACATCTACCGAAGCACTTGCACCATTGAGGTGGATGGCAAGCGACATGTGTTGCGAGCCATATCTGATCCACCTGATCACTTTAATGCTTCTCACATTGTTAACTACTGTGGTCTTGCTGTCTATGTTCATTCTTATTCACAGGTTCGTGGCATGAGGAGAAGATCCATGAAGGGGAAGTCTAGTACCCTAAAAAAGAAGAGCTAGGCGCAAGGAGGAGTCGAGTCAAAGACTATAAACAACGATGCTATCCGGGAGGCAACCCGGAGTTTTTATCGCTTTTTTACCGCTTTATTGCATGCATTCTGATGAACGTGGAATTGTCGGGTTCCAATTAATCAAATAAATTTGTATTTAGCCAAAGGCAATTCACAACTACAACGAAAACCGTAGTGTAGCAGTAGAATAACCTCGAGTGTCGATCTCTAAGGACTATAACTAGCTTTATCTAATCTAACTTAAGAATATAAAATCAACAGACGACTTAGCAAATGTTTTTATTAGCAGATAATGGAGATTGGTGATAGTATAGTCATTCAAAGCATAGCAGGTTAATAATCATGCATAAATTCCTCGGTTTTGCATAGAGATCTTTGATCAATGAGTTGTCCAGCTGTAATTATTCAACACTACGAAGATATAGATTTAGATAGATCAAAAGATCAACGAATTGTCCAATTGTGTTCAGTAATTATTCAACAATACGAAGATAGAGATTTAGATAGATCAAAGAAATAAAGCAATAACTCTAGGTATAATGCGCGATATAGCCATTAGCATAATTATTAACCCTTCGCTAAGAAATCACATACTATCACCAACGAGAAGTTTAGCTACTCATAGATGTCATGCAATCAACAGAAATCATACCACGAATGAATGAAAACATGATGAAAGATATATAAATATAAATAGAAAAACTGTAAGATACAATGTTACCGAAGGTTGTCAATCTCCAAAGAATCGCGATCTTACAAGCTCCAATCTGCTAAGAAAAAGTATATCCTAAGCTAAGAACCCCCAGAACAGGCTCTGGAGAATTCCTACCTAAAACTAATGAGAAAGGTGAGAGAAAAGGTCTGAAAAAGTATGAAAAACGGAGAAAAACTGAGCAACTATATATAGGCTTCGAATTATGTGGGGCGAAGGGCCCCACACACCGGGCGATTCGCCTGGTGTGGGGCGATTCGCCCCACATCCCGGGCGACTCGCCCGGGAGTAAATTTCGGCCAGATACGCGTTTTTGGATTTCTTCCCTTTTTCGGACTCGGTTTCTGACTTTTAGTGACCTTCTAGCCTCCAGATTCGACCCCTAGACTTCAAACCCTATCCGAAATCTTTCAGATACTCCAATTAGGCTTCTGGAACACCAATTCCTTGTCTACTTCAATATAATTGCCCGGAAAACCTCGTTTTTCAACCAAAACATGTAAAATAAAACTAAAGGGAAACGTGACACTATTCTAATAAAATGCACTAAAATATAGCTAAATTAACATAGAGGATAGCTAAAATAGGTGAAAAAAAGTCAAATGAAAGTGTAAAATACACATTCATCAAACTCCCCAAACCGAACCTTTGCTTGTCCTCAAATAACTAAGCTAGACTCTAATGCAAAAAACAATGCAACGCACAAAATGGAGTCTCATGCCAAATAAAATGAACTAATCTACTGAATCTATCAAAAAACATATGAACAATAACCATATAAATCAAAACATGAATATAGGTTGAAGAATGCCTCGATTGACTCATACACATCCACATAAGCACTTACGTCAAGACAAGATAGTCTCTCGTAACATTCTCTACCTGGACCAAGTCAGTGACGATGTAATGAAACATGTTAAGATACGAATGGTTTCCCCGTGCCTATGAAACTGAGGACTTACTACTGTTCACCAAGTTAAGACTTTTCCTCAAAGAGGTCGAACCAATACTGGCTCTCATCAAACGAAGGAGGGTTAACACTCCCCTATTCTACCCATCTCTCAAGCAAAGTCTTAAACTATTCACCACTTCCTGAATGGCAGGACGAGGGTGGTCTAGAACAGATGACACTCAAAAACAAAAGAAAAGATAGAAAATTACAACACGATTACGAATATTACAAGAATTGGAAAATGAGACACAACACTTTGGTAAACTACTATTTGGCTTTCTTTTTTTGGACCCTTCTTTGCTTTTTTGGGGTCTTTTCCCTTTTTCTGTTTTTTTTCTTTTCTAGTTTCTTTTTTTTTTTTTCTTTTTTCTGGAATTTTTTTGTTTTTCTCTTTTTTTCGATTTTTTTTAGCCAACAGTAGCACAACGAAAAGAGAAACAAAAATGACACACGAACGACCTCCCAAACCTATTCGAAAGAATAGGTTGGAGTAAAAAAATTTACGAGAAAGGAAAAATAAGCTCACAACACAAAATTGAAAAACGAAAAAAAGTCTAAAGATAGCGTAACCCCCTCCCCAAACCTATTCGGGAGAATAGGTTGCAAACAAAGGATCACACAATCTCACACTACCTCCTTCCTAGGCATTTAGCAATCTCAGCAAGGTGAAGACTTGTTGCCTCTTAGGTACATAATCACTCGGGAAAACAACCATAAGACCCTAACATGCATCATCCTATTATAAAGGCCTTCGTGAACCGCAGTAGAGAAAACACCACTAAGTAATGTCGAGACTACCAAGCTTAACTAAGTGTAATACATAAATGTGACAAGCCAAGCGAGAAAAACCTCAAACAAATCCATAGAGATGAAGCATATGATTAATGTCATAATTAGTTAATCTACCCAATAAAAAAGTTCAAAAATTTGGCAATAAACTCCACATAAAACATGCAAGACTATCCTAGGATGAATGTAGTGTATGCAACTAAATACTAAGAAAGCGGTAAACGTGCAAATGCAAAGAACAAAAAACAAGATACCATACTCAACATCACAAAGCCAAACAATACTTAACATCATGGTTCACATCCCATCCCCCTCATGAATCTTAAGCTAGTCCCTAGCAAAAGAGAATGAGTAAATAAAAAGTGATATACTAGATGTTACCGAACGGTTTGGCCTTGGTCGGCTGAGTATTCAAGAGTACCTCCCCACGGTGGCCGCCATTCTCTTGGTTCGATGTAGCAAAGAGACCTAGGAAGCTTCAAAGATCTCACCATGGTGAATGGACTGGTTTGCTTTGCAGGCATATCCAATAAAGATTTCATCAATAGGAGGACATCCACTTTGACTTTATCGAGGTTCTTGTTTAGCGGTGACTCCTGTGTATCTTGCTTGTCAAGCTTTCCATCTCGGAGGAGTAGATTCACCTCTTTGTACTCAAGAACCTCAGTAGAAACGGAAGGAAGTGGCTTTGGATTGATGCGAATGTCTGTGAGTAAAGAAACATGGGAGCTGGGGTCGTCCAACTCCCCAGAACCGCCCCCCACCTCCAGGGGGGCGTCGTCTTCCAATCCTTCCTTCTCTTCATGTTTTCGAACCTCTTCTACTTCCGCACATTTTAACAAGCTGAATTTTTCCGTAAGATGCTCAGTTACTTCAACTTCTTCAACAACTTTTGCTATACGAAGGTCATCTTCAACTTGCTCGGCATGTGCAATTTCATCCTCCTCATTGATTTCTTTGACTTCAAAATACTCCTCGGATGAGCTTCCTGCTTCACCTCGATCTACTTCCTTTCCGATGATGTGAATTGGTATGACCTCATCAGATTGTGTTGAACCTCTGGCGTACTTACGGAGGACTTCTTCTGCCTCGTCGACCGTATATTCTCCCAGACCGCCGCTCAACCTATCCACTCTAAGTCGTTCCTCTTCACGAAGTCCACCAACGAAGCACCAAATCAACTCCCCATCTTTGAAACGGTGATGGGGGCACTCACGTTTATACATCTCAAAACGTTCGTAGGCGTCACAAAACTGTTCATACTCTCCTTGCTCGAAATATTGGATCCTATCACGTAAGGCAATCGTCTCATGATAAGGCATGAACCTCGCCAAGAACTCCTCTACTACTTGGCCCTAAGTTTTCAGCGATCCTGGTTCTAACCTTGCAATCCAACGCCTCGGCTCATATCCAAGAGCAAAAGAAAATAGTTCCATGCACAATTGGTCCTTAGTAAACCCTTCTGCTGGAATTCTTTCTATTTCCTCCTCATAGGATCGAATGAAACTCCATGGGTCCATCCCTACTCCATCTTCGTACCTTGGTAAGTACCTCACCATGGACTCCGTCACCTCATACCTCCTTAACTCATCTTCCAGGTATACGGAAGATCCTCTCCTCACCTGCGAGAATTGGGGTGTCATGCGAGCGCGCATGGACATCATACCTGTATTTCTGTAGTAAGAGTAACTCAAAACTAAAAATTAGTTCTATTAGCGTAATATAACCAAAAATTTCGAGAGCACAAACACGCAAGGTAACCAAGATCAGATTAGATGAATTTACTGAAGAAGATAGGAGGAAAGAAATAGGGTAAGAAAGTGAAATTTCTGAGAGACAATCCAAGAGCTGTTCTGGGAACTGAATGCTGAAAATATAAATAAGCTAAACAGAAAAAACGAGTATAGTCCCCGGCAGCGGCGCCAATTTGATGAACGTGGAATTGTCGGGTTCCAATTAATCAAATAAATTTGTATTTAGCCAAAGGCAATTCACAACTACAACGAAAACCGTAGTGTAGCAGTAGAATAACCTCGAGTGTCGATCTCTAAGGACTATAACTAGCTTTATCTAATCTAACTTAAGAATATAAAATCAACAGACGACTTAGCAAAGGTTTTTCTTAGCAGATAATGGAGATTGGTGATAGTATGGTCATTCAAAGCATAGTAGGTTAATAATAATGCATAAATTCCTCGGTTTTGCATAGAGATCTTTGATCAATGAGTTGTCCAGTTGTAATTATTCAACACTACGAAGATATAGATTTAGATAGATCAAAAGATCAATGAATTGTCCAATTGTGTTCAGTAATTATTCAACAATACGAAGATAGAGATTTAGATAGATCAAAGAAATAAAGCAATAACTCTATGTATAATGCGCGATATAGCCATTAGCATAATTATTAACCCTTCGCTAAGAAATCACATACTATCACCAACGAGAAGTTTAGCTACTCATAGATGTCATGCAACCAACAGAAATCACACCACGAATGAATGAAAACATGATGAAAGATATATAAATATAAATAGAAAAACTGTAAGATACAATGTTACCGAAGGTTGTCAATCTCCGAAGAATCGCGATCTTACAAGCTCCAAACTGCTAAGAAAAATTATCTCCTAAGCTAAGAACCCCCAGAACAGGCTCTGGAGAATTCCTACCTAAAACTATTGAGAAAGGTGAGAGAAAAGGTCTGGAAAAGTATGAAAAATGGAGAAAAACTGAGCAACTATATATAGGCTTCGAATTGTGTGGGGCGAAGGGCCCCACACACCGGGCGATTCGCCTGGTGTGGGGCGATTCGCCCCACATCCCGGGCGACTCGCCCGGGAGTAAATTTCGGCCAGATACGCATTTTCGACGCGTTTTTGGATTTCTTCCCCTTTTCGGACTCGGTTTCTGACTTCTAGTGACCTTCTAGCCTCCAGATTCGACCCCTAGACTTCAAATCCTATCCGGAATCTTTCAGATACTCCAATTAGGCTTCTGGAACACCAATTCCTTGACTACTTCAATATAATTGCCCAGAAAACCTCGTTTTTCAACCAAAACCTGTAAAATAAAACTAAAGGGAAACGTGACACTATTCTAATACTAAAATATAGCTAAATTAACATAGAGGATAGCTAAAATAGGTGAAAAAGAGTCAAATGAAAGTGTAAAATACACATTCATCACATTCATACTTGAACAATTTGCTTTTCATATGTGAATTTGTTCGTCTCTGTGTCATATGTGCTTATGTTTGTGTTTGAGTGAACTTTTTCGAGTGATTTTATGAGTAAAATGGTTTTCGGGGATTAAAAAACCGCGTTTTTTCGAAATTTTCGTCTCTCCACCTCAGGAGGTGGGGGTGAATCGCCCCCCATAGGGGGCGAATCGCCCCGCACGTCCAGAGAGCGCAGAGCTCTCTGGACCTATGGGGCGATTCGCCCCACATGCGGGGCGACTCGCCCCGCACCCGGGGCGACTCGCCCCGCGTGTTCTGATGGAAGAAAACCGGGGGTCACCACCCATTTTTCTCATTTCTTCATCTCATTCACCTTCTAACTCCAAAAATTCCCAAATTTTCAAAATCTTTTCCAACGGCAACAGGATCTCCTGTCTGACATGTGGAGAGACTATTATGGGGATAACAATCCCGATGACTAGTCTTTTCACATGTCCACTCTCAGCCGACCGAGGCCAAACTGTTCGGTAACATCTAGTATCAATTTTTATTTACTCATTCTCTTTTGCTAGGGACTAGCTTAAGTTTCATGAGGGGGATGGGATGTGAACCGTGATATTAAGTATTGTTTGGCTTTGTGTTGATTGGTATCCTGTTTTTTGTTTGCATTTGCACGTTTACCGCTTTCTTAGTTTTTAGTTGCATACACTACATTCATCCTAGGATAGTCTTGCATGTTTTACGTGGAGTTTATTGCCAAATTTTTTGAACTTTTTTATTGGGTAGATTAACTAACTATGACATTAATCATATGCTTCATCTCTATGAATTTGTTTGAGGTTTTTCTCGCTTGGCTTGTCACATTTATGTATTGCACTTAGTTAAGCTTGGTAGTCTCGACATCACTTAGTGGTGTTTTCTCTACTACGATTCACGAAGGCCTTTATAATAGGATGATGCATGTTAGGATCTTATGGTTATTTTCCCGAGTAATTATGTACCTAAGATGCAACAAGTCTTCACTTTGCTTTGAGATTGCTAAATGCCTAGGAAGGAGGTAGTGTGAGATTGTGTGATCCTTTGTTTGCAACATATTCTTTCGAATAGGTTTGGGGAGGGGGTTACACTTTCATTAGACTTGTTTTTCATTTTTTAGTGTGTGTTGTGAGTTTATTTTTCTTTCGTAAATTTTGTACTCCAACCTATTCTTTCGAATAGGTTTGGGGAGGTCGTTTGTGTGTCATTTTTGTTTCTTTTTCGTTGTGCTACTGCTGGCTAAAAAAAGAGAAAAAGAAAAATTCCAGAAAAAAAGAAAGAAAACTGGAAAGAAAAAATGAAAAAAATAAAAAAGAGAAAAAGACCCAAAAAAAGCAAAGAAGGGTCCAAAAAAGCCAAAAAGCAGTTTAGCAAAGTGTTGTGTCTCATTTTCCAATTCTTGTAATGTTCGTAATCGTGTTGTAATTTTTGTATTTTTGTTTAAGTGTCATCTGTTCTAGACCACCCTCGTCCTGCCATTCAGGAAGTGGTGAATAGCTTAAGGCTTTGCTTGAGAGATGGGTAGAATAGGGGAGTGTTATCTTTTTTAGGGAACCCTCCTTCGTTTGATGAGAGCCAGTATTGGTTCGACCTCTTTGAGGAAAAGTCTTAACTTGGCGAACAGCAGTAAGTCCTCAGTTTCATAGGCACGGGACAACCATTCGTATTTTAACATGTTTCATTACGTCGTCACTGACTAGGTCCAGGTAGAGAATGTTACGAGAGACTATCTTGTTTGACATAAGTGCTTATGTGAATGTGTATGAGTCAATCGAGGCATTCTTCAACCTATATTGATGTTATGATTTGTATGGTTTTTGTTCATATGTTTTTTGATAGATTCAATAGATTAGTTCATTTCATTTGGCATGAGACTCCATTTTTTGTGTTGCATTGTTTTTTGCATTAGAGTCTAGCTTAGTTGCTTGAGGACAAGCAAAGGTTCGATTTGGGGAGTTTGATGAACGTGTATTTTACACTTTCATTTGAGTATTTTTCACCTATTTTAGCTATCCTCTATGTTAATTTAGCTATAGTTTAGTGCATTTTATTAGAATAGTGTCACGTTTCCCTTTAGTTTGTATTTTACAGGTTTTGGGTGAAAAACGAGGTTTTCCGGGCAATTATATTGAAGTAGACAAGGAATTGGTGTTCTGAAGGCCTAATTGGAGTATCTAGAAGATTACGGGTAGGATTTGAAGTCTAGGGGTCGAGTCTGAAGGCTAAAAGATCACTAGAAGGCAAAAACCGAGTCCGGAAAGGAGAAGAAATCCAAAAACTTGTCGAAAATGCGTAAAAAGCCGAAAAAACCTCCCGGGCGAGTCGCCCGCGACGTGAATCGCCCCACACCAGGCGAATCGCCCGGTGTGTGGGGCGACTCGCCCCACACCTGCCGAATCACTATATATAGTTGCTCAGTTTTCTCCGTTTTTCATACTTTTCCAGACCTTTTCTCTCACCTTTCTCATTAGTTTTAGGTAGGAAATCTCCAGAGCCTGTTCTGGGGATTCTTAGCTTAGGAGATACTTTTTCTTAGCGTTTTGGAGCTTGTAAGATCGCGATTCTTCGGAGATTGACAACCTTCGGTAACATTGTATCTTACAGTTTTTCTATTTATATTTATTTATCTTTCAACATGTTTTCATTCAATCTTGCTATGATTTCTGTTGATTACATGACATCTATGAGTAGCTAAACTTCTCGTTGGTGATAGTATGTGATTTCTTAGCGAAGGGTTAATAATTATGCTAATGGCTATATCGCGCATTATACTTTGAGTTATTGCTTTATTTCTTTGATCTATCTAAAACCTCTATCTTCGTAGTGTTGAATAATTACGGAACACAATTGGACAATTCATTGATCAAAGATCTCTATGCAAACCGGGGACTTCATGCATGATTATTAACCTTCTATGCTTTGAATCACCATACTAATCACCAATCTCCATTATCTGTTAAGAAAAACCTTTGCTAAGGCGTCTGTTGATTTTATATTCTTAAGTTAAATTAGATAAAGCTAGTTATAGTCCTTAGAGATCGACACTCGAGGTTATTTTACTGCTACACTACGGTTTTCGTTCTAGTTGTGAATTGCCTTTGGCTAAATACAAATTTATTTGATTAATTGAGTCTGATAAACCGGTTCATCAAGGATTCTCTGAGAATATCTTTCACACTCTTTATAGCAAGGGTAGTAAATTCAACGCAATCCTTCTCGTAATCTTCAAGAAGTTTTCGGACTTCGAGTTGAATTATTCTTGCATTCTTACAGGCAGTATAGTGATGAGTTTCATCACTCAATTCTTTGTAGTGTAATACCCATAAGTGCATACCCCAATTGCTAGCATGAATTAGCTGAGAGTCTGAAATTCCCTTGTTGGCATGAATCTTCCTTAACCAACGAAGATCTTCTTCTTGATCCTTTGCAGTAAGATATAAATATTCATAAGGAATCAAGCCATATTTCTTTTTGGACTTGTTGGTCATAGGTTCATTGTAATAAGCAACATCCACCGGCTTGATGAGTTCAGGTTCTTGTCTCATCTTCTTGATGTTGGAGCTTCTTCTCACTAAGATTTCAGTATTCAGCCATTTTGAAGCAATTTTACTTGGGTAGGGAGGAGGATCCCTTTCTTTCTTTGCAATCTTAAGATCAATCCAAGTATAAAGTTGATTCAACACAGCAGTTGGAAAGAAATCATTTGCAAGTAGGTCTTCCAGCTTAAGAATCCAGCAACCTTTGAGGTTTCTAACCACATTTTGAGTGGTTTCCTCGTTGCTAGTCTTAGTATATCCAATGTCAGTACCTACTACAATGTCAGCAAGCCTTCTTTCTTCTTCTCCTTGTTTTCTTCTTCTTGACTTAGCATTTCCTTGATCCTTTGCTGAGGATCTGGAGTCAGAAGAGAAGTGCTTAGACTGTCCAAAAGGAGTCAAAGTAGTGATAGGCTTGATCTTGAGCACTTTGGTCAAAGGCAACTCATCATCATCATCATTGTCAGTTTCATACATGATGTGAGCTTCTCCACAAGTTTCAGAAGTGTCAGCAGCAGTTCTCATCTTCTTTGCTGCAGGTGTTGAGCTTCTTTCAATTTCAGACTCAGATCTTTTCTGAGATCTGGTTGATACTTTTTCAGCATGAAGTGGGGGATGGGTCAACTTCAGCACAGGGGGAGGAGAAGTAGGAGGTAAATCCTTGTTATTATTCTTTGATCTCTTCTGTTTTGCTTCCCCCTTAGACATGGATTGCTTCTCAGCAAAGACTTGGGTAGAAAAGTACTCATTACAAAAGTCGGTAAGAGTCTTTAGCCCATTGAAATGCAAGATTAGCTATTGCTGACCTTTGTTAAGTGTAGACATCGTGTGTCTGACTTCATCCATATCTCTAGTCAACCTTTCAATGATGACATCTTTTTCTTCAAGGTCCTTTTGTGCCTTTTTTAGTGCATTTTTAGCAACTCTCATTGTTTGGACTGAAGATGCATCATTGGTTTTGTGTTGTGTATTGACATCAGCCTGAGCCAAAGTAAGACTTGTTGTCCTTGTCAGCAGGACCTTCAAAATATTTTCAATGTTTATAGGCTCTTCAGCAAGTAGTGCTCCATCCTCATCAGTGCACTGTTTGTGAACTTGTAGTAGCGCATTAATCCTTGGTGTAACACTGTCCACATCTGAAAAAGGTACAAGTGAGGGAGCAACTAAGTGAGCCTTTAATTCAGTGGCACACTGATCTTCAGCATGGGCAGTTTCATGCGTTTCATGGTGGTCGTCTGAAGATTCAGTGTGATGGAGTGCATTAGGAGTTTAAGCATGATCCACTACATTAGTTTCAGCAGGGTCAGCTATTTTTTCATCAATCTTTTCTCCAACATTGTCTCCATCATAATTAGAGAAGCCAAAAGAAATGTCAGCATCATCTTCCATGCATGCTAGCTTTTCTCTGTCAGCCACTTCTTGTTGTTGTTGTGGATGAGTGGTTGCTGAATGCAACGCTTGTGACTCATCAACTGGAGTTTCACCAGTAGTAGGAAGTGGAAGTGAAGTTTGTTCTTTATCTTTTATTACAGAAGGCTGAGCAACCTCAAAATGTTGAGTCTCTGGAACATTTATCACAAGGTTGTTTTGAATGGCCTTTCTGAGATCTTCAGCTTCCTCATTGTCAAGGTTTTCAGCAGTAACCTTGATTATAGCTTCTGCAGCTAATTCATCATCACAAGCTTCATTTTGACTTTGGCAATTTCAGCAACCTTCTGAGAAGTTTCAGCATCAACAACTTCTCAGTTGTTGTCTTTTCAGTATTTGCTACAACTTGTTCAGCTGTAGGAATTTCAAGTGTCTCAACAGTAGTATCAGCTGTTGGTTTCTCAGCAGCAGTGGGAGTGGATTCTTCAGGGTTGCTGGGAGGTGGTTGCTCAGCATCATGCTTTTGAGCATGTGCTTGATCAGACTCATCTTGACACTTAGTTAACTCTCCACCAGCACCGGGACTAGGACCTTGGGTATCATCATCGCCGTCCTTGGAGTCCTTAGAATTATCCGGATCATTCTCACCACTGGAATCCTCATCCTCTTCATTTTCTTCATCATTTCCCTCATCATCGGTAAGGATGAATATGGGAATAGATTTGTACAAAGTTGTACTGTTGAGAAGAAGCAGGCTCATTTTGCACACTTGGTTGTGCTGTTTCTATAATCATTTCTTCAGGACCTTGAGTAGCATCCTGATTTGCAAGTTTCTGTAATAATAACACATGAGATACAAGTACTAAGTTATGAAACTTAGTTAACTTATCAAAAACAAGTTCTACCTGCTGAACAGGAGGAATTGGTTCTGGTATAGAAGCTTCGGCATGCTTCTTGCTTGTATCCGTCTCTTGAGAAGTCTGAAAAGAATTTGAGTTAGCTAAAGATAATAAATCAAAAGATAATGATAAAGATAGATTATTTGAATCAACTACCTGTTGAGGTTCAGCAGTAGTAGATTCGATCCTTGTTGAAGTATCAGCTTCTTCATCATTTCTTTGGATCTCTTCCTCAGCAGACTTCTTAGTTTGCTCTAGTTGAGATGCTTGTTCTGCATTCTCCCTTGTTTCAGAGGAAATAAGTTGAGCAGAAAACTTTGACCGTTTAGCTCTTTTTCGGTCATGAAAAATGGCACAGAGACATCTGATCTCTCTTGCACTTCTTGATCCATATCTACTTGTAGATATTTGAGTACATCTTGTACTTGTTGGTCAGGATCTATGAAGGCTGCCTTATTCATTTCATCCTCAGCAGCTTTGTGTGCGTCATCGGACTGTCCTTCTTGATGAGTGTCAGCAAGCACACTCTCTTTCTCAGTTGATGTTTCGGCAACATCTTTCTCAGGACTGGTTGCTTTTTCAGCATCAGTCAACTTTTCTTTTGTTGCTGTTTCAGAAACCTTTAACAAGTCGGCTCCCACATCACTTTGTGGAGCCATTGTTGTCTCATAGAGAGGAGAGACTTGTAATTCCTGAGTGTTTGCTGACTCAGTATCATCTTTGTTTTCAACAGGGTTTGCATTTGCACTGCTTGGAAGAGCTTTATCAGCTGCATCACTAGATTGCCTTTGTCTTGCCCTTTTGGTGAGCTTTTGGTCCTCTGGTGTGTCGGGGATTTCTTCAGAAGAAGAGTGATTATCTACTAAAGGGACTGGGGCTACTTGCTTTCTAGCAGTTTTCTTGGTTCTCTTAGCCTTAGTCTTTCCCATTTTAACAACTGCAGCTAAGACATCAGTTGTCTGATCAACAACATTTTTAGCTGTGACCGGTGCTGTATTTTCAACATTCTTCCTTGTAATTTTGCGAGTAGTCGCAGTAGGGACTGAAGAAGAGGTATCAATCTCCTTCTTCTTCTCAGCAGCCACATCTTGATGAGTTGGACTCTTAGTTGAAGAAGTTTCTTTCTCAGCAACCTTCTTTTTCTTGGAGGTCTTACTAACATCAGCAGGGGTTGATGTGTCAGCAAGAGGAGCTTTTGTAGAGGTTTTCCTCTTTCTTGAGCCAACTGCTGAGTGTGCTGGTGCAGGAATAGCTTGAGCTTTCTTAGCTTTTAGTTCAGTGGTATGCTTTCCCAGCATCCACACGGATTCTATAGGGAGATTTTCCCTAAGGACGAAATCCATCTTCTGCAAGAGGTAGCACAATTTCAGTCCGTAAGAGACATTCTCAGTAGGGCTTACCAGATTGTCCTCAACTGAAAACTTAAACTTTTCAGCATTTTCTACAAGTTTGTTAAAAATGAACTTAGCCCAATCAAGCTCAGTTTTAACATTGTTGAAGATAATTTTCGTTAAGGGCCATCTTTTCAGCCCTATTTGGTCTATTCCACCAACTTGAGAGTCTAATACTCTAATTAGAAAGAGGCACACTAATTTGAGTTATTCAATTAGGTGTTTTTTTTTACATCCACTCTGCTGAACTTTGCAAGTGCCTCTACCCCATTGATTGGTTCAGGATTTCTAACTTCAGCATAGAAGTTAGAAAGGGTCTCTGTATCGTCAGACACCTCTTCAAATTCTCCGGTGACTGGAAGCTCAAAGTGAGCTGCAATGTCAGTCCATCTCAGGACGACTTGCTTTGACTGAACACTAGTGGTAATCACTTTTTCAGTGACACCATTTGTAGTAACAGTGTTTACAACTGCATTGTTGTAAAACTCAAGCACATCAATGGTGCTCAACCAAGTGGGTGTGGCACTGATGAATTTCATCAGTCCATTTCTTTCCAAGAAGTCCACCGCTTCTTGTACGACATCTCCTTCTTCCGAGAGAACATTCATATGCTCTCTTAGGGCAGAAGAACCCCATTGCATCTTACCTTTACACTTTTCAGTGTCTAGATAAGTTCCGTCCATGGGCGATTGTGAAAGTCTATTGTTCACAATTATATGTTCTTGTTGTGTTGTAACAAGTGCATAAGAGGAGCTTTTTTACTTTTGAGACTTGGAAGTTTTTGGGTCTTTTGGGGCAGAGCTAGATGATCTTTTGGGAGCCATCTTCACTTATATATATAGGGACAAGGAAATCGGAATAGTAAGCTTTGCAAAAGCAAGTTTTGACCGGAGAGTTGCAGAAAAACTCAGAGGTTTGTTTGTGCTTGAAATGGTAAAGTTTTTCTCGGAGTCTGTAAAAGTTTTTGTCTTATGAACAGACTCTTCTTTATATAGTACTATGTTGTTTGAGAGTTTTAATTGATTTAAGATCTCACCAAGGTAAAAACAGAGATACAGTTGTTTGGAAGGTGCACGCGTAATAAATGCATAGTGGCCCACTAGGGAGTAACTGTCAGATCGTGTCAATTCTCACAAAAATGTACCGTTGGATAAGCATCTTGCTTTAAATCAATGAACCAGATTAACTAATAAGCACTCAATGCCCTTTTAGTTTATCTGTGCCAAAAACATCACAATAATTACTTCTTTTTAACCAAGGGATCATAACGTCAATCAAACAATTTATCTAAACGTATCCAAAAATCTTTTGATCTTTGTGTTTGCTGAAATTCCCCTTTAATTAATTATCTCTTTTATTTTTTATAATCATTTGTATTTCTGAGTTCATATCTCATCAAATACATCTTTCGATTGAGATAATATAGTGTAATTATGTGAGCATGCATTTACTTTGATGAGTTCCCGTCTCAGTTCCTTCCAAGATTGTCTGAATGCCTGTTTCAGCAATCTTTGATTCCTTTATAATACTGAGTGCCCGTTTCAGTATTTAAGCAAACAAGTTTCCTTAACAAATATTAGTTTGCAAAATCCCCGTTGTTTGTTGAATGCCTGTTTCAGCAAACTTTAGTAATCAGCTGAATCTTTTAATGAAAACAAGAATTATATCTCGTGCAGAACTATTCCTTACTGAATTCCCGTTTCAGCAACCTTGTAGCATGTTTCCAAGATATATTAGGCAAATTCCAATAACCCAAGTTTGTACCTTAGGATTGAGAACCTATTATCAGGCAGTGGTTTGGTAAAGATGTCAGCCAGCTGATCATCAATACCTACCTGAATTACCTCAATATCTCCTTTCTCAACATGGTCTCTTATGAAGTGATGTCTAATATCAATGTGCTTAGTTCTTGAATGGAACTTTGGATTTTGCGTGATAGCAATAGCACTTGTATTATCACAGAAGATTGGAGTCTTCTTTTCAAAGATACCATAATCCCTTAATTGTTGCTGAATCCATAGGATTTGAGCAGTGGAACAACCAGCTGCAATATATTCAGATTCTTTGGAAGAATTTGCCACACAAGTTTGTTTCTTGCTAAACCATGAAATTAGTCTTGTTCCTAGGAACTGACATGTTCCATAGGTACTCTTTCTGTCAAGTGTAGAGCCTCCATGATCAGCATCTGAGTAGCCAACTAGTGACAAACCAGAATCTTTTGGATACCACAATCCAATATTGACAGTACCTTTGACATATTTCAGTATTTTAATTGCTTCTTGTAGTGTGATTCTCTAGGATCAGATTGAGATCTTGCACACACACAAACAACATATTGAATGTCAGGTCTACTTGCTGTTAAATACAGCAAGGAGCCAATGAACTTTCTATACTTGTGTTCATCAACACATTTGTATGTTTTAGTATAGCCCATTTTGGTACCAACACTCATAGGGATCTTTTCAGGTTTTTCATCTTCTTTGATCCTGAATTTTATGAGCATTTCCTTTGCATACTTTGCTTGATTTATGAATATTCCATCTTTGAGTTGCTTGTCTTGCAATCCTAGGAAATAATTCAATTTTCTCATCATACTCATTTCAAACTTGTTTGTCATGAGTTTGGCAAAATCATCACAAAGTTGCTTGTCTTTAGAACCAAATATTATGTCATCCACATAAATTTGAACTAAAAGTAATTTACCATCATGATTTATGGTAAACAAGGTTTTATCAACCTCACCCTTCTTGAAACCATTGTCCTGCAAGAACCTAGCGAAGGTGTCATACCAAGCTCTTGGCGCTTGCTTTAGACCATATACAACTTTCTGAAGTTTGTATACCATCTTGGTTTCTGAAGGAAGTTCAAAGCCAAGGGTTGTTCTAAATAGACTTCTTCAGCAAGTTCACCATTTAAGAATGCACTTTTAACACCCATTTGGTAAACTATACAGTCGTTATGACCAGCAAAGGCCAAGAAAAGTCTAATTGCATCCAATCTTACAACTGGTGCATAAGACTCATCATAGTCTAATCCTTCAGTCTGACAGTAACCTTGAGCAACAAAACGTGCTTTATTCCTTGTTACTTCACTAGACTCACTCAGCTTATTTCTGAATACCCACTTAGTACCAATTGCTTTCTTACCTTCAGCAAGGGGTACAAGTTTCCAGACTTTAAAGCTTTTTATATGGTTTTAGGTTCAATTTCAGATACAAAGCAAGAGAATAATGCTTCTACTTCAACTACCATTGCTTCTTCAGCAATATCCTTGTTAGTAGAAACTTTGGATCTAGTCACTCGGCGATTCTCAATATCACCAATCATATCCTTAGAGGGGTGATCTCTAATCCAAATATTAACACGTTTGTTCTTTGGATCTGGACATGTATGCATTTCAGCATGTGACTCTTCAGCACGTGCTTGTTCAGCACTACTGGTTTCAGGTTGTGTCTCCACTGATATAGGTTCATCAGCAACTACTTGTTCAGTATTGCTTGTTTGTGTTAACTCTTCAGTAGACACAGGAAGTTGCATTGTTTCAACAACGTCTGGAGCAACTGCATCTATAGCCGGGAATTCCTTATCATGAACTATATTTATCTTCACATGACTAGGTGATGGCATGTCATTGTCGGAATCATCATTAAGTTCAGTGATCTTGACATTTCCAGCTTTAGGTTCAGTTCTTTGCTCGTGTATGAGTAGCTTTTTCATACATTCAGATATTTCTTCTTCAACAGGAACTCCTTGTTTCTTTTCATAGAATACAACATGCATAGATTCTTTAATATTTCGTGCCTTTTTGTTGTAAACTCTTTAAGCTTTGCTATGCAAGGAGTAACCAAGAAATATCGCTTCAACTGCCTTTGGTTGAAATGTTCTTAGATATTCTCTACCATTGTTAAGAACAAAACATTTGCAACCAAATACTCTTAGATGAGTAATGTTAGGAGGTCTTCCAACAAATAGCTCATATGGAGTTTTCTTGTACCCCTTAGTTATCAAGCATCTATTTTGAGTATAGCAAGTAGTGTTAATCGCTTCAACCCAATAAACTTCACTTATTTCAGTGTCAGCAAGTATGGTTCTAGCTGCTTCCTTAAGGGTACGATTCTTCCTTTCAGCAACACCATTTTGTTGAGGTGTCCTTACTGAGGATAACTGATGTTGTATGCCTTTAGAAGTGCAATACTCAGTTATGTACTGGTTTACAAACTCAGTACCATGGTCTATTCTGATGATTTTTACCTTGTCATTTTTCATGACTTCAAGCTTTTTCAGCAAGTTAGGTATTTCATCCTTGTTTCAGACTTTTGTTTGATGAAAATTACCCAAGTGAATCTTGAGTAATCATCCACCATTACCAGACCATACTTCTTGCCAGCATAGCTTGTTGAGGATGATTCAAACAAGTCCATGTGCAAGAGTTGTAAAGGTTTTGTACTTGACGGTATTGCCTTGTTCTTAAAAGAGGACTTAGTTTGCTAACCCTGCTGACATGCAGTGCAAGCACCATCCTTCTTAAAAGTGACCTTAGGTAATCCAACTACAAGTGCCTTTTTAGACAGCTTATTCAGCGTTTTGAAGTTCAGGTGACTAGTTCTTTTATGCCATAACCATGCATTTTCAGCAAGGCCTTCGTGATCTGAGATCCGGCATTTTTCGATGATTGTTGAGGACCAATCTACAGTGTATAGACCTCATGATCTTCTAGCAACCATGATTACCTTCTTTGTCTCAAAGTCAATAAGTTTGCATTCATCACTTTTGATTTTGATGAAGTAACCTTTGTCAGCAAACTGACTCATGCTGAACAGGTTGAATTTAAGATTTTTGACATAATGAACTCCTGTTATGGTAATGCATCCTAACTTCACGTCACCAAATCCTTTAGTAGATGCAAAGCCTCCACCTGCAAATCTTATTGTTGGACCTGCAGACCACCGTCTGTAGTTTATAAGATTTGTTTTGTCGCCCGTTGATGAATGTGTATTTTACACTTTCATTTGAGTCTTTTTCACCTATTTTAGATATTCTCTATGTTAATTTAGCTATATTTTAGTGCATTTTATTAGAATAGTGTCACGTTTCCCTTTAGTTTGTATTTTACAGGTTTTGGTTGAAAAATGAGGTTTTCCGGGCAATTATATTGAAGTAGACAAGGAATTGGTGTTCCGAAGGCCTAATTGGAGTATCTGAAAGATTCCGGGTAGGATTTGAAGTCTAGGGGTCGAGTCTGAAGGCTAAAAGGTCACTAGAAGGCAAAAACCGAGTCCGAAAAGGGGAAGACATCCAAAAACGCGTCGAAAACGCGTATCTGGCCGAAAAATACTCCCGGGCGAATCGCCCGGGACGTGGGGCGAATCGCCCCACACCAGGCGAATCGCCCGGTGTGTGGGGCCCTTCGCCCCACACCTCCCGAATACCTATATATAGTTGCTCAGTTTTCTCCGTTTTTCATACTTTTCCAGACCTTTTCTCTCACCTTTCCCAGTAGTTTTAGGTAGGAATTCTCCAGAGCCTGTTCTGGGGGTTCTTAGCTTAGGAGATACTTTTTCTTAGCGTTTTGGAGCTTGTAAGATCGCGATTCTTCGGAGATTGACAACCTTCGGTAACATTGTATCTTACAGTTTTTCTATTTATATTTATATATCTTTCATCATGTTTTCATTCATTCGTGGTATGATTTATGTTGATTGCATGACATCTATGAGTAGCTAAACTTCTCGTTGGTGATAGTATGTGATTTCTTAGCGAAGGGTTAATAATTATGCTAATGGCTATATCGCACATTATACTCTGAGTTATTGCTTTATTTCTTTGATCTATCTAAAACCTCTATCTTCGTAGTGTTGAATAATTACGGAACACAATTGGACAATTCATTGATCAAAGATCTCCATGCAAGACCGAGGAATTTATGCATGATTATTAACCTGCTATGCTTTGAATAACCATACTATCACCAATCTCCATTATCTGCTAAGAAAAACCTTTGCTAAGTCGTTTGTTGATTTTATATTCTTAAGTTAGATTAGATAAAGCTAGTTATAGTCCTTAGAGATCGACACTCGAGGTTATTCTACTGCTACACTACGATTTTCGTTGTAGTTGTGAATTGCCTTTGGCTAAATACAAATTTATTTGATTAATTAGAATCTGACAAATTCGACGTTCATCAAATTGGCGCCGCTGCCGGCGACTATACTTCTTTTTTCTATTTAGCTTTTTTATATTTTCAGCATTCAATTCCTAGTTCTAGTAGTTTTTAGTTTTCCTTTTTAATCTCTCTCTGATACTCCTTTCCTAGTCTTAGTAGTATTCGATTTCTAGAAATTTTCTTGATCTTCGAGATTTCTAACGAGGCTAATTTTCAGTTTTGAGTTACTCCTGTTCCAGATTTCCAGGTATGACGACCTTAAAAGCTCGCTTGACACCTACGTTCTCGCAAGTCAAGAAAGGGTCAGCTATATACTTGGAAGAAGAGTTATCGGGGTATGAGGTAACGAGTTCTATAGTGAGAAGGATACTGAGGTTCGAAGATGGAGTGGGGATGAATCCGTTAAGCTTCACAGGTCCTATGAAGAGGAAATAGCAAAAGTTCCAGCAAGAGGGTTCACCGAGGATCAATTATGCAGGAAATTATTTCCTTTTGCTTTGGGATATGAACCGAGGATTTGGATAGCAAGGTTAGCACCAGGATCACTGAGGACCTGGAGCCAAGTAGTAGAGGAGTTCTTGGCACGTTTCATGCCTTACCATGAGACGATTGCACTGCGGAATCGGATCGAACACTTCAAGCAAGGAGAATACGAGCGGTTCTGTGACACCTATGAACGTTTTGAGCTGTATAAACGTGAGTGCCCCCACCACCGTTTCGACGACGGGGAGCTGATTTGGTTTTTGTTGGTGGACTTCGTGATGATGTTAGGCTTCAAGTGGATGGGATGTGTGGAGGTTTAGAAGAATGTACAGTTGAAGAGGCAGAGAAGATCTTTCAAAAGTACGCCAATGGATCTGCACAATCCGAGAAGGTAATGTCGAGTCAAGTCACCAACATATATTCAAATCGGGGCGAAACTGACGGCTTATACGAAGAATATTCTGAAGACGAAGATATCAGTGAAGAGGAGGAACTTGCGTTTTACGCAGGGATTAAAGCCATTGAGAGTGTTTTCGAGATAGCACACGCAGGGCAAGCTGAAAACAATCTTCGCATCGAAAAGGCTTTTGAAGCGGTCGAAGTAACTGAGCAACTTATCAAGGAGCTTAGCCTTCTTAAGTGTGAAAAGTGCAGAAAAGCAGTCGAAGACGCCCCCTTGAAGAGGGGGGCGAATCGCCCAATGTGGGGAGCGAATCGCCCCCCAACTCCAGGGAATTGGACGACCCCAGTTCCCCCGATGTGACACCTGAATCTGATCCCGAGCCACTTCCAACTGTTACTACCGAGGAGAATGAGTGCGAAGAGGTGAATCTACTACAACATGGAGGCAAGATGACCAAAATTCCTAACTTCGTGCGTCCTAAACGTGTTGAATCTACTGGGACCGAAAATGCAGGACCGAGCACAGAACAAGAGGCTAGCGAAAGTTCCAAAGAACCTCAAGAAGTTCCAGGAAAGAATGATGAACCAAGACCATCTGTGGTAGACATAGGTGATGATGAAGTCGAGGTAGAAACTCCTACGCCAGGGGAACTTCACAAATCTTCTAATCCATATGTGCCTCCAAAGCCACATGTACCATTCCCAAGTCGGATCAAGCCAGCCAAGAAGGATATTCGAGAGTCACCCCTATTCCAACGCCTCTCAAAAGTGGAAGTCAATGTACCTCTCTTGGAGTTAATCCAAAACATTCTGGCTTATACGAAATTCTTTCGTGAGATCAAGAACAAAAGGGTTACTTCAGGAAAGGAAGTGAATGGGGTTGAAACGGTCAACTCAATTGTCGGATTACCCGTGAAGAAAAAAGACCCTGGAAGTTTCATCATCAACATCGCTTTAGGGAACGGTGGGACCACGAAGGCAATGCTTGACCTAGGGGCTAGCATTAACTTAATGCCCTATTCGGTATACAAGGCCCTGGATCTCGGAGAACTGACACCAACTGATATGGTCGTCCAAATGGCGGACCAAAGTTTGAAGAGGCCAGTCGGGATAATAGAGGACATCCTTGTGAAGGTGGACAAATTGATAATCTCAGCTGATTTTGTAGTAATGAAGTCTGCAGACGAGGGGAAGAGCCATATTCGCGAGCACGTAGTACTACTTGGGAGACCATTCATGGCGACTACCAACACATGCCTTGAACTTAAGGGCAAGAAAATAACCATGGAGGTAATGGGTGAGAAGATTGAGTTGGTAGGATGTAGCATCGGAGATAAGGAAGTCGCGGAAGAGTTAAATTTTGTCGATTGCTATGATTCCGTGATTTCCGAATTTCATCATTGCCATGATAATCATGAACCACTTGAGGAGGCACTAACCATGCAAACTGAGACGTGCTACATGACCGAGGAAGCAAGGGAACTAGTTGAAATAATGGATAGCACCCCAGAAATTCCCGCAGGAGAGGAGGTACTTGAACCTTTAGATGAAGAAGAGGAAGAAAGTAGATTTCCTGAAGAGCCTAGCTTAGAGTTGAAACCACTTCCTGCGCACCTCAAGTATGTGTACTTAGGAGAAAATCAGAAGAAGCCTGTAATAGTCTCCTCACATCTCTCCAACGATGAAGAAAGTAGGCTGATAGAAGTATTGAAACAAAATTCTGCAGCTATAGGATGGAGGATTAGTGATATCAAAGGAATTAGCCCTACACGGTGTGTGCACAACATCACTCTAGAACAAGATGCCAAACCCGTTAGGCAACCTCAGCGAAGGATAAATCCGGCCATGCAAGAGGTGGTAAAGAAAGAAGTGATCAAGTTGCTAGATGCCGATATGATTTATCCCATTCCTGATAGTCGATGGGTGAGCCCGGTACATGTAGTTTCTAAAAAATCAGGAGTCACGGTGGAAGAGAATGAGAAGGGAGAGTTGGTACCGGTTAGGAAGACCACTGGATGGCGGATGTGCATTGACTATAGAAGATTAAATGCCGCCACTAAGAAAGACCACTTCCCTTTACCATTTATAGATGACATGCTAAACCGCCTCGCGGGGCGGAAATTTTATTGTTTTCTTGATGGTTTATCAGGTTTCTACCAGATTCCGATTGCACCGGAGGATCAGCAGAAGACGACATTCACTTGCCCATTCGGAACATTTGCCTATAGGAGGATGCCATTTGGACTATGCAACGCTCCCGCCACTTTTCAAAGGTGCATGCTTTCTGTTTTCTCTGACATGGTAACTAAGTTTGTTGAAGTTTTCATGGATGATTTTTCCCTTTTTGGTGATTCGTTTGATGAATGCTTGCAACGATTAGATCTTGTTTTGAAAAGGTGCATTGAATGCAATTTGACCTTAAGCTGGGAGAAAAGTCATTAGATGGTTAGAGAAGGCATTGTTCTAGGACATGTAGTTTCTGAAAGAGGTATTGAGGTAGACAAGGCTAAGATCGAAATCATTGAAAAACTTCCCCCACCTACTTGTGTGAAAGAATTGCAATCTTTTCTTGGCCATGTAGGGTTTCATAGGAGGTTTATTAAAGATTTTTCGAAAATTGCTAAACCTTTAAATAGCTTGCTTGCAAAAGATGTGGTTTTCCATTTCTCTAATGAATGCTTAGTTGCTTTTAATACCCTTAAGGAAAAGCTTGTTTCTGCTCCCATTGTTGTGCCGCCTGACTGGAGTCTTCCTTTTGAGATTATGTGTGATGCTTCAAATTTTGCTATGGGTGTTGTTTTATGCCAAAAAGTTGATAAGCAATATCGTGTGATTTATTATGTTAGTAAGACTCTAGACTCTGCGCAAGTTAATTATACAACTACTGAAAAGGAATTTTTAGCTGTTGTCTTTGCTTTACAAAAGTTTAGGTCTTATTTAATTGGTCATCATGTGAATGTCCATACTGATCATGTTGCTTTGAGACATTTGATAGCTAAGCAAGATTCTAAGCCTAGATTAATCCGTTGGGTCCTTTTGCTGCAAGACTTTGATTTGACCATAGTGGATAGAGCTGGTAGGGAGAATTTAGTAGCAGATCATTTATCTAGAATACCTAATATCCCTGTTGATTCGATACCCATCAATGAGGACCTCCCTGATGAGCACTTAATGAAGGCTAATGAAGAGCCATGGTATGCAGATATTGTAAACTATTTGGCTATGAATGTTTGCCCCACTAACTTTTCAGCCTCAGACAAGAGAGCTCTTGCCAAGCGTTGCAGGACTTACATATGGGATGATCCGCATCTATTCAAAGAAGGAGCTGATGGGATTCTAAGGAGATACGTGCCACAAGAAGAGCAACAAAGTGTGTTGAGTCATTGCCATGAGCTTAATTGTGGGGGACACTATAGTGGCTTGAAAACAACTCGCAAGGTACTGCAAGCAGGATTTTTCTGGCCAGCAATATACCGAGATGCTCGAATTTTTGTGAAAAATTGTGACCCATGTCAACGAGGTGGTAATATTGGCAAGAAAGACGAAATGCCCCTTCAAGGGAATCTAGTGGTCGAACCTTTCGACGTATGGCGCATTGATTTCATGGGACCATTTCCATCAAGTGGAGGCTATGTATACATTCTCGTTGCGGTGGATTATGTAACTAAATGGGTGGAGGCAATTCCTACAAAAACAAATGACGGCGCAGTTGTTATGAAGTTCTTGAAGGAGGTAATATTCTCTAGATTTGGGTGCCCTAGGACAATCATCAGTGATGGAGGGTCACACTTCGTCAATAGAACCTTTGCCTCCCTTCTTAAGAGATACAGTGTCCACCATAGTGTCGCTACGCCATATCACCCACAGACATCGGGTCAAGTCGAAGTCAGCAACCGTCAAATTAAGAAGATCCTGGAGCGAGTAGTGAAGCCTAGTAGGAAAGATTGGGCAGGAAAATTGAATGATGCACTTTGGGCATACAGGACTAGCTACAAGACGGTGATCGGAACCACTCCGTACAGACTTGTGTATGGGAAAGCATGTCATCTTCCCGTAGAACTGGAACACAAGGCATATTGGGCTATAAAAGCACTCAATCTTGATATGGGAAAAGCTGGCGAGGAACGATTGTTGCAACTAGATGAGCTTGATGAATTATGACTAGGTTCTTATGAAAATGCCAAGATCTACAAGGAACGTACTAAGAAGTATCATGATCGTGGTATAGTACGTAAGGAATTGATTCCTGGACAAAAAGCTTTGGTATTTAATTCTCGCCTTCGACTATTTCCTGGAAAGCTCCGTACTCGTTGGGATGGACCGTACGAAATTATCGAAGTTGCTCCCCATGGAGCTGTAAAACTCTTTGATCCAAAGACGGACAATACCTTCAAGGTGAATGGCCAGCGAGTGAAGCCATACTTCGAGATATCTAGTGATCAAAGGGAGGTTGATCACCTTGAGCTTACCCTTACCGCCTCCACTAAAGGTTAGTGTGTTTTGTTTTCTCACGAGTTTGATTGAGTATTATAGGTCACTTATACAAGTATTAACTCTCACCTTGAATCTACTTTCGACGTTGGGGACGAGCGACGACGTTCAGGTTTGGGGGGGGGGGGGTTATCGTTGGTTATCTCTATACTTGTTTTGCTTATGATAAACTCGTGAAATCCTTTGCATTTGCATTTGCACGTTTACTGCTTTCTTAGTTTTTAGGTTGCATTCACTACATTCATCCTAGGATAGTCTTGCATGTTTTATATGGAGTTTATTGCCAAATTTTTTGAACTATTTTATTGGGTAGATCAACTAATTATGCCATTAATCATATGCTTCATCTCTATGAATTTGTTTGATGTTTTTCTCGCTTGGCTTGTCACATTTATGTATTGCACTTAGTTAAGCTTGGTAGTCTCGACATCACTTAGTGGTGTTTTCTCTGCTGCGGTTCACGATGGCCTTTATAATAGGATGATGCATGTTAGGGTCTTATGGTTGTTTTTCCGAGTAATTATGTACCTAAGAGGCAACAAGTCTTCACCTTGCTTTGAGATTGCTAAATGCCTAGGAAGGAGGTAGTGTGAAGTTGTGTGATCCTTTGTTTGCAACCTATTCTTTCGAATAGGTTTGGGGAGGGGGTTACACTATCATTAGACTTGTTTTCCATTTTTTCAATTCTGTGTTGTGAGTTATTTTTCCTTTTTCGTAAATTTTGTACTCCAACCTATTCTTTCGAATAGGTTTGGGGAAGTCGTTTGTGTGTCATTTTTTTTCTCTTTTCGTTGTGCTACTGCTGGCTAAAAAAAAATTGAAACAAAAGTAAAGGAAAAATTCCAAAAAAAAAAAGAAAAAAAAGAAAAAAACACTGGAAAAGAAAAAAAGAAAAAAAAAAGAAAAGACCCCAAAAAAGCAAAGAAGGGTCCAAAAAGGCCAAAAAGCAGTTTAGCAAAGTGTTGTGTCTCATTTTTCAATTGATGTAATGTTCGTAATCGTGTTGTAATCTTTTCTTTTTGTTTGAGTGTAATCTGTTCTAGACCACCCTCGTCCTGCCATTCAGAAAGTGGTGAATAGCTTAAGGCTTTGATTGATGAGAGCCAGTATTGGTTCGACCTCTTTGAGGAAAAGTCTTAACTTGGTGAACAGCAGTAAGTCCTCAGTTTCATAGGCACGGGACAACCATTCGTATTCTAACATGTTTCATTACGTCGTCACTGACTAGGTCCAGGTAGAGAATGTTACGAGAGACTATCTTGTCTTGACATAAGTGCTTATGTGAATGTGTGTAAGTCAATCGAGGCATTCTTCAACCTATATTCATGTTATGATTTGTATGGTTTTTGTTCATATGTTTTTTGATAGATTCGATAGATTAGTTCATTTCATTTGGCATGAGACTCCATTTTTTGTGTTGCATTGTTTTTTGCATTAGAGTCTAGCTTAGTTGCTTGAGGACAAGCAAAGGTTCGGTTTGGGGAGTTTGATGAATGTGTATTTTACACTTTCATTTGAGTCTTTTTCACCTATTTTAGCTATCCTCTATGTTAATTTATCTATATTTTAGTGCATTTTATTAGAATAGTGTCACGTTTCCCTTTGGTTTGTATTTTACAGGTTTTGGTTGAAAAACGAGGTTTTCTGGGCAATTATATTGAAGTAGACAAGGAATTGGTATTCCGAAGGCCTAATTGGAGTATCTGAAAGATTCCGGATAGGATTTGAAGTCTAGGGGTCGAGACTGAAGGCTAAAAGGTCACTAGAAGGCAAAAACCGAGTCCGAAAAGGGGAAGAAATTCAAAAACGCGTCGAAAACGCGTATCTGGCCGAAAAATACTCCCGGGAGAATCGCCCGGGACGTGGGACGAATCGCCCTACACCAGGCGAATCGCCCGGTGTGTGGGGCCCTTCGCCCCACACCTCCCGAATACCTATATATAGTTGCTCAGTTTTCTCCGTTTTTCATACTTTTCCAGACCTTTTCTCTCACCTTTCTCAGTAGTTTTAGGTAGGAATTCTCCAGAGCCTGTTCTGGGGGTTCTTAGCTTAGGAGATACTTTTTCTTAGCGTTTTGGAGCTTGTAAGATCGCGATTCTTCGGAGATTGACAACCTTCGATAACATTGTATCTTACAGTTTTTTTATTTATATTTATATATCTTTCATAATGTTTTCATTCATTCGTGGTATGATTTCTGTTGATTGCATGACATCTATGAGTAGCTAAACTTCTCGTTGGTGATAGTATGTGATTTCTTAGCGAAGGGTTAATAATTATGCTAATGGCTATATCGAGCATTATACTCAGAGTTATTGCTTTATTTCTTTGATCTATCTAAAACCTCTATCTTCGTAGTGTTGAATAATTACGGAACACAATTGGACAATTCATTGATCAAAGATCTCCATGCAAGACCGAGGAATTTATGCATGATTATTAACCTGCTATGCTTTGAATGACCATACTATCACCAATCTCCATTATCTGCTAAGAAAAACCTTTGCTAAGTCGTTTGTTGATTTTATATTCTTAAGTTAGATTAGATAAAGCTAGTTATAGTCCTTAGAGATCGACACTCGAGGTTATTCTACTGCTACACTACGGTTTTCGTTGTAGTTGTGAATTGCCTTTGGCTAAATACAAATTTATTTGATTAATTAGAATCTGACAAATTCGACGTTCATCACCCGTCATGTGCTTCCCGCAGCCACTATCAAAGTGCCAAATAGGATTGGTAGTCTTGGTGGCTGAAGTCTGCACAATCAAGAGTAAACACGTCAATTGTCCAGAATGGGATATTCATTAACATGTTTAAAGAAACGACCAGTGGAAACCCAAGCCTCAGATTTTTCAATATTGACTTGTTTTCTTCTTGCTGAGGAACTAGATGTCTTCGGGCAAAAGACTTTTGACTTTTACTAGTCAAGTCCACTTTCAAATGTGGTGTCTTGTTTGGTTTTTCCTTTTGCTGAACATACTTTTCAATAAGTTCTTTTCTAGCAAGATATCTTCTAGTCCTAGCATTTTGAGTATTGTTATTACTCTTAGGCTTTGATTTGTTTATCTCCTTGAAGTATTTTTGCTGGCTTTGCTTATACTCATGGAAAAGTTGGTTTTGCTTGTTTTTGTAACCAAGTCCACTTCTCGGAGTATGCTGAGTTTTTGTCTCAGCAACCTTACTTGATTCATGTTTGTCAGCAAAGATCTTCTGATTACTTTTGTTAGTAATCTTGCCTTTTGACTTAACAGATTGCTTTTCAGCAATTTGTTTGGCGGAATGCTTTTCAGCATCCTTTTTCTGAACAGATTGCTTTTCAGCAACCTGTTTAACTTTTGAAGTCTTATTACTTTGAGTAGCAACACGGGGCTTTTTGGTCATAGGTATTTGATTGCTTGTTTCAGCATCCTTAGATTAACCAATTTGATAGAGTTCTGGTTGAACACTATCAGCAACACGAACAAAAGTTATTGGTGATTTGTCTTTACTCAAGAGTATCACGTCATCACCTTCATACGTGGCACCTAAACCTTCCTTCTGAGATGGATCTCTCAGATAAGAGTTTAGTTCTGTCAGAGTGTTACTAGCACTCGCATAAGATTTGAAATTTACTTTCATCTATTTTAGCTCTTGTATTTCAGCAAGTAACTTCAAGATTGAAGATTGATATTCTTTCAATTCTGTTGACATTTGAGTGTCTTTCTCTGTAGCTTTAGCAAGTAGTTTCTTAAGATACAATATTTCAGCATCTTTTCGTTCTGATTCATCTTTCAGCAATACATACTTTTCAGTAGTTTGCTTAGTCAAAGATTCAGCATTCTGTAGATTCTCTTGCTGTTTCCTCAGACTTTTCTCAAATCTTTCACTTTCTCCTTGTATCTTTTCAAGATCAATTTCATTTTCATCATCTGATTCTGAGTCAGTGTTAGGAGAAATTACATGATCCGCCATAAGACAGAATTCCATGTTTGACACGTCTGGAAATGCTTCCATAGCGATTTCACAAACTTCTTTTCCAAATTCAACGTCCATGGTTGATTCTTCTTCAGTGTCTGAATCTTCTTCCTCACTTTCTGCAGTGCTAGTGTCTATGCATAAAGCATCAATCTTAGCTTGAAGCTTCTTCTTTTCTTCAGCAATCATGGCCTTTTTTGAACTTCTTTCTTTTGCAGTAGAAACAAAGATCATTTTCTATTGTTGGTTCTTCAGAGGAAAAGGTGGGCTGAGCTTTCTTATTCAGCGAGCTAGCATCTGTCTTGTATTTGTAGTAGTTATTGCCAAGATGCTTTTTCAGCTTCTCCTTTGCTTTTCTTCTTTCAAGCTCTTTGCTGATGAATTTTCTCATGTTTTTAACAGCCAAGGCACTTTCATCGGCAGGCTCGTTTTCATCCTTCTTTTCAGAAGATGAAACCTTAGTAGCAAGAGCAATGTTCTGCGATTTTTCAGCAGACACATTTTCTCTTTGCTTTGTCTCATAGTTTACAGCAGCAAGGTGAGAAAACAACTCTGTTGGAGTGATATTAGGCATTCCTTGATTATAATAGAAGTTTTGAGTGTGGATCCATTCTTGGATTCAAACTTCTGATGATGGTTTTCACCTTCTCAGAGTCTGAATAGAAGTTTCCAGCACCTAAGGCAGCCATTTCACTCACAAGAGTTGTGAACCTGAAATCCAAGTCTTCCAGTGACTCAACAGTACCTTGTTTATAGTTTTGAAACTTTAACTTCAGGACTTCGAGTTTGTTTTCCTTGGTTTTGTCAGATCCAACACACAAATCTTGGATCATCTTCCAAGCTTCCGTAGCAGTCTTTGCACCCCACAGTTTGCACTGTATGGTGTCAGGAGTAGACCGGATAATGATGTTTCTTGCTTGGCCATCAAGACGGAATCTTTTGGCTTCATCTAAAGTCCATTCCTCTCTTGGTTTTGGTATGACAGTGTCGACCGGTTCTCCTAAGATAGTTTCCTTTCCACCAGTATCTGTGGTCATGTGAGGAAAGATTCTTTCAACTTTAGTGATCTTGATTGGGCCATCGTTTATGACAGTCACCATCTCATCACTAATGGCCTCAAGATGTAACATCATGTTGTTTCGCCATTTTTCATAGTTTTCCAGCTTGAGCAATGGAGCGTCTCCTAAAGACATCCTGCAAAAGGCAACAAACTACCAACCTTGATCAAGTATGAGTGATTTACGGAAAGCACTTTTAAAAGGGGATCTAGGTTCAGTGCAGAAGGAATGAACCTCGCTCTGATACCACTTGTTGGTCCCTTTAGACAACAATTAGAGACTAGAGGGGGGGGGTGAATAGTCTCTAAAACTTTTTCGTCGTCTAAAACTTTCTCAGCAAGGTGCTTTTACTTTACAGTAAAGAGCTTATGCTGATACTTAAAACAAATTTCTCAGCAAGGTACTTAATACTTGTTCAATAGTAAGTTTTGCTAATACTAAAATAATCAGAGAGCGGAAGTCTTTCGAAATTAAGTTCTTTTGATAAAACAACTACTCAACAGATTTAAGAAAACCAAATTTAAATCAAGTCTGCTGAGTAAAGGCTTTTAGAGAGAAACTGCAGTAACTAAGATAAAGCTTTACTGAAATGTAAATGCAGTAAGTAAATCACACAAACACTTTATAGTGGTATCTGAGGGTGGCGTAATCCTTCAACTAGTCCACTTTGTCCTCGCTAGGACTGAATTCACTAAGATAGATGATGATGTTACAACACCTAATCTACTAGAATTCCAGAAACCAAAGTGTCCTTGCTTTGTTTCCAACCTAACCAGAGAACTATAACCTTGTTCTCCACCAAACTTGGGACATTTATCAGCAAATCCTTGCTTGATTAGTTCCCCCTGAATTTCACGCATGTAAAAGGGTGTTTTATCAGTTAGAGAGGTTTTGGGTGAAGATCACTTATGAGATTAACTTTTCAGCTAATACCAAGTAATCTTAAGAAACTCAACTGAATAAATTTTCAGTTATAAGTATATTGTTTCTGGGTGTCAAGACTATTTCTTGTTAAGGAGAAATAACATCTTAGCTAAAGTTCTACTTCTTCACAAGTAGCTTTTGTTTCAAGCTTAAGTCTTGGGTCGGATCTTTAGATAGTAGTGAGCTTAAGAAAGATGTGAGTTTGAAAGCACAAGTGAGTGTAGGATGACGTTGTTGACACACTTTCTTTCACTGCCTAAGGGTCTCTATTTATAGTGATTTCTTGGTGCCGTTTGAATTTTAAAATTCTAAGCCGGAGCCAGAAAATGTCACTATCTTGCTATGAAGGTAGTGTCAGCAGTGTGTTCAACTTTTTCAGAACGACATTCTTTTCATTTAGCTCTTTGACCTGTTTCAACGTTTGAAACTTGGAGCTCAAATGAAAGTACTACTTCAGCAAGTAAGGTCACATGTAGTTACTCTAGTACGTTGTATCAGCTCAACAGACTCAAGTTTTACACTTGTGTTTTCTGCTTTGCTGAAATATGTACTTTAGTTGACTTTACTATGTGCCTTATATAGATACCAAATCTCAGCATACTTCAAGTCTTCTTGTCTTCAAATCTTCAAGTCTTCAAGTCTTCTGAGTGGTTCTTATACTTCAATAGATTATTTCAGCAAACAACGTACATCATCAGCAAACAAAAGAACCTATCTAGTACCTATACTAAGTCTTCAGCAAATGTTCCTCTTTTACAATGTCCTTTAAAAATTCTAAATTCCTATGGACCTTAAGAGTACTAATCACTGGACTGTTCTTAATTTAGCATTGTAATCTGTTCATCAAAATTACAAGTTTCCTAACAATCACCGATGCCTTTGACCATGCATGATTGATTGTTCCCCAAAAGTACAGTTCCACCTTTCCCATATTTGAAGTTTGTAAACCATTCTTTAACCGGACTCATGTGAAAAGAGCACCCAGAATCAAGAATCCAGGATAAGTCTATATTAGAAGTAGAGACTGTAAGTACCTCTGAGATGTCAAAAGATTGTGTAGCATGTGCAATGTCCACTGTTCCTGCCTCTCCCCCAGATTTCTTTGGCTTCCTGTTGTTCCACACAGGGCAATCCTTCTTGAGATGTCCCTTATTGTGACAGTGATAGCACCTCCTATTCTCCACAGAATCTGATGACCTCTTACTCTCTTGCTTCTTATATTTCTCCTTTGGTAATCTTTCCCTTGAAGAACCCTTCTTGGAACCATGGTACTTCATGGGAAGACTCTTAGTCGAATGTCCACCTCCCTGCAAATTCTTCTGCTTATGGAACTCCCTAGTCTTCAATGATTCTCTTACCAAATCCAAAGTTACTTCAACATTACCAAACATCAACGAATCTCTGAAATTCTCATATGAGTTGGGCAGGGAGTTGAGCAACACCATAGCTTTGTCTGCGTCTGTAGTCTTATCACCAACATTCTCCAAGTGTGTTGTGATCTTGTCAAACTCTGCTAACTGCTCCAAAATCGGCCTACCTTCAACCATCCTAAAACCAAGAAACTTCTGCTTGAGATACATCATCTAGGCTGATGATTTCCCCATATAAACTTCTTCAAGTTTATCCCAGATTGCTTTTGCATCAGTACACTTAATAACCTCCGTCAATGCTTCGTCGCTTAATGAGTGAACAAGTGTATTATATGCCTTCTTCTTGATTTCCTTCTTTGCATCGTCTTTAATATCCTTAAGACCGTCATCCCCCAACAGAGCATCGTCAGCTCCATAATCCGATAACAAGGCCTTAACCCTCAGTATCCACAGGCTGAAATCTGTGTGTTTAGTGAGCTTCTCAATCTCGATTTTAGTTGATGACATTGCTTATATCAAGCTTTGGATTCTCCCGGTAAATTCCTTCGACCCTTCCCACAGACGGCGCCAATTGTTGAGTTCGTATCAACAATAGTCGATTACCTGATCACAAAAGCTCACAATAACAACTAAACCACAAGAACTTGTTGCACCAAATCAAACACACACCCAAGCAACCAAAATAGAAAACAGAGCAAGAACGCAAGCAAGAAAGAACACAAGATTTAACGTGGTTCGGTTATGAATAACCTACGTCCACGGAGATCAACCAGCTTCAATATATTATATCAATGCCAATTACAAGTCCCTAACAGTATGCAAGAAACAAGAACAAATCTGTCTCTCAAAGCTAGAACCTATAATCTATAATATATCACTTGTTGTTATGTTCTTGAGCATGCAACAATCACCCCTTTATATAGCCTTCAATTTGCAGCTAAACCTAAAGGAATTCGAATAGGAATTGAATTCGAATAGGGATTGATTTCCTAATGGAGACAATTACCTTTTCCTGACTGCATTCGGAAACAGCTGTTGAGATAACACCTCACAGACACGTCCTGTCAACTCGGACTTCCTGGACTAATAATATACATCTACTTCTACTCGTACCCTTTCAAGAAGCACTATGGGGCTCCACCCATCTATAATAGTAGTGGAAGTTATTCAATAGTAAGATGTGATAATAATTACCTCAATGTAGTAAACAACATATTCTGTTTGGCAAAAGATTCTTAAGGGTTTATCTATAATATGTTCATGAAGATCTTCCAATTCTCTTTGTGTGGAGTGCCTCCAATGGAGAGGAGTGCCTCGGGTGTTCAAAACTGCCAAAATGTACTGAGCAATACGTTGATCACCAACTACAAAATCCTTGACATAACCTGCATAGATTGTATACCAACTTAAACCACATAACTTTGTAATGCTACAAACTTATGTGCTAAAATTAATCATCAGAGCATGCGTCTGCTAATGATTCGACTGAAAGACAAGACCATTTATTATAAACAAATATAGGTTTCTAAGATGTTTTGAACCTTCCGCAACTAGCTTTTACTCGGTTGCAATGTCTGGCATTCTCAGAACTAACACTCCATGGGTGTCCAAAACATATATCATAGGTTGATTTGCAATTTGTATTTATTCACACAAAAAGGGTTTTGGATAAGAGCTAGAAGGGTGAGAGAAATTTCAAATAAAGGGAAAGATCAAATATAATCAACAAGTAACTTCTATGGAAATAGGAATGAAACTTATACACATGATGTTGAAGAGAAAAGATTGCCTATTTTGGATGCAATTGGATATCCTGAAGGTCAGTCCCAGTGTTGCCAGGGCATTCTCTTAAGCCCTAAACTTTTGAGCACCCATAATTTTGAGCTTCATATAATTCAAAGATGGGCTGCGAAGAGCTTAAGATTTGTTGGTATATTGCACTTTATGACAACTTTCTTAATGAACATCAGAAATTTTGGGCTCAAATCTTCCTGTCGAGAAAATTTGCAGAAACTATCTATGGTATTCTAAAGAGGATGGTATGAAACGTCTTATGTTTGTGCATTCTATCTATTGAAGGAATGCTAGAAGGGGTCTGATATTTGAATATGAAAGAGATCTAGGAAAAAAGCGGATATTTCTAACTACATTTACTATCAAGATAAAGACGCTAAAAACTCAGTTCAACATCAACTGATTAATACTTATAAGATCAAGAATGGTAGCATTTGGGCTGTCAATCCTAAAATTTACGTATACAACCTGGTGGTAGTACGTAGCTCCTTAAGTTTCATCATAGGAACATTCTCTTAAGCTAATCTCAGTGCAGGTATCTCTCAGAATCAAGCTCATTTATAACAATTGTTTTTCCCCCGATGCCTAATTAACGTAAGTTGGGCTCGTTGTTTCTAGAATAAAATTAGTACCCCAAGCTCCATGCCCCTAGGATATACATAATTGCTCTGTTCAGCACATGGAACTAATTACTGATACTCAGTGTGAGGTTTGTGGAATTGCTATAGAATGCAATCATGTACCTGAAGTCGGTCAGGATGAACCAGGTCTCTCTTCAGGGCCGCAACATAAAATAGAATGTGATTTCTACGTTTTTTTCTAGATAAACAGATATATATACCTCAAATCCAACAATATCTTGAGTAACTCCAGGCAAAGGTCCCACAGTTGCATGCTTCTTCCTTTTCTCCTGCACTATGATACAACTAGGACCGTCATTGCTTGCTCATAAAAGATTTATGAGGATTGCAGACCAACATGAACAGAACCTCACCTGAAAAACGAAAAGATGCTATTTGATGTATGGAATTTATTAGAGCTGACTTTCCAACATTCGGAACACCAACCACCATTACAAGCAGTGTTGGCTCCCTATAGATCGCCTCCTTCAATTTGTATTCCACAAGACCAAGAAGCTTTGGCAAATCAAACATAAGTCAGAATAGAACACGCTTACTAGAACATTCACGTACATGGTCGTCTGTAAGATAAATTGAGTCGATTAACAAAGACAGTGGAGTCAACCAACCTTTTGAACAGAACTTTTACTGTGAGCATTTATTGAAATACAGTACCGTTCCCATTTATGCACAACATGGAAGGTGGGTCTGATGAATGGGGAGATAATCGAGAGTTCAAGACTGAGAGCACTATTATTTGTAGAAGAGGAGCCCGTGTAGTGGTAAGAAATAAAATTAAACTTAAGGTACTATTTTGCAAAAGGCCAATTAATTAATCGAAAACCACAAAATCCCTATGTTTTAAAAGCCGGAGCCGGACGTTCAGCCGGTCACCCCTCAAAAAAGGATGGACCGGGATCGAACCTGTTCACCCGAATTACAAGCCGGGTTGAGCCGGTATACTATTATAATATATTATTAATATATCTATATACATAAAGTATACTACTCCCTCCGTCTCAGTGAGAAGCCTACGTTTGTTTTTTACACGGTTTTTAATTAGAGGTTTGTTTGATAGTGATTTATTAATATAGAATTGAATGTGGGCCAATATATATAAATGATATGTGGTGGGGAAAATGATTAAAGTAAAGTGTGAAGGTGGGGATAAGGATTAAAGTAATATAAATGGTATGTGGGGTAAGTTCCAAAAATAGAAGGAGTCTTCTAGGGTCAGGTAGGCTTCGCCCTGCCTGATATCAGACAAACTGATCTAGACCATTTTAATTAATAAATTAGAATAAAAATATTAATATTTTATAAAATGTCATTTTTACCCTCCAAAAAATAAAAATTTTAATATTTTTTTTTATAATTTCGATTTATTAATATTTTTGGACGATTTTTTTTATTTTTTTATTATATTAAATTATTTGTTAATGAATTTGAAAATATTTAATTATAGTTACAAAAAATATTCAAAGCTAGGATTTGAACCTGAGACCTTTGGCTAAATAGCACAAGACTAAACCACCAAGCTACCAATTACTTTGTTCATTAATCGCTATTACTTTATACAGTATCATAATAGAAAATTAATAATCAACCTAAATTTATAATTAATTGAACACTCATTCACGTCTCTCTCTTGCTGCTGCTACCTCTCTCAGTCGACTTCTCATAAGAAAAAACAGTGACAGGTTGCTCATTCTCGTCTATTTTCCCATTCACATTCCCATATAATTGACATGTTCCAACTCATGAATTAGTGTGGACAAAGGAAGCTAAAAAGTGTTCATGGAGCTTCCAAACACAAGATTATTCACAAATAGAAATTATTTAATTTCTTTAATTTTATATAAATGGGCGTATCCTGTTAAAATTGATATGCCAAAATTCAATTTAGTCCATAAAGGATCAGAAATATATCGGTTAAATATCTAAATTTAACTCGGGATTTGATCTGACAACATAATAATAAAGTTGACAACAAGATAACCGATTCCAAATTATCCAAATTAATATTGACACAAATTCATCTGATTAAAAATATATTTGAACTTAATAAATCGAATCAAATTTAACCCGAAATTTGTTATGATAAAAAATAAATCGAATCAAATTTAATTCGAAATTATCCGATTTGAATTTGAGTGGGATACAACCGTTCCTATTTAAATTTGGCTTGTATTCACCCAAACGAAAATAATCAAAATTGTGCATACGGATGACACAAATGGCCAACAAATATTCACATATTTATTTTATATGTCTAAATTTAAAATCGATTTAATAGATTATATTAGGGTTATTTTAAATGGGCTACATCTCTCTTAATTTTATTATCCGATTAAAATATTATTCACAATATTAATAGAAATGTCTATTAATTTTAATTGTATATATAGGTGTAACCTTAATTCGACTACTCATCATAAATATATAAGTTACTAATCCAAGAGCCAATCCTACAAAACAAGAATAAAATTGACCAAAAGAGAAACTGATTCGAAATTTATTTTCACAGAAATTCATTCGATCCCAAGCAAATGATAAAAGTGATATCAAAATATTTGATCTGAAGCAAAAAGATATAAATTAAATAGATTCACCATTCTACTAATACTACACTACATAACTAAAAAAACAACATTTAGATTACTAAATAATTGACAAAAAAAAAAAAAGGCACGGCCTGAGCCCGGCCCGTCCCATGACGGGCCCGGGCCTGGGCCTAATGTTCTGGCCCGCCCTGGGCCCTGGGCCGGGCCTGGGCTTGGTGCTAGTCTTCCCGAGCCCAACCGGGCCTCTTAAAGCCCGGCCCGGCCCATTGGCATCCCTATACTCAACAAACTAACAAATGATAACAATCACTGAGATACGAGATAATGGATAAGTGCATTAATCTTCTCCAATGGAACATTCACTATAAAATGAGTCAAACCTTGAGACTCATAGATACCAACTTACATTGTCTTAACTCTATCACAATTATAGAAGCAACTTAGTAGTCTCATATACGTAACAAGTCATGATATATGTTGTTTTATCCGTTCTTAGTGTCAATTAGTTTATTATTTAATATAAATATAGAAAAATTCATAAATAATAAATCAACTAGACAACACGTTTACAAACTAGTCGTGAGTCATATGGTAAGGATGGACATTGTTGAGGTTAGAATAATGAGTAATTCCGTTGGTCAATCAACCAGAGTAAAAAAACAATGAGAAATAATTTATTATAGTTTAAGATTAAGAATATAAAATGAAATGCAAATTCACAATTAAAATGTTAAATGTTTACATTATACAAAATACATTACTTAAATTTATAACATCATCAATTCAACCAAATTGGAACATTCTCCTATTGGTTAAGTAAGCTGACTTCTACTGTGGTGGCTTGGGTTCAAATCTCACATCCAACATTAAAATTACTATTTTTTTAATTAGATGCAAAGATGGGATATAAATTCGGGCCGGACCTTCCCGGTCCGTTTCTGACCGGCGGCATGTTCTCGGGCCCGGGCCGAACCTTCCCGGTTCTCGGGCCTGGCCCAAACCGTCATCAGCCCACCTGGCCCGAATAATAAAAGATGATAATAATAATAATAAATGTAAATATTTTTATTTTACTATATTTTTTAATAACTGTATTTATTATTCTAATTCAAGGTTATTTAAGTAAATTTATATTTAATTGAAAAATAAATAAAAATAATTATTTTAACTTTTTGGCGAAGGGTTGGCGAAGTCGAATGACGTGGCGACTTTTGATTGGATGTCTGTTGTCAGGCAAGGCGAAAGCCTGTCTGCCCGTAGAAAAGTCCAAAATAGAAACGTCAAGAAGATTGGGACGGCCGAAAAAGGAATACGTAAAGAAATGAGGGGGACAGATGAGTATTATAATAAACCCTCATTTACTTTTTATTCTCTTTTCATTGAACATACAGGCTTCCGCAGCCAAATTATCTTCTCTTTCATTTTCATTGATCTTATCAGCTCCACTCTGTTTTCTTACTTCTCGACTCAGCTCTCATGTGCCTTTCAACATCTTCGGTAAGTAATATTTGATCCAATTTCAATTAAAATTATTTCATACTTTAATTAATCTCCATTTTCCATTCACGATTTCAAATCTGGCAAACTTTAGTTGAGAATTGGATGATACTGGAGCAGAAAACTTGATTGATCTATCAATCAATGAAGACTGAAGAGTTTGTACCATGTAGATGTATAATCATGTAGAAGAAGAAGAGTGAATTGTGAAAGGGGAATGAGAATGACGGCAAACAAAGAAACAAGGGTTTGCTAATTGCTTTGATTTTTCTTTCTTTTTCTTTTTTTTTCTTTTTTTGTTTTTGCAAAAAAGGCCTCTCTCTTTTTCTTTCTCGCTTTTGACCCCAGAACCGGGAAAGCCGGCTCACCGGCTTAATAGCGGTTCTAGGGGTACCTTTAGGCCGTTTGCATCCGGCTTTCCGGTCCATTCGGTCGGACCTACCGGCCGAATCTGGCTTTTAAAACATAGCAAAATCCCATCACCGGCCGTGTTCGTTCTTTCAAGTCTCAACATTCCTCCGGTTTTCACCATCATCATCAATTCATTCATTCAGCCGTCCAGTCTCGATTTTCTCTTCTCGTCGTATTGCGTTTCATCTCTCTCTTACAGTCATGCTGAACAATAATGCCCATCCACATCACAGGTAGATTTCTATTATACTTTCTTTCTTTCTGGATTATTCTTTTAAGTAAGTTTGTGCGAAATGTTTGAACCTTGAAAGCAGCTAGGGTTTACTTCAATTTTTTATTTTTGTTTTTACAAACTTTTAGAGTTGAATTGTTTTATTTATTGAACTGGATCGACAGCTCACTATGTATTGAATTTTTGAATCTGAGTGTAGATTTTGAACTAATTGTTTTGATTGAATCTCTTGTTATTGTTTCTTATTATTAGCATTCGAATTCGAAAACCAACTGGACTGTTGCTGCTTTGATTCATTCAATTCAATGAGATAGTTGCTTGGCATAACAACACTGGATACTGATTTTGCACTGAACTGCATTATTTTGATTTTGTGTTGTTCTAATTGTTTGTTATTCTTTCTTATTATTAGCATTTGAATTCGAAAACCGACTGGACTGCTGCTGCTGCTTTGATTCGTTCAATTCAGTGAGATAGATGCTTGGCATAACACTGGATACAGATTTGAGTGAGTATGCATAAATTTGTTCAAACCAAATGCACCCCAATCTTCTTTCACTCAATTGCAATTCGCACCTTAACATCGTCTTCTTCGGCCTGCAACCAACTCCTAGACATCATCAATAAACCTACCCCCTTCGAACCCAAGCTTCAAAGGTTGGTCCCTTTCCTCACCAGGGATGTTGTGCTTTCTGCTCTTCAATCTCAAGCCAGAAAAGAACCAAGAATTTTGTTTAGATTATTCATCTGGTCTACTGGGATACCAAGGTTCCGAAGTGGCCGTTCGCATGATTTAATTGTCGACATGCTCTTGACAGGTGAGAAGCCTCGTTCCTTTGATGGAGCCTTCTTGTTGATGAGTTAGTTGAATATTGGAAATAATTTAATTTAATTCATTAACTGCTCGTGACAGGTGAGAAAGCTGGTTACTTCGATATCTATTGGAATGTTCTTGATGAGTTCACTAGTAAAAACATCCCTTATTCTGCCGATGCATTTGCTGTATTGACTCTTGGATATTGGAGAGTAAAGAAGGCGGAGAAGGCTGTAGAGACATTTGGTAAGATGCGTGCTTATGGATGTGAACCCAATTTGTCTGTCTATAATATTCTGTTGAATGTTGTAGTTAAGAAAAACACCATTCTTCTTGCATTGGCGATTTTTAACTTGATGTTGAAGTCCAGTTTTCAGTTGAGCTGTGATACTTATAACATTTTGATTGATGGGTTGTGGAAGAATGAGATGTCTAGAGATGCACTTAGATTGTTTGATGAAATGATCGTCAATGGCATCTGGCCCAATGTAGTTACCTACACTACCATGGTGTCGGGTTTGTGCAGGGCTAAGAGGGTTGATGATGCTTTGAGACTCTTTAATGAGATGAAGCGTAGTGGATGTAAACCGGATGCTGCTATTTATAATGCTCTGCTACATGGTTTCAGCAGGTTTGGCCGGATTGATGAGGCTCTCAGACATACATTGTCATTTACAAAGGAAGGGTATAATATTGGGATTCGGGGATTCACTTGTCTAATTGATGGTCTTGTTAGAGCCAAGAGGATTAGTGAGGCAGAAGAGTGGTTTCAGAAGATGTTTGAGGTGGGTTTACTGCCTGATGTTGTTTTGTATTCTGTTGTGATGAGGGGTTTAGTTGAAGCAGGGAGAAGGGATGATGCTGTGAGTATGTTGAAAGATATGATTACAAGAGGTATTACACCTGATACTCAATGTTACAATGTGTTAATTAAGGGGTTTTGTGAAGCAGGACTGTTGGATAAGGGTCGATCACTTCTATTAGAAATTTCCAACAATGGGCTGTTCCCTGACAGTTGCACTTATACAATAATTATATGTGGCATGTGCAGGAAGGGTCTCCTAGGAGAGGCCCAACAGATTTTCGATGACATGGAAAAGCATGGTTGTTCTCAGACTCTACTGACCTTTAATGCCCTAATTGACGGGCTGTGCAAAGCTGGTAAATTGGAGGAAGCTCATCTAATGCTATACAAGATGGAGATTGGGAAGAACCCATCAGTGTTCCTTCGTCTTTCTCAAAGTGAAGATATTCTTGGCAGTGCAAATCTACGAATGACTGTGGAGAGCATGGTGGAGGCTGGATTGTTTCTTAAAGCATACAGGCTTCTTAGGCAGCTAGATGATAATGGGGTTTTGGCGGACCTCAGGACATACAATATTTTGATTAATGGTATGTGCAAGTCCGGGCGGGTAAACGGTGCTTATAAGCTTGTTGAGGAGCTCCAGCTTAAGGGGCATGTTCCAGATTCTGTGACATATGCAACACTAATTGAGGGACTTCAAAGGGTAGACCGGGAAAATGAAGCATTTAAACTCTTTGAGAAAATGAAAGAAAATGGATGCAAACCTGGCCCATCGGTGTATAAAACACTCATGACTTGGTTTTGCAGGAGGGGCAAGATTGTTCAGGCTTGTCAGTTTTGGTTGGAATATCTGAGTAGTATATGTGGAAGGGAAGTTGCATGTTTGAAATTAGTAAATGCATATTTTGAGAAAGGTGAATTCGAGAATGGTGTTAAAAGGTTACTTGAACTTGAAATCAAGTTGACCAATTTTGATTCATCACCGTACAACATTTTGCTGGTGGGTATGTGTCAGGCAAAGAGATTGGAAGAGGCACTGAAGATATTTTCTCTTCTTAAGGAGTTTCGTGTTGGTGTCTCGGCCCCTAGTTGTGTGAAGTTGATTACTGCTCTATGCTCTGAAGGAAATTCCACTGAGGCAACTGAAGTTTTTAATTATACCCTTCTTAAAGGTTATAAACTAAGGCGAAACAGTCGTCTAGATTTATTTCGGATTCTTTCTAGTCCAAAACATTCAGACGAACTTGCCACTGAACTCATTCAAAAACTGAAATCATCTGGCTATCACCCTAAACTTTATAAGCGGGCTTCTCACCCTAAACTTTATAAGCGGGCTTGCTTCCCAACGGTGGAAAACCCAAAACCAGATAGTGTTGTAGAATCATCCTGAATATTTACCATATTTATACCATTTCTTATGAAGGAAGGTGGATCATGGAAGCTTTTTTGATATTCCTGCTGACATCTTTTACTTAATGGGAACCTCCTGCTAGTACTTAGCTTTGTGCACTACAATGGAAATGATCAAATGAGAACTGGGCATGCCACATTCATCCTCAATTTTGTACTTTTTTTACGTGAATGGTCTTGTTCTGTACATTTTGATACGAGTCGATAAAGGAAATTCATCACTTGTACTTTTTTGCTTAACCAGTGTCTCCGTTCTTTTGGAAATTTATGTTGGTCCAACATTGCAAAGCTGTTTTTGTATTGTTACTGTGTTACACATGGGTTGCAATTGCTAATGGCCTGATTGGTTCGCTACTGTAGCAGTGGAAACTTTGATGACTGAGCCAAAACCCTGTGCTTGGTAAAAAAGGGAAGGTGCGCGAAACGGATCCGGGCAGATTCGTAGTTCGTGCCAAGGGGTTTTGAAAACCAGGTTTTTACATCCGATGATGTGTTTCAAAACCGGAGCCCCCCCCCCCCCCCCAGGGTTTTGGTTTTACACCCGAGTCCGTTTTTAGCCCACACAAAATGTCCATTCTGCCCCTGACATCCAACTTGTATTTCAAGAAATTCCCTGCCCTAAGGTATATAAAGCCAAATTGGTCCAGCTTCTACAGTTCTTCTCCCCAAGCTGCCGCAGGTAGCTTCTTCTCTTTGTCTTGGTCGTTTTTCCTTCTGTTCTTCATTATCATCTCTCAGATCTGCTGTATTGTCTTTCTTTTGCAGAGGATCTTGAAGAAGAACCTAGTTTGAAAGAGGTATATGTTGTGTTTTACTGTGGGTGAATTTAATAGCATATAATTGAATTTTGATGAATCTTGTGTGCATTTGAAAGATGGTGTATGCAAGAACATTTTGGCTTTTGAACTGTTTATAAGCCCTTATATAGTGCTTTTGTAATTGAGAGATCTGAAAGGCGTGCTCTCTTTTCTCTACTACTTTAATCAGTTTATTCTTAAAAATTGTTCGGAGAGATTTGTTCTTAATTTAGCTTTGGATTTGTCATGTACTACCTAGCTTATTTCAAACTGTATATGATTTCTGCAGAGTGTTTGCAAGTTTTGATTTCTGCTATTTTTCAGCCTTTTAAGAGCTGCTTAGCGTTTGAAAACATGAACTCGATCAATCTTGGTGGATTAACATTGAGCCAACTTGGCAACTTCCAACAAGTACATTTTATTTAGCAAGTCGCAACACCTTCAAAATCTTACACTGTCTCTCAGAATCAGGGCGTGGATGTCACCACTTGCCTGCTTTCGTAATTTTGCTATATTCTGCGTGATTTCTTTAATTAGTAAGTAGTAACTACCGTTTACATTTACTGATACATGGGAATTATGATGGCTCTGTGTTTATTTAATTACTTTGCCTGCTAATGTTTGAAAGCGCTCTATGGTGGTTTCTTTCTAGGGGTGCAAATAAATGTTTGATTATTAGTACAAGTTGCAGCCTGCTCAATCTTGCGGGCATTATAATGTAGACATGATCCCCTATATATGGAACTCCTGCTCATCTACAATTTCAAATGTTTTGTGCTCTAGGCTTATGCATATGCACCCTTTCTGTTTTATACCTTTTTACTTATTTTTATTTTTATGATCTGTTCTGCATGTAGATGTGAATCATGTGATCCGATTATCTTATATATGCATGTCGTTTGGGAAGACCAGTTTCTTGTTAGATGTTCTTTTATAAAGGGGTGATTCTAATGTCTTTCGATGGGATCTTTTTTACTGACTTTATTGTTAATAGACTTGTTTGTGAAAACAACTTGAAAGTGTGTTTTCTCAGTGATCATGAAAATAAAATTGAATCTATCTGATATGATCCATTTCTCTTGGTTTTACTCTAGTGTGGCCACGTAGCATGTCATCAATGCTGTGGCAGGATACAAAACAAATGTCCAAGTTGCTCCTGCCCAATTGGACGCCTCTGTTGCACGTGGGCAGAAAGGTTCTTAGAATCCTTAATGCTTCCTTGCAAGTATGTGGAACATGGGTGCATGGAGAAAATGGGTGCGATGATTTGGGAGTGTTTTCATTAGTTGTTGCGTGGCTTTTGTGGGATTTGTTTCAATTCTAAAGTCGTTTTTGATCTGGATATAATTGCTTGGTTTGCCGAGGACCTGTTTTTGCGATGATTGTGGACTGATATGCGACTTTTTCTGCATAGCTCAAGTAGGTTGCGGTATGGAGGCAACTTGGGAAGCATTTTTCTTGATCTTGAAGTGAACTCAAGGATGATTATTGGAGGTGTTTCAGGTTACTTATTTTAATTGCAAGAAGAATGGTTACTGTGCTGTTTGATTTATGTTTCGGATGGTTTATGATGGTTACAATTATTATCGAGAATTAATTAGTGCCATATAGAGGCTTAGTTTGTTTGTTGTGATTTGTATAATTGTATCTAGAAAGTTGTTTTATGCACATAATAAGAGTGAACGGGTGTGAAAGTTGGGGTACTTCATATTGAATTATCATATATCGTGTTTGGTTTCATTGTTAAAAAATGTTAAAAAATGATCTGTTTTGTGTTACCACTGTCAAATATCAAGTTAAAATCAATCAATGTACTTCCCAATTCTGGCAACCCACCAGGGGTTTAAGGCAAGGGGACCCCCTCTCCCCTTACCTTTTCATCCTCTGCCATGACCTTTTCATTCTTTCTTTGTGTAATAAAATGCATTCTAAGGAAATTCAAGGATTGAAAGCTTCTCGGTCTGGTGTTGTAATTCCCATTCTAAGTTTTGCTGATGATTGCATGTTATTTTGCAGAGCCACAAAAACCTCTGTTAGGAATGTTAAAGATTGTCTTTTCCAGTATGCTCAGGCAGCAGGACAATCTGTTTGTTGGCATAAGTCTAGGATAATCTTCTCCCCTAATACTCCGGTGACTGATAAGCAGTGGATCACTCAGTTCTTAGGAGTCACTTATAATAGGAGGGAAGACAAGTATCTAGGCTTGCCTTTCTTGTTAGGGCATAAGAAGCTGGATCTCTTTTATTCTTTAGTCACTAAGGTGGCCAATAGAATAGATAAGTGGTACAATCGATTTTTATCTCTGTCTGGAAGGGCTGTGCTTATTCAGTCAGTAACTTCCTCCATTCCTGCTTATACTATGTCTGTGGCTTCTGTGCCAAAGGCTACTCAGCATAAACTTAATCAGTTAAATGAGAATTTCTTATGGAATGCTTGCCATAAAGGCACTAAACCAGCTAAAGTCAGTTGGCATAAAGTTTGTACTCCTAAATGCTTTGGGGGATTGGGTATTAGAGATCTTTCAACTTTCAATAAGGCTTTTCAATTCAAAATTCTCTGGAAACTTTTGATGCACCCTGATACTCTCTGGGCTCAACTTTTTAAAGATAAGTACTTCTCTAACCAATGCATTCTGGAAGCATCTTGTTCTACCACAAGTAGTTGGCTTTGGAAGGGATTGATCAAATTACTTCCTGAATTTCAACAGCATCTTTCCTGGAAGTTAGGGAATGGCCAAAAGATTTTATTTTGGACTCATAGGTGGTTTGAGCATTTTTTACTGGAAAATTTTGCTACTTCTCCCTATGATGCAAATGCATTAGTGAGTCATTTTATTCTAAACAAGCAATGGGATGTTTTAAATTTGGCTAGAGTTCTACCTTTGGAGATAGTCCAAAGGATTATGGTTGTGCCCATTCCTAGCAATGATGGTGTGCAGGATACTTTGGTTTGGCATCACCATCCTCAGGGAGTGTTCATTATTAAATCAGCCTATCAAGCTCATTTAGAGCTGCGCATAGAGCAACCAATGCTACCTTGGCACAGACTTTGGGCTTTGAAGCTGTTGCCTCGCATTAAACACTTCCTTTGGTTATTGTTTCATCACAAAGTTTATACTGCTGCTAGGCTGCATGCTTGGGGGGTTCTCCAATCTCCTATTTGTGTTTTATGTTCTCAGGAGGAGGAAACTACAGATCACCTTTTCTTTAGGTGCTCTAAGTTCCAATTTATTAGAACACTCCTTTGGCCGGCTTCTTGGAAGGATCATACTCCTACTGTGTTGTCAATTTTCACTTTGTTGCCTCAACATTCTCACACACAAACTACTTGGTGTATTTTCCTTTGGCTGGTTTGGTGGTATAGGAACCTTTTTATTTTTGGTCACCAAGATTTCTCCTGAACTACCTTCTATCACCATTTGCAAAAGATCCTCAAGCATCATGAGCTCCTTCATGTTACCAAACCTAAAACTCCTCGTACCATTCAGTGTAGATGGAGTCCACCACCTCCAGGTTTCATTTGTTTAAATACAAATGGATCAGCTAGAGGTAATCCAGGAGATGCAGGTATAGGAGTGATCTTTAGAGATCACCATGGGCACTTCATTCGTGATGCAGCAGGTTTCTTGGGCATATGTTCGAATAACTTAGCAGAACTGCAAGCAGTAAAACAAGGACTTGTCCTTTCCACGCAAATGCATATTTCTAAACTTTGTATTCAGACTGACTCACTCCTGGTTTTTAATGCTTGCTCCAGGAAGAAGCGGGGAATGCAGTTGCACCAGCAGCTGCTTGAGGAGATCCATAGCCTTGCAGATAAATTGGAGGTGTGCAGCTGGAGTCTTGTTTTTCGGCAGGTCAATCAAGTTGCGGATGCTTTGGCTAAATATGAAAGCGAAGGGTTGGCAGGGAAGTTGCGGCGTCAGCTGAAGTACCAGTTGAATCCAAGTTATTCGTCTACATTTTTCAATTGTACCTCAGATAATCTGAGTAGCTTCTATGTTTGGGATTTATGTCCGTCTTGGTTGTCAAATTTTCTATGTAATGATCGCACTGTTTCGTATCCTAGGGTTGTCTGTACTTAGGATATGATGGAAAACTCTATGCTGTAACCTCTCTTTTATCTATGAAATCATGGTTTTCGAAAAAAAAAAAAACTGGGCGTATAGATTAGAGCTTACTACTTCCGTCCTAGAAAATTTTATCCATTTTGACGTTTTCTTGTCAATATCTTTCAACTTTGACTACAAATTACTCTTAAATTGTAATGGTAAATATATAACAAAATTACATAATGAAAATTTAGGAAGTAAAGTTTCATGATATAATTTTGTGATACAGTATATTTTACCATTGTTATGAAATAAGAACAATATTAACTTAATGTCTGAGAAGGTGTATCTTATTCATTCTTCCGATGGCCTTTATATAGGCTAAGATGTACTACTATTACAAAGGAAGCAAACAAAATATATGAAATGACATTGAGGGAGTAAGTAAACTACTCTAATAATATTGGCACAATTTTCCTTTGATGTGGGCATTCACCAATAAGGCAATAATACATAACACTCCCCATTGAATGCCCATCCGTAACCTTTATTTTGATATACGCATTGAGATGCTGCCTCATTAAAAACCTTGTTAAAGAAAAATCCAGTGGGAAAAAACCTTAGAGAAGGAAAAGAGTACAGTGTGTATTCAACTCCTACTTACTTCACGTAAATGTCGCATGCCAATTGCCAGTCTAAGTTTCTCGAATGTTGAGGTTGGTAGAGACTTGGTGAATAAATCTGCTAGATTCTCACTTGAACGGATTGGTTTCACATAAATCTGATTCTTCTGTTGGAGTTCATGAGTGAAGAAGAATTTGGGTAGAATATGTTTCGTTCGATCACCTTTGATAAAACCTTCTCTTAATTGAAAAACACATGCTGCATTATCTTCATGGATTATAGTTGGGATATCTTCCATTGCAGGCAGCCCGCATGTGTCCCGTATATGTTGAGTTACAGATCTCAACCAAATGCACTCACGACTTGCTTCATAGATTGCTAAGAGTTTTGCATGATTGGAAGAAGTAGCAACCATTGCCTGTTTTACCGAACGCCAAGAAATGGTTGTACCTCCGCATGTAAATACATAACCTGTTTGAGATCGCCCGTTATGAGGGTCTGACATGTATCCTGCATCTGCATAACCAGTTAGTCCAGAACTAGAAAACTTAGGATAATATAGTACTATCGCCTTTGTTCTTTGAAGATATCGCAATAAGTGTTTAATCCCATTCCAATGTCTTCGCGTTGGTGAAGAACTATACCTTGCTAGTAAGTTTACAGCAAATGCTATGTCTGGCCTTGTGTTTGTAGCAAGATACATTAGTGCACCAATTGCGCTTAAGAATGGCGTTTGGGGACCTAGTACTTCTTCATCGTCTTCGCAAGGCCGAAATGGGTCACTTTCAACATTTAGTGATCGTACTACCATTGGTGTACTTAATGGGTATGCATTATCCATATTAAACCTTTTCAACACCTTTTCTGTGTAATTTGATTGGTGCAAAAGCACCCCATCTTTTAAATGTTCAATCTGAAGACCAAAAACGAATTTTGTTTTTCCAAGGTCTTTCATCTCAAATTCGTTCCTCAATAAGCATACCACCTTTGATAGTTCTCTAGGAGTTCCAATGATATTTAAATCGTCTACATAAACAACAATTGTAGCGAACTCAGATCCAGATCTTTTGATAAATACACATGGGCATATGGGATCATTTTTGTAACCCTCTTTGGTTAGAAATGTGCTCAAACGATTGTACCACATTCGGCCAGACTGTTTTAATTCATACAAAGATTTGTTCAACTTTATGGAATACATTTTCCGAGAATTCTCATTTTCAGGTACCTTGAATCCATCAGGGATTTTCATGTAAATATCATTTTCCAATGAGCCATACAAGTATGCTGTAACTACATCCATCAGACGCATTTCCAAATTTTCACATACTGCGAGGCTTATCTAATAACGAAAAGTTATTGCATCAACCACCGGAGAATATGTTTCCTCATAACCAGTACCAGGTTTTTGGGTAAAACCTTGTGCAACAAGCCTCGCTTTGTATCTCACAATTTCATTTTAATCATTTCGTTTCCGTACAAATACCCATTTGTGTCCTACTGGTTTTACACCTTTTGTGTACGGATCACCTGTCCAAATACTTTTCGCTTGGCAAGAGATTCCAACTCTGCATTTATTGCGTCTTTCCACTTTGTCCAGTCATCTCTTTGTTTACATTCATCAATTGATATTGGTTTGGGATCCTCCATGTTCTTGTTCTCTTCCATTATTTCAAGTGTTATATTGTAAGCAAATATGTTGTCGACAATGATTTCATTCCGATTCCAACTTTTTCTTGTCATGACATAATTAATAGATATTTCTTCATTTTCAGGCACCTGAGGTTCTTCTTGAACTTGAACTATGTCAACATGCTCTCCTGGAGCTTTTGCATCCTCGTATGGACCATTTTTTGTAATTGCTCCTTTCCTTTTACGAGGATTTTTATCTTTGGAACCAGAAGGTCTACCACGTTTTAGGCGTGCGTTAGACTCATTTGCAATGGAAGAGTTTCTTTTAGGAACATCAATTCTTATTGGAGCATTTGCAGCTGGTATATGGGATTTAGTCACCCTTTTAAGGTCAGTAAATGCATCTGGTAGTTGATTTGCAGTGGCTTGCAAATGAATTATGTCTTGAAATAATTGTTCACATTGATTTATTCGAGGATCAGAACTTCTTAATGTTGTATCTTCCCACGAGATATTATTCTCCAGATGCTTTCTTTCTCCCCCTAATGTTGGGAAATTCGTTTCATCAAAATGGCAATCATCAAACCTGGTCGTAAAATGATCTCCAGTTAAGGGTTCTAAATATCTTATGATACTTGGAGAATCATACCCAACATATATCCCCAGTATCCTTTGGGGTCCCATTTTCGTACGATTTGGTGGTGAAATCGGTACATATACTGCACATCCAAATGTTCTTAAATGGGAACTATTTGGTTCCTGACCTTGAACCATTTGAAATGGGAAAGTTTGATTATAACTTGTTAGCCTGATGCGAATAAGCGATGCAGCGTGTAATATTGCATGTCCCCATGCCGATGTTGACAACTTTGATTTTAACAACAATGTTCTTGCAATCAATTGCAAACGTTTTATCAATGATTCCGCAAGACCATTTTGTGTATGGACATGGGCAACAGGATGTTCAACAATGATACCAATAAACATGCAATAATCATTAAAAGCCTGGGATGTAAATTCACCAGCATTATCAAGACGAATTTTCTTGATTGTGTGATCAGGGAATTGTGCTCGCAATCTTATTATTTGTCCTAAAAACTTTGCAAATGCCATATTGCGAGTTGACAACAAACATACATGTGACCATTTTGTCGATGCATCGATTAGGACCATGAAATACCTAAATGGTCCACATGACGGGTGTATGGGTCCGCATATATCACCCTGGATTCTTTCCAAAACTGCTGGATTTTCACATCTAACTGTGCTTGGTGATGGCCTTGTAATGAATTTTCCTTGAAGACATGATGCACATGCTAATTCATGGGTTTGCAATATTTTCTTTGCTTTCAAAGGATGTCCACATGAATTTTTGATAATTTTTCGCATCATTATTGAACCGGGATGGCCCAACCGGTCATGCCAAATATTAAACTCAGAAGTAATCCCTTGGCTTACTACGGCATAAACCTCCGCCTTTCTTATTTTTGTATAGTATAGGCCGGAAGGCAATACGGGTAACTTTCCCAATATGATTTTCTTACCCGACTGGAAAAATGTAACATATAGGTACTCTTTTCCTTCTCGTTCATTGTTTCAATGTGGTATCCGTTTGATCGAATATCTTTGAAACTTAATAAATTTCTTTGAGACTTTTGAGGAATATAATGTTGTTGGTCCCTTTAAACAACAAGAAAAGACTAGAGGGGGGGGGGGTGAATAGTCTTTTCAAACTTTTCGTCGTTTAAAACTTTCTCAGCAAGTGCTTATTACTTTTCAGTAATGAGTTTGCTGGTACTTAACTTTCTCAGCAAGTACTTTTACTTTTCAGTAATGAGTTTGCTGGTACTTAAGAACATAGTGTGGAAGTCTTTTACAATAAGTGCTTTTCTCAGAGAGCTAGTTTCAGCAAGTGAGCAGAGTGACAGTGTACGAGAAATGTAATTTGCTGAAAACTAAGTGCAGTAAAGTAAATTACACAAACACTTTTATAGTGGTATCTGAGAGTGGCGTAATCTCTCAAATAATCCACTTTGTCCTTTCTAGGACTGATTCCACTATGATAAGATGTGAGGTTCCTTACAAATTCTAACACTAATGATTCTCAGAAACCAAAACACACTTTCTTTGTTTCCAACCTTACTAGAGAACTGTAACCTTGTTCTCCACCAAACTTGGGACTTATAATCAGCAACACTATGCTTGATTAATTCCCCCTGAATTTCACGCCTGAAAAGGGTGTTTATCAGTTAGAGAGGTTTGAGATGAGATGACTTGAGTATAACTTTTTCAGCTATAACAAGTTATCTAAAGAAACACAACTTGTAATACTTTGCAGTAAGCAAGTTTGATTGTTTCTGGTGTCAAGACTTGTTTTTGTTCGAAAGAAAGAACACTTAACTAATTTCTTAGCCATGAATGTTCTACTTCTTCACAAGTAGCTTTTGTTTCAAGCTTAAGTCTTGGAACGGATCAATAGACAATAAAGAGTATAGAAGGATTTGAGTGTTTAAAGCACAAGTGAGAGTTTGATCACGTTGTTGACACACCTTCTACTCTTGCCTGATGACCTCTATTTATAGTGTCTCAAGGGAGCCGTTTGAATTTCAAATTCTAAGGCTTTTTACCTTAAGATGTCACTATCTTGCTTTTGTACTTTCACTGTCTCAAGGAGGTCACATATGTTGTCAGCAAGTGGTCAGTCTCAGTTTCAGCAAGCACAACATACTCTATCATATAGATTTTCACTTATGCAAGCTGTTGCTGAAAATCTCACTTTTTGAAGAAACATGTGCCTTTGGAGATACCTTTCTCAGAATTCTTCTTAGTCTTCAGTCTTCGAATCTTCAACTTTTTGAGTGGTTCTAGGTCTTCAATAGTTCGTTTGTAAAAACAAAGTACATCATCAGCAAACGAAAGTACCTAACTAGTACCTACACTAAGTCTTTCAGTAAACGTTCCTCTTTTACAATGTCCTTAAAACTCTAAATTCCTATGGACCTTAAGAGTACTAGTTACTGGACTTTCCTTAATTTAGCATGGTTAATTTCTCATCAAAATTACAAGTTTCCTAACAAATTTCCCCCTTTTTGATGTTAGCAATCCATGGCTAAATTAATTGTTACCCTTTTAGAGGTTCCTGATGTTGAATAAAACAGTTGATTAATGCAAACATACTTGAATAATAAAACAGTAAGCATAAAATAATTTGCATAAATAACCAATAAGAGTAAAAAAGTTCATTGCTGATAGTTATCTTTCAGTAAGTTTACAAGAAAGTTCACAGATAACTAACCCAATCAGCAAGCAAAACAAAACTTTTCAAGGGACTATTCTATTCCAGCAGAGGATTCTCTAAGAATCTCTTTTACACTCTTTTCAGCAAGAGCAGTGAATTCAACACAGTCCTTCTCGTAATCTTCAAGTATCTTACGAACTTCAAGTTGAATAATTCTTGCATTCTTGCAGGCAGTATAGTGATGGTTTTCACCATTCATCTCTTTGTAGTGTATTACCCACAAGTGCATGCCCCAATTGCTAGCATGTAGTAGCTGAGTGTCTGAAAGTTCCTTGTTGGCATGAATCTTCCTTAACCACAGAAGGTCTTCTTCTTGATCCTTTGTAGTGAGATAAAAGTACTCATGTTTTATCTTCTTGCTGATGGAAGTTCTTCTTACCAAAATTTCAATGTTCAGCCATTTTATAGCAATGTTTCTTGGGTAGGGAGGAGGATCCCTTTCTTTCTTTGTGACTTTCAATTCAATCCAAGTGTACATTTGATTCAGTACAGCAGTTGGAAAGAAGTCATTGGCCAAAAGTTCTTCCAGCTTTATGATCCAACAACCATGGAGGTTTCTGATCACATTCTGAGTGGTTTCCTTATTGCTGGTCTTTGTGTAATCAATGCCAGTGCCTAAGGCAATGTTAGCTAGCCTTCTTTCTTCTTGTCTTTGCTTTCTTCTTCTTGACTTAGCATTTTCATGATCCTTTGCTGAAGATCTGGAGTCAGAAGAGAAATATTTGGATTGGCCAGATGGAGTTAAGGCAGAAAGAGGCTTGACCTTTATAGATTGAGCTATTGTTTGGTCATCATCATTATCATCATCTTCATTAATGCCTTGATGACTTACAGTATGACAGAATTCTTGAGTATCAGCAGAAGTTTTTCTCCTTTTAGGATTTGCTGAACTTCTCTCAGAATCTGTTTCAGCTCTTCTTTTTGAACTTTGCTCTGTTTCAGCAAGAGGTTCTCTGGGAGGCGTTCCAGGAAACTTTAGTGGAGCTTCAGAGGGAGTAGTTAATTTGTCTTTTGAAGAATTTCTTTTTCTAGAATCTTCCCCCTTAGACATGGATTCAATCATCGGCTTGATGTGAATAGAGAAAAACTCATTGCAATTTTCAGCAAGAGTATTGAGGCTGTTGTATTTAAGAATCATGTCTTGCTGATCAGAAGTCAGCTTAGACAATTCTTCTTTAATAAAAGCCAAGTTCTCCTCATGTCTTCGCTCATTGTTTAATTTTTCTTCCAGTATAGCCTGAGCCTTTGTCAGTGTGCTTTTGGCGAGCTTCAGTGCTTGACTGACATCATCTTCATAGCTTTTGTGATGTAGACTTTGTAAGGAAATATGGTCAGAGTTACCCCTAGGGTACGCAGCGGAATTTTAAAAAATTTTCTTAACATACAGGTTAATTGATTATGCATATGTCGTATATATATAAACACGTCAATTAGAAGACTAACCTTACTTCCAAAGCAGCTTCCAAGTCTTCGTAATATTCCGGTGTATCTTCTCCTTCGTCGAAGTCGAAGATATCTACAATACTCTGTATATCTGCAAGACAATAAGAGTTAGTTTCCAGCTCCTAGAACCTCAACCTTGGTATCCACGGATGAACAGCCTATCGGAAGAATGCTAGGATATTCTTTATGTGACCAAGAAGACGGGGCGGCAATTCCCTCCGGTGGCGGTGTGCGCGCGCGTGAGGCTAAAGGGAGGAGGGGAGAGTTTTATTTTCTCTAAGAAAACTGGGTAGAATAACTGTGTCTGAAACTCGTGTTCAAAACTGTGTTTCAAATCGTGTGTAAAACTCTCTCTAATAGTCTACTATATATAGTAGTCTATAGAAGCCTAAAGCATAAGCAATTAGACTTCGTAAAGGAATAAGAATCTAATTCTTATCGCACAAGGAAACCAATATCAAGTCTAGATTCATTCCCAATCAAATTAAAACTCAATCAGGAAAATCTAACTTATCCCTTGGACTTCTAATAGAGGAAGGATTCAAACTCCTTCCCCTACTCAGCCACGCGCGCGCGCGCGCCTGTCCTACGGGACGTGGGTCCCACTTTTGGGACCCACTTATATTTCTAAGGCAATCCAAACTCCAAGTAGATTTTGCCCAAGTTCATATGTTAATTCTAAATTAACATATCCTTTACAATCAAACCTCCATTATATTTCCAAAATATAATCTTTAATTGTATTTACATAAAATACAATTATTTAGCCAATTCAATTAATAATTCCAAATCATTAATTGAGCCACCAATTATTATAATTAATTCCAAATCAATTATAATCCATCAATCACAATTAATTCCAAATTAATTGCGATTCCATCTTCAAGGATATCCTGATAGGCTGAATCACCACATAGTGTGACCCATAGGGCACCGTATTAAGCAAGTCCTAGACTAGGCAACATGGAATTCCTAGACGGTTGCATTTGCAATATTAATACGTGAGGACGTTTGAGAGGTTTCTCAAAGCTAACCCTTTCGTTGCGAAGCCTGTTGTGCTCAACGCGGCGATGGTAACGTCCCTTCATCTGACTTGCTCGGATGTATTTAGGATCGATGAAGTGTCTATCCCAATAATACATCCACGGGCGTCACAGGGAGTTGTTAGGTTAAGATATACTTATGACCATCATAATATATCATTTGCACTGGCCAGTGACTTTACCAACACAACTATGCAGACTACGAGCAGTGGTCTCCTGTGCTACACTTGAGAGATGAATCCTTCACAGAATCACTTATCACCCCCATTTGTATTTAGCCATAATCATGGATCGTGTCTTAGGTCAACTGCTTATTCAGAGCTGACATCGACGGGTCCACAAAGGATATGGAGCAACAAATGTGATGATAAAGTCCTGTATGTGCAAAGGACGAATGGCATCACTTCGACAACTCACCGGTTCCCATAGACACGTCGGTGTAGAGAATACATCGATGGGAGTGTCCGGTGGGTACTTCCATTGTTCGATAAAGCTTCTTCGAACAACTATGCGCAGTTATGGGAACGTTCCTTGATTGTCCAACAATCCGTTCCGTGGCCGTGGGATCGGCTCACACTTGCTCCAACAAGTATAACTGATGAATGTGTATTTTACACTTTCATTCGAGTCTTTTTCACCTAATTTAGCTATCCTCTATGATAATTTAGCTATATTTTAGTACATTTTATTAGAATAGTGTCACGTTTCCCTTTAGATTTTATTTTACAGGTTTTGGTTGAAATTCGGAGATTTCGGGGCAATTATATTGAAGTCTACAAGGAATTGATGTTCCAGAAGCATATTTGGAGTATCTGAAGGTTTTCGGATAGGATTTGGAGTCTAGGGGCCGAATCTGGAGGTTAGAAGACTACTAGAAGTCATAAACCGAGTCCGAAAAGGTGAAGAAATCCAAATCCGCGTCGAAAAACGAGGAAATTCCGCGAAATATTGGGGGCAGAACCGCCCCATCACCGGGCGAACCGCCCCAGAGTAAATTCGGGGCCTATATATAGAGCTCAAGTTTTTCTCCAAAAATCATATCTTTCCAAGCCTACTTTCTCACCTCTCTCTATAGTTTTAGGGAGGAACTCCCCGGGGCCTGTCCTGGGAGTTTCATAGCTTAGGGGATACTTTTTCATAGTAGATTGGAGCGCGTAGGATCGCAATCATCCTGAGATTGACAACCTTCGGTAACTTTGTATCTTACAGTTTTTATCTACTTATTTTATTCTTCTTTCAATATGTTTTCTTCTATGATTGCTATTGCTTGCATACCTATTATGAGTAGCTAAACTTATCGTTGGTGGTAGTATGTGAATTCTTAGCGAGGGAAGATAATAATGCTAATGGCTATATCGCGCATTATACTCCGTGTCATTGCTTTATTTCGTTGATCAATTGCAACCAAAATTCTCGTATGTTGTATTGATTATTATGCACGCTTGGACACTTGTCGACCAATCAGACCAATTATCTTCGTAGTGTTGAATAATTACGGAACACAATAGGACGTTAGTTGTTGACAAGTCAAACCCATATTATCTTCGTAGTGCTTAATACTTGCAACAGGACACAGGATTGATTCAAAGATCTCTATGCAAGACCGAGGAATTTATGCATGATTATCGACCCATTATGTTAAGAAGGACCATACTATCACCAATCTCCATTATCTGCTTGAAAACCCCTATTGCTTCCTATCTGCTGTTTTATATTCTCTTGTTAAATAGATAAAGCTAGTTATAGTCCTGAGAGAACGACACTCGAGTCATTCTACTATTACACTACGGTTTCGTTGTAGTTGTGGATTGCCTTTGGCTAAATAACAAATATTATTTGCTGAATCGAGACCTGACAAATCTCCGTTCATCAAATTGGCGCCGTTGCCGGGGACTATACTCCTTTTTTCTGTTTAATTTGTTTTTATTTACAGCTTTAGATTCCTAATTCTACTAGATTTAGTTTTTCTTTTTAATTTCTCTCTGATACTGCTTTCCTAGTCTATTTCTAATCACCTTTCCTAGTCAGTCACAGATTGTGTATGCCGCATACACGTTCTGCAGGAATACCGCTTGCTGATTCAATTGCTGAGATCGATAGAGTCTACCACCAAAGAAGGCGACTCCTTTTCAAGGAAATCGACGGAATGGCAGAAGCTAGACCACTGAAGGCATGGGTACAATCCACCAAGGATCGTATGAGGGGACCGGCGATTGTTCTTTCGCCTACAACCCGAGATCTGGAAATCAAGAACCACGCATTCCAACAACTTCCGAGGTTCTATGGCTTATCAAGGGAAGATGTGATGGGGTACTTGAACGATATCGATGACTTCGTCAACCAACTCCCACGACCCGGAGCTGACATAACAACGTATGAGTTAAGGATGAAGGTTTTTGCTATGGGACTTGGCGACAGAGCCAAGTCATGGCTGAGTTCTCTACCAGCCGGCTCGCTGGACACTTGGGAAAAGGTTTTTTCAGCTTTCATGGAGAAATACTTCCCACACACTCTGACTACTGCGCTAAAGGCGCAAATCACTGGATTCAAGCAAGACTATGATGAGACCATCTACACCGCATTCGAGAGGTTCCAAGATCTCACGAACAAGTGCCCTCACCATGGTTTTGAACTTTCCGACCTAGTCCAACACTTCTACAATGGACTAACATTCGAGAACCAACAAGTGGTGGATTTCCAATGCCGAGGCAATATTTGGGAGGAAACCGCAGAAGTCGTCTGGGCTATTTTCGAAAGGCTTGCCAAGGGTTCGCAGTTCAAGGACCCAAGAGCAATGGTTAGGAGACGTGGACCTGAAGCTCCACCGACTCAAGAAGCCCCTGTGTACAGGGGGAATGGGGATCAATTCGAGTGCTTTACAAACGAATTGAAGCAAGTCCTCAAGAGCGCCACCGGAACAACTGTTTCAAATGAAGTATGCCGAATATGCAAGAACTATGGGCATGGGGCTCATATGTGTGGATCGGAGCTGGCATACGATGATGGCAACTGGGCTTGAGGAGGAGAAGAAGAAGCCTTTGCTACGGAGTTTGGTACTCAAGAAGTTAGCTACGGACAAGACGGTAGGAATCCTCGAGGTGGATTTTGGAGAAGAGGATACCGTAACAATCAAGGATATGCACCGGCTAACCAAACTTATGGACCTAACCAAGACCGTAGTAGGCTGAACTATGGTAATGATCACTGCGAAAACCCCGCTCCGAAAGAGCCACCGAAGTCGAAGTCGGCTCTACTGATGGAGAACTTGCAAAAGATGGTTGATCACACACAAAGTTTTCTCAAACGTTATGAGGAAGATTCTGAGAAGACTAGGGCAAGGCTTGATAAGTTGGAAGAGAGCACTAGGCTTGCCCATCAAAAGATGCAAGAGTTGATCGACCGAAGAGCAAGTAGGGAACAAGGCAAACTTCCTAGCAACACTGAGAAGGTCGTTAGGTGCGAGTGTTGCATGAAGGAAGAACTTCTACAGGCTGAGGAAGAAGAGGAGGACCTTGGTTCTGACGCAAGTGATGAGGAGCAAGAGGATCCCGAACCACTCCCTAAAAGTTTCGATGTTAAGGTAGGGATTGGTGAGCTTGAAGATGTCCGTGCCACACTAGACACGGGATCCTACTCAAACATAATTCCTTTGAATGTGTTTGAAAAGAGTAATCTTGGAAAACTATCTGAGGAAAGGGCTATTGTGCGACTGGCGGATGGATCATTTATGAGACCCGAAGGCGTTGTGAAAAATGTGTTGGTCAAGATTGGTGAAGCATCAATATACACCAATTTCGTAGTTATGCCGGCATCTGCACCTGGGACGGGGGATGTCATACTATTAGGGCAAACATTCTTGACCAAGCTACGTTCCGTGATGGACATCTACCAAAGAACTTGCACCATCGAGGTGGATGGCAAACAACACGTATTGCAAGCCATACCTGATCCACCAGAACCGCCAGATATTACTACTCACTATTGTGGTCTTGCAGCCTATATTCTTTCTTATTCACAGGTTCGTGGCATGGAGAGAAGATCAATGAAGGGGAAGTCTAGTACCCGCAAAAAGAGGAGATAGGCGCAGACAGGAGTCGAGTCAAGGACTTTAAACAATGACGCTATCCGGGAGGCAACCCGGAATTTTTATCGCTTTCTTTACTGCTTTTCTGCATGCATTCATTCTTGAACTATTTGCTTCTCATATGCGAATTTGTTCATGTGTGTGTCGTATATGCTTTTGTTTGAGTGAGATTTTTCGAATGGTTTTTTGAAAAAATTTAGTTTCGGGATTTAACCCGCATTTTCTGACATCGGGACCCGACTCCCCGCATTGGGGAGCACGGGGCGAACCGCCCCACAGTCCCAGATCTTAAAAAACGCGGATTTCAACCCCAAATCATTATTTTCTTCATTCTTCTTCATCCATACTCCCAAAAAACCCGAAAAGTGCGATTTTGCTTCTAAATCTTCATAACTTCTTCGTTTCTTGACCAAATTGAGTGTTCTTTAGCTTAATTCGAAGCCTATTACATGATCTATCATCCTAACCGAACATATTTCATCCTAATTCGTTAGATTTGCAGATCTGAGGTATCATCTTTAAGAATCCTAATTTTCGAATTTGGGGGTTTTCTAATTTGTGCTTCAATTATGCTTGTTTGATGCATGGGTATATTGTTTATATGATTAGACATGTTATTTACTATCAATTGCATGCTCAATTTTGCTTAAATTGTTGATTTGGGTATTTTGCTATTAGATGATATATCTTGTTATGCATTATGTCTTTATCTTTGATTTCTAGCATAAGGATATGTTTATTGGTGTAATGTTGGTGGATTTGACGTTAGAATGCTTATTAGTTGAGATTGAGGATTTATGCTGGTCGAATTTTTGCGCTGCTATGGTATGAATTGAAACCTTGTTATCAAGGTTATTGGTTGTCTAGTAGGAGCATGATGTGATGAATTGCATGTAGTAGTTACGTCGATATGTTGCATGATGAAGAAGCTAGGCTAGACATTGTGGTTTGGGGAGTTCGATTGTTGATTTTATCACTTGTGTGTTTCGCTTTTACACTAGCATATATTTGAGTCTGTTTTGAGTCGTACGAGGTGCTAATCGCTGTTTATAGGTACCATACTAAGGGAAGGGAGCATTCCCGTATGATTGCTGTGAAGAACCATGTCAAGGAAGGTGATCTCGCTAGATGTGCGTTCGAGCCAAGGGGTTTGGCAACAACGTCGTGGATTATCCAAGAGGAGGAGCTAGAGTACACCTGGAGTAAGGACTCCTATGCCTATTCATGCACCACCGAAGGGTCAGAAACCACTATTATGTCAGCACTCCATCACGAGGACTACAGAGTCGAGTGAACAGGAAGGCACCGGAACAGTCTTGCCGCGATGGATTCGATCTTGAGTCCGTAGTTGCTCGAAGGTTCCGAAGCGCTAGCTTGGTTCCAAAACGTAATGACATGGGTACCCAGCACCTTGTTGGGGTGCCCCTTGCCTGCCTCTAAAGTGAGCATCATATAGACATTGGTCGGAGCAACAGTGGATAAAGTGGTCAAAATTGGAGAAAAAGGTAGAAGACTTCTGAATGTCCGAGCAGCTTACTGTAACCTTCTCGAGGTGTAAATCGTTGGAGGGGGAGGTCCTGATACCACTGCCCTTTCCCCTTCAACAGTTCACATACTATTGGAGGGCTTCAGGATGGGAGATTCCATAACAACGGCGGCCACTTTTGAGAATTCTACCTGCCACTACAACTCCACTAGCGAGGATGTGCGTGATAGTAGTGACAATGAAGGCCATACGGGCAATGATGACTCTGATAGGGGAATTGCTCCTGTTCGGCATATAAATCGAACTACTACACTTGCCAGAAGACCTGAGGACCACCTATGAAGCTCACAGAGGAGGCCCAATAAATCACAAGCAGCATACTCAGCCGACCGAGGCCAAACCATGGGGTAACATCTAGTATCACATCTTATTTCCTCATTTTCTTACTGCTAGGGACTAGCGTTAATTTCATAAGGGGGGATTGGATTTAAGTGATCTAGTATTATTAGTTTGGAGCTTGACATTGGTAGGCTGAGTATAGTACCTCGCATGATTTATCAGTTTGCATTTGCATTTGCACGTTTACTGCTTTCTTAGATTTTTAGGTTGCATTTCACTACATTCATCCTAGGATAGTCTTGCATGTTTTATATGGAGTTTATTGCCGAATTTTTTGAAACTTTTTTATTGGGTAGATCAACTAGCTATGCCATTAATCGTATGCTTCGTCTCTATGAATTTGTTTGAGGTTTTTCTCGCTTGGCTTGTCACATTTATGTATTGCACTTAGTTGAGCTAGGTAGTCTCGACATCACTTAGTGGTGTTTTCTTTACTGCGGTTCACGAAGGCCTTTATAATAGGATGATGCATGTTAGGGTCTTATGGTTGTTTCCCGAGTAATTATGTACCTAAGAGGCAATAAGTCTTCACCATGCTTTGAGATTGCTAAATGCCTAGGAAGGAGGTAGTGTGAGTTTGTGTGATCCTTTGTTTGTAACCTATTCTTCCGAATAGGTTTGGGGAGGGGGTTACACCATCGTTAGACTTGTTTCTGTTTTTCATTCTCGTATCGTGAGTTTATTTTCCTTTTTCCGTAAATTTTGTACTCCAACCTATTCTTTCGAATAGGTTTGGAGAAGTCGTGTGAGTTTTTTTGTTTCCCTTTTTGTTATGCTACTGCTGGCTAGAAAAAAATCGAAAAAAAGAAAGAAAAATTCCAGGAAAAAAAGAGAAAAAGAAAAAAAGAATCTGGAAAGAAAAAAAGAGAAAAAAGAGAAGACCCCAAAAAAGCAAAGAAGGGTCCAAAAAAGAAAAGCCAAATAGCAGTTTAGCAAAGTTTTGAGTCTTTTCCATTTTTCGTATTGTTTGTAATCGTATTTTTTATTTTTTATCTTTTTGTCTTGAGTGTCATCTGTTCTAGACCACCCTCGTCCTGCCTTTCAGGAAGTGGTGAATAGCTTAAGACTTTACTTGAGAGATGGGTAGAATAGGGGAGAGTTATCTTTTATAAGGAACCCTCCTTCGTTTGATGAGAGCCAGTACTGGTTCGACCTCTTTTGAGGGAAAGTCTTAACATGGTGGAACAGCAGTAAGTCCTCAGTTTCATAGGCACGGGACAATCATTCGTATCTTAGCATACATCATTACGTCGTCACTGACTAGGTCCAGGTAGAGAATGTTACGAGAGACTATCTTGTCTTCACATAAGTGCTTATGTGGATGTGTATAAGTCAATCAAGGTATTCTTCAACCTATATTCATTCTTTGATTTATATGGTTTTTGTTCATATGTTATTTGATAGATTCAGTAGATTAGTTCATTTTATTTGGCATAAAACTCCATTTTGAGTCTTGCATGTTTTTTGTATTAGAGTCTAGCTTAGTTGCTTGAGGACAAGCAAAGGTTCGGTTTGGGGAGTTTGATGAATGTGTATTTTACACTTTCATTCGAGTCTTTTTCACCTAATTTAGCTATCCTCTATGATAATTTAGCTATATTTTAGTACATTTTATTAGAATAGTGTCACGTTTCCCTTTATATTTTATTTTACAGGTTTTGGTTGAAATTCGGAGATTTCGGGGCAATTATATTGAAGTCTACAAGGAATTGGTGTTCCAGAAGCATATTTGGAGTATCTGAAGGTTTCCGAATAGGATTTGGAGTCTAGGGGCCGAATCTGGAGGTTAGAAGGCTACTAGAAGTCATAAACCGAGTCCGAAAAGGTGAAGAAATCCAAATCCACGTCGAAAAACGCGGAAATTCCGCGAAATATTGGGGGGCGAACCGCCCCAGAGTAAATTCGGGGCCTATATATAGAGCTCAAGGTTTTCTCCAAAAATCATATCTTTCCAAGCCTACTTTCTCACCTCTCTCTATAGTTTTAGGGAGGAACTCCCCGGGGCCTGTCGTGGGAGTTCATAGCTTAGGGGATACTTTTTCATAGCAGATTGGAGCGCGTAGGATCGCAATCATCCTGAGATTGACAACCTTCGGTAACTTTGTATCTTACAGGTTTTATCTACTTATTTTATTCTTCTTTCAATATGTTTTCTTCTATGATTGCTATTGATTGCATGCCTATTATGAGTAGCTAAACTTATCGTTGGTGGTAGTATGTGAATTCTTAGCGAGGGAAGATAATCATGCTAATGGCTATATCGCGCATTATACTCCGTGTCATTGCTTTATTTCGTTGATCAGTTGCAACCAAAATTCTCGTATGTTGTATTGATTATTATGCACGCTTGGACACTTGTCGACCAATCAGACCAATTATCTTCGTAGTGTTGAATAATTACGGAACACAATAGGACGTTAGTTGTTGACAAGTCAGACCCATATTATCTTCGTAGTGCTTAATACTTGCAACAGGACACAGGATTGATTCAAAGATCTCTATGCAAGACCGAGGAATTTATGCATGATTATCGACCCATTATGTTAAGAAGGACCATACTATCACCAATCTCCATTATCTGCTTGAAAACCCCTATTGCTTCCTATCTGCTGTTTTATATTCTGTTGTTAAATAGATAAAGCTAGTTATAGTCCTGAGAGAACGACAATCGAGTCATTCTACTACTACACTACGGTTTTCGTTGTAGTTGTGGATTGCCTTTGGCTAAATAACAAATATTATTTGCTGAATCGAGACCTGACAAATCTCCGTTCATCAAATTGGCGCCGTTGCCGGGGACTATACTCCTTTTTTCTGTTTAATTTGTTTTTATTTACAGCTTTAGATTCCTAATTCTACTAGATTTAGTTTTTCTTTTTAATTTCTCTCTGATACTGCTTTCCTAGTCTATTTCTAATCACCTTTCCTAGTCTGTCACAGATTGTGTATGCCGCATACACGTTCTGCAGGAATACCGCTTGCTGATTCAATTGCTGAGATCGATAGAGTCTACCACCAAAGAAGGCGACTCCTTTTCAAGGAAATCGACGGAATGGCAGAAGCTAGACCACTGAAGGCATGGGTACAACCCACCAAGGATCGTATGAGGGGACCGGTGATTGTTCTTTCGCCTGCAACCCGAGATCTGGAAATCAAGAACCACGCATTCCAACAACTTCCGAGGTTCTATGGCTTATCAAGGGAAGATGTGATGGGGTACTTGAACGATATCGATGACTTCGTCAACCAACTCCCACGACCCGGAGCTGACATAACAACGTATGAGTTAAGGATGAAGGTTTTTGCTATGGGACTTGGCGACAGAGCCAAGTCATGGCTGAGTTCTCTACCAGCTGGCTCGCTGGACACTTGGGAAAAGGTTTTTTCAGCTTTCATGGAGAAATACTTCCCACACACTCTGACTACTGCGCTAAAGGCGCAAATCACTGGATTCAAGCAAGACTATGATGAGACCATCTACACCGCATTCGAGAGGTTCCAAGATCTCACGAACAAGTGCCCTCACCATGGTTTTGAACTTTCCGACCTAGTCCAACACTTCTACAATGGACTAACATTCGAGAACCAACAAGTGGTGGATTTCCAATGCCGAGGCAATATTTGGGAGGAAACCGCAGAAGTCGTCTGGGCTATTTTCGAAAGGCTTGCCAAGGGTTCGCAGTTCAAGGACCCAAGAGCAATGGTTAGGAGACGTGGACCTGAAGCTCCACCGACTCAAGAAGCCCCTGTGTACAGGGGGAATGGGGATCAATTCGAGTGCTTTACAAACGAATTGAAGCAAGTCCTCAAGAGCGCCACCGGAACAACTGTTTCAAACGAAGTATGCCGAATATGCAAGAACTATGGGCATGGGGCTCATATGTGTAGATCGGAGCTGGCATACGATGATGGCAACTGGGCTCGAGGAGGAGAAGAAGAAGCCTTTGCTACGGAGTTTGGTACTCAAGAAGTTAGCTACGGACAAGACGGTAGGAATCCTCGAGGTGGATTTTGGAGAAGAGGATACCGTAACAATCAAGGATATGCACCGGCTAACCAAACTTATGGACCTAACCAAGACCGTAGTAGGCTGAACTATGGTAATGATCACTGCGAAAACCCCGCTCTGAAAGAGCCACCGAAGTCGAAGTCGGCTCTACTGATGGAGAACTTGCAAAAGATGGTTGATCACACACAAAGTTTTCTCAAACGTTATGAGGAAGATTCTGAGAAGACTAGGGCAAGGCTTGATAAGTTGGAAGAGAGCACTAGGCTTGCCCATCAAAAGATGCAAGAGTTGATCGACCGAAGAGCAAGTAGGGAACAAGGCAAACTTCCTAGCAACACTGAGAAGGTCGTTAGGTGCGAGTGTTGCATGAAGGAAGAACTTCTACAGGCTGAGGAAGAAGAGGAGGACCTTGGTTCTGACGCAAGTGATGAGGAGCAAGAGGATCCCGAACCACTCCCTAAAAGTTTCGATGTTAAGGTAGGGATTGGTGAGCTTGATGATGTCCGTGCCACACTAGACACGGGATCCTACTCAAACATAATTCCTTTGAATGTGTTTGAAAAGAGTAATCTTGGAAAACTATCTGAGGAAAGGGCTATTGTGCGACTGGCGGATGGATCATTTATGAGACCCGAAGGCGTTGTGAAAAATGTGTTGGTCAAGATTGGTGAAGCATCAATATACACCAATTTCGTAGTTATGCCGGCATCTGCACCTGGGACGGTGGATGTCATACTATTAGGGCAAACATTCTTGACCAAGCTACGTTCCGTGATGGACATCTACCAAAGAACTTGCACCATCGAGGTGGATGGCAAACAACACGTATTGCAAGCCATACCTGATCCACCAGAACCGCCAGATATTACTACTCACTATTGTGGTCTTGCAGCCTATATTCTTTCTTATTCACAGGTTCGTGGCATGGAGAGAAGATCAATGAAGGGGAAGTCTAGTACCCGCAAAAAGAGGAGATAGGCGCAGACAGGAGTCGAGTCAAGGACTTTAAACAATGACGCTATCCGGGAGGCAACCCGGAATTTTTATCGCTTTCTTTACTGCTTTTCTGCATGCATTCATTCTTGAACTATTTGCTTCTCATATGCGAATTTGTTCATGTGTGTGTCGTATATGCTTTTGTTTGAGTGAGATTTTTCGAATGGTTTTTTGAAAAAATTTAGTTTCGGGATTTAACCCGCATTTTCTGACATCGGGACCCGACTCCCCGCATTGGGGAGCACGGGGCGAACCGCCCCACAGTCCCAGATCTTAAAAAATGCGGATTTCAACCCCAAATCATTATTTTCTTCATTCTTCTTCATCCATACTCCCAAAAAACCCGAAAAGTGCGATTTTGCTTCTAAATCTTCATAACTTCTTCGTTTCTTGACCAAATTGAGTGTTCTTTAGCTTAATTCGAAGCCTATTACATGATCTATCATCCTAACCGAACAGATTTCATCCTAATTCGTTAGATTTGCAGATATGAGGTATCATCTTTAAGAATCCTAATTTTCGAATTTGGGGGTTTTCTAATTTGTGCTTCAATTATGCTTGTTTGATGCATGGGTATATTGTTTATATGATTAGACATGTTATTTACTATCAATTGCATGCTCAATTTTGCTTAAATTGTTGATTTGGGTATTTTGCTATTAGATGATATATCTTGTTATGCATTATGTCTTTATCTTTGATTTCTAGCATAAGGATATGTTTATTGGTGTAATGTTGGTGGATTTGACGTTAGAATGCTTATTAGTTGAGATTGAGGATTTATGCTGGTCGAATTTTTGCGCTGCTATGGTATGAATTGAAACCTTGTTATCAAGGTTATTGGTTGTCTAGTAGGAGCATGATGTGATGAATTGCATGTAGTAGTTACGTCGATATGTTGCATGATGAAGAAGCTAGGCTAGACATTGTGGTTTGGGGAGTTCGATTGTTGATTTTATCACTTGTGTGTTTCGCTTTTACACTAGCATATATTTGAGTCTGTTTTGAGTCGTACGAGGTGCTAATCGCTGTTTATAGGTACCATACTAAGGGAAGGGAGCATTCCCGTATGATTGCTGTGAAGAACCATGTCAAGGAAGGTGATCTCGCTAGATGTGCGTTCGAGCCAAGGGGTTTGGCAACAACGTCGTGGATTATCCAAGAGGAGGAGCTAGAGTACACCTGGAGTAAGGACTCCTATGCCTATTCATGCACCACCGAAGGGTCAGAAACCACTATTATGTCAGCACTCCATCACGAGGACTACAGAGTCGAGTGAACAGGAAGGCACCGGAACAGTCTTGCCGCGATGGATTCGATCTTGAGTCCGTAGTTGCTCGAAGGTTCCGAAGCGCTAGCTTGGTTCCAAAACGTAATGACATGGGTACCCAGCACCTTGTTGGGGTGCCCCTTGCCTGCCTCTAAAGTGAGCATCATATAGACATTGGTCGGAGCAACAGTGGATAAAGTGGTCAAAATTGGAGAAAAAGGTAGAAGACTTCTGAATGTCCGAGCTGCTTACTGTAACCTTCTCGAGGTGTAAATCGTTGGAGGGGGAGGTCCTGATACCACTGCCCTTTCCCCTTCAACAGTTCACATACTATTGGAGGGCTTCAGGATGGGAGATTCCATAACAACGGCGGCCACTTTTGAGAATTCTACCTGCCACTACAACTCCACTAGCGAGGATGTGCGTGATAGTAGTGACAATGAAGGCCATACGGGCAATGATGACTCTGATAGGGGAATTGCTCCTGTTCGGCATATAAATCGAACTACTACACCTGCCAGAAGACCTGATGACCACCTATGAAGCTCACAGAGGAGGCCCAATAAATCACAAGCAGCATACTCAGCCGACCGAGGCCAAACCATGGGGTAACATCTAGTATCACATCTTATTTCCTCATTTTCTTACTGCTAGGGACTAGCGTTAATTTCATAATGGGGGATTGGATTTAAGTGATCTAGTATTATTAGTTTGGAGCTTGACATTGGTAGGCTGAGTATAGTACCTCGCATGATTTATCAGTTTGCATTTGCATTTGCACGTTTACTGCTTTCTTAGATTTTTAGGTTGCATTTCACTACATTCATCCTAGGATAGTCTTGCATGTTTTATATGGAGTTTATTGCCGAATTTTTTGAAACTTTTTTATTGGGTAGATCAACTAGCTATGCTATTAATCGTATGCTTCGTCTCTATGAATTTGTTTGAGGTTTTTCTCGCTTGGCTTGTCACATTTATGTATTGCACTTAGTTGAGCTAGGTAGTCTCGACATCACTTAGTGGTGTTTTCTTTACTGCGGTTCACGAAGGCCTTTATAATAGGATGATGCATGTTAGGGTCTTATGGTTGTTTCCCGAGTAATTATGTACCTAAGAGGCAACAAGTCTTCACCATGCTTTGAGATTGCTAAATGCCTAGGAAGGAGGTAGTGTGAGTTTGTGTGATCCTTTGTTTGTAACCTATTCTTCCGAATAGGTTTGGGGAGGGGGTTACACCATCGTTAGACTTGTTTCTGTTTTTCATTCTCGTATCGTGAGTTTATTTTCCTTTTTCCGTAAATTTTGTACTCCAACCTATTCTTTCGAATAGGTTTGGGGAAGTCGTGTGAGTTTTTTGTTTCCCTTTTTGTTATGCTACTGCTGGCTAGAAAAAAATCGAAAAAAAGAAAGAAAAATTCCAGGAAAAAAAAGAGAAAAAGAAAAAAAGAATCTGGAAAGAAAAAAAGAGAAAAAAGAAAAGACCCCAAAAAAGCAAAGAAGGGTCCAAAAAAGAAAAGCCAAATAGCAGTTTAGCAAAGTTTTGAGTCTTTTCCATTTTTCGTATTGTTTGTAATCGTATTTTTTATTTTTTATCTTTTTGTCTTGAGTGTCATCTGTTCTAGACCACCCTCGTCCTGCATTTCAGGAAGTGGTGAATAGCTTAAGACTTTACTTGAGAGATGGGTAGAATAGGGGAGAGTTATCTTTTATAAGGAACCCTCCTTCGTTTGATGAGAGCCAGTACTGGTTCGACCTCTTTTGAGGGAAAGTCTTAACATGGTGGAACAGCAGTAAGTCCTCAGTTTCATAGGCACGGGACAATCATTCGTATCTTAGCATACATCATTACGTCGTCACTGACTAGGTCCAGGTAGAGAATGTTACGAGAGACTATCTTGTCTTGACATAAGTGCTTATGTGGATGTGTATAAGTCAATCAAGGTATTCTTCAACCTATATTCATGCTTTGATTTATATGGTTTTTGTTCATATGTTATTTGATAGATTCAGTAGATTAGTTCATTTTATTTGGCATAAAACTCCATTTTGAGTCTTGCATGTTTTTTGTATTAGAGTCTAGCTTAGTTGCTTGAGGACAAGCAAAGGTTCGGTTTGGGGAGTTTGATGAATGTGTATTTTACACTTTCATTAGAGTCTTTTCACCTAATTTTAGCTATCCTCTATGATAATTTAGCTATATTTTAGTACATTTTATTAGAATAGTGTCACGTTTCCCTTTATATTTTATTTTACAGGTTTTGGTTGAAATTCGGAGATTTCGGGGTAATTATATTGAAGTCTACAAGGAATTGGTGTTCCAGAAGCATATTTGGAGTATCTGAAGGTTTCCGAATAGGATTTGGAGTCTAGGGGCCGAATCTGGAGGTTAGAAGGCTACTAGAAGTCATAAAACGAGTCCGAAAAGGTGAAGAAATCCATATCCGCGTCGAAAAACGCAGAAATTCCGCGAAATATTGGGGGGCGAACCGCCCCAGAGTAAATTCGGGGCCTATATATAGAGCTCAAGGTTTTCTCCAAAAATCATATCTTTCCAAGCCTACTTTCTCACCTCTCTCTATAGTTTTAGGGAGGAACTCCCCGGGGCCTGTCCTGGGAGTTTCATAGCTTAGGGGATACTTTTTCATAGCAGATTGGAGCGCGTAGGATCGCAATCATCCTGAGATTGACAACCTTTGGTAACTTTGTATCTTACAGGTTTTATCTACTTATTTTATTCTTCTTTCAATATGTTTTCTTCTATGATTGCTATTGATTGCATGCCTATTATGAGTAGCTAAACTTATCGTTGGTGGTAGTATGTGAATTCTTAGCGAGGGAAGATAATCATGCTAATGGCTATATCGCGCATTATACTCCGTGTCATTGCTTTATTTCGTTGATCAGTTGCAACCAAAATTCTCGTATGTTGTATTGATTATTATGCACGCTTGGACACTTGTCGACCAATCAGACCAATTATCTTCGTAGTGTTGAATAATTACGGAACACAATAGGACGTTAGTTGTTGACAAGTCAGACCCATATCTGCTTGAAAACCCCTATTGCTTCCTATCTGCTGTTTTATATTCTCTTGTTAAATAGATAAAGCTAGTTATAGTCCTGAGAGAACGACACTCGAGTCATTCTACTACTACACTACGGTTTTCGTTGTAGTTGTGGATTGCCTTTGGCTAAATAACAAATATTATTTGCTGAATCGAGACCTGACAAATCTCCGTTCATCAATAACCTCCACGCATACTAGTCGTGTCAGGTTCATTCAGACCCCCACATCCGAGATGTACCACTAGGGAGAGTTTGGGATAGATGATAACTCACATAGCTCCCACTAACTGTGTGATCGGTCATCTATCCGAGTGGACATGTTTAATATCAATACAGACAGCAATAAAGATATGACATGCTGCAGCCTGGTGTAATATAAATATGAAAGCGATACTCAACAGTAAAATGAAACAAACATATATTATATTACGTTGACCTGTGTAATAGTACATATATGTCCTCTATAAGGACACCATGCCCTTAGTAAGGACTGTCTCTAGGACATATACACTATCAATCTCCCAATTGGACTAGAGCCAGTCATCTTTATGCCTAATGCCCAGATTAGCATAATGTCTTAAGTGGACTTCCACTGATAAGACCTTGGTGAAAGGATCTGCCACGTTGTCCGTGGTAGAGACACGTTCTATACTAACTTCTCCTCTATCTATAATCTCACGTATAACGTGATATTTTCTAAGTACATGTACGTTCTTGTTTGTAGATCTAGGCTCCTTAGCTTGAGCGACGGTGCCCGTATTGTCCCAATAAATCGTTATTGGACTAGGAGCAGGAACAACCCTCAATTCCTTCAAGAACTCTGAAATCCAGACAGCTTCTTTCGAAGCTTCTGATCCAGCAATGTACTCGGCCTCTGTGGATGAGTCAGCAATCGTGGCTTGCTTAGAGCTCTTCCAACAGACAGCTCCTCCATTCAATTTGAATACGTATCCTGTCTGTGACTTAAAGTCATCAGGATCTGATTCAAATCCAGCGTCGACAACCCAGACATCTTCAATTCTGGTTCTCCACCAAACACCAAGAACATCTCTTTAGTCCGTCTAAGGTACTTAAGAATGTTCTTCACAACATTCCAGTGAGGTACTCCTGGATTCTGTTGGTGTCGACAAGTGACACTAAGCGCATATGCCACATCCGGCCTTGTGCAATTCATTGCATACATTATAGACCCTACTGCCGAAGCATAGGGCACACGACTCATTGCATTTCTTTCTTCATCAGTTTTAGGACCATCCTTAACTGATAAGACAATCCCATGCCTAGCTGGGAGAAAGCCTCTCTTTGAGTCGTCCATCTTATAACGCTTCAGTATTTTGTCGATGTAGGTGGACTGTGTCATTCCCAACATCCTCTTGGATCTATCTCTAAAGATCTTGATCCCTAGGATGTAGTTCGCTTCACCCAAGTCCTTCATCGAGAAGGTACTTGATAACCAAACTTTAGTCTCTTCTAGCATAGAGACATTGTTTCCCATGATCAAAATGTCATCTACATAAATGATCATGAAAACAACTCCTTTGTCGTTGTGTCTCGCATAGACACAGGGATCTTCCTTGCTTCTGATGAAGTCAAACGATTTGACAGCTTCATCAAAGCGGATATTCCAGCTCCTTGACGCTTGCTTTAGCCCATAGATGGATCTTTGTAATTTGCATACAGTAGTTGGCCTGGTTTACTAATAAAACCTTCTGGCTGTACCATATAGACCTCTTCCTCAAGGTTGCCATTGAGGAAGGCTGTCTTTACATCCATCTGCCAGATTTCATAATCATAGTAGGCAGCTATCGCAAGTAGAATTCGAATGGACTTCAATTTTGCTACTGGTGAAAAGGTTTCATCGTAATCGATGCCATACCTTTGCGTGTGGCCTTCCGCCACAAGCCTAGCTTTGTGAGTTTGTACCTTGCCATCGGCATCTGTCTTTCGTTTAAAGACCCATTCACCCAATTGGTCTAACCCCTTGGGGCAAGTCTACCAAGTTCCAAACTTGGTTCTGGTACATTGAATCCATTTCTAATTCCATGGCCTCTTGCCATTTGTCTGAGTCAATATCAATTATTGCCTCTTTGTAGGTCTCGGGATCTTCCCGATCTGATAAACCGACATCAAGTTCACTGATGTCTTCTATCATAAGGCTTTGCTTCTGAGGTCCTCTAAGGATCCTCTTCGACCTACGGAGCTCGACTTGTTCTGGTGCTTTTCTTTTCTGGCTTCGTGTAACACGAACATTATCAGTGGGTACTGATGCAGCTGGTCGTTGGGCGCGACCCTGTTCCCTTGCGGGAGGCTGCTCTTGTGCAACTTGTTGCACAGGTTGGTTGACAACGGGTTCTACAGGTGTGGTTTCAACTGTTGATCTAATCACAGGACTCCCACTGACTATGACATGCCTAGCAAGTGTCATATCATCACCCTTGTCTGCTTCGAAAGCTCCCACTGAACTTGAGTCCATATCAGAAGATTTAAAGACCTCATGTTCGCGCGTGTCAAAGTCTTGAATTTCTTCAAGTTCTATCATATCATCTAACCTCTCTTCTTCGAGGTATTCAGCTTCTAAAAACTTCACGTTTCTAGACACGATCACCTTGTGATCTTCAACATGATAGAATTCATAGCCTCTCGTCTGACGAGGATAGCCTATGAAATATACTTTGACACCCTTGGCATCTAACTTATCAGTGAGCATCAGCATGACTATCGCAGGACAGCCCCAAGGTCTAAGATAGCCTAGTGAAGGCTTCTTTACCTTCCATAACTCATAAGGAGTTTTCTCCACTGATTTAGATGGTACACAGTTCAGAATGTAGATTGCAGTTTGTAGTGCATATCCCCACAGATACTTTGGAAGAGTCGAGAATCCAATCATTGATCTTACCATGTCTAACAGGGTTCGATTCCTCCTCTCAGACACACCGTTTAACTGTGGTGTTCCAGGAGGAGTCCATTGCGATTGAATCCCATTTTCCTTCAAGTAATCGATAAATTCTTCACTAAGGTATTCACCTTCTCGATCCGATCGAAGAGTGACTATCCTTAGGTTCAATTCATTCTCGACCTCATTCCTAAACTCCTTGAATTTCCCAAAGGTCTCGGATTGATTCTTCATAAGAAAGATATATCCATACCTTGAGAAATCGTCAGTAAAGGTAACGAAGTAAGGATAACCCCCACGCGCATGGACTTTAAACGGTCCACATACATCGGTATGTATGAGCTCTAAGCAGCGAGTGGCACGAACACCTTGTCCAACAAAAGGTATGTTCGTCATCTTACCCTTAACACAAGATTCACATGTACCATATGATTCGAAATCAAATGGTTCTAAGTAGTCCAACTTCCTTAGTCTTTGAATCCGTGTTTCATTGATATGGCCTAGCCGACAATGCCATAGATAAGATGGATTATTCTTCTTACTTGAAGACGGTTGTTTGTTATGTATTTGAAATAAAGGTCGACTACTTTGCAAAATATATAAACCATTCACCAAGCGAGCCTTTCCATAATACTAATTATTTAATGAAAAATAACAAGTATTATTCGCAAATCGAAAGGAAAAACCCATATTGTCTAACAATGGAATGAAAATAATATTTCTGACAATGGATGGAACAAAATAAACATTATCAAGTTCTAAACATTGTCCCGAAGGTAAATCTATCTTGCTGCGTCCAACGCGTTTGGCTTCAACTGGATTGCCGTTCCCAACATGCAAGTCGATTTCACCTCGCTTGACTAGCCTGTGATCAATTAGCCCCTGCACATTATTACAAATGTGTGAGCCACAGGCTGTATCTAATACCCAACCATTGGAGTCAAAAGTAGTCATGTTCATTTAAATAACAAACATACCTGAGCCAGAAGCTGATGACTTCTTGGCCTGATCTGCCCTAAGCTTAGGGCAATCTTTCTTCCAATGTCCTTTCTGCTTACAGAAAAGACATTCATCTGTGCACACCGTTCCTCTTCTCTTGAACTTCCTTTTCTGGTTCGGACGCTTAGGCTTATCACTCCAAGTGTTAGCCTTGGCTCCCGACTTTCCCTTACCCTTAGCACCTTTGCTTTTCGGGTTCGAGTTAGACGGTTGCCCAACAAGCATGATCGACTTTTCCTTCTTAGGAAGAGTTTGATCATATGTCTTCAGCAGATTATGAAGTTCAGGCAGTGTGACGTCTTTCGCATTCATCGTGTAATTAATGATGAACTGCGAATACGAACTCGGCAATGATTGAAGGACAAAGATCACCATGATCTTGTTCTCTAGCTTAACGCCGACATTGGCAAGCTTTTCAAAGAGACCAATCATTTTGAGAACATGCTCATACATGTTCCCTCCTTCACTGAGCTTGCATCTGTGTATGTCTTTGATCAAATCAAATTCAACACTTCTAGCTGTCGTCTTAAAGAGCGACTCAAGATGTTTCAACATCTCATACGGCAACATGCTTTCATGTTGCCTCTGCAGCTCATTGCTCAGAGCCGCCAGCATAATACACTGCGCGGACTTAGCATCCTCAAGATGCTTATCAGACCTTGCCTTGTTGGCTTGATTCCAAGCAGCAACCTGATCGGCAGTCTGATTTTCGGGGCACACGGGAATGACCTCGTCCAAGACGTACTCAATCTTTTCGTACCTCAGCACCAAACGTATATTCCTGATCCAATCTAGGAAGTTTGGTCCGGTTAAAATTTGCTTCTCCAAGACAGCACGGAGCGAGATACTCGCCATATCTAATATCCTAAGGAGAAATAATATAGAATGAAAACAATAAATCAACTATTGAAATATCATTTCTAAATACACAGTCAACATAACTAAACAACAAGGTCCTTTAGCTGTTTAGCTCCCATTATTTTCACATATGCTTGCCCCCACAACAAACATACGGGTAATGTCCAACAAGTTACCGTAGTGGCCAAGATCCAAATCCATATTATGCCATACTCCAACGGGGGCTGGTCGCATAGCATAATATGACCGATAGGACTAGTAAGACTATCCAATTGCGTCACGCAACTCTTGGTTGTTAAATCTAATTTAACCCGATGCCCTACATATTGCACCTATCGAGGTCGCTAGATACAATATGCAGTAAGTCATAACCATAGGCTTACTCTAATTCGACGATTACTGCGAGTCTTGTAAGACGAGGTCGCCAATACAAGAAAACGCAATGAAAGTTCAAATTAAAGCACCCTATGGAAAGCATCTCAGAAATATATATATACATATATATATATATATATATGTATATATGTATATATATATACATATATATATATATATATATATATATATATATATATATATATATATATATATATATATATATATATATATATATATATATATATATATATATATATATATATCCACATTTCCGTACTTATATAGGTTGGGGATTGTAGCTTGAGGGTTGTTATCAGTCATCTACAAACAAATAAGGGCGCCGCCTACCCATCATGCATGAACGGTCTACACGTAATGGATGCCGCCTATCCATTCTAGTTCTAAATGCGGTCAAGCATATAATGGGTGCCGCCTACCCATACATAAATATGCGGTCCGACATATAAGAGGGCGCCGCCTACCCTCGCATGCATAGCGGTCGAACGGAATGTAAAAACATGGTATTTAAACATGCATTGTCAAACAATAGCATATTGAGCATATGAAACAAGTAGTAGCCTATGTGAATGACAAATGACTTCATAATTTCATTATGAAAATTATAATCCCATACTTATAATCTCTATGAAATAATTGAAAATTTGGACTAGATTGAACATTCGAAAATTCTATTGACCAAGTAGCAATTTTCGAAAACCCGAAAGACTTAATTGCAATTTTAAAAACCTTAGAGGTGTTAATCTAAAATTCAAAAGTAGAAGGACCAATTTGCAATAAACAATTAAATTGATAAATTACAAATAAGCCCTTTAACTTTATACTAATTAAATTTAACGCCTCCAGTTTAAAACAATTACAATTAAATCATATTTATATTCCAAATATAAAATTCAATCCTCAAAACTTTAAAATTCGATTTTGGGTCCAACCCGAAAATATATAATTTTTTTTTTTTTAAAAACGTGGGACGGGACCCCGTCCCCCCGGTGCCCGCGGCACGCGGGTACCGAGCGCCGCGGGTGCAGGCGCCCGGGGCCCCAGGCGCCTGCTGCAGCGGGCGCCCGGGCGCCTGCTGCCGCAGGCGCCGTCAGCTGCCTGCGCCGCGCAGGCGGCCCGGTCGGAAATATTATATATATATAAAACTTTTTTTTTTTTTGAAAAAATATAAATTCTAAATTTATATAAAAAACAAAACTTTTGAAAATTGAATTCATCATAGAATCAATTGCATCCACATATCTACAAAATCATACAATATATATACGTATATACGTAATCAATTAACCAAGCTCTGATACCACTGTAAGAAAATATAGTCAGAGTTACCCCTAGGGTACGCAGCGGAATTTTAAAAAATTTTCTTAACATACTGGTTAATTGATTATGCATATGTCGTATATATATAAACATGTCAATTAGAAGACTAACCTTACTTCCAAAGCAGCTTCCAAGTCTTCGTAATATTCCGGTGTATCTTCTCCTTCGTCGAAGTCGAAGATATCTACAATACTCTGTATATCTGCAAGACAATAAGAGTTAGTTTCCAGCTCCTAGAACCTCAACCTTGGTATCCACGGATGAACAGCCTATCGGAAGAATGCTAGGATATTCTTTATGTGACCAAGAAGAAGGGGCGGCAATTCCCTCCGGTGGCGGTGTGCGCGCGCGTGAGGCTAAAGGGAGGAGGGGAGAGTTTTATTTTCTCTAAGAAAACTAGGTAGAATAACTGTGTCTGAAACTCGTGTTCAAAACTGTGTTTCAAATCGTGTGTAAAACTCTCTCTAATAGTCTACTATATATAGTAGTCTATAGAAGCCTAAAGCATAAGCAATTAGACTTCGTAAAGGAATAAGAATCTAATTCTTATCGCACAAGGAAACCAATATCAAGTCTAGATTCATTCCCAATCAAATTAAAACTCAATCAGGAAAATCTAACTTATCCCTTGGACTTCTAATAGAGGAAGGAGTCAAACTCCTTCCCCTACTCAGCCACGCGCGCGCGCGCGCGCCTGTCCTACGGGAGGTGGGTCCCACTTTTGGGACCCACTTATATTTCTAAGGCAATCCAAACTCCAAGTAGATTTTGCCCAAGTGCATATGTTAATTCTAAATTAACATATCCTTTACAATCAATCCTCCATTATATTTCCAAAATATAATCTTTAATTGTATTTACATAAAATACAATTATTTAGCCAATTCAATTAATAATTCCAAATCATTAATTGAGCCACCAATTATTATAATTAATTCCAAATCAATTATAATCCATCAATCACAATTAATTCCAAATTAATTGCGATTCCATCTTCAAGGATATCCTGATAGGCTGAATCACCACATAGTGTGACCCATAGGGCCTCACCGTATTAAGCAAGTCCTAGACTAGGCAACATGGAATTCCTAGACGGTTCCATTTGCAATATTAAACGTGAGGACGTTTGAGAGGTTTCTCAAAGCTAACCCTTTCGTTGCGAAGCCTGTTGCGCTCAACGCGGCGATGGTAACGTCCCTCCATCTGACTTGCTCGGATGTATCTAGGATCGATGAAGTGTCTATCCCAATAATACATCCACGGGCGTCTCAGGGAGTTGTTTGGTTAAGATATACTTATGACCATCATAATATATCATTTGCACTGGCCAGTGACTTTACCAACACAACTATGCAGACTACGAGCAGTGCTCTCCTGTGCTACACTTGAGAGATGAATCCTTCACAGAATCACTTATCACCCCCATTTGTATTTAGCCATAATCCTGGATCGTGTCTTAGGTCAACTGCTTATTCAGAGCTGACATCGACGGGTCCACCAAGGATATGGAGCAACAAATGTGATGATAAAGTCCTGTAAGTGCAAAGGACGAATGGCATCACTTCGACAACTCACCGGTTCCCATAGACACGTCGGTGTAGAGAATACATCGATGGGAGTGTCCGGTGGGTACTTCCATTGTTCGATAAAGCTTCTTCGAATAACTATGCGCAGTTATGGGAACGTTCCTTGATTGTCCAACAATCCGTTCTGTGGCCGTGGGATCGGCTCACACTTGCTCCAACAAGTATAACCTCCACGCATACTAGTCTTGTCAGGTTCATTCAGACCCCTACATCCGAGATGTACCACGACTAGGGAGAGTTTGGGATAGATGATAACTCACATAGCTCCCACTAACTGTGTGATCGGTCATCTATCCGAGGGGACATGTTTAATATCAATACAGACAGCAATAAAGATATGACATGTTGCAGCCTGGTGTAATATAAATATGAAAGCGATACTCAACAGTAAAATGAAACAAACATATATTATATTACGTTGACCTGTGTAATAGTACATATATGTCCTCTATAAGGGCACCATGCCCTTAGTAAGGACTGTCTCTAGGACATATACACTATCAGACTTATGTATTTATGAGCTATGGTAAGTGTAGTAGTGCGTCTCAGCACAGTAGTCAGTATCTTTCCAATGTCAAGTGGACTCTCAAAGCAGTGCATCATCCTCTTCTTGGCATGCTTTGTGAACAGCCATTAGTGCTTTAATTCTTTGAATAAACTCCTCAATATTTGGAAACGACACTAAAGAGGGAGTAAGTTAGTGGGCGTTGATTTCTGTGGCGATTTGGTCATCGTTTCTCAGCAAGCGACTTCTCTCCATATCTCCTTCATCATTAATGAGAGATGCTGGAGGAATTTCTACCAACTTGGGTTCAGATTTCTTGGTCTTTTCTTCGTCATTTGCTGAGAAATCAGATAGATCTTCTTCTTCATCAGGTTCATCAAGGCCAGCAACATTGATACCTAAATCTTTAGCCTCAGGCACTTTGGGTTGAGTGGCTGCTGAAGGCAACTCTTTTGACTCAACAACTGGAGTTTCACCAGTAGTAAGTGGAAGGGAGGAATCTTCCTTGTTGTTCACTCCTGAAGATTGAGCAATATCTAAATGTTGAGTATGTATGTCGTGAATCTGTAGACTATTCTGTAATGCTCTTTGGTAATCTTCATCCATTTCTTCATTTTCTCCAAGGTTTGAATCAGTGACCTTAGCTTCGAGTAATGCTAACTCGGCATCAGAAAGCTTAGCTTTGCCTTTAGGCATTTTAGCACGCTTTCTGGCGTACTCTTCTTCTGTCTCAGCAACTTGTTCAGTTGCTGGAGTACTTTTCTCAGAAGGAGTTGGAGCAGATTCTTGTTGCTAACTGGGAGGTTGTTCAGCTTGCTGATTTTCAGCATCGGCTTGATCTACTTGATCAGCAACTGCCAACTTTACTCCGTCAGCATCCGGACTAGGACCTTGATTGTCATCATCATCGTCCTTGTTGTCCTTAGAATCCTTGGATTCATCATCACTTGTGTCTTTAAGGATATTTTCATCCTCTTCTTCTTCATCATCATCCGTTAGTATAACCAACTCAAGATGTTTGTACTTAGCAGCACTTGTAACCTCTTCTTCCTCATTGATTTTGTGGGATCAGCCACCACGGGTACAAAGGAACCCTTGAGCATCACAGCTTGTTCAGCTGGATAGGCACTCTTGAACTTAGCTTTCATATTCTCTCTGATTGTTGCAATCAGATTTGCACTCATTTGCTGAGAATATGAGAGTTCTTCAGGAAGTATGGAGTGTACAAACGTCTCGAGTTTGAAGAGTGAATTTCTCTTCTTTTCATTTGATAGATGGATGTGAAGATCTGAGAAGTCCATCCTTTTGTACCTTTGCCAGTTGCTGACAGACTTAGCAACTCTAGTCAAAGTGTTTCTTTTGAAATTGGAGTATAGTTCTTCAGAACTAACTTCATGGACTTCTGTGATGTGAACCGCTTCATTACTCTCCTTTTGAGCCTGAATAAAAGTAAGGTTATTTTCAGGAAGGTTTTGGAAAATAGTTTTAGAGTCGAAAACTGTAACATGAATTACCTGCTGATTTTCAGCAAGCTCGTGTTGCACACTGAGTTGTGCGGGAACTATTTTCATTGCTTCAGGAGCTGTAGCAGCATCCTTGAATTGTTCATCCTGAAATAACACTTTGTTAGATACAATTACTAAGTTTTTAAACTTAGTAAAATTACCAAAAGTTTCATCTACCTGCTGAACATGAGTTGTAGATTCTGGTGCAGAAGTTTCAGCAACCTTCTGACTTGTATCTTGAGAAGTCTGTAAAGAAATAATTGTGTTAGCTAAAGATAAAGTTTCAGATAGTGAAGTTTTGCTTATATCTGAGTTAACTACCTGCTGAAGAATGCAGGTGGTGACTCAGTCCTTTCAGCATTGAAAGCTTCTTCAATATCTGGGACTTGTTCTTCAGCAGACTTATTCTCTTGCTCTATTTGAGAAGGTTTTGCAGATTCAGCAATCTCTCTTGTCTTTGAATTGACAAGTTGAGCAGAAACATCTAGACCTCTAAGTTCACTACTTGTCATGAATAGTTCTACTGACTTGTTGGAGTTATCATCAATCTTCATATCCATTTGCTGGCTTAGGTCAGTCAGCACCAGTTGGACTTTGTCAATAGAAGTGATTGGTGAACTTGGTCTAACATTTTCAACATCATGAGATGCGTCGTCGAATGATGTTTCTTGTTGAGTTTCAGCAAACTCTGGGACTTGAACTGTTGCAGTCTCAGCAACTGGTTCGTCAGTAGTTGCAGCTTCAACAACTTCTTGGACTTGACTAGTAGCTATTTCAGCAACTGTCTCTTTTACTTTTGTTGCTTTACTAGCAACATTCTCAGTAAGTGCAGCCTTTCTTAGGTTTGCAGCAATGTCACTTGCTGGTTCCAGAGTAGTATCATCAAGATTATCTACAATGTATACATCTTCTATTCTTTCTAAGGCAGGATTTTCATTTCCACTGCCTTGTGGTCTTGCTTCAGTAGATGGATCCAAGTTAATTGGATTTGTGAAGGCTTCAGCAAGCACTTCAGCAACATCTACTATAGTGGTTTGCTTTTCAGCAATCACTGGAGTGTCATCATCTTGAATGACATGGACAACCGACACGGATTTTCTTACCGTTGTTTTCTTTCTTGGGAAAGTGGTCTATGTCCTTGCTTTCTTAGGAATAGGATCAGCTGATGAAGTTGCAGTCTGAGTATCATCATCAGCTTTCCTCTTTTTCTTTGATCTTTTGTTGGGTGCAGTAGTGTCAGCAACCGCAGTAGTATCAACAGCAGTCTCAGCAACATTTGCAGCTGTTGCATCATCAACAACATTTGCAGCTGTTGCATTCCTAGACTGTTTATTAGTCTCAACAACATTTGCAGTTGTTGCATTCCTAGACTGATTATCAGTCTCATCAACATTTGCAGTTGTTGCTTTCCTTGACTTCTTGTCAGCAGCCTTGGGTCCATTCAGCTTGTAGAAAAAGCTCTTCCCACATTGCCTACTGATTTCTTAATCGGAAATGGGTTTCTCAGCTGAATTTGGTAATGTTCAAGGATGTAGCATATTTTCAATCAATACATCACCGGAAGAGAAGGTGAGACAGTGTTGTCTTCAACCTTGACCTTGAACTTTGTAACACAATCAACAAGTCTATTGAAAATGTACTTAGCCAAGTTGATTTCTGTTTTGCTTTCATAGATATGCATCAGCAATGGCCATCTTCTTAGGCCTACTTGGTCTATTCCTCCAACTTGGGAGTCTAGAACTTTGATTAGTAGCAATGCTAATAGACCAAGTGAATGGCAAAGATGCTTCCTTTTTGTGTGCTTATTCCAAGTCACAGGAGCAATCTCTCCTTTCTTCATCCTTTCTTTTCTGACATCACTGTAGAAAGCTTCTATTTCTTCATCAGTGGCAGTGATGTCATCTTCAGTTCTAGTAGTCGGAATCTGAAAGATGTTTGCTCAATCAATCCATTTCAGGATGATTTGCTTTCCTTGAACTGTTGTAGAAATCACTTTTTCAGTGATTCCTTGTCCATCAGTAAGGGTCTGGATTTCTGCATTGTTGTAGAATTCCATAGTGTCCAACATGCTCACTTTCTTAGTGCGAGCAGTGATGAAGAAAAGTAGGCCTTGTTGATTTATGTAATTCAACGCCTCAAGATTTTCTTCATCCAGTTCTTTTTCATAGAAGTATCTGATATACTTCTCTTTGGCAAATCCGCCCCATTGCATCATCTACTCACACTTTTCAACATTGAGATATGCAGGAGGCATGGGTCTCTCCGTGATTCGTTCGTTTCTCAACACGACTTTCACCGTGTTTTTCATCGGAGTTGTTACCGGAGTAGGAGCAGTACTTTTTCCAGCACTGTCTGCCTTTGTGGACTTGGTGTTCTTCGATGATTGTCTCTTGGGACCCATCTCTTTATATAGTAGGTAAGGTTGGGGGAGTACGAAAAAGAGACTTTTCTTTTTGACCGGAGGTACAGTAATTCAGAGCACAGGCTAGGGAATTTTTGCAGAGAAAGAAAATGTGAGTTAAAGAATTTTGTCTTTCTCTAACTCTTCATTTATATAGTGTCTCTGTTATGTGAGAAGTTCAATGGTTTTGAGTTCTCAGCAAGGGTAAAACAGAGATTCAACGAGTTAGTGGAGCCTTTACATTAAATGCGTAGTGGTCCACTAACACGAAACCGTCAGAGCATGCTTTCTCTTTGTAATATTAACCGTTAGATCATCAACTGCTTTAAAATCAATGGCTACAATTGTATTTCATGCCATGATTTACAACGAGTTTATATGTGCCACGATTAATGTCACAATTGATTTTACCTTGATTCACGGGATTTGATCTCTTTTACTTCAAAGCTAATTGCTTGCTGAAGTATACAAGCATTTTTTTAGAAATTTTAATCCTTCTGACTTTAGCAATTACTTTTCAAGTAACAAGCCTTGTAGTTGCTGAAAGTTCCCCCTTAATCAAATATCTCATTTTCTTTGGGTCAAAGATATTCCTGAGTTCCCGTCTCAGTAAATCCTTTTTATATTGAGATATTTTTAGGTAAATTCTCTTTCAGTGAGAAGCATTTTTGCTCTTTGCTGAGTTCCCGTCTCAGATTTTTCTTTTGATACTTGAATACCTGTTTCAACATCCTTGATTGTCTGAATACCAGTTTCAGCAATCTTTGAAAATTTCTTACTGAGTACTCGTCTCAGCAAGTGATCAAGTTTCCTAACAAATACTCGGTTTGAAGGAATTACTTGCTGAATGCCTGTATCAACAAACATTTCGTGTACAAACATCTCTTTCAGAGAGGTCAGTGGAAAGGGACGTTTCAAGGAATAAATAAACCTTTAAGCAACCATTGGCTTGCTGAATGCCTGTTTCAACAATCCAACCAAATGTATCCCTTTTCATTGAGGTAGTTCAATCAATCCAAGGTTATACCTTAGCATTGTGAACCTATTATCTGGTAGGGGCTTGGTAAAGATGTCAGCAAGTTGATCATCAGTACCTATTTTTACAACCTCAATGTCTCCATTTTCCACATGATCTCTAATGAAATGATGTCTAATATCAATGTGCTTTGTCCTTGAGTGGAACTTAGGATTTTGCGTGATAGCAATAGCTCTTGTATTATCACAAAAGATTGGTGTTTTCTTTGCAGAAATACCATAATCTCTTAGTTGTTGCTGAGTCCAAAGGATTTGAGCGGTGCAACAACCAACCGCAATGTATTCAGATTCAGTGGATGAATTGGCAACACATGTTTGCTTCTTGCTGAACCATGATATTAATCTTGCACCTAGAAACTGACAAGTTCCAGAAATACTTTTTCTATCAAGAGTTGATCCTCCATGGCCAGCATCAGAATAACCTACCAATTCTAATCCAGAATCTTTTGGATACCATAATCCAACATTGACTGTGCCTTTGACATATTTCAGTATTTGAGTGCTTTCTTGTAGTGTGATTCTCTCAGATCAGATTGAAATCTTGCACACAAATAAACAGCATACTGAATGTCAGGCCTACTTGTCGTTTGATGAATGTGTATTTTACACTTTCATTCGAGTCTTTTTCACCTAATTTAGCCATCCTCTATGTTAATTTAGCTATATTTTAGTACATTTTATTAGAATAGTGTCACGTTTCCCTTTAGATTTTATTTTACAGGTTTTGGTTGAAATTCGGAGATTACCAAGCAATTATATTGAAGTCTACAAGGAATTGGTGTTCCAGAAGCCTATTTGGAGTATCTACAGGTTTCCGGATAGGATTTGGAGTCTAGGGGCCGAATCTGGAGGTTAGAAGGCTACTAGAAGTCATAAACCGAGTCCGAAAAGGTGAAGAAATCCAAATCCGCGTCGAAAAACGCGGAAATTCCGCGAAATATTGGGGGGCGAACCGCCCCAGAGATAATTCGGGGCCTATATATAGAGCTCAAGTTTTTCTCCGAAAATCATATCTTTCCAAGCCTACTTTCTCACCTCTCTCTATAGTTTTAGGTAGGAACTTCCCGGGGCCTGTCCTGGGAGTTCCATAGCTTAGGGGATACTTTTTCATAGCAGATTGGAGCGCGTAGGATCGCAATCATCCGGAGATTGACAACCTTCGGTAACTTTGTATCTTACAGTTTTTATCTACTTATTTTATATTCTTTCAATATGTTTTCTTCTATGATTGCTATTGATTGCATGCCTATTATGAGTAGCTAAACTTATCGTTGGTGGTAGTATGTGAATTCTTAACGAGGGAAGATAATCATGCTAATGGCTATATCGCGCATTATACTCCGTGTCATTGCTTTATTTCGTTGATCAGTTGTAACCAAAATTCTCGTATGTTGTATTGATCATTATGCACACTTGGACACTTGTCGACCATCAGACCAATTATCTTCGTAGTGTTGAATAATTACGGAACACATTAGGACATTAGTTGTTGACAAGTCAGACCAAATTGTCTTCGTAGTGCTTAATACTTGCAACAGGACACTAGATTGATTCAAAGATCTCTATGCAAGACCGAGGAATTTATGCATGATTATCGACCCATTATGTTAAGAAGGACCATACTATCACCAATCTCCATTATCTGCTTGAAAACCCCTATTGCTTTCTATCTGCTGTTTTATATTCTTAATTAGATTTGATAAAGCTAGTATAGTCCTGAGAGAACGACACTCGAGTCATTCTACTACTACACTACGGTTTTCGTTGTAGTTGTGGATTGCCTTTGGCTAATTACAAATTTATTTGACTGAATCTGACACGTTCATCAAATTGGCGCCGCTGCCGGGGACTATACTCCTTTTTTCTGTTTAATTTGTTTATATTTACAGCTTTAGATTCCTAATTCTTTTAGTTTTAGTTTTCCTTTTTAATCTCTCTCTGATACTGCTTTCCTAGTTTGTTTCTAATCACCTTTCCTAGTCTGTCACGGATAGTGTATGCCGCATACACGCTCTGCAGGAACACCGCTTGCTAATTCAATTGTTGAGATCGATAGAGTCTATCACCAAAGAAGGCGACTACTTGAAAGGCGCGCACTAGAGGAAATAGAGGAAACCGATTTCTCTGAATCTCTAATTAGTCTATTCAAGGAAATCGACGGAATGGCAGAAGCTAGACCACTGAAGGCATGGGTACAACCCACCAAAGATCGTATGAGGGGACCGGCGATAGTTCTTTCGTCTGCAACCCGAGATCTGGAGATCAAGAACCACGCATTCCAACAACTTCCGAGGTTCTATGGCTTATCAAGGGAAGATGTGATGGGGTACTTGCACGATATCGATGATTTCGTCAACCAACTCCCACGACCCGGAGCTGACATAACAACGGATGAGTTGAGGATGAAGGTTTTTGCTATGGGACTTGGCGACAGAGCCAAGTCATGGCTGAGCTCTCTTCCAGCAGGCTCGCTGGACACTTGGGAAAAGGTTTTTTCAGCTTTCATGGAGAAATACTTCCCACACACTCTGACTACCGCGCTTAAGGCGCAGATCACTGGATTCAAGCAAGACTATGATGAGACCATCTACACCGCGTTCGAAAGGTTCCAAGATCTCACGAACAAGTGCCCTCACCATGGTTTTGAACTTTCCGACCTAGTCCAACACTTCTACAATGGACTAACCTTCGAGAACCAACAAGTGGTGGATTTCCAATGCCGAGGCAATATTTGGGAGGAAACCGCAGAAGCCGTCTGGGCAGTTTTCGAAAGGCTTGCTAAGGGTTCGCAATTCAAGGACCCAAGAGCAATAGTTAGGAGACGTGGACCTGAAGCTCCACCGACTCAAGAAGCCCCTATGTACAGGGGGAATGGGGATCAATTCGAGTGCTTTACCAACGAATTGAAGCAAGTCCTCAAGAGCGCCACCGGAACAGCTGTTTCGAACGAAGTATGCCGAATATGCAAGAACTATGGGCATGGGGCTCATATGTGTAGATCGGAGCTGGCATACGATGATGGCAACTGGGCTCGAGGAGGCGAAGAAGAAGCCTTTGCTACGGAGTTTGGCACTCAAGAAGTTAGCTACGGACAAGACGGTAGGAATCCTCGAGGTGGATTCTGGAGAAGAGGATACCATAACAATCAAGGATATGCACCGGCTAACCAGACTTATGGACCTAACCAAAACCGTAGTAGGCTATACTATGGTAATGATCACTGCGAAAACCCCGCTCCGAAAGAGCCACCGAAGTCGAAGTCGGCTCTACTGATGGAGAACTTGCAGAAGATGGTTGATCACACACAAAGTTTTCTCAAACGTTATGAAGAAGATTCTAAGAAGACTAGGGCAAGGCTCGATAGGTTGGAAGAGAGCACTAGGCTTGCACATCAAAAGATGCAAGAGTTGATCGACCGAGGAGAAAGTAGGGAACAAGGCAAACTGCCTAGCAGCACTGTGAAATCAAATGCCATTACATTAGCTGATGATGTACCTGACGAAATCACCATCAGAAAGGTTGTTAGGTGCAAGTGTTGCATGAAGGAAGAACTTCTACAGGCTGAGGAAGAAGAGAAGGGCCTTGGTTCTAACACAAGTGATGAGGAACAAGAGGATCCCGAACCACTCCCTAAAAGTTTCGATGTAAAGGTAGGGATTGGTGAGCTTGAAGACGTCCGTGCCACACTAGACACGGGATCCTACTCAAACATAATTCCTTTGAATGTGTTTGAAAAAAGCAACATTGGAAAACTATCTGAGCAAAGGGTTATTGTGCAACTGGCGGATGGATCATTTATGAGACCTGAGGGCGTTGTGAAAAATGTGTTGGTCAAGATTGGTGAAGCATCTATATACACCAATTTTGTAGTTATGCCGGCATCTGCACCTGGAACGGGGGATGTCATACTCTTAGGGCAAACATTCTTAACAAAACTACGCTCCGTGATGGATATCTACAAAAGAACCTGCACCATCAAAGTGAATGGCAAGCAACACGTATTGCAAGCCATACCTGATCCACCTGAACCGCCTGATATTACTACTCACTACTGTGGTCTTGCAGCCTATATTCTTTCTTATTCACAGGTTCGTGGCATGAAAAGGAGATCAATGAAGGGGAAGCCTAGTACCCGCAAAAAGAAGAGATAGGCGCAGACAGGAGTCGAGTCAAAGAATTTAAACAATGACGCTATCCGGGAGGCAACCCGGAATTTTTATCGCTTTCTTTACTGCTTTTCTGCATGCATTCATTCTTGAACTATTTGCTTCTCATATGCGAATTTGTTCATGTCTGTGTCGTATATGCTTTTGTTTGAGAGAGAATTTTCGAGTGGTTTTTTGAAAAAAAAAATTTTGGTTTCGGGATTTAAACCGCATTTTCTGACATCGGAACCCGTCTCCCCGCATTGGGGAGCACGGGGCGAACCGCCCCGCACGTGGGACGAACCGCCCCACGGCCCCAGATCTTCAAAAACGCAGATTTCAACCCCAAAATCTTATTTTCTTCATTCTTCTTCATCCATACTCCCAAAAAACCCGAAAGGTGCGATTTTGCTTCTAAATCTTCATAACTTCTTCATTTCTTGACCAAATTGAGTGTTCTTTAGCTTAATTCGAAGCCTATTACATGATCTATCATCCTATCCGAACAGATTTCATCCTAATTCGTTAGATTTGCAGATCTGAGGTATCATCCTTAGAACCCTAATTTTCGAATTTGGGGGTTTTTTAATTGGAGCTTCAAATATGCTTGTTTGATGCATGGGTATGTTGTTTGTATGATTAGACATGTTATTTACTATCAATTGCATGATCAATTTTGCTTGGATTGTTGATTTGGGTATTTTGTTGGTAGATGATATATCTTGTTCTGCAATATGTCTTTATCTTTGATTTCTTGCATATGATTGTGTTTATTGAAGTAATGTTGGTGGATTTGACAATAGAATGCTTATTAGTTGAGAATGAGGATTTATGCTGGTAGAATTTTTGCGCTGCTATGGTATGAATTGAGCCTTGTTATCAAGGATATTGGTTGTCTAGTAAGAGCATGATGTGATGTATTGCATGTAGTAGTTACGTTGGTATGTTGCATGATGAGGAAGCTAGGCTAGACATTACGGTTTGGGGAGTTCGATTGTTGATTTTATCACTTGTGTGTTTCGCTTTTACACTAGCATATATTTGAGTCTGTTTTGAGCGTACGAGGTGCTAACCGCTGTTTGTAGGTACCATACCAAGGGAAGGGAGCATTCCCGTATGATTGCTGTGAAGAACCATGTCAAGGAAGGTGATCTCGCTAGATGTGCGTTCGAGCCAAGGGGCTTTGCAACAACGTCGTGGATTATCCAAGAGGAGGAGCTAGAGTACACCTGGAGTAAGGACTCCTATGCCTATTCATGCACCACCGAAGGGACAGAAACCGTTATTACATCATCACTCCGTCACGAGGACTGCAGAGTTCGAGTGAACTGGAAGGCACCGGGACATTCTCGCCGCGACGGATTCAATCTTGAGTTCGAAGTTGCTAGAAGGTTCCGAAGAGCTTGGTTCCAAAACATAATGACATGGGTACTCAGCACCTTGTTGGGGTGCCCCTTGCCTGCCTCTAAAAGGAGCATAACATTGATATTGGGAGCATCAACTGTAGAGAATGTGGACAAAATTGGAGAAAAAGGTAGAAGATTTCTGAGTATCCGAGCAGCTGACTGAAACCTTCTCGTGGAGTAAACCGTAGGAGGGGGAGGTCCTGATACCACTGCCCTTTCCCCTTCAACAGTTCACATCCTATTGGAGGGCTACAGGATGGAGAATTCCATAACAGCGGCGGCTAATCTTGAGAATTCTACCTGCCACTACAACTCTACTAGTGAGGATGTGCGTGATAGTAGTGACAATGAAGGCCATACGGGCAATGATGATACTAACTGAGGAGTTGCTCCTATACGTCCCATAATTGAAACTACCGCGCGTACCTGAAGACCTGATGACTCCCTATAAAGCTCCCGGAGGAGGCCCAATAACTCAAGAGCAGCATACTCAGCCGACCGAGGCCAAACCATGGGGTAACATCTAGTATCATATCTTATTTCCTCATTTTCTTACTGCTAGGGACTAGCGTTAATTTCATGAGGGGGGATGGGATTTAAGTGATCTGATGTTGTTAGCTTGGAGCTTGGTATTGGTAGGATGAGTATAGTACTTCGCATGCTTTATCCATCTGCACGTTTACTGCTTTCTTAGATTTTTTAGGTTGCATTCATCCTAGGATAGTCTTGCATGTTTTATATGGAGTTTATTGCCGAATTATTTGAACTTTTTTATTGGATAGATCAACTAGCTATGTCATTAATCGTATGCTTCATCTCTATGAATTTGTTTGAGGTTTTTCTCGCTTGGCTTGTCACATTTATGTATTGCACTTAGTTAAGCTTGGTAGTCTCGACATCACTTAGTGGTGTTTTCTCTACTGCGGTTCACGAAGGCCTTTATAATAGGATGATGCATGTTAGGGTCTTATGGTTGTTTTCCCGAGTAATTATGTACCTAAGAGGCAACAAGTCTTCACCATGCTTTGAGATTGCTAAATGCCTAGGAAGGAGGTAGTGTGAGGTTGTGTGATCCTTTGTTTATAACCTATTCTTCCGAATAGGTTTGGGGAGGGGGTTACACCATCATAGACTTGTTTCTGTTTTTCATTTTCGTATCGTGAGTTCATTATTTTTTCGTGAATTTTGTACTCCAACCTATTCTTTCGAATAGGTTTGGGGAAGTCGTGTGAGTCATTTTGTTTCTCTCTTTGTTATGCTACTGCCGGCTCAAAAAATCGAAAAAAAGAAAGAAAAAGATTCCAGAAAAAAAAGAGAAAAAGAAAATGAAAAAAGAATCTGGAAAGAAAAAAAAAGAAAAAGAGAAGACCCCAAAAAATCAAAGAAGGGTCCAAAAAGAAAGCCAAAAGCAGTTTAGCAAAGTTTTGAGTCTTTTCCATTTTTCGTATTGTTCGTAATCGTGTTTTTCTATTTTTTATCTTTTTTGTCTTAAGTGTCATCTGTTCTAGACCACCCTCGTCCTGCCATTCAGGAAGTGGTGAATAGCTTAAGACTTTACTTGAGAGATGGGTAGAATAGGGGAGAGTTATCTTTTATAGGGAACCCTCCTTCGTTTGATGAGAGCCAGTACTGGTTCGACCTCTTTTGAGGAAAAGTCTTAACATGGTGGAACAGCAGTAAGTCCTCAGTTTCATAGGCACGGGGCAACCATTCGTATCTTAGCATGCATCATTACGTCGTCACTGACTAGATCCAGGTAGAGAATGTTACGAGAGGCTATTTTTGTCTTGACATAAGTGCTTATGTGGATGTGTATAAGTCAATCGAGGTATTCTTCAACCTATATTCATGCTTTGATTTATATGGTTTTTGTTCATATGTTATTTGGTAGATTCAATGGATTAGTTCATTTTATTTGGCATGAAACTCCATTTTGAGTCTTGCATGTTTTTTGTATTAGAGTCTAGCTTAGTTGCTTGAGGACAAGCAAAGGTTCGGTTTGGGGAGTTTGATGAATGTGTATTTTACACTTTCATTCGAGTCTTTTTCACCTAATTTAGCTATCCTCTATGTTAATTTAGCTATATTTTAGTACATTTTATTAGAATAGTGGTCACGTTCCCCTTTAGATTTTATTTTACAGGTTCTGGTTGAAATTCGGAGATTACCAAGCAATTATATTGAAGTCTACAAGGAATTGGTGTTCCAGAAGTCTATTTGGAGTATCTGAAGGTTTCCGGATAGGATTTGGAGTCTAGGGGCCGAATCTGGAGGTCAGAAGGCTACTAGAAGTCATAAACCGAGTCCGAAAAGGTGAAGAAATCCAAATCCGCGTCGAAAAACGCGGAAATTCCGCAAAATATTAGGGGGCGAACCGCCCCAGAGATAATTCGGGACCTATATATAGAGCTCAAGTTTTTCTCCGAAAATCATATCTTTCCAAGCCTACTTTCTCACCCCTCTCTATAGTTTTAGGTAGGAACTTCCCGGGGCCTGTCCTGGGAGTTCCATAGCTTAGGGGATACTTTTTCATAGCAGATTGGAGCGCGTAGGATCGCAATCATCCGGAGATTGACAACCTTCGGTAACTTTGTATCTTACAGTTTTTATCTACTTATTTTATATTCTTTCAATATGTTTTCTTCTATGATTGCTATTGATTGCATGCCTATTATGAGCAGCTAAACTTATCGTTGGTGGTAGTATGTGAATTCTTAACGAGGGAAGATAATCATGCTAATGGCTATATCGCGCATTATACTCCGTGTCATTGCTTTATTTCGTTGATCAGTTGTAACCAAAATTCTCGTATGTTGTATTGATCATTATGCACACTTGGACACTTGTCGACCATCAGACCAATTATCTTCGTAGTGTTGAATAATTACGGAACACATTAGGACATTAGTTGTTGACAAGTCAGACCAAATTGTCTTCGTAGTGCTTAATACTTGCAACAGGACACTAGATTGATTCAAAGATCTCTATGCAAGACCGAGGAATTTATGCATGATTATCGACCCATTATGTTAAGAAGGACCATACTATCACCAATCTCCATTATCTGCTTGAAAACCCCTATTGCTTTCTATCTGTTGTTTTATATTCTTAATTATATTTGATAAAGCTAGTATAGGCCTGAGAGAACGACACTCGAGTCATTCTACTACTACACTACGGTTTTCGTTGTAGTTGTGGATTGCCTTTGGCTAATTATAAATTTATTTGACTGAATCTGACACGTTCATCATCGTTAGATACATCAAGGAACCAATGAGCTTCCTATACTTGTGTCCATCCACACTTTTGTCTTGTTTAGTATAGCCCAATTTGGTACCAACACTCATAGGGATCTTTTCAGGTTGCTCTTCCTCTTTGATCCTGAACTTTATGAGCATTTCCTTTGCATACTTTGCTTGATTTATGAATATTCCATCTTTGAGTTGCTTGACTTGCAATACTAGGAAATAATTCAATTTGCCCATCATACTCATTTCAAACTTGTTTGTCATGAGTTTGGCAAAATCATCACAAAGTTGCTTGTCCTTAGATCCAAATATTATGTCATCCACATAAATCTGGACTAAGAGAATTTTACCATCATGGTTCATGGTAAATAAGGTTTTATCAACTTCACCTTCCTTGAAACCATTATCCAGCAAGAACTTAACTAAGGTATCATACCAAGCTCTAAGTGCTTGCTTTAGATCATATATAGCTTTCTGAAGCTTATATACCATCTTGGTTCTTGGGGAAGTTCAAAGCCAGGGGGTTGTTCTAGGTAGACTTCTTCAGCAAGTTTACCATTTAGGAATGCACTTTTAACATCCATTTGACAAACAATGAAGTCATTATGAGCAGCAAAGGCTAAGAAAAGTTGGATAGCATCCAATCTTGCAACTGGTGCATAAGACTCATCATAGTATAATCCTTCAATCTGGCAATAACCTTGAGCAACTAAACGTGCTTTGTTCCTTGTTACTTCTCCAGACTCACTTAGCTTGTTTCTGAACACCCACTTTATACCAGTTGCTTTCTTTCCTTCAGCAAGGGGTACAAGTTTCCAGACTTTGTTCCTTTCAAATTGTTCCAGTTCTTCCTGCACTGCCTTGATCCATTCAGAATGCTTTAAAACTTCTTCTATGGTCTTGGGCTCAATTTCTGAAACAAAGCAAGAGAACAAAGCTTCTACTTCAATAACATTTGCTTCTTCAGCAAGTTCTTGATTAGTAGAGGGATGATCTCTAATTCACTTATTAACAGGTTTTCTGCTCTTTGGATCTGGATATGTTTGCGTTTCAGCATGTGACTCTTCAGCATGTACTTGTTCAGTACTACTGGTATCTTGTTGTGTCTCTGTTGGAATTGGTTCATGAGCAACTACTTGTTCAGCATCGCTGGTTTGAGATAACTCGTCAGCAGACACAGGAGGTTGCGTAGTTTCAGCAACATCGGGAGCAACTGCGTCCTTAGCCGAAAATTCTTTATCATGAACTACATTTATCTTGTCATGACTTGGAGTAGGAGTGTCATTGTCAGAATCATCATTAAGTTTAATTGATTTGACATTTCTAGCGTTGGATTCAGTTCTTTGCTCGTGTATGAATAATTTCTTCATACATTCTGATATATCTTCTTCAGCAGGGACTCCTTGTGATTTTTCATAGAATACAACATGCATTGATTCTTCGATCTTTTGTGCCTTTTTGTTGTAAACTCTATAAGCCTTACTATGCAAGCAGTAGCCAAGAAATATCGCTTCATCTGCCTTTGTTTGAATTGTTCTTAAGTATTCTCTACCATTGTTAAGAACAAAGCATTTGCAACCAAATACTCTTAGATGAGTGATGTTAGGAGGTCTTCCATCAAATAACTCATAGGGAGTTTTGTTGTATTCCTTAGTTATCAATCATCTATTTGGAGTATAGCAGGCGGTGTTAATCGCTTCAACCCAATAAGCTTCACTTATTTCAGTGTCAGCAAGCATTGTTCTAGATGCTTCCTTAAGGGTACAATTCTTCCTTTCAGCAACACCATTTTGTTGAGGTGTCCTTACTGAGGATAACTGATGTTGTATGCCTTTGGAAGTGCAATACCCAGTTATGTACTGGTTTACAAACTCATTGCCATGGTCTGTTCTTATGACTTTTACCTTGTCATTATTCATGACTTCGAGCTTGTTCAACAAGTTAGGTATTTCAGTCCTTGTTTCAGACTTGTGTTTGATAAACACTACCCAAGTGAATCTTGAATAGTCATCTACCACCACCAGACCATACTTCTTGCCAGCATAGCTTGTTGAAGAAGATTCAAACAAGTCCATGTGCGAGAGTTGTAAAGGTTTTGTAGTTGACGGTACTGCCTTGTTCTTAAAATAAGTTTTGGTTTGCTTTCCTTGCTGACATGCAGTGCAAACACCATCCTTCTTAAAAGTAACCTTAGTGTAACACCCCGTATTTATTTATTTATTCTTTTTAATTATTTAATTACCTGAATAAATTAATTTATTTGATAATTATTTAATTTTCTTCCCGCGAAATCGAATTCGACTTTAGAAAGTCTGCGTAGTACTAATTCGTCTCATTTCATTTTGGACCAGCTAGCAAGCTGATTTATGCCCATGTACTGGCCCATTTTCGTGGCCCAAAGCTAAAGGCCCATCAAGTGGTCTTCATTCATCCAACTCTACCTAAACCTAATTCTTTTCCAATCTTCCCAATTGGCACGCCGCATTACAGAGAAAGCAAAGAAAAAAGAAAAGTTCTCTGCCTCTTCTCACTCCATTCGCCCATCATTATCAATTCTTCATCTCCATCTTCTTTCATCTTTTCCTCATCACCTCACCATCATCATCACAGACTAGCATCATCATCAAATCCATCCATCATCTTCACGGTTTCACCATCATCAATCCCAAATCATCATCTTATCTCACCGTCATCACAAATCGAACCCCATCACCATCATCAATTCGAACGGCGCCGGTTTTGGTTTGGCGCAGTTTTGATCCGGTTCGGCTCCGCCTGTTTCGCTCTTCTCCGGCTCCGTTCGTGCTTGCTCGCGGCTCCTATTCGGATTCCGTTTCCAGTTCCGGTAAGCTCGTGTGGTCTGTTACTAATTGTTGAGATCCAATCTCGATCTGCATCCCGTTTTGACCTCTTGCTTCCCTTGATTCGCAGTAGTGTTTCCGGTTCCATTCGGCTCGGTTCATCCCGCAAGCGCTCTGTTCCGTTCTGTCCTATTTCAGTTCGGTAAGTGTTTTTCACCTTTTCGATCGATTCTGGATTAGATACGTTGAGATCGCGATTATAATCTATTCGGTTTTTTTATTGATTTGCAGTTTCCCTCTGTTCCATTTTCGTTCAAAGGTATACTGCTCTGCCCTGATTCTTTTTCGTTTCCTTTATTTTTTTTCCTTGACCAATTTACCCCTGCTGCACTCTGGTGTCGATCTGAATTGAGAACCGGGACTTAGGATAGTTTTGAATCTTGATGTTGTTGTTGTAGACTGTTGACTTGACCACATATGTTGACCGAATCTAGACAGTTTGACCTCGTGTATTGACTGACCTGGACCTTGGGTAACTGATTGGTAATAACTAAAACCAGGACTTGCTTTGAGATCTGAAATTTAAAGGACCTTTTTACAATTATGTTGTGACCAGCGTTGACTGACATAGAACTAGATTAGGAGATTTCTGGTTGGAGCACATGTTTTGAGACTTGTTAGATTTATTTGTACTTTCTAAAAATTAAAAAAGACTTTTATGCAATTACTATTTTGAGGGTAAATTAGTAATTTCACAACCTCTGAACTAAACTGTTAAACCGAATTTTTTTGAGGATTGTTCTAAAGTTTGTAAGAAACTGTAGTAATGTTTTGCAATCATCTGTGAGGATATATCGGTAATTCTGAAATCTTAGTTTGAAAGTGTTTTTTAAAAGCTAGTGAATTGCTTTTTGTCCTGGTGAAGTTGAGTAACTAGTTGTCTTCTAGCTCAGTTGGTTAAGAGTTGTGTGACTAACTTAGAGGTCCCGAGTTCGAGCTGAAAGTATATATGTCCTAGAGACAACCAACATTAAGGACGATATGTATTTTACCGCATTCAGCTTATTGGTATTTATTTATGTTACATTTATTTAAGCATACATAAATATAATTGGCATTACATTTACTGAATAGATTATTTGGTTATTTGAATTATTCTGTAAGATGTTCCCAAGGACTAAAGATAATCACCAAGTTAAGGAGAGCTTGCGTGTCAGAACTTAAGTCCTAAAATTAGCCACTAGTCGATGGTCATTGAGATATGGGATATCTATGATGCGATAGAGACTAGCATGTGTTGCATCAGATCCTTCGAGGATGTGGTAGTTCTCACTGCTGCGAATAGCTTGGTTATTCATGATGGACACATGGACACTTTGGAGAGTGTTGGCATACCCAGCCAATAACCCATTTGGTAAATTATATTTAAGTGTCTATGGGAGTACCGAATTGTAGGGTGATGTAATAGTTCTCAGACTTGAGGTCAATACTATATCATATGTGGAATAATATACTTTGACCATGCGCAACGCTTGCACTCTTAAAGTAGGGTAGATACGACATGCGTTGGGTATATTAGGAAGCATATGGTGTGAGTGATTGGACCAAGATCAGGATTCATTCCTCTGAATGGATTCAAGGAGAGAATACTCTACATCTTATATTAGTGCGATCGTTAGTCAGTGGCCACTGCAAAGATATATGTCAAAATGGTGTTTGGACATAATCATCTAGATCGACTAAGAAGATTGAGAGACAATGGATGAGTTATTGGAATAGACACTAATCCATATTCTAGACTCATTCGAGTATTCGAGAATGAAAGGACCGTATCATCAAAGTACTCTACATCACAAGCAGTTTGTATCTCCTCAACAAACGTTCCTTACATATTAGTATTGTCTAGTGATGATTGTCTAGGAATATTCACTGAGACCTTGATTTGATCATTGCCTGATATGTGAGGGCCTATGGATCATATACAACTAGATGATAATTCTCCCGATTAAGCATTAGGGTAAATTAAATGTCAATTGGATTGATAATTGATTTACAATAGTGAAGGACATTTCATTTGATGAAAACCATTAATTAAGTTAAAATTAGATTTATAACTTAATTATTATATTAAATAAAATATCAATTGGATTGATAAATATTTAATTTAATAGTATTGAACATTTTCTATTTGATAGAATTAATTAATTAAGTTTAATCGAATTCAATGTACTTAATTAATCTATGCTTTTAGAAGTAAATTAATTAAATTAGATTTAATTAATAAAAGAAGAAAAGAATAATTAAATTAAATTAGATTTAATTTAATTAAAGTTAGAAAGTGCATTTGAACCAATTTAGAATAAGTTCAAGTGGTAAAAGCCCAAAAGAAAATGATTGGTAGTAGTGGGTTTCGAACCCATGACCTCCCTCTCATTAGCTAGCATACCAGCCGAATGGGCCATGCCCATGTAAAATATATTTTGCGTGTTACACATATATATTCATCAGATGCGGTTGGACAAAGGATATACTAAAGTAAAACGTGTTGCTAGGGTTGTGGCTTTGAGCTCTCTTCACCTTTTGGGTTTCGTCTACACGGTTATATTCGTTCTAACTCTTTTCTTTTATTCTTTGATTAATTCTCATTTATTATGATCTTTGAGATTTCTTGTTTTGCTTAATGTAGATTTTGAATATGGATTTCCTAGCATCCATGGAGAATTCATCAACGAAGAATTGAACTACGTTTGACTTGATCCTGATGGTATGTAGGCAACTTAGAATTGTTCTGAGTTCAGTCAGATTCTTTAGAAGATCATTAGTTGTTCTTTGAAGAACAAATTTATGTAATGGAAGCTGGAAGCTAGATAACGGGTAAGTTATTTATATGGAGCATGTTAAATAATCATTCAATCAGCGATCCATGTAAGAAATTTTTTGAATTCCTACAATTACTAACAGTGGTATCAGAGTTAGGCTGATTGAATGAATTATTTACATGTTATTTTGTGTTTAAAGTGAGTTTTATGTTTGAAGAAATATATTTGTACTCCTGATCTCGATGAACTGGGTGTTTGTGATATTTAATAAAACTGGATTTAATTATCCGTGGAGATGAACTCGGTTCTATTTTAGGTTAATTAATTAATTAATTAGATTTGGATTAGTTAATTAGCTTGGATGATTGGCCATGTTTAAACTTCTAAAACCCATTCGCTGCAGAGAAAATAATGAACTAGGTTTATTGTTTTAAACTTTATTCTCTTTCTTTCATTTGTATGTAGAAGAGATAAATCTGGACAGTGGGTCGATCCTGTTGGTGTCAATAACTGGGTTATATCCCAAACTGTTTCCATGGCTACTGGAAGCTTGGCTTCTCCGCCCCGGTTCAGTTGCTCCCATTGGCGTTTTCTTCATCCTACATCACAATCACTGAAGCTCGGCTGCATACGCCATTCTCATCACGAATCCTCAATGAAACGCGAATGGGAATCGTGATTTGAAACAAGATCGATTCGATCGATCAAATAAATAAAAAAATAAAAAATTGGGCGTTTTTGATTCTTGAGGGATTTGATTCAATTGATTGATGTTATAGGTGGAGAGTTGATGAACAATGGAGGATTCATTTTTATATTCGTGTAACGAACCGACCAATCCGGCCGGCGTGGTTACTCTTGGACGGACCCACACACGTTCCCACAGTATGATATTGTCCGCTTTGGACACGGATTTGCTTTTGGAAACACCCAAAAGGCCTCATACCATGTGAGAGTGGTGGTCTAACATATATACCATTTATTCCACTCACCCTTAAGCGACCCACTAACGACCCGGTGATAGTGTATATGTCCTAGAGACAGTCCTTAGGGCATGCAACCCTTATAGAGTGCATATATGTACTATTACACAGGTCAACGTAATATAATATATGTTTGTTGTTTGACTATTGAGTATCGCTTTCATATTTATACTACACCAGGCATGCAACATGTCATATCTCTATTCCTGTCGGTATTGATATTAAACATGTCCCCTCGGATAGATGACCGATCACACAGATAGTGGGAGCTATGTGAGTTATCATCTATCACAAACTCTCCCTAGTCGAGGTTCATCTCGGATGTAGGGGTCTGAATGAACCAGCTGAGACTAGTATGCGTGGAGGTTATACTTGTTGGAGCAAGTGTGAGCCGATCCCACGACCACGGAACGGATTGTTGGACAATCAAGAAACGTTCCCATAACTGCGCATAGTTGTTCGAAGGATTATTACCGAACAATGGAAGTACCCACCGGACACTCCCATCGATGTATACTCTACATCGAAGTGTCTATGGAAACCGGTAAGTTGTCCAAGTGATGCCAGTCGTCCTTTGGACTTACAGGACTTTATCATCACATTTGTTGCCCCATATCCTTGGTGGACCCGTCGATGTCAGCTCTGAATAAGCAGTTGACCCAAGACACGATCCAGGATTATGGCTACATACAAATGGGGATGATAAGTGTTTCTGTGAAGGATTCATCTCTCATGTGTAGCATAGGAGAGCACTGCTCATAGTCGTTCATAGTTGTGATTGGTAAAACCGCTGGCCAGCGTATCAATATTATTATGATGGTCATAATAGATATTGGATTCACCATGCAACTCACTGAAGACGCCCGTGGATGTATTATTGGGATAGACAGTTCATCGATCCTAGATGCATTCGAGTCAGTCAGATGAAGGGACGTTACCATCGCCGCGTTGAGCGCAACAGACTTCGCAACGAAAGGGTTTGCTTTGAGAAACCTCTCAAACGTCCTCATGTATTAATATTGCAAATGGAACCGTCTAGGAATTCCATTTTGCCTAGTCTAGGACTTGCTTAATACAATGAGGCCCTATGGGTCACACTATGTGGTGATTCATCTTATCTGAATATCCTTGAAGATGGAATCGCAATTAATTTGGAATTAATTGTGATTGATGGATTATAATTAATTTAGGATTAATTATAAAATTTTGTGGCTCAATTAATGATTTGGAATTATTAATGAATTGGCTAATTAATTGTATTTTATGTAAATACAATTAAAGATTATATTTTGAAAATATAATAGAAGTTTGATTTGAAAGGATATGTTAATTTGGAATTAATATATGCACATGGGCAAAATCTACTTGGAGTTTGAATTGCCTTAGAACTATAAGTGGGTTCCAAAATCGGGACCCACCTAACCTCCCTGGGGGCGCGCGCGCGCGCAGCTGAGATAGGGGGAGGAGTTTGACTCCTTCCTCTATTAGAAGTCCAAGGGATAAGTTAGATTTTCCTGATTGAGTTTTAATTTGATTGGGAATGAATCTAGACTTGAAATTGGTTTCCTAGTGCGATAAGGATTAGATTCTTATTCCTTTATGAAGTATAATTGATTATTCATTAGGCTTCTATTGACTACTATATATAGTAGACTATTAGAGAACTTTTTATAAAGGCTTTCACACAGTTGAATACACAGACATATAGTTTGTCTATCAGTTTTCTTAGAGAAAATAAAAGCTCTTCCCTACCTCTCCCTAGCCCCACGCGCGCGCCACCCCTCACCGGAGGAAAACCGCCGCCCCATCTTCTTGGCCACACAAAGAATATCCTAGCATTCTTTCCGATAAGCTGTTCATCCGTGGATACCAAGGTTGAGGTTCAAGGAGTTGGAAACTGACTTTTAATTGTCTTGCAGATAATCAAAGTATTGCAGATATCTTCGACTTCGATGAAGGAGAAGATTCACCGGATTATTACGAGGACTTGGAAGCTGTGCTTGCTTTAGGAGTATTGTAAGTCTTCTAATTGATGTTTAAATATATACGGTATATACATAATCAATTAACCTGCATGTTAAGAAATTTTTTGAAATTCCGCTGCGTATCCTAGGGTAACTCTGACCGTATTTTCTTACAGTGGTATCAGAGCCAGGTTAATTGATTACGTACATACGTATATATATTGTATGATTTTGTAGTTTATGTGGATGCAATTGATTCTATGATTAATTCGATTTTCAAAAGTTTGTTATATAAATTTAGAATTTATAATTAAAAAAAAAAAATTAAATATATATATATCGACTGGACGCCTGCGGGACGCAGGCGCCCGTGCCTGCGGCCGCGGGCATGTTAGGGGACGGGACGGGGCCCCGTCCCCGTATTTATATATATATATATATATATATATATATATATATATATTTCCCGGGTTGGACCCAAAATCGAATTTTTAAAAATTTTGAGGATTGAATTTTATATTTGGAATATAAATATAATTTAATTATAATTGTTTTTAACTAGAGGGGTTAAATTTAATTAGTATAAAGTTAAGGTGCTTATTTGTGATTTATCAATTTATTGTTTATTACAAATAAGTCCTTCTACTTTTGAATTTTAGATTTAACACCTCCAAGGTTCAAAAATTACAATTGAGTCCTTCGGGTTTTCGAAAATTGCTACATGGTCAATAGAATTTTTGATTTTTTCTATCTAGTCCAAATTTTCAATTATTTCATAGAGATTATAAGTATGGGATTATAATTTTCATAATGAAGGTATGAAGTCATTTGGCATCCACATTGGCTACTACTTGTTTGTTTGCTCGATATGCTGTTGTTTGACAATGCATGTTTAAATACCACGTATTTTACTCTCCGTTCGACCGCTATGCATGTGAGGGTAGGCGGCGCCCTCTTATTTGTCGGACCGCATATTTTATGTATGGGCAGGCGGCGCCCATTATGTGCTTGACCGCGTTTAGAACTAGAATGGATAGGCGGCATCCATTACGTGTAGACCGCTCATGCATGATGGGTAGGCGGCGCCCTTATTTTTTTGTAGATGACTGATAACAACCCTCAAGCTACAAGTCCCAACCAATATAAGTGCAGAAATATATATATGTATGTATTTCTGAGATGCTTTCCATGGGGTGCTTTAATTCTGAACTTTCATTGTGTTTTCCTGTATTGGCGACCTCGTCTTGCAGACTCGCAGTAATCGTCAGATTAGAGTAAGCCTATGATTATAACTTACTGCATATTGTATCTAGCGACCTCGATAGGTATAATATGTAGAACATCAGGTTAAATTGGATTTAACAACCAAGAGTTGCGTGACGCAATTGGATAGTCCTACCGGTCATATTATGCTATGCGACCAGCCCCCCTTGGAGTATAGCATAGTATGGATTTGGATCTTGGCCACTAAGGTAACTTGTTGGACATTACCCGTATGTTTGTTTTGGGGGCAAGCATATGTGAAAATAGTGGGAGCTAAACAGCTAAAGGACCTTGTTGTTTAGTTATGTTGACTGTGTATTTAGAAATAGTATTTCAATAGTTGATTTATTATTTTCGTTCTATATTATTTCTCCTTAGGAAAATAGAAATGGCTATACCGTCCTCCGAGCTTATTGCCAACTTGGAGTTGCAAAAGCTAACAGGACCAAACTACGTGGATTGGATCCATGAGGTACGAAAGGTGCTATGGTACAACGAGGTTGAGTACGTCTTGGACGAACCTATCCCTCCACCTCCCACTGAATTCACTACGGCAACCTATGATTGCTATTATGAAATGTCAGTGGAAAGGGCCGAGTTTGTAAAGAACTTGTTGCTGAATGCTATGTCTGACAATATGGTTGGACCATATCGAGACAAGGAACCATATGAGATTGTGGAATATCTCTCCTCATTCTTGGATACTCCAAGGATGTGTGAAGGGTTCGAAGCTATCAAGATCATGCTTATCCAAAGGCTTGGGACAGAAGAGCTGTCGCCTGAACAAGTCAAGTCATTGATTGACTTCCTCTTACAACTTGTTGGATATGGCTTGGAGATAGAAGCTAAGGATTCCATTATCTTGATCGTGCAAAGATTGTTGCAATCTATTCAGAATCCCAATGTCGGGGTAGCAACAGAGTTGATTGCTGAGAGACCCATTGCCAATGAATTCCTAAGGGTCACTCGTAGACCCAAAAGGAAGAAGGGTGGCAAGAATGGGCGCAATGGTAGGATGGATAAGTTTCGACTTAGGATCGAGATTTGTCTCTATTGCAAACTCAAGGGCCACTGGAAGAAAGATTGCCCTAAGCTGAGGGCAGATCAAGCTAAGAAGCCACCGACTTCTAGCTCAGGTATGTTTGTTATTGAAATGAACATGACTACTTTTGACTCCAATGGTTGGGTATTAGATACAGCCTGTGGCTCACACATTTGTAATAATGTGCAGGGGCTAATTGATCACAGACTAGTCAAGCAAGGTGAAATCGACTTGCATGTTGGGAACGACAATCCAGTTGAAGCCAAACGCGTTGGACGCTGCAAGATAGATTTACCTTCGGGACAATGTTTAGAACTTGATAACGTTTATTTTGTTCCATCCATTGTCAGAAATATTATTTCCATTCCATTGTTGGAATTTGGGTTTTTCCTTTCGATTTGCTAATAATACTCGTTATTTTTCATTAAATGACCAGTATTATGGAAATGCTCGCTTAGTGAATGGTTTATATATTTTGCAAAGTAGTCTACCTTTATTTCAAATACATAACAAACAACCGTCTTCAAGTAGGAAGAATAATCCATCTTATCTATGACATTGTCGGCTAGGCCATATCAATGAAACACGAATTCAAAGACTAAGGAAGTTGGACTACTTAGAACCATTTGATTTTGAATCATATGGTACATGCGAATCTTGTTTTAAGGGTAAGATGACGAACAAACCTTTTGTTGGACAAGGTGTTCGTGCCACTCGCTGCTTAGAGCTCATACATACCGATGTATGTGGACCCTATAAATTCCATGCGCGTGGGGGTTATCCTTACTTCGTTACCTTTACTGACGATTTCTCAAGGTATGGATATATTTATCTTATGAAAAATAAATCCGAGACCTTTGGGAAATTCAAGGAGTATAGGAATGAGGTCGAAAATGAATTGAACCTAAGGATAGTCACTCTTCGATCAAATCGAGGAGGTGAATACCTTAGTGAATAATTTATCGACTACTTGAAGGAAAATGGAATTCAATCGCAATGGACCCCTCCTGGAACACCACAATTAAATGGTGTGTCTGAGAGAAGGAATCGAACCTTGTTAGACATGGTGAGATCAATGATTGGATTCTCGACTCTTCCAAAATATGTATGGGGATATGCACTACAAACTGCAATCTACATTCTGAACCGTGTACCATCTAAATCAGTGGAGAAAACTCCTTATGAGTTATGGAAGGAAAAGAAGCCCTCACTGGGCTATCTTAGACCTTGGGGTTGTCCTGCGATAGACAAACTGATGCTCACTGATAAGTTAGATGCCAAGGGTGTCAAATTATATTTCATAGGCTATCCTCGTCAGACGAGAGGCTATGAATTCTATCATGCTGAAGATCACAAGGTGATAGTATCTAGAAACGTCAAGTTTTTAGAAGCAGAATACCTCGAAGAAGAGAGGTTAGATGACATGATAGAACTTGAAGAAATTCAAGACTTTGACACGCGCGAACATGAGTTCTCTAAATCTTCTGATTTAGACTCAAGTTCAGTGGGAGCTTTCGAAGCAGACAAGGGTAATGATATGACACTTGCTAGGCATGTCATAGTGAGTGGGAGTCCTGTGATTAGATCAACAGTTGAAACCACACCAATAGAACCCGTTGCCAATCAAACTGTGCAACAAGTTGGACAAGAGCAGCCTCCCGCTAGGGAACAGGGTCCGTAGGTCGAAGAGGATCCTAAAAGGACCTCAGAAGCAAAGCCTTATGATAGAAGACATCAGTGAACTTGATGTCGGCTTATCAGATCGGGAAGGTCCCGAGACCTACAAAGAGGCAATAATTGATATTGACTCAGACAAATGGCAAGAGGCCATGGAATTGGAAATGGACTCCATGTACCTGAACCAAGTTTGGAGCTTGGTAGACTTGCCCCAAGGGGTTAGACCTATTGGGTGCAAATGGGTCTTTAAACGAAAGACAGATGCCGATGGCAAGGTACAAACGCACAAGGCTAGACTTGTGGCGAAAGGTTACACGCAAAGGTATGGCATCGATTACAATGAAACCTTTTCACCGGTAGCAAAATTGAAGTCCATTCGAATTCTACTTGCGATAGCTGCCTACTATGATTATGAGATCTTGCAGATGGATGTAAAGGCTGCCTTCCTCAATGGCAACCTTGAGGAAGAGGTCTATATGGTACAGCTGGAAGGTTTTATTAGTAAAACCAGGCCAACTGTTGTATGCAAATTACAGAGATCCATCTATGGGCTAAAGCAAGCGTCTAGGAGCTGGAATATCCGCTTTGATGAAGCTGTCAAATCGTTTGACTTCGTCAGAAGCAAGGAAGATCACTGTGTCTACACTAGGCACAGCGACAAGGGAGTCGTTTTCATGATCATCTATGTTGATGACATTTTGATCATGGGAAACAATGTCTCTATGCTAGAAGAGACTAAAGATTGGTTATCAAGTACCTTCTCAATGAAGGACTTGGGTGAAGCGAACTACATCCTAGGGATCTGTAAGAAAATACGGTCAAAGTTACCCCTAGGGTACGCAGCGGAATTTTAAAATTTTTCTTAACATGCAGGTTAATTGATTATGTATATAGCATATATATTAAACACGTCAATTAGAAGACTTACAATACTCCGAAAGCAAGCACAGGTACCAAGTCTTCGTAATAGTCCGGTGTATCTTCTCCTTCGTCGAAGTCGAAGATATCTGCAATACTTTGATTATCTGCAAGACAATAAAAGTTAGTTTCCAACTCCTTGAACCTCAACATTGGTATCCACGGGTGAACAGCTTATCGGAAAGAATGCTAGGATATTCTTTATGTGTCCAAGAAGATGGGGCGGCGGTTTTCCTCCGGTGAGGGGTGGCGCGCGCGTGGCTGGTATGGAGGTAGGGGAGAGCTTTTATTTTCTCTAAGAAAACTGGTAGAAAGAATGATATAAAATCTGTTTGTTGAATCAACCATGTAAAAGCTCTCTAATAGTCTACTATATATAGTAGTCAATAGAAGCCTAACGAATAATCAATTAGACTTCATAAATGAATAAGAATCTAATTCTTATCGCACTAGGAAACCAATTCAAGTCTAGATTCATTCCAATCAAGTTAGAACTCAATCAGGAAAATCTAACTTATCCCTTGGACTTCTAATAGAGGAAGGAGTCGGACTCCTTCCCCTACTCCATCTGCGCGCGCGCGCGTCCCAAGGGTGATAGGTGGGTCCCGATTTTGGGACCCACTTATAGTTCTAAGGCAATTCAAACTCCAAGTAGATTTTGCCCATCTGCATATATTAATTCTAAATTAACATATTCTTTCAAATCAAACCTCTTTTATATTTCCAAAATATAATCTTTAATTGTATTTACATAAAATACAATTAATCAGCCAATTCTATTAATAATTCCAAATCATTAATTGAGTCACAAATTATTATAATTAATTCCAAATCAATTATAATTCATCAATCACAATTAATTCCAAATTAATTGCGATTTCATCTTCAAGGATATTCGGATAAGCTGAATCACCACATAGTGTGACCCATAGGGCCTCGTTGTATTAAGCAAGTCCTAGACTAGGCAAAATGGAATTCCTAGACGGTTCCATTTGCAATATTAATACATGAGGACGTTTGAGAGGTTTCTCAAAGCAAACCCTTTCGTTGCGAAATCGGTTGCGCTCAACGCGGCGATGGTAACGTCCCTTCATCTGACTGACTCGAATGCATCTAGGATCGATGAAGTGTCTATCCCAATAATACATCCACGGGCGTTTTCAGTGAGTTGCATGGTGAATCCAATATCTATTGTGACTATCATAATAATATTCATACGCTGGCCAGCGGTTTTACCAATCACAACTATGAACGACTATGAGCAGTGCTCTCCTGTTCTACACATGAGAGATGAATCCTTCACAGAAACACTTATCATCCCCATTTGTATATAGCCATAATCCTGGATCGTGTCTTGGGTCAACTGCTTATTCAGAGATGACATCGACGGGTCCACCAAGGATATGGGGCAACAAACGTGATGATAAAGTCCTGTAAGTCCAAAGGACGACTGGCATCACTTCGACAACTTACCGGTTCTCATAGACACTTCGGTGTAGAGTATACATCGATGGGAGTGTCCGGTGGGTACTTCCACTGTTCGGTAATCACCCTTCGAACAACTATGCGTAGTTATGGGAACGTTTCTTGATTGTCCAACAATCCGTTCCGTGGCCGTGGGATCGGCTCACACTTTCTCTAACAAGTATAACCTCCACGCATACTAGTCTCAGTTGGTTCATTTAGACCCCTACATCCGAGATGAACCTCGACTAGGGAGAGTTTGGGATATATGATAACTCACATAGCTCCCACTATCTGTGTGATCGGTCATCTATCCGAGGGGACATGTTTAATATCAATACATACAAGAATAGAGATATGACATGCTGTATGCCTGGTGTAATATAAATATGAAAGCGATACTCAATAGTCAAACAACAAACATATATTATATTACGTTGACCTGTGTAATAGTACATATATGCCCTTTATAAGGGCTGCATTCCCTTAATAATGACTGTCTCTAGGACATATACACTATCAATCTGATGATACGCGGGATCGTCAGTTCCGGATCAACCAAATAAATTCGTTATTTAGCCAAAGGCAATTCCCAACTACAACGAAAACCTTAGTGTAGCAGTAGAATGACCTCGAGTGTCGTTCTCTAAGGACTATAACTAGCTTTATCAAATCTAATTTGGAATATAAAAACAGAAGACGGTATAGCAAAGGTTTTTCTAACAGATAATGAAGATTGGTGATAGTATGGTCCTTCAAAGCATAACGGGTTAATAATCATGCGTAAATTCCTCGGTTTTGCATGGAGATCTTTGATCAATAAATTGTCCTGTTGCAATTATTAAACACTACGAAGATAAATAGATAGGTCAAAAGACTATTAAATTGTCCAATTGTGTTCCGTAATTATTCAACACTACGAAGATATAGATATGCTAGTCTAATGAATTGTCCAATTGTGCATAATAATTAATCAACATACGAAGATATAGATTCCGCTAGATCAAAGAAATAAAGCAATAACACGGAGTATAATGCGCGATATAGCCATTAGCATGATTATCAACCCTTCGCTAAGAATTCACATACTATCACCAACGATAAGTTTAGCTACTCATAGTTATCATGCAATCAAAAGAAATCATAGAAGAAAACATGAGACTTCTTTTGTGTTGCATTTAGGATAGTTTGTTGCTTGAGGACAAGCAAAGGTTTGGTTTGGGGAGTTTGATGAACGTATTTTTGACGCGTTCATCTTCTCTTTTTTACCTTATTTTGCTACCTTTTAGCCTTGTTTTTTGGTTAGTTTTGTAGAATAGTGTCACGTTTTGTGTTTTTGTATTTTCAGGCACTTAGGTACGAAACGGTGTTTTTGGAGCTAAAAACGAAGCATTTTGGATGAAAAATGATCCCGTTGAAGTTCCTTGATCTCCGTGGACATTTTCGTGAGTGTCCTTAGTTCGAGTTAAGCCAATAATCACATTTTTGAGAACTTAGCCTTACCTTGGAAGCAAATTCAAAAGTTCGGGTGGGAGTTTTGGAGTCGTTCAAGTGTTTATGATTGACACAGCCTAGCCATTTGGGCCATAACTTTTTCATACAGCATTGTATTGACCTCAAACCAACTTCCACGCGTAGCTAACTCAAAGAGATATCCAACGGTATTATTACACGCTCCGATCCGATATCGTATGAGCTCTGTAGAGCGAGTTAAAGTCAGGCGGAAATTCTGGGAAGATTCACTGGAATTCCAGGCGAAGCGCTTGGCCCCTGTCAAGCCCTTCGCTTGCCAAGCTAAGCGCTTGACAGAAGCCAAGCCCTTCGCTTGGACTCAGATTCAGATCGCGATTTTGGCATTAAAACTCGATTTTCAGTTATTTTTTCTCATTCCTTTCACTTTGTAATTGCTTGGGAGAGCTCTTTGAAGCTCCATAGCTCAGACCCATTATCTAGAGGCTTGATTATCATCAAGAAAGACGTGATTACATCCAATTTCATCTTCATTGTATCTTGATCCGTGAGATTTGGGCATTCCACCGTCTCGTGACAATCGGTGGTAACTTGTATCAATTCTCCTTATTTTGATTCTGATTATGAATGTTTGTTATTGTTATTCATATATGATGTTGTTTGTTTCAAGATCCGTTATGAGTAGCTAATTCACGATTGTTGGTGGTAGAATGTGGACATGATAGCTAGGGTTATGATTAAGCTTGTTGTGCTTTGAACCATTGCGTAAGATCTAAAGTAGCCAATTACAAATCTTCGAATACAAGGTAGTGACAGCCCTTATGGTCGCTTAATACTTCTAGATCATCCATACAATTGGGAGTAGCCAATTCCGTATTTTCGAATGCAAAGCATGTAACAACTTTGTGGTCAATTAATACTTCTCTATTGTATGTTTAAATGTTCATAGCATGATAGCAAGTTAAAACCCATGGTTTGTCATGTCCACTAAGCTACCACCAACATCTTTCTCTATTTGATTTTATCTTCCTCTTGATAGTTTCTGATTTGCATGAGTGCTTAGTTTAATCACACAAACTTGCTTGTTGGTTGATTACAATTGTTACGCACTAAACAAAGCTACGTTAGGTCCCAAGAGAACGACACTCGGGAACATCTTACCGCTGCACTAAATCTTTTGTGTAGTGAATAAGTGTTCTTTGGCTACAAACAAATTTAATTGGTGAAAAAACGACATCATCATAGAGATGCAGTATACATACCTCATCCGTGTCTTTTGCCAGTGATCCAGTGATATTAGATTGGAATGTGATTTTTTGTTCAACCATGCTTTTCATCGAATCCAATTCTTTCATCAACTTTACCGCAACATTTTCAATGTCATGCATCTGATGCTGTGAGAACACAATTGCACTTTCATGGATTCTTGAACTACTAAGGTTACGGTAGTTGCGGGAACGAAGGCCTTGCCTATAGCATTTATAAGAAGGTTTACTTATAACCTGTCTGATACCACTTCTCTGGATAAACTGTATTCCTCCCTTATTCATAATTACTTTACCTGGAGGGATATGTGCTTTCTGTGGAGATGCCTTACATCCTGCAGAATAATACAAAAATTAAAGAAGTCTGTCAGCGTTGAATTGAATGAACAATTAAATAATACTGGAGCACCTATGAAATACACTTATTTTGCATTAGAGTCTACGTTATAATATGGTACAACTTTTGGAAGCAAGAAAGGTAATAGTATATTTTTCTTAGAAGGTTGACAAGGTGAACACTCAAACCTAGGGAGCAAGTGCAAGGGGCATTAATGTGATTACATGAAGTAATAACATATCGTTCCCAAAACACAAAAAAACAAAAAATAAAAATAAAAAAAAATCAGGGAAGCAGCTTACCATTTGTGGACAGACAAAACAACTCTCTAATGTTCTTCATTAACAAGGTGGTACTTGCATATATTTTAGTTATGCTGAATACTACACATTAAATCAATGAAGTTCATGCATGTTACTTACTATATTGGTTCATGTCACTACATGAATCTTCCAAATTCTTCGTAAAGCACATTATTTCCTGAGAAGATGGGGATATGACCTGCAGACAGTAAATCACATCGTAAAGTTTCATAAAAAAAAAAAAAAAAACGAGTTTAATAAGAAAAAGGAAAAACGCAGTTCTTGCTAACCCTTCGTGTTGAACGTATCTTTTGATGAAGGGGACATGGTTCAGGTGCTGAAAGAGTTTCTCTTTCATTCTCTGTGCAGTAATCTGTATATCCACGGATATTTGGAGATGTTGAAGTTATCTTGGCACCACCCAACAACTCATATTTCATGTGACTGCTTTGATAGTTCAAGCCATTGCTTTTAGTTTCATCCAGTGTACGAGAGCTTTAGTGTGTTCCACAGAAACTAATGTTTCATTCTTCATGGATATCGATAAATCAAGCGATAATTCATGAACATGACCATGGCTTCCGAAGGACTCATGTTGCTTCGGTGGCAAACCAGTGTCAGGAACTTGCACTTCGTACCTACGGCTTTGTTTGGAAATCCCTTGTATTGGGAAAGAGTTGCTGGAATCATATAATTCTGTACTTTTATCATCAGGATGTGACCTTATAGTCTGATCTACAAACTCATTTGCCAAAACATCAACTGGGTGTGAATTTATGCAAGAACTCGCCCCCAAAGTCTCATCTCCAAACTCAATTGCAGAACAATGCAAATCAAGAGTGTCATGTTCCTCCAACTCAGGAGCTTCTGAGCTGATATCCACCCCATCCAACGGATAAAGCATTGTTATTGGCTCAATATCCAAAATATGACCAGGGAATGGGGATGAATCATCGCTGATATAAGTAGTGCTACACTCCATTTCCTTGGACTCATAATCATGGCTTCTGGATGTAACTGGAACATTTGTACAAGAGACTTGCAACGAATCATCAGGCACAAAATCCAGATCAGGTTGAGTTGCAACTGTAATCGTCAAAGCAACACTTTGGCTAAATTTTCTGTTAGCTCTCAAACTCCGATCAGGTTGAGTATCAACTGAGGTTGTCAAAGAAGCTCTTCTTTTAGCTCTCAAACTCCGATCAGTTTGAGTATCAACAGTGGTTGTCAAAGAAACTCTCCTTTTAGCTCTCAACCTCCGATCACTAGGTTGATTATCATCTGAGGTGGTCAAAGAAGCTCTCCTTTTAGCTCTCAACCTCCGATCAGGTTGATTATCATCTGAGGTGGTCAAAGAAGCTCTCCTTTAGCTCTCAACCTCCGAGCAGGTTGAGTATCAACTGATAAGTTCAAAGTAGCTCTTTTGTTAGATCTCAAACTCCGACCAGGTTGAGCATCAATTGTGGTGGTCAAAGAAGATCTTCCGTTAGCTCTCAATTTCCGATCTGGTTTAGTGCCAACTGAGGTGGTCAAAGAATCAACACTTTGTCTTATGCATTTTTTATTAGCTCTCGACGTCTTTGATTGATCTTCGATTGGCTTCTCACATACAGGAGCTAGATCAGTGTTTTGATAACCATGTGCATGCTTTCTTTTATTTAATAATGATCTGTCTCTCAGCTGCATTATTTTACCTACATTGAAACATTACAAGTAACACATCCATACGCGTTAAATATGATAAGCAATTTATTGAATAAAGTATATTTCTATATGTACGGTAAATAGTCACAACAATACATTCATAGAGTATGGAGTATTAGATAAATCACATAAAACTTTACACCGGTGCAACACTCCTCATAATCGTACATCACCAAAACAAACCCACTTAAGGCAAAACCAATAATGATTTCCCAATTAACATAAACCAATGAATGACAAAAACATCAGAAAATATTAAAATGGTTGCTCAGGTCCAAATACGCATAGTTCTGGCACAAGACGGAAGTACCAATCCAAACATATTTAGTAACAGCGATGCGATGATTGAGTCTTGTCAATCACATAACAAAACATCTCACATAATTTGTAAATCATCAAATCGAACAATCACAACGGCCTAACGTGTTCGGCGATACATCGAAGTATTTCATAAATAGGGGAACAATCTATAATATTAATATGCTATATACTCACGTTCAAATGCATCCACGGCGCAACTATTATAGAAATCTACTCCAAGTGATCGACATGTGCAGAAGAAATAAATAATACCTTGTTAAATCGGAATTCTTGGAAGCAACGGTGCAGTATTGCTCTTAGATGCTTAGATGAGATCTTGGGGACAAATAGTTTTCGATATTTCAAACTCTTGAAACCCTAAACACAACGTGGGCACAAGAGCGAGAATACTGCTTTGGCGCGGTTTCAATCATCAAAAACAATTCAAGCTCGAAATGAATGGCGGCACCGAAAAAATACATGATCGATGTCTTCGATTTTCCACGAGAATAGAGATTCATATAATTAAATAATAGTGGCTACAGAACTAAATGGGGTGAATATGTAATTTCGGGTGGCTACAGCAGGTCAGACGCCCAGATTCGCATGGTTCACCTGCACCAGCCGCACCAGATTTAAGATCAATACCAAATAAATTAGAAGGGTTAATAATTTGTTTCGAAATCTCGACCAATCAAGTTAAATCAATTTATAAGTTTAGTTTTAATCATATTAAAGAAAAGGTTAAATCAATTTAAGACAATCAATTTAATTTGAACTTTGAAGTATTTTTATGTAGCGAATTTACCTCTTAAATTACCAAAATGTTTAATACCTTAAATTTAGTTAGTGGTCGTGGTACATCTTCGTCATATTCTTAGGGATATTTTCCAATATACACACACGATAAAGTAGTGGAAGATTTGGAAAACTGAACTCAATCTCACGTATATATCTTCTCGAGAATCCTCCTATAAAACCTGCATCAGCTTGTAGAAACCATCAATGGATACACTTCCGATGGAGAGTCTATATTGGCCGAGAGACAAACTTGTTCATATATTGGGGTTTCTTATTGCCGAGGGACCAGCTTATTGGGCTGGGGCAAAACAATGGTTAAATTTCTTTATCATATATGTTGATTAATTTTTTCCACGATTCAAGTTTTATGAATACTTTTTGCTCTATAGTTGTAGAGATCTGAATATCCTTGGAGAGGAAAGTGAAGTTCTCAAACTTATTAAACTTGATGGAAGTTCGAACCTGCCAAATTCAGTCTTGGAGAAGCTTTTGGATGCAAATAACCCGGAAGCTTTACTACGAAAGGCATTGGTAAATTATTTTTATATTTCATTCAATGCTGTTTAATGTAATTTTTATTCAACACCTAATACTAATTGTTACCATGTGCAGGAGGAATTTTTCACCAATGAAAACGAATTAACTTCATATGAGCTTTTGAGGAAGGCCATAGATTCAGGTCACGTGCCATCTATGTATGCGTATGGCATTATGAAATTGTTTAGCACTGATCAACTAATCAGGGAGAATGGCGCATCTGATCTCTCATCTGTCAACTCTTTGGATTTGGCTCTTGACTTCGTACATCGTATGCGTGGAGTAGGGATCACGTTTGGGGGGGGGGGGGGGAAATTAAATATAAGTCTTTCCATATAGGCAAACACCGCGACGGCACTCCTCCGATGATGGGTTTAACGCATGAACTTATGCTGGCTCAATTTTGCTTGTATGAAGCTGATTTGGCGGTGGATTTAATTTTTGGAGATACAATTGAGTGGGTTTGAATTAGTTCAACTGTTGGACTAGTCAAGTATTTCATATCGTAGTTTTTTATGCTTTTTGGACATCATTGTTATTCGCTTTCCTTTGTTTCTTGGTTGAATTCTTTTATGTGATACAAGTACTAGTTAAATCTTATATAATGATCCTTCAGCACTAGATAAATCTTGACAATTAATTTAATATCTTTTGTTTCTTAAAATTAAAATTCTTACATAGTAGTATTTCATATCTCATTGCGGTGATCAAATCTTTTGAATAATATTGATTGTACTTAACCATAATTTATTTGTGTTGATAAAGACAAATTATGACTGTTTGACAATAAGAAAAAGTGAAATGAATGGGCATATTGTTCAAAAACAAAAATTTGTTCAATATATATGAATATTTGGTCACAAGTGATCACTTTTGACAACAATATGGCCACAAGGAACAGGGATCGAATAGTTAGGCATCAATAATTTTTATTTTTTTTGAAACGGCTAAAAACTTTTATTGATAACTCGAGTATAAGAAAAATACTCGTGAGCTTACAATCCCAATTACAACCAATACCGGATAATACATCCAAACCGGCCGCCTTACAAGAATTAAACAAAAATCGAACACCGGTTATGTTGATAATATTGATCTTGCTCGGTAATGTAACTGAAAGTATTAGAGAGAACCTTTATCACTAAGTTAATTTATCAATTCATCACAACCAGCCTTTAATTTTTCATGTGCCAAGCACGGTTATGTATCAAAATTGTTTTTAAAAAAAATATATAGAAAAAGAACCAAAATATTGCCTGAAGGACACGTGTTGAGATTCGGACAATAGTTTATACTCCACATTTTCACCCATTTCAAACAAGGCATTTCAAAGTCCAACAAAATATAAAACTAAACACAATTACACAAGTCCAATAGGTAAAATTTCAGCCACATAACCAACACAATTTTCCTTTCATAGTAGCTGTGCAGACAGAATTTCTTCTAAAAAATATTTTATCAATAAATAGCATGAGGATTTTCTCAAATTAGTCGACTTGAGCACGGGTTAACCCAAATTCCCATTTTCGTCCCTGTACACCTCTAGTAATTCTTTTGCTCGATTCCTCTCCCGATATACTTCATCAACTTTCTTTGAGTCGTCTACCATATGGTAGTACAACGCAAACAAATATATGGATCGGTATCCAGCCTCCACACATCTCTTGACATGATTCCTCAAGTCAGAATCATTCGATAGAGAATCGGTACATAACTGACCGTCAGCAGCATGACCTACCTCTGGAGCATAAACAACGAGTATATCTTCACATACTTTGTAGGGAAAGGAAAATGCTTTCACTATTCTATTAGTGATGTCAATCAATGTCACTGTCTCTGGATCATAAATGTTGTGCACAATCTTGAACATTTTCAGTTTTTCTACAGTAGGGAAGCAAGCCCATATTGATATTTTTTTGCTGCAAAAACAGGGCTCATAAATATTAGAGTTCATAGTGGGTACATCTTCCTCTCTAGTAACCATTCCAAATGTCATGTTTGAATTTTGAGTAATTTGTAAATTCGATTTTCAACACAAATAAATCTCTCATACTATAATCTAGTTAAATACTGTATATTTTCCTCAGCTGCATTGAATTAATTTTGTTTTCAAAGTCGATCTTGAAAATAAATCAAAAGTCAAATGTTTTATAATCAAGAAAATGTGGCAGTTGGCTTGGGACGGATAGAATACATGACATTTCACTCACCTGTGGTAAATAATGTTTCTACAGCAGGTATACAGATTCTCCGCCAACCTCGTCCGAGTGTCACACATTTCAACCTGCATAATTCAATCGCAAGAGTTTGATTAATAAAGGTAATTTCCAACCACATATGTAGAGCATGCTTGAAAGATCAGATCTGTAGTGAATTTACATGACTCAGTTGTCTGTTAATAGCTTCCCTGAAGATCAAAAAGAGACATGTATATACACCGCATTCAGTGCTGCATTTTTTGAGATTCAACATGTATGAGAATATAATTGTTTATACATCAGTAGCAGCAAAAAAATAATATTAGGTGTTGTAAATGAATAGCTATGCTTAATTCTTACGAGTTGCTATGACATGGCACCGTTGGTGGATAAACAACTTTGAACTTGTGCCACTGCTTATGTTTGAAACTTCCTAATTTCATTAACGTGGTTGTCTCCTCAAGTATCGTCACCTGCACGTAATGTCATGGTCCTTCATTTGATTTATATACTACTTGTATATATTGTGCATGGCGAATACTAGTACTATACACCTCTATTATTTAAGAAATAATCTTACCGCATTCAGAGCCAACGCGAGTCTGCTACTGTCTGCCTGTACTAGTTTATCATCGGTGTCACAAATTTCTAGTTTTGCCCCATCGAAATTCACCTGGCACACGAAGAAATGGTTGAGTTGCAGTAATGGTATGGATATTGTGGAGCACTCTGACGGAGTTCCCAATAAATTCTTTATTTTGCCTTTCAAATTGGTCTGCCATTTCCGTTTAGGCATCTTATTATTTCCAATGTCATGCTTCAGATATTAGAAATCATAGGAAAAAAGAATGAAAAAATTATACATGGGAAGTTGCATAATTCTGTTTGTTGAATAGTGTAATTTAAGTTGAGGACTTACACATAACTGCATAGGCAGCACCCAGTGGTTGGTGTCGACATATCTGAGATTTCTGTCTGACAAAGTCATGTATGCAACTCCACTTATGATCTGTGTATGTTTAAATGTTATGGAATCGTAGCATTGTAAGTACGTACTTTCAATTGATTAAAACACTGAAGTAGACAAGTAATCAACGTATGTAATGTAAGTATAAAAGACCTTACCTCGTCAAATAGATATTCACTATCCCTCAAGCCCTTCATGTGCTCTCTACTTATGAAAATCTCATTTCCATACCGAACCAAAAATTCCCTGGTTGGCAGTGAAGGGAAATGTTACCTAAAAGTGATCATGCCAAATTAAAAATTAAAAAGAAAGAAGACAAGAGGTTTTTTAAACAGACCTCTCATACGAACCTTGGTAGGTCCTCTCATATGTCTATTGGTAGGTCCTCCATATTTGGTTAGATAGGTGTTAAGTTCCGTATGATTAAGTGCCAAAGTGTCACAAATCGATTTATAAATGTCATCTCCCGACATTTTTGCACTTGGACACCAACCCATACGAACCTTCCTATTATTTCCCTGATTGGGCGTGACATTCTTCAATTTGTGCTCGTCAGAATATTTATCTTCACCTGGACTCGACTTAACCACATAATTTTCTATGTGTTTTCTGGAATGAATGTCAAGCTGCGGAGTCGAAATATTTTCGCTGATCCGTTTGGAATCAACATCCACATCTGCCTTGTTTCTGGAAAGAGTACTGGCAGGCTGCGGAGCCACATTATCATATTTGGGATTGATGGGATCAATTTTCACCCCTGATCTCATCGATAACTCAGGTTCTTGACCGACATTGGTCTTGAACAGATTATTGAGGCGCTGGTGAGCCACATTCTTATCCTTGGTCTTGTTTATTTCAACTCTCACACCTGCACTCGTCGATACCCCAGGTTCTTGACTTGCCTGCGGAGTCACATTCTTACCATTGGGCTTTCCCTGTTGCCCAATCACACAGTCGTTGTACTCTGACTTGTTTTTATTGCATTGGTTCCGCAGAGTACCAGTCAAGCCTTCTTTGATAGTATCTCTTGTTGCTGCCGCAGCCAAGCGTGGCATGTCCTCCAGATTCTCTTTCATTTTCTCCAACTTTGTAATGATCGTATCTCCCAACTGCAAGCCTTTAATAGAATTTGGCCATATGATATCTGCAAGCTCATCCAGAGTCTGTTGCGGATCTCGCGTGCCCATTGCAGGGGGGACAAAGTGCATATCATTCCTGGACCTCTTAGACCTGTTATCTGAATCTTCGTATCTATCAGTCGTAGTTTGGTCTTCATCAGAATCTCCGTCTTCCGCGCAACGTACGTCGGAAATCGATATGCCTTCTCCCTCTGCCTCTGGGTCGGACTGATCCCTGATTATAGAGTTAGTGGTTGCCCCGTTCAGCACGCAAGCCTGAAACATTTAAAAGAGTCTTAGAAAAAATGTTGAGCTCTTGTAGTTAAACAATTAAAAACAGAAACATGAGAAAATCACTGTATATGAAATTATTACTACAGCAAGAAAGGTTATGACCTTTGGATCCTTGTACAATTGTTCGGAAGATTGCTTAAAGTCATGCATGATGCCACGGACTAATTTCCTAGTGAGCTGTTCAACGTACGGCATGTCACTCGAGAGGCATACCTTATGCCCTCTCGATTTAGATGGAGACACCAGTGAAAAGAAGAGGACCTGACAGCAATTCAATATAGCATAATTCACGATCCCATCATGCTAAATAATCAGACAAATGGCAGGTGTCAAAGAAATTTGATTGTACCTCCAACAGAAATGGGCATGCAGTCATATAGGTTGGTTTTTTTTTTATATGCGGCCACGGCTTCGTTCGTTGTCTCTCTTATCAACTTTGCCCAATTCTTTTTATGCAAGTTCTCCATATCAACCAGGAGGTTTAGAAATTTGCAATGTAAATTAAGGGACATCTCCGGAAATAGTAACACTCCAAAAGCATATACAAGGTACTGCAACTCGAACACTTGATCATTTTGACCACCTTGCTCCAAAACTCTGCGTAAATCGCTCATAACTACCCTATCGTATTGGTTAAAACTGAAATGACTACTGAAATTTTCATAACCAGTTTTGTCAGTTTCACCTATGATGATTTCCTGCCCTGTTGATGGAACCCCTAGGGCGCTTCCAACCAAAGCATCAGTGACATGAAACGTCAGGTCATTGACTCTCAAGACACTTGCAACTGGATTATAATTTCGAATTAACCAATGCACCAGGTCCCTGTGGTGTTTTTCAAAGTTAATCTTGGTTATACCTTCAAAACAGCTCCCCTTAAAGACCTCTGCTAGTCTATCTTTAACTTTGGTGTTTAGCGTTGACAGTTGCGTAATACTCATCCGTGTAGAATACGTTACCTATTCATCGTGATAGTAACAAATGAGAACATATAAGATTCACGGTACTAATTGCTTTCGAAATAAAAACATGACCTGCCACCTTGTCTGATGACGAAGACGAGTTGGATTTGCGACTCTCCCTAATTATCCGTGCCTTGGGGGGCTGTGATGTAGGTTTTGCCGGGGTTGTCGGGTGTACATCCGTTACCTGCCTAGCCCGTTTGGGAAGGTGTGTATCATTGGTTTTCGTTGGATACACATCATTATGACTGCTCTCCCTACAAAATTAACACATGAAAAAAATGAGAATTTGATTAGAGTGTAACAGAAACAATACAATAACAATGCAAATTACTGTTGACAATCAAAATACTTACATCACTAACTTTGGTATTGAGAGAATACTTTGGACTATTAGGTCTGCAAACTTGGTGTAACCTATTTCAAATAAGAAGCATCGATGAATGAACTGAACATATACAAAAAAAAAATAAAAATTGTTAACCGATTCGAGTAACATGAATAGAATGCACCGATTCTAAGGCTGAAAGCACTGTTAATCAAACAATCTGGACACGTGCGCACACAATCACACTTTCTACGAAGCATGATGGGGAACAATTACATAAACAAACTTCGATTCAAGCATATCGATTAACAATCCAACATCACTAACCTAATGTGTACTCACAATTTGAATCGACAATTGGAAATAAAAATGTATTTGACCAAAAGTATAACGACGGAGAGTTAAATTAAAAATTAAAAATAAAAAAGAGGCAGTTGATCACCAAAACCCTGAAAGCGCTGCCGAGGTTTGAATGATCGACTGTTTTGAGGCGGAATGACGGAGAGCGTAGATGATTGGGACGAGATTTGGCCAGTGACTTTATGAATGGGATCTTTGTTTTTTTTTCTTAACCATTTTTTATTACTAGGCGGTTCGGTTCACATAATGGTCCTAATGGGTTCGGTTCGGTTCACACAGTGCATGGCCACCCGTCTCAGGGCTAAGAGGGTTTTTTTTTTGGTGGGGTGGACCATTCACAGTATTTTTTTGCTTAAATATTGGAAACAAATCAAAATACGTGTTAGAATATTAACAAAATCAGATTCCCTAAACCTTGTTGCACCACTGATGGAGAACATGAATTAGGCAGCGGGCCTAATTGCTATATTATTGTTTTGGTGTCTTTATTTTATATTTATTAAAGTTATATTTTGGTTTATTGTTTCTAGGTCCTTTATTGGGTTTTGATTATATTTAAAGAGTCGCTTAGGTTAGGTTTTATTATTATTATTATTATTATTCCATTTTATGATAAAACAGACGCATTGCCTTTGCCTGTATGCGTTTGACGCTTTGCTTCGTTTTGATGGCTTGTTTGCCATGTACTACTGTAGGGGATTCTAGTAGTTTATCCCCGTGGTTCCCCATTTACCACGGGGGTAAATGGGGAACCATTACTGATCCTCGCTTTGCCGCTTCGAAAAAAAATAATTGTTTTTATCTTTTATGCTTCCGCGTTATCTATCAACCACCTAAATAAATAGGGAACACTCTTTCGGTCCGTCACTCTCTTTATATGCCTACACTTGTGCATGCCTAAATCATATTTTTGTGCATTAATCATTAATTTATATACTATATTTAGAATATGTGGTTATTAAAATTATTATTTATATTTAAATTAAATCACTAAAAGGAAATCTCGCATTAGTAAATTGTTAAATACGTAGTACTCAAAATATTATAGGGGTTGAGTTTAAAACGATTTTAGGGAAATTTTTATAGAGAGACTATTGTGAATGCTCTAAGATTTAGTATTGCTAGTTGGAGTTAAGCGTGTGAAGTGAGTAAAGAAGAAATGAAGCTGATTGGTTGAAAATTGTTTAGGAGTAATGCTGGTATTGGAATATGAAAAAGCAAGTGATGATGGGATTAATCCCTGCAGGTTGTAATTATGGCATTGAGGAGATGTATATCTGCCCAAATGAATGCGTTAAGTTGGTTACTAATTCAATATGTGATGTTTTAAACATTAAAACAAATAAATAGATGATTATACAGACCAACCTAGTTCATTGTTTGGACATTTTAATAGTTTTAAAAGTTGCACCAATACTATAGCTCAATGCACTACAAGTTTACTGTAAATAAGATCTTGGTCTAAACTTCATCTATAAAAAGATTTGATTTCACGTCCATTTCATTCCAAGGATCTTTACATAAATGAGAAAAGAACTGTACTTACAATATGTTACACACAACAATATATGCACTTAGACTTTCTAGTTCATACTTGAGACTTTAGGTATTCAATGGTTTCTTAGAAACATTAATTTTACAGCTTTGGTTTGTCATCCACGTGGTGAAATATATCTTCTAGCAATCATTCTAAATCACTATTTTTCACCACATTTACAGTCACCACTAACTCTCATCTACTCTCTGTCTCTTGAATTTTTAGTGCAAAGAAGTTGAAAGATCCATCTCTGATAAAATGTCTTCCAGTGACGATTCCCGTGACAATTCGACTGCAGACAATAGCGTGGAACCCGTCTCCATGGCCACCAGTCAAGGCTCTAACAATGAGTCATTTCTGAAGCAAAAACTGGTCAAGTATTCATCGGAGATTTGTAAGAACAACCCTTGCCTTTAACCTTTTTCCTGTATAAGCCAAATTTGCTATAGAATTTAAATTATGAGCATCAAATTCATACAGATCTATAAGTGTTTAAATTGTACTAATGTAGTTGCTGCTTCTTTTTTGCAGCTCAATCCCCTGATTTGTTTCAATTAGTCGTAAGGCATCAGGGCTTGTTTATGGATGATGTCCTCAAATTAGTGTTGTACAGTGGTGGTAGGAAATTTTTCATCCACAATGTTGATCCTCAAACTTTCAAAGTGGCTAGACTACTGCAGCTGGTTCTCAAGGAGCAGGATGAAGGCAATCAGAATCCATGCCGCATCTGGTACGAAGAATATGGGTCCACTTGGCCAAACTGTATCAAGCCCCTCCATACTGATACACAATTTCGGGAGATGATTGCTAATTGCAGAGCTGCTGGGACTAATTGGGGTCGAGTTTATCTGCAATCGATTGAGGAAATGATCGGCCCGGATGATCACGTCATTTACAAAGTGCCATTCCCTCTGAACTTTCATAGAACTTTTGAAGGGATGGAGAACTTGTATGATCATGCCGCTCATATCCATAAAACGGCCGACCAGGTTTCGCCTTATAACCGCAAGCGACTTGAAGCAGCGAGGATCTGGCCTTATGTGTCTATGACCGACTGAGAAACGTGGATCGGGGCTTCAGTGGCTACGTATCTTATTTTAATTTCTGCAAATATGGGACAAGTTTTTTTAAATGTTTTGGTCTGTAATATGTGAACTGTAGTCTTCTTAATCTACTTTAAAACGTTTGTGTTTTCTGGAATTGCATGGTATGTACTAATATACAAATTATGCATTTTCTTGTTTCCTAGTTATAATGGATTTCGGTGTTTTATGGTTTAGAATTACAACCAATGATCCTGTTAGAAGAAACTAGCATCCATGCTATCAAAGTTGTGATCCTCCATGCTATCACAATATACATAGCCACAGAATTTAAAGATCTCCCCCTACATGCTATCCTCCATGATCTCCCCCTACATATCATTACTATACTAGATAACATATATATGATCCTTTCTAACTACAACTACGAATACATTTGTTCGGCGATATGTGTATTAGTATTATTATCTTAGAAAAATGGTGCCCCTTTTTGGCATCAAATCCTTTGACATCCGCTTATAGTTTCCGATTACACCTGACCGGTGGGCGACATTGCTCACCATGGGAATATATAAGAAAGAAAGAGTATGTATAATGAAAAATGTAATATTGATAAACTCAATAGAGGTTAGTATCTTAGGGGACAACAAACATTGTAAATAGATTAGGGTATGGAACTTTTCAAAATATAGCAACGCTCCATCACCGAACATATTACTAAAAATAATTTGAATTTTTATTTAAGCAATTGTATTTTACATTATGGTGTTGTTTGAACAATTAAATTAGAGTAGGTACTCAATTAACTCACTTTTTCATATTTTTCTCTATAAAAAATGGATATATATAGCTGTTTTTATAGTTGGTATAAATATTTAAGTCGCAACTATGTCATATTTGACAATTGAAAACATTGCTCAAGCGAATCGGGAATACTTGTGCATATGACATGGAAGGATTACGGCTACGAGAAGAACCCCCTGTCCCCCTCCACATTTTGACATATTGGTTTCACACTGAAAAAAAGGAAAAATTATTTGAATCGAGAATGGTTAAACCACGTCCACATACCAAAAATGATAGACACCCAAAATACTTGCTAGGTTTTAGAATCCAAATACCCAAAATGACCTAGTATTACAAAGTATAGCATTCTACAAATAATCTAAAACAGAACTATATTGGTCATAAACTTTTGGTCAGCTAATGAGCCACATACCCAAACGACTTCTTTCCGTCCTCTGCAAAGAGGACAATCATCCTCAACAAGATTTTGTTGATCACCTTCCCCCCCAATGTGAGAAATGCTACAAAATTTACGCTTTGGTCGAAATCTGTTATGCTTCATCCACGTAAACTTGAGTCCCTCCTTCAACATATTTCTCCCAACAGATAGAGAAAGATAACTCTCTTTCTCCAAAGTTTTCAGTGCCTTCGCTCCATCCAGTCGAATCTTCTCATCGGGAGAGAACAAGCGTACAAAACCATATGCATAACGAGCTCCAGGATGATTCAACAGCATTGCCTTCTCGAAAATGGGATATGATTCAACGTCGTTACAATTAGTAAAAAATTCCTCCTGCAGTATACGATTTGAAGTTAGTCCACTTGTTAAAATTTAGAATATATTTTCAACTAGGACTAGAGGACCGTGTTACACACGATGACTTTGTAAGATGCCCCGCACATGCTTGTTGTAACTATCCGGTGAGGTTCATAATTTGTTTTCAATGCCGATTATAAAGCATCTATGTCATAAGGAAAGGAAAGAACAAATTAATTCAGCATGAAAACAGCAAAAAGGGTCATACGCATTAACATAATATAATTCATTCATTAGAATTGTGAATTTGGAAGCAGGGCCGGCCCAACCATATAGGCAGCTGAGGCCATGGCCTAAGGCCCCCAAAGTAAGAAGGCCCCATTTTCTTAATTAATGTAATTCAATTGATTATGCTATAGTTACTTTATATATCTCGATGATTGAAAAACACCTTCTATATTTATTTTTATAACTAAGAGACTGCATTAAATTTACACGGTTAATTGATAGGTAATTAATTGATTTAGTTAGTAGAATTATTTAATTAATATCTGTCTCTTGAATAATGAATACGATCAAAAACCATAAATTTAGACAATTTTATTTCATCTTACTCTTCTTCTTCAACCTATATCTCTATTGGTTCTATTCAATTTCTCAGTTTTTTGTACTAAACATTTTAATATTTAATTTCTAGAGTCGATGTTCAGAGACACCAAATTTCACAAAGAAATGTAAATAAGTTTATTAGTCTTTTAAAAAAATGTAGTCAAAGTAAGGGTAATTTACCTGATAAACAGGACAATTTTTTTTTTCTAATTAAAGGCCACAAATTCGAATTTGCCTAAGGCCCCCAAAATCGTTGGGCCGCCCCTGTTTGGAAGACTAAAAAAAACTTACTATCTCTTAGTGCAATTTATCAGTGGTGCTAAGTTATTTCGGTTTTATTTCTATTTTTTCAGTGAAAATTTCTTAGATTCCACCTTATTAAGTATTAACCCAAAAGTAGCAAGAAGATTAGAATCACACCTAAGTGCTTTAGCACCTTATGACCAAACTGTCAAATGAACTTATCTCATAATCTAATTAATCACATAGCGGAAACTTAAACTCTAAGCCACCAATCATGAAACTAAATTTTCTAGTTTTAAAATGAAATTCAGGACACAAAAGAACATAGCGCAGACAAGCATTTCATATTAGAGTGATCATTTAAAGGAAAAAAGACATTGCTACAGTAATACAGTAATTGAGGTTGCTAAGTCTATGAACAGTATTACCCCATTTTTGTTTATTAGATCTTGGTAGATTATACATAATTATATAGATACATAAAATATGCAATGTATGGTAATCATACCAGAGCCTTCCGGTAGACACCTTCCGGGTTATTTGCTGCGACGAGTCTAGCCAGAGTTCTCTCTTTCAATTCAGCGCCCACTCGATCAATTTTCATACGTCGATAAAACGCAGTGTCGACTTCTCCAATTTCATATAGGACTTTGCAACTAAATAAATACAACAATCACCATTTACAAATCAAACAACAACAACAAAAGAACGTAGTTAGGGTTAAATAAAACAAATAGATTAATCTATGATATACTAGTAAATACTTACGTTTTTTTCGCCCTCATCCAGTCTTTCAATGCATCTTCATTAGACTCATCAGTTAGTCTTCTCATGATTTCAATGAGTAGGTCGTAGTTTAGTACTTCGACTAGGCAAACATCGGTATTTTGTTTCTTGTTGCTCATGGTAAGGGTTCCGCTTGAGCTTTCGGCAACTAGGTTATGGCGAGGATTTACGAGTGAACGAAAGTATATATATATATATATATATATAATGAAGGAAAGAGAAGTAAAAGATATCGTTTAAAGATCCCAAAATAAAAAAAAAAACATAAAAAAAAAAAATCTTGCTCAAACTAAAGTAATATTTCGTCAGATCAAAGAAATAAAGGGATATCCACAATGCATTTCGTTGATAGTAGTAGAATCAAAACAAATTTTTACCCTAATTTTAGTAGTAGAATCAAAACAATTTTTTTTCTTTTTTTCTTTTTTAAGCTCACGTGAACTTCATCTAATGAGAAACAAATAAATTTATTATATTAATTTCATGTATTCATAAGATAAAGTAAAGTGAAATCTTATTAATTGTTTGTAATCTTATTAGACTGAGGTGTCATGACACTAGAGGTCATAGGTTCAATTCTCGTCAAATGCGAGATTATTTATAGTTTATTACTAGCTTTGTAATGCTACTTATGAAATTGTAATGGTTCGATTATTAAAAAAAATTAATTGTTTGTAATTGCTATTTTAGTATATATTGGAATTCTTATTTATTTTTTACTAAAGTTTTATATATTTTTCAATGAAATAATTTAAAATGATCTAGTGGGAAGAAACTACTCTACACACTAAATAAATGCTTAGTATAGAAAAGTCACGTATATAGTTATTAGTCCGCCAATGGTGGTAGTTTCCTTCCCACTACTTGATTCTTCCTTTCATGGTGTGATATAACTTCTCTATCTATCTATACATATTTTACTATATTTTCTGTATTTACTAATAATGCACATACCACGCAATTGAAATTAATCGGAATTTAATCCATTGATTTCAATTTCAATATCAATTTCAATTTCACCGAACCATGACTCTAAACTCCAAACCATTACTGTGAACTCGTCACGTAACATAACTTACGAATTGATCCGGCTTCCAGTTTAAAAGGTTTGCGTTTTGAATTTGTGTCGTCTTGGACTTCATAAATTTAAAGCTGAAGGTCTCACAACAGAAGAGATAAAAAAAAACAACAACTAATTTTCCGAATATTACTAGCTAAAAGAGTTAAAGAGGAGTGTTGGCGGCCTTCGGTAGATTCCATATTCTTAAATATGTTTCGACTTTAGTCTCGGTTCTTGCTATTCTTGTGCTCCTCGATTGTTATAGACTCCGCGATTTTGGATACACGAATTTACTCGCTCGCTCAGGTGCCACTCGTAAATTCTCCTCTAATTCTAGGCTCAGGCCCTTCGTTAAAGGGTTGATAATCAAAAGATAAGCAGATGCTAAGTATTAAAAATATATGGAAGAGTAAGAAACTCCAAAATATTGTTTAGTGATAATATAATTGATTGAATATAATACACACGAATGGCCTTATATAGACTATATATATACATTGACGTGACAAACAAATAGAGACTACTACTGGTACTAGAAGACTCCTAAACTAATACTTCGTATAAAACATTAACTAAGTAATTAACTAACCATATATAAGAGGTCACGTATGAGTCCAATTGGTCTATCGTCGTCATTCGGCATCTTGGCTCGCGTATTTCCTCAAGCATAGTTCGATTCGCGATCTCGATTCTTATCATTCCTCGCCCATTTAAAACCGACCTTGTCCTCAAGGTCATAAGCACTTTGCACAGTCGAGCGCCCTGTTTAAACCTCACAATTTTCCACCTCAAGTATCTAGTATATGACTCCAAACGTCCTAGTATATGACTCATAAATCCCATCTGGCAATGTTTCCCCGGATCAAATATTTATTGTGGTATTCCTGATGAACGTGTCAGATTCAATCAAATAAATTTGTTATTTAGCCAAAGGCAATCCACAACTACAACGAAAACAGTAGTGTAGTAGTAGAATGACTCGAGTGTCGTTCTCTCAGGACTATAACTAGCTTTATCTATTTAACAAGACAATATAAAACAGCAGATAGAAAGCAATAGGGGTTTTCAAGCAGATAATGGAGATTGGTGATAGTATGGTCCTTCTTAACATAATGGGTCGATAATCATGCATAAATTCCTCGGTCTTGCATAGAGATCTTTGAATCAATCTTGTGTCCTGTTGCAAGTATTAAGCACTACGAAGATAATAAGGTCTGACTCATCAACAACTAACGTCCTAATGTGTTCCGTAATTATTCAACACTACGAAGATAATTGGCCTGATTGGTTGACAAGTGTCCAGGTGTGCATAATAATCAATACAACATACGAGAATTTTGGTGTTCAACTGATCAACGAAATAAAGCAATGACACGGAGTATAATGCGCGATATAGCCATTAGCATGATTATCTTCTCTCGCTAAGAATTCACATACTACCACCAACGATAAATTTAGCTACTCATAGGCATGCAATCAATAGCAATCATAGAAGAAAACATATTGAAAGAATATAAAATAAGTAGATAAAAGTTGTAAGATACAAAGTTACCGAAGGTTGTCAATCTCCGGATGATTGCGATCCTACGCGCTCCAATCTGCTATGAAAAAGTATCCCCTAAGCTATGGAACTCCCAGGACAGGCCCCGGGAAGTTCCTACCTAAAACTATAGAGAAAGGTGAGAAAGTAGGCTTGGAAAGATATGATTTTTGGAGAGAAAACTGAGCACTATATATAGGCCCCGAAATATTCCCGGGCGGTTCGCCCCACAGTGCGGCGGTTCGCCCCAGAGGTTTTTCGCGGAATTTCAGCGTTTTCGACGCGTTTTTGGATTTCTTCACCTTTTCGGACTCGGTTTATGACTTCTAGTAGCTTTCTAACCTCCAGATTCGGCCCCTAGACTCCAAATCCTATCTGGAAACCTTCAGATACTCCAAATAGGCTTCTGGAACACCAATTCCTTGTAGACTTCAATATAATTGCCCGTAAATCTCCGAATTTTAACCAAAACCTGTAAAATAAAATCTAAAGGGAAACGTGACACTATTCTAATAAAATGTACTAAAATATAGCTAAATTAACATAGAAGATAGCTAAAATAGGTGAAAAAGACTCGAATGAAAGTGTAAAATACACATTCATCAATTCCACGGTCATCAATTCTTGAAGTATTGATCGTGACTCGATGACATGACTTTAGACTATAAAACGGATTAAGGAAAAACTCCTCTAAGCTTTCAAAGTTGCCTAGTTGAATTAACCAAATTAGCGTTCACCCCTTTTCTCTTCTGACTAAATTCAAATGGGATCCAATTCAAATTTAGTTTGTTGAGCTTCCTGAAAACACTAATTTGTTCGACATGGACCATAAAATATAGATACTTAACATATATAAGTAGCAAATTGAAAATGCTACACGAATTGTTCAACAACACGAAACCATAATTAAACTACATAACGACAAAAGCAAATCCAAATATACGAAAACTAAACATGATTAAGAAATCCATGTGCTGTCGGGGCAATTTAGGCGGTAATATTCCCGCCCAAACTCCACCCCGAACTCCGCTAACAGTCTGATTGTAGCTTCAGCTTTTTCCTTTTCCTTGACAACAGCATCAATCTGCTCATCAGAGAACTCCGCATCGCCCCCATTGGATATATCATCCGGCAGCATGTAGTACTCCCCATCGCTAGCCAGGTAATCCACATCCTGGAAGTAAACCTCCAGCCAAGCATTGTTCGTATAAGCACGAGAAAACATCACCTACAGGTCATTGGCTGTCTTTATCGGAACTAGTCGACTGGTAAGTGATTGGAGGCCGTCATCCGTTGGCATACCAGGGGAGAAATACCACACCCTCTTTGGCGTACCATTTAGCAGATCCATTTTCTTACCCACATGGAACAAGTCCATGAGGGTGAACTGGGAGCAGTCTACCTCGGTGAGCTCCGCAATCTTCACGTCGTGACCTTGATAAGCGACCTTGCCATTGGTGGCCTTATCAAACCTTCCTCCTCCAAAGATGCAGAGATTGAACCTGTATTGTTCCATTTCTGAAGAAATAAAAGGTATGTTAAATATGAAAACTGGTTGTAAAAATGGTCATATGTATAAGCAGGAAGAAGGAAGCAGCATGGCACTCGAGCACATATCTTTAGAGAAGTTAATGGAACCGCAGATGGACTAACAAAAGAAGGAAGCATCAATTATGCAAATACAACCCTGTTAAAACAAGAACCAAAACAGACCAAAGCGTGTTATTATTTTAAGAGAACAGAGTTAGGTAGTTTTCACTTCACTGGTTTCCTTCCACATTTCATACCTTTCTGTAATTCATCTTATCCAATTCAATCTTGTAAATAAAGTTCAATTCCGATTGTAATCTTACCTTCTCATCAATGGAATATTGCAGTTTCTTTTAGATTCTATTTGTCAATAATAAACATTCAAATAGAAGGGACCATGGTTGAAAACAGTTTCATAAGAATGATAACTTAATAAATTTATGGTCTACTATACGGTTGATAACTATCTTCAAATTATTTTGCTTAGTGGAGTCAAGTGAAGAATCTACACTATTTAGCACGCACAATTTCCATATTATTAAGTAAAAAAATAAATAAAATATTTAAGAACCAAAACACCAACAGTAAAAAATGCATACATTTCTTGAAATAACCAACAATGCGAGAAATTTCTAATTTATAACCATCAAATACAAATAATAATAATAATAATAATAATAATAATAATAATAATAATAATAATAATAATAATAATAATAATAAGACAAAATTACGTCTACCACCCTCACTAAGCACTCACTTTTCATCCTAGTCCAACATTAGCGGAGAATTACATTCTAGTCCAGCCGGACCTCCAGTGTTGACTCCGGTAAGTTGGGTTTTCTAATTTTCGCTCAACCAAACACGCCCTTAACTATATAATTTTCTATTTTTTATTTCTTTTTGTTTTTTCTTTCTTTTCTTTTTTCTATTTTTCTTTTTTCTCTTTCTTTCTTTTCTCTTTTCTTTCTTTTCTCTTTTCTTTCTTTTTTTTTTATTTTACCTTTATTTTAAATCCAACTCCGGTACCGGAGTTTACAGCTCCGGTACCAAAGTTAGAACTCCGGTACCGGAGTTTACAGCTCCGATTGGAGCTGTGTTAAGCTCCAATCGGAGCTTGGCACAGCTCCAATCGGAGCTGTGTTACACAGCTCCGACTGGAGTTGTGCAAAGCTCCAGTCGGAGCTTAACAAAGCTCCAATCGGAGCTGTATAACACAGCTCCGATTGGAGCTGTGCAAAGCTCCAGTCGGAGCTTAACAAAGCTCCGACTGGAGCTTAACACAGCTCCAATCGGAGCTGTATTATACAGCTCCGATTGGAGCTGTGTTAAGCTCCAGTCGGAGCTTAACAAAGCTCCAAATCGGAGCTTTGTTAAGCTCCGACTGGAGTTTAACACAGCTCCAATCGGAGCTGTATAATACAGCTCCGACTGGAGCTGTGTCAAGCTCCGATCGGAGCCCCAATCGGAGCTTTGTACTCCGATCAGAAAGCTCCGATCGGAGGTACTGTTCATCTTCTTTCTCTTTTTTTTTTTATTTTTTTTATATTTAGTATTATTTATTTTTATTTAATAAAGAAAAAAATAAAAGATAAAAAATAAAATTTGGGACTGATTTTGAAATTCAATTTTTGTAGGGGTTTGTTTTAAAATAATTTGTGAACTATTTTCAAATATAGCTAAATTATGTGGGTTAATTTATAAATTGTTTGTGTTAATATTGTAAAAGTCAAAACATTTGGGGTGAATTTGTAATAAACGAAACTTCATGTCGTTTGGCGTAATTCAGAATCTGAAATTCCGGCGGGGGCATAAATGTCATTTCCAGGGCTTAGAGCGCAGAAAGTCAAATCCGTGGGTTAAAATGTAATTACATTGGTTTAGTAAGGAAGTCTCGTGTAATAAAAAAATATAGCTGGACTAATCTGTAATACTCAACAATAGTAGGGGTACCAAAAGTAATAGCCCCTAATAAGAATAATAATAATAATAAGGGCAATTTGCATCTACCCCCCTTGTTAGTTGGTTAATAACAGATCTTGCCCTCTTAGTTGAACAATTACATGTAGCCCAATGTTAGACAAAAACAATTACAGATAGACCCACGAACTTGACGTTTTTCGAATTAAGAGCTGGAAGTTACAAATTTAACCCTTCCGGAATTTCAGATTTTGACCTGTGACAAACGCCTTAAATTTTCATTATTTACACATTTACCTCTAAACTATTTTATTTTACAAAATTAACTTAAATTTATTTCAAATTAACCATAAAAATTATATAAACTTTAAAATGAACAAATAATAATTATAAAAATAACCCCAGATTAAGGTTTTCTTTCAAAACAACCCCAAAACATATTTAAAAAAAATAACATAAAAAAAAAAAGCTCTCATCATCGGAGCTGTATCCAGCTCTCGCTGGAGCTGGTAAAAAGCTCCGATCGGAGCTGTAACAGCTCCGGACAGGAGCTGTTTTGCAGCTCCCGTCGGAGCTGTTAAAACAGCTCCGATCGGAGCTGTTTAAACAGCTCCGGAGTGGAGCTGTTTTGCAGCTCCTGTCGGAGCTGTTAAAAAGCTCCGATCGGAGCTGGAGGTACCGGCCGGAAAAGAAAAGGGTTTAGTAGGAGGAGTAGGGAAGAAGAAGAAGATGGTGGAATAAAAAAGAAAAGATAAAAAAATAAGAAAAGATAAAAGATTTAAAAAGAAGAAAAGGAAAAATAAATTTTAAATACCTAAGGCATTTTTTGGCCGGAGAAAACCTAAAAGTGAATAACGGCGAAGTCAACTTTTTTCCGATCTCTGGGGCTACATGTAATTGTTAAACTAGAGAGGGAGGATCCGTAATTAGGGTCTCCAATAAGGGGGGTGGATGTAATTTACCCTAATAATAATAATAATAATAATAATAATAATAATAATAATAATAATAATAATAATAATAATAATAATAATAATAATAATAATAATAATAATAATAATAATAAATAATAATAGTAAAAAAAATTAATAATAATAATAATAATAATAATAATAATAATAATAATAATAATAATAATAATAATAATAATAATAATAATAATAATTATAATGATGATAAACAAAAGTCTAAACTATACCAAGGGTAAAAATGGCAAGGACGGGACTTAAATTAAACTCCCAAAAATCCAAACGGAACTCTCAAATAAAATTTAAAGAACAACAAATTGTAGGCAGGAATATGAAGAGTCAGCCACCGATCTTCAACCCAATTCCCACTATGTAATCTGATTCAACTAATTATCACATGCAAGGCAAAATATATTTGGAAGATCAAATTTGACAGACAGATCATTCATTATTCACATCATGCACAGTAAAGATTGCCTTAATGAAGCTATGAACATATACAAAATAAAGAGATCAATGTAAATCAAAAATATTAAAAGATTAAGGATCATACTGTGGGTAGACGCAAGCTTCTTTGCCTTGTGGAGTGACTCTGGATGAGTGGAAGAGAGTGAGAAACCAGAGAAATCGGTGAAATAGAAACAAGAAAGAATAAAAGAGAGTGAGAAACTAGAGAGAGAACCAGAGAGGTGAAATGGTAATCAAAGAATGAATGTGAGAAGGTGAGAAGTCTCTCGCTTCACTATTTAGTTTTTATAAGCTCCACTTAAATTTCCATTTGCAAGTAAATACGGATGGATGGTACTAGTAGAGTATAGTAGTTGAGGAGTAATTAGAGGGTATATTTTGTGTGTGAGTTCCAATAAAATCGATTTGACATGAACATATACATGATTACATGGTAGACCGATAAGCCTGACTCTCTCCTTTCAGCTTTTTTCTTTCTTTCTTTCTTTCTTTCTTTTATTTATTTATTTTTTAATGTTTTTGTTACTTGTAGTTGTATCTCTAGTAGTATCTCATAATTGTATTAGAGTGTAGGATATGTCATTTTTGCTAGATAATTTTTCTCTTGTTAAAATTCCATCATCAGGGATGGACGAGTATTAAGGGTTCAATCTCTTGTTCATCCTATTATCGAATAACATGTCCTTTAGGATTATAATCAATTTAATTAGCATCTACAATATTTAAGACGAAGTAGTAGATAAATATGTTTTAAGATCTCGTATCGGAGGCCATCTCGGACTACCTCCTAATTAGAAGGGTCAACCCGGGTCATCTCGGAACAGATAAAGAATATGTAAAATCATACGAAGTATTTAATAAATACTATACATATTTAATTATTTATCAACAAATGACATTGAAAATTCAAACATAAATGTCATATTAACTCATTGAAACCATAATAAAGTCATAGACTCATAGTAGTAGTACATCACTAGAACATTAAAATGATCCAATTTAAACCAACAAGCTAGTTCAAACATCAAATATTACAATGATCCTAATAAACAAGTTCAAGGTTCAATCAAGTTCTTTTTTTTTTTTTAGTTCAAAATCCCGAGTCCGATATATTCCCGATTTTTTATGGTTTCGTCCCGCAAAGGGCACCGAGTACCGGTTAAACCGGGTCAGCTCGGGTTGACACGACCAAATCCGGCCAAAAACTTGGAAAGGTCCTAGGTTCCGCCCGAGTTTTTGTGGTTTTGGCCCGCAGAGGGCACCGAATACTGATTAAACCGGGTCAGCTCGTGTTGACCCGGCCAAAAGGGAAAGTTTCTATTCCACTCAACAATTTTTTACTTCCTCCATTTCATTAATACTCCAACTTCCTAGGTTTCTATTTTAGGCGCTCTCAAACAAATTTCCTAATCCAAATATAGAAAGTTTTTCAACCCACTTATCAATTTTTAATATTTCTCTCTCCTTATTTATAACCATTTTTCACTCTCTGTCATACTTTATCACCTTTTCACAATTAAATACTCATACAAATCAATGAAATAATTTTTACTCCGTACCATTTAGGAAGTAACTAAAGAAATGGAGAAAGTACGGAGTATTATATTTCTCTCTCCTTCCTTATCACCACATTATCATTCTCTCTTATATTTTACCCCTACTTACAATTTACTGTTCTTAAACCCTAAGAGCCCGTTTGGTTCTGAGTAGGAAAAGGAAAAGTACCTTTTCCTATGAAATCCGGTTCATAAATTGAAGTAGGAAACAAGTAGGAAAAATAAGTGTTTTCCTTGTTTGGTTCATTAACCCTATTTAGGCGTGTTAGAATAGTAATGAATATTGGTAGCGGATTGTTTGAGGAGCTATGGCATTCGTTGGAATATGAAAAAGTATGTAATGATGGTAAAAATTCGGCTGCACGTAATTATGAAGTGAAAGGATGTTTATCCGATTTTCTTTTGGCTGGTAAGTAGCTAATGTTTACAATTAATGAAATTACAGATTGTATTCTTTTTAATTCTTGTACAATAAAACCATATAATAAGAAATTCTGTCTAATTAAAATGAAGTTGAATGTAGAATGTATCCCAAGCAGAACCAACAATATTTTAATTCTACCATAATATTTACAAATTATGTTATCTCCATAGCTGGCTTAACATGGGGATTAATGTTTGATGTGTTAAGTATAGTTTTGTTGCTTCGGATCCATTAGGCGATTAGGTTGTCGAGAGTTTAAACTCCGGTTGCGGATATAGAAGTGAACTACTACGATTCGAGATAAGATCATGCGTCACGTATTTTTGTTAATAAGAAATATCGTTCTACACAAAACTTATAAAAGTTCAGTACCATTAAATGTTACAAATTGCATGTGTATGATTTACAGTCTTGCTTAGTATACAGTGTTATAATTTCGTGGACATTTGTTCATGTAAAACCATACCAAACAATTTTATTTTGTGACTTAGCTAGCATTTTTAAACTTGATTGACATGAGAATAGAATACGTAAAGTCTTGTTACTACATTAGGCTAACTTAATCTTTTTAATTTAAATAGTTCTACTTTATTGGGTCTTTGTATCTTGTTGACAAAATTAATTTATTATTACAAGGCACCTTTACTGTAGGAATAGGCTATTAGTAATAGATTTTCTTACGGTTCTTGGATTCCTGCTCACATTAAGCTTCTTTTTTATTTTTTTAGTATCCGTTTTTATTTATTTAGGTTCTAGCCAAAACGTTAAATAATATGAAAATACTCATAATAGCTACTCCCTCCTATCTTAATTAGATGTCGTTCTAACCATTTCACAAATATTAAGAAAATAATCATTATCCCTATTTATAGGTCATGAGTTAGTCTAATAATAGTAAATTAATACTAAAAGTAATCTAAATACTCATACTATCACACTATTAATAGTAAAACACCTATTATTAGAATAGGGAAATTATGATAGTTAAGCTAAAACGACAATTATTTTGCACAATGTTAAAATTCTAAAACGACAACTGTTTCAAATAGGAGGGAGTAAAAAACTCAAGTAAAATACTAAAGTGGATCTGACAATAACGTATGGTGATTGATGACTTGATGTGATGATGTATAGAAATCTCTGTATATTCATGTCCTAATGCATGGTTTATTTGGAAGTAATAGGGGCCGTGTATACTCAAAACTAGTGGCATGAATTATACTTCTAGTTGTTTAACAAGGTGATTTTAAGAGTTTTCATTAGTAGCATATGTCATAGTTGCTAGCCTAGATATGCGGTGAATAAAGATATGTGGGATTGGTTAATTATTTAGAGTTGTCTTCAATTACCAGTGCCTATTTAGGCTTCTCTTTCCTGTTTTGTTTGGCCTCTTGTTCAAGGTCAGCAATTCGGTATGTTATACAGTGTATAATCTTGAGTATATCTTATACTTGTTATGGAATAAAAATATTTAGCCGTTTCCAAAAAAAAAATTTAAGAGTTGTAGTTTGACTCCAAATCCTTGTTATATATTACTAACAAGTAAAATACTCCCACATCCGCAATTCCATACTCTAATACAAATAGACACCAAACAATTCCGTTCATTAAATGTTTTAGCAGGGATATGGTCATATGGGCCTGATAACATGTAGAGATAGAGATGTAAAATCAATTAATTTAATTTGATGGCAGGATAACATATAATAATATATTAATTTTAAATAATATATTTCGATAAATACACAAATTTGTAGTAATAAATTTTAAAAATAGCTTTAAACAATTTGTAGTAATATTCCGATGGATAATTTTATGAACAATGTATTAGATATCGACTTTTAGACGGATTAAAATTCAATTATACTTTATCACGCGGGTACCACGTGTCAATTTACTAGTAGCTTATTAAATTTTGGACTAAATAAATAAGATTATTCAACTTTAAAAAATATATTAACAAACATATTATTCGTCTGAAGTATATGTTACTAGGAACCGCATCACATGCTACGCGTGTGAAGCATAATCTTGTAAAATATTATTATTTTATTAAATAATATATTGAAATAAATGGAGTGAATATATAATCTTCACATAATGACTTCAAACGTAATAAAACAAATAACTAATTGAGTAATTAAACTTAATATAAATGGTGTGCTATAAATGTATATATTTTTTGTAGTTATGCAATTAATAGTTTTGAATTGAACTATAATATAATTAGACATACAAAAAGTGTTACATTTATTATTGGACGGAGGAAGTATATTTTTTTTATAAGAACATATCATGGTTATTTTTAAAATTAAGTATAATACGTCATACAACTTTATGTTAAAAAATAAAAAAATTCAGAAGAGAATAAATAAAAAAGAAAAAATTACGTCAATAAGATTCGAACCCAACACGTTCAACTAAAATAATGATACAAATAATAGAGAAAAATCACGCCAACAAGATTCGAACCAAACACCTTCAATAAAAATAATAAAAACAATAATGGAGAAAAATCACGCCAACAGGATTCGAACCCTACATCTTTTAATAAACTAATGACACATGTACGCACCAGATTTAAATTGGATAAGCAAGATCAACGGATTAAAATTGATTGGTAGGTTAATCAATTTGGTAAATCAACCGGCTTAATATAGTACTTTAATGTACGTGTTTGGCATTTTTAGTAATATTTTAAAACATATAAAAATATATTAAAGGATTATGTTAATGTTATATTAAAAGTCTTAATTTAGAAAGTTTTATAAATGAAACTAGTTGAATGACACGCGGTACCCACGTGAAAATAAAATGATTAGGATGCACATTATTGACAAAGTCAATTTAAATAGAACAAAACTCTAATTTTAGTATATATGTGGATAGCCGGATATAATGAGTTGAGGGAGAGATTTGTGGTAACTGCTAATTTGGGACTAATAACTGTAACTAAGAATTAAGATATTTTGTCCCTAATTATTTACACTGAGCACCCTATTTTTTCTTCACTTGTAAAGATCATCTATTCAAGCTAGTCCAATGTGAAAGTGTCTTGTGAAATTAAATTTGGTTTATGAAGAAGAAGACGTAACAGGTACAATTTCATAAATATATAAAGTCACTTGATTAATGGTTACAATGAATGATCCTGGAAGGAGAAATTTTTGGAGATGGCTAGTAGTAGTAGTGGTGAACTGGTGATTTCGAACTGATTTACTTCCTAAATTTAAGGTGATAAAAAATCTACTTAAAATCTCAACGTTAATTATTTCTCTCACCTCCAATCGAGCTCGAGGAGCTTGGTGATTATTTAATTGAGAACACAATTGATGATCAAATGGATGAAGCTTATAGGCAGGCAAGGAGAACTTATCAGAACAAAAAGGCTTTGGGCAGGGATGTTATGTAGTAAAAAATACGGAGTATTTAGAAGTATTAATATAGGAGCTTATATTCATTGTAATTGAGTTACATTATTTTGTATAAATAATACTGAAAAATAGAAGTAAAGAAATGAATATAAACTAAGCCAAATAAATGAAGAAGTTGTTTACATTATGTTTAATCTTCCCATTTGACTTAGGTCAATTAAGATAAGATATCAATATTTTAATAACAAATCATGATAGATGGAAGTGAGAGAGGAGTAATTAGAGGGTATATTTTGTGTGTGAGTTCCAGTAAAATCGATTTGACATGCACAGATACATGATTACATGCTAGACCGATAAGCCTGACTCTCTCCTTTCAGCTTATTTTCTTTCTTTCTTTCTTTCTTTTATTTATTTATTTTTTTAATGTTTTTGTTACTTGTAGTTGTATCTCTAGTAGTATCTCATAATTGTATTAGAGTGTAGGTTATGTCATTTTTGCTAGATAATTTTTCTCTTGTTAAAATTCCATCATCAGGGATGGACGAGTATTAAGGGTTCAATCTCTTATTCATCCTGTTATCGAATAACATGTCCTTTAGGATTATAATCAATTTAATTAGCATCTACAATATTAAGACGAAGTAGTAGATAAATATGTTTTAAGATCTCGTATCGGAGGCCATCTCGGACTACCTCCTAATTAGAAGGGTCAACCCGGATCATCTCTAACATTTGTCTCGGAACAGATAAAGAATATGTAAATTCATACGAAGTATTTAATAAATACTATACATATTTAATTATTTATCAACAAATGACATTAAAAATTCAAACATAAATGTTATATTAACTCATTGAAACCATAATAAAGTCATAGACTCATAGTAGTAGTACATCACTAGAACATTAAAATGATCCAATTTAAACGAACAAGCTAGTTCAAACTTCAAATATTACAATGATCCAAATAAACAAGTTCAAGGTTCAATCAAGTTCTTTTTTTCTTTTTTCAGTTCAAAATCCCGAGTCCGATATTTTCCTAATTTTTTGTTGTTTCGTCCCGCAAAGGGCACCGAGTACTGGTTAAACCGGGTCAGCTCGTGTTGACACGACCAAATCCGGCCAAAAACTTGGAAAGGTCCCGGGTTCCGCTCGAGTTTTTGTGGTTTCGGCCCGCAGAGGGCACCGAATACTGGTTAAACCGGGTCAGCTCGTGTTGACCCGGCCAAAAGGGAAAGTTTCTATTCCACTCAACAATTTTTTACTTCCTCCATTTCATTAATACTCCAACTTCCTAGGTTTCTATTTTAGGCGCTCTCAAACAAATTTCTTAATCCAAATATAGAAAGTTTTTCAACCCACTTATCATTTTTTTATTATTTCTCTCTCCTTCTTTATAACCATTGTTTCACTCTCTATCATACTTTATCACCTTTTCACAATTAAATACTCATACAAATCAATGAAATAATTTTTACTCCGTACCATTTAGGAAGTAACTAAAGAAATGGAGGAAGTACGGAGTATTATATTTCTCTCTCCTTCCTTATCACCACATTATCATTCTCTCTTATATTTTACCCCCACTTACAATTTACTGTTCTTAAACCCTAAGAGCCCGTTTGGTTCTGAGTAGGAAAAGGAGAAGGACCTTTTCCTAGGAAATTCGGTTCATAAATTGAAGTAGGAAAACAAGTAGGAAAAATAAGTGTTTTCCTTGTTTGTTTCATTAAATCGAAGTAGGAAAAGTATCTTGAACCAGATTTCCTTTTCCATGTTTGGTTGTCCATAACAGCCCCTGATTATAGCGCAAAGTTTGTCCATATTATTATGAACAACATTACATTGTCTACAAGTCTAAACTTATTTGAATCCTATATAGATTTTCTTAGGCGAATCCATGTAACGATATCAACCCCTGTACGCCTACTTACTTGAAAAAATTCTGATTATGTGAGAACCAAGACTTACAGACTGATAGATGGTTAAGAAAAATACCAATAAAAGCAAGACAGAGCAATGGTTATTCGATATAACAAACTGGGGAAATGAACAACAGAACACCAAATCTTCAAACATGAACAGAATGAACAACATAAAACACAGAATTCCAAATTGACAGCAATGTTTACCACATGACAACCAGAAATAGATTAACAAAACAAAGCAAGTTTACGATTGCTAGGACCCCGTAAGATCACTAGCATGCCCACACAAAACAAAGCTTAACCCCAAATGTTGTAGTAGTTAAAAGTCTAAAAGTCTTAGGAACAATAGATTACAACAACTTGTTCATGGAACTTCATATTCACCAACCAGCATTCACCTTGAACGGGAGATCATCTTCAACTCTTTTAGTCCCAGGAAGGCAACGGAGTGTGATGCGGTTCTCCTCCATGTTAGCAGAGACATACCAGTTCCTATCGACCGGATTCTTGGCCAGCTCCTCCTTTTCCTTGCTAAGAATCAATCTGGATAGCTCAAACCAGTTGTGGCGCTTAGTAATCCATCCTTGGAATGGCATCAGGGAGCTCATAAAGGACTTTTCCTGCATTCTTAGTTGAGTAGGTCATCTCCGATTCCTGCACGTAGATCTCAGAGCTCTCTTCCTTAGCCAAGCGGGTAGCTACGTACATGAGCTTGATGTCGTCCATGTTCTCAAGCGAGATGAGACCACTTGGAATGGGACAACCGTTTGAGCGAAACCAAAAGCAACCAAGGGGCAGCGGTCCTGTCACTGTCCCCATAACCTCCTGCATTAGCTCACCATAACCAAACTGAAGCCGATCTTTCACATGGATCCAAACCATTGATCCACCAAAGTAGACCTCCGGGTCCTTGTCATACTTGAGCCACACTCCTCCATAATTGACCTTAATTAGCCAAGGGTTGTGTGCCTTAACTAGCCCTGGTTTTACAACTACCGAAATGTTAGTTACAATACAAAAATTCGCAACAAATCAAGGGGGCAGAAGTCCAAGAAAACGCAATCAATCAGAAATAATCCACAATAGTAGTACTCGTTAAATTTGGACTAGAATTATGAGACCACAAACGTGCCAACTACAGACCCTGAGTATTGTTCAATCCAAACCTCTAAGTCTCAAACATGGGTTATATGCGTAAATTCTCCTTATTAATTTGAGTAGAGCATCCTAAATCAAAGTTATTCAATAAGCAGTGTAGTACTTCTTCACATGATAAATTACACCAAGCTCCGTGTTGATATAGTAAATTTCACAAACAAATTGGATAGCATTAACACATTTTTTTTTCCTGCAAATATAGAAATCCGTTAAATCCTCGTGTTCTTAACTTAACATGTTATCTTCCAAGATGCTTGTTCATGGTTGCAGAAGTAAAATGTGTAATTGTGCTCAGATTTAAACATGCAGATGGTTAAAAATCATAAACCTAAACTGCTGGCAAACTACTTAAATGCTATTAATAAAGATCGTGAGGAAAATGAAAGAACTATAACTTTATGAAAGTTCCAGATTTATAAGGAGACGTTTGAAGCTTACATGAGTTTTTCCTAGGTCGTCCTCTTCCCCTCTCCACACTGCTCTCACCTTCTTCCTCCTTTGCAGCAGGTTTTCTGAGTGGTCCGAAAGCTTCCGCCATTTTTTCCTTCACAAGGTTTTTCGGATGTGGTGTTTTGAAGAATGACAGAGGAAAAAAGTGGTGCTTCTGTGACTTAGGAGATGATTGTGTCTCTTCAAATCACTAACCCTATTTAGGCGTGTTAGAGTAGTAAAGAATATTGGCAGCGGATTGTTTGAGGAGTTATGGCATTCGTTGGAATATGAAAAAGCATGTAATGATGGTAAAAATTCGGCTGCACGTAATTATGATGTGAAGGGATGTTTATCCGATTTTCTTTTGGCTGGTAAGTAGCTAATGTTTACAATTACTGAAATTACAGATTGTATTCTTTTTAATTCTTGTACAATAAAACCATATAATAAGAAAGTCTGTCTAATTAAAATGAAGTTGAATGTAGAATGTATCCCAAGCAGAACCAACAATATTTTAATTCTACCATAATATTTACAAATTATGTTATCTCCATAGCTGGCTTAACATGGGGATTAATGTTTGATGTGTTAAGTATAGTTTTGTTGCTTCGGATCCATTAGGCGATTAGGTTGTCGAGAGTTTAAACTCCGGTTGCGGATATAGAAGTTAACTACTACGATTCGAGATAAGATCATGCGTCACGTATTTTTGTTAATAAGAAATATCGTTCTACACAAAACTTATAAAAATTCAGTACCATTAAATGTTACAAATTGCATGTGTATGATTTAGTCTTGCTTAGTATACAGTGTTATAATTTCGTGGACATTTGATCATGTAAAACCATACCAAACAATTTTATTTTGTGACTGAGCTAGCATTTTTAAACTTGATTGACATGAGAATAGAATACGTAAAGTCTTGTTACTACATTAGGCTAACTTAATCTTTTTAATTTAAATAGTTCAACTTTATTGGGTCTTTGTATCTTGTTGACAAAATTAATTTATTATTACAAGGCACCTTTACTGTAGGAATAGGCTATTAATAGATTTTCTTACGGTTCTTGGATTCTTGCTCACATTAAGCTTCTTTTTTCTTTTTTTAGTATCCGTTTTTATTTATTTAGGTTCTAGCCAAAACTTTAAATAATATGAAGATACTCATAATAGCTACTAAAAAACTCAAGTAAAATACTAAAGTGGATCTGACAATAACGTATGGTGATTGATGACTTGATGTGATGATGTATAGGAATCTCTGTATATTCATGTCCTAATGCATGGTTTGTTTGGAAGTAATAGGGGTCGTGTATACTCAAAACTAGTGGCATGAATTATACTTCTAGTTGTTTAACAAGGTGATTTTAAGAGTTTTCATTAGTAGCATATGTTATAGTTGTTGACCTAGATGTGCGGTGAATAAAGGTATGTGGGATTGGTTAATTATTTAGAGTTGTCTTCAATTACCAGTGCCTATTTAGGCTTCTCTTTCCTGTTTTGTTTGGCCTCTTGTTCAAGGTCAGCAATTCAATATGTTATACAGTGTATAATCTTGAGTATATATTATACTCGTTATGGAATAAAAAAATTTAGCCGTTTCCAAAAAAAAAAATGTAAGAGTTGTAGTTTGACTCCAAATCCTTGTTATATATTACTACCAAGTAAAATACTCCCACATCCGCAATTCCATAGTCTAATACAAATAGACACCAAAAAATTTCGTTCTCTAAATGTTTTAGCAGGGATATGGCCATATGGGCCTGATAACATGTAGAGATAGAGATGTAAAATCAATTAATTTAATTTGATGGCAGGATAACATATAATAATATATTAATTTTAAATAATATATTTCGATAAATACACAAATTTGTAGTAATAAATTTTAAAAATAGCTTTAAACAATTTGTAGTAATATTCCTATGGATAATTTTATGAACAATGTATTAGATATCGACTTTTAGACGGATTAAAATTCAATTATACTTTATCACGCGGGTACCGCGTGTCAATTTACTAGTAGCTTATTAACTTTTGGACTAAATAAATAAGATTATTCAACTTTAAAAAATATATTAACAAGCATATTATTCGTTTGAAGTATATGTTACTAGGAACCGCATCACACGCTACGCGTGTGAAGCGTAAACTTGTAAAATATTATTATTTTATTAAATAATATATTGAAATAAATGGAGTGAATATATAATCTTCACATAATGACTTCAAACGTAATAAAAAATAACTAATTGAGTAATTAAACTTAATATAAATGGTGTGCTATAAATGTATATATTTGTAGTTATGCAATTAATAGTTTTGAACTGAACTATATTATAATTAGACATACGAAAAGTGTTACATTTATTGGACGGAGGAAGTATGTTTTTTTTATAAGAACATATCATGGTTATTTTTAAAATTAAGTATAATACGTCATACAACTTTATGTTAAAAAATAAAAAATTAAGAAGAGAATAAATAAAAAAGAAAAAAATTACGTCAATAAGATTCGAACCCAACACCTTCAACTAAAATAATGATACAAATAATAGAGAAAAATCACGCCAACAAGATTCGAACCAAGCACCTTCAATAAAAATAATAATAAAAATAATGGAGAAAAATCACGCCAACAGGATTCGAACCCTACATCTTTTAATTAACTAATGACACATGTACGCACCAGATTGAAACTGGATAAGCAAGATCAACGGATTAAAATTGATTGGTAGGTCAATCAATTTGGTAAATCAACCGGCTTACTATATTACTTTAATGTACGTGTTTGTCATTTTTAGTAATATTTGTAAACATATAAAAATATATTAAAGGTTTATGTTAATGTTATATTAAAAGTCTTAATTCAGAAAGTTTTATAAATGAAACTAGTTGAATGACACGCAGTACCCACGTGAAAATAAAAATGATCAGGATGCACATTATTGACAAAGTCAATTTAAATAGAACAAAACTCTAATTTTAGCATATATGTGAACAGCTGGATATAATGAGTTGAGGGAGAGATTTGTGGTAACTGCTAATTTGGGACTAATAACTGTAACTAAGAATTAAGATATTTTGTCCCTAATTATTTACACTGAGCACCCTAGTTTCTCTTCACTTGTAAAGATCATCTATTCAAGCTAGTCCAATGTGAAAGTGGTCTTGTGAAATTAAATTTGGTTTATGAAGAAGAAGACGTAACAGGTACAATTTGATAAATATATAAAGTCACTTGATTAACAGTTACAATGAATGATCCTGGAAGAGAAATTTTTGGAGATGGCTAGTAGTAGTAGTGGTGAACTGGTGATTTCGAACTGATTTACTTCCTAAATTTAAGGTGATAAAAAAATCTACTTAAAATCTCAACGTTAATTATTTCTCTCACCTCCAATCGAGCTCAAGGAGCTTGGTGATTATTTAATTGAGAACACAATTGATGATCAAATGGATGAAGCTTATAGGCAGGCAAGGAGAACTTATCAGAACAAAAAGGCTTTGGGCAGGGATGTTATGTAGTAAAAAATACGGAGTATTTAGAAGTATTAATATAGGAGCTTATATTCATTGTAATTGAGTTACATTATTTTGTATAAACAATACTGAAAAATAGAAGCAAAGAAATGAATATAAACTTAGCCAAATAAATGAAGAAGTTGTTTACATTATGTTTAATCTTCCCATTTGACTTAGGTCAATTAAGATAAGATATCAATATTTTAATAACAAATCATGATAGATGGAAGTGAGAGAGGAGTAATTAGAGCGTATATTTTGTGTGTGAGTTCCAATAAAATCGATTTGACATGCACAGATACATGATTACATGCTATACCGATAAGCCTGACTCTCTCCTTTCAGCTTATTTTCTTTCCTTCTTTCTTTCTTTTATTTTTTTATTTTTTTAATATTTTTGTTACTTGTAGTTGTATCACTAGTAGTATCTCATAATTGTATTAGAGTGTAGGATATGTCATTTTTGCTAGATAATTTTTCTCTTGTTAAAATTCCATCATTAGGGATGGACGAGTATTAAGGGTTCAATCTCTTGTTCATCCTGTTATCGAATAACATATCCTTTAGGATTATAATCAATTTAATTAGCATCTACAATATTTAAGACGAATTGCTTGATAAATATGTTTAAGATCTCGTATCGGAGGCCATCTCGGACGACCTCCTCAGAAGGGTCAACCCGGGTCATCTCGGACATTTGTCTCGGAACAGATAAAGAATATGTAAAATCATACGATGTATATAATAAATACTATACATATTTAATTATTTATCAACAAATGACATTGAAAATTCAAACATAAATGTCATATTAACTCATTGAAACCATAATAAAGTCATAGACTCATAGTAGTAGTACATCACTAGAACATTACAATGATCCAATTTAAACAAACAAGCTAGTTCAAACTTCAAATATTACAATGATCCAAACAAACAAGTTCAAGGTTCAATCAAGTTCTTTTTTTTTTTAGTTCAAAATCCCGAGTCCGATATTTTTCCGATTTTTTGTGGTTTCGTCCCGCAAAGGGCACCGAGTACCGGGTCAAACGGATTTTTTGGTAATGAATACAGATTGATAAAATTCGGTATCCATGATGACATCTCTAACAATTCTTAATGGAATTTTCTTATCTAAACCTACCTCCAATCTATACATAATCAATTTGAGTAGAGTAACTTGCATACCATTTAAGTGCAAGGCTTTTCAGTCCCTTTATTTTAACTCAACCAGCAGTTTCCTGATCCTACCAAACTCTGTTTGGCAATAACACTTCTTTCCCGGAATAGGTGGCTATGGATACTGGAAAGCAGCTGCTACACGGTTGTGGTGGTGGCATTGGGAAGGAGAAGGTTGGCAGATCAGTCAAGCCAAGGACCATAAGGGGTGAGTAATTTCTTATCTTCTTCCAACTACCAACCTTCAATTCATTGATATACTGCATGCTACTGTTTATTTTTCTCTTTGATGATAGTGTTTGAATGACCTTACCTTAATAGGGCTCTGGATTATAACTTTTTGTACACTTTTAGGAAAACTAGATGGCATTGGTTGGTATCCTAAGAATATCTTGATTCTTCTGATTTCTGTTTTGATATGAACATTGAAGTTTGCCTAACAAGATGGACACTTGCCATCTTCTTTTTATTTATTTTTAATTGGAAATGTAGGGTAATCATTACTTTTCTTAATTAATGTGCATTAGCCTAAAATTTCAATTAATTAAATATGCAGGTCAAATTCTATTTTGTCTACTTCACTCCATGAAGTCTCTCCACACACGTACTTCACTTGTCACTTATGACAAAGCTTTGGGAAAAGTGGAACAGAAAAAGACAATAAAAGAAGCATGTGATGAAAATGTGTTTTTTTTTCTTTTTCTCTCTCTCTCTCTCTCTTTTTTTTTTTTTTTATAATAATGAGATATATTGGATAAATTGGGTTAACCGATTTTTAGGTTACAGCAATGAATTTTTTTTTAGAGCACGAATGAATTCATCAGGCCCTTCATCTCTTGAAGGACGTTAATTGATTGGCAAAGGCGCTACTGCTTTCAAACAATCCGTAAAATCCTTTATGCGTGCATCGGTGCATGGTATGGAGCATGATTTGCTTTCAAACAATTAAGTTTTTTGCGTAGCAATTACTCTAGAATATTAATTATTAAATCAGTGATTAATCGAATAAATCATATAAAAAATAAAAAATAAAAAAGCTGTGGCCAAAAGGAATTGAACCCGGGTGGCATATATCATTATCCTCACCACATTCCACTCAGCCACAACTTTTCAATCGTTCATTGTTGACAACATCAATTATAGGTATTCGATTTACAATTTCATTTCGTAACAATTTTCTATAAGTTATTTTGGTAAGTCTTCAATTTTAGTGTCTTTGAAAAATGTCCATGCACAGCTGAATCAGTCACTCCAATTCACTGATGATTTAATCTAAATATAGAAAATATATACTATCCGTTTTGGTTAGTCCTATTCTCCTCCATTCCATTCCATACACGCCCAAGCCTCATCAATGCTTCTATACCAGTATATGGAATGTCTATGAACTTACTTATTTGTGGGGAATAATATATATGAATGGGTATGTGCAAAATTTGGGTTTCTGTCCTAGATTCTATTTTCTCAGTCTCGTTCTGGCAGGTTTGTGTACATGATGATTCTGATGTTTGAATCTTGTTCATAAATATAGTAAGGTTTCAGCGAGTATAGAATTAAATGTGTATGAACAATCAACAACATCTGAATTCATTTGAATGATGAAAATCAACTCAAAAAGGCAAATGAGAGTGTGCCACATTAGATTGTACATTCAGCGAAATAAGTTGTGTACAAAAGGGAGATTAGAGCAGTACCACTTACATTAGGTGTAGTACTTAAAACTACTTTCTAATTCAAAAATTCAAACTAGTTCTTAAACGACGGAAATAATTATTTTGCTTTGAGTTTCGTAATAATTGAATTATTAGAAATTATATAATGAATCGAATTATTATTATTTAGAACTGTTCGATTAAAGATGAAAAGTCAGGTCTTTTGATATTCAAGAGACACAACACTTGGATTAAATCTGTGAAGGAGTGCATCTCTTTAAGTTAATGTTTGCAAATGAAAAGTCACAACTATTGAAGAAGGTGCCTCTTCAAATTTGGTATCTTTCCTCCATCTATAAATAAGATACTACACAATAACGTTTTTCGTCATAGAAGAACACTAAATTCTGAAATAAAATCAGAGCAGAAGGAACTACTAACCAAAAGAATCGAAAGATGGCGCAAGTTCAGGCAGAAACCATTCTCATCGTTGGCAACAATGAAATTAGTCACCACAGAGGTCTGGCGTGCTGCAAAATTATAAACATCAAGAGTCAAATGAAGATGAAGATCAAGTTTGTATGCAAGGAAGACGGGACAATAACATGTTCGATGAAACAGAAGAACATCCATCTCGAGGAAGAGACAAAATGATGTGGATAAATGCTGCACAACCAATTGATGAGCCATCTATTGATTTCACATCCTACATGAAAGAGAAGATCATGGAGAATAATCCCAACGTGTTCATCCTATCCTCAACTGGTTCTGGATATGATCCTGGATTGATGAAAAAACACATTGAGGCAATTGGTGGTACAGTCCATTTTCATAACAACATTGGGAATGAACCTGGTGGCTTTTGCGTCGCTACATCACGTGGTGCACTAAATGGCACAGGAAACTCCGTTGAGGTGTCTGGCTTTCGATTCACTTATGATCATACAGACTGAATCATGATCATAAGCCTCGACCCCAATAATTCTCAATGTTCTTCTTTGATTTATATGGTTATATATGTGATGTAATATCAATATTAATAAAGTTGTTTCAAATATTTTATCTTCTCGGTTCTACAAATACTTATATCCAGAATGCAATTACCTGATGATTAATTTATTTGTGTTTATTTTCGAATAATATTTGTTTTTAATTGAAGTAAGAAAAAAATTTAAAAATAAATCGCAAAAGCTGTTGCCAGAGGGAATTGAACCCGGGTGGCATATACCATGAACATCACCACATTCCACTCGGCCACAGATTTTCAATCGTTCATTATTGACAGCATCAAGTATTGGTTTTTGATTTAATATTGAAGAGTTTTTAATTTTATTTATTAACAATTAATTTTTTTCGGTAATAATTAGTCTAGATTATTAATTATTAAATCAGTGATTAGTCGAATAAATCATTTAATTAAAATAAAAAAGTTGTGGCCAGAGGGATTTGAACCCGGGTGGCATATATCATTACCATCACCACATTCCACTCGACCGCAACTTTTTATTCGTTATTGACAACATCAAGTATTGGTCTTTGATTTAATATTTTATGCTTTTAATTTTATTTATTAACAATTAAGTTTTTTGCATTTACTCTAGAATATTAATTATTAAATAAGTGATTAATCGAATAAATCACATAAAAAAAGAACAAAAAAAAAAAAACTGTGGCCAGAGGAAATTGAACCCGGGTGGTATATATCATGAACATCACCACATTCCAATCAGCCACAGCTTTTCAATCGTTCATTGTTGACAACATCAATTATAGGTATTTGATTTAAAATTTCTTTTCGTAACAATTTTCTATAAGTTATTTTTGTAAGTCTTAAATTTTCGTGTCTTTGAAAAATGTCCATGCACAGCTGAATCAATCACGCCAATTCACTGATTGTAAAACCCCAGAAATTTATTTTGCTTATTTAATACTTTATTTATTAAAAAAGGTATTACTAAGTAGAATATTAAAAGAAGTGGGTTTAATAAGTCAAATAAGAAAAGGAGTGGGAATTAAGTAAATTTTCTATTTAAACTTTTCTGACTTATTATTTATATTCTTCAGATACTACGTTAAACACAGAAGAAAACTAGGTTTCGTCTCTTCCTCTCTTCAACGCCGTCCTCATCAATCTTTCTGGTAAGTCTTGCTTTATATTTTTATTCAATCTATTTCGTTCCGTTCAGTCTATCTTTGAAGCTGAAACCCTTTATTCTTCTTCTGTTCGGTTCACTTAGGTGTTCACTTTTCTTTTTGCGTTCGCTCATACCCATTGTGTTCTGGACTGATCCGTACTAATTGATTCAAGGTATTTCTCTCTCCTTGCTATGCTTTTTGGCCAATAGCAATTGAATTGGTATATCACCTGCAGACATCATCATCATCGTTTTGTCCTTTTTGTTTTAGCCTTGATAAATTGCGCTATGTTATGTAATTCAAGGGCCTGTTTCAGGGGTTATCTTGTGCAATTTACCATCAAATCAGTGTTCAATCCAATTTCCGTATTCTCGGTAGACCAATTGATTTGTCTTGTTCAAGTGATGACATCATGCTTATGCAGAATCCCACTAACTTTTGTCCCCTTGTCTCGAATTAGTTGTTTTGTTTTGTTTTAGTCCAACTGCTAGTGTAGTTTTCGCGTAGTAATTGTATTACTTTGTACTGTTAGGTTCTTAGAGTGAGTAGCAACTTGTGAGTTTTGGAGCTTACGGTTTAGTTCGAGGTAAGGGGATATTCTGACACCAAAGCTTTTATTTTCGTATTACTATTCTATATAAAAATATGATTTATTGTACAGTTAAAGTATGATGAAATTTTTTCTTGCAAGCAATATTATTTCAAGTTATGGGGCTTGATATAGTAGGAAAATAAGGATCAAGTGTGTTACCCAAAGTAAATGTTTTGAAATTGTGCATGTGATGAATGCAAACCGTTTTTGTCTAGTGCATGGACTAATGTTATGTTTGAGCTCCAGATGTGCCTGTGAACCGTTCTGTACCCTTCGGGGAATTTTGTCGTGCTAGGCCTTTCTGTTATGCCCTTTGGTAGGGTACTTTGTTTTGTTCTGTTATGTAAAGCCGACCTCTGTGCCACCGGACTTATACTAGTGGCCATAGGTACATGCCTGTTGAGCCGAAATGTTTCGTTACGTTTTCCATGAACCTTTTGTTACGTGTGATATTATTGTATGTATATGTATGATTTTGAAGCATTACTTGATCCGGGTGGACGTGCCAGGATATTCTCTTACTGAGTTTGTAGCTCACCCCTTACTCTTTTTTTTTGCAGACGGTCAGCAGGGTGAGCAGTGTTAGAGTTTGCTTGGGAGTTTTCGAATTATTATTCTTTGTAGGATTTCTTTTGTTCAGACCTGGCTTTCTAGTTTGTTTGAGCTAGATACTTGTAGCTAGTTTCGAAGACTGTTGTTTTGGGTTTTAGTTTGCTCTGATATTTACTCTTGGACAGTTCCTTTTTACAAAGTTTATGTTTCCGTAAAGTTATGCTTGTGTTTTGTTGAGATTTCGTGTTGACGTAGGACCATCTTATGATACACGGTCGGTCCCGTCTTTTGAAAATCTTTAAAAATTGTATTTTTGTTTTGGGGCGTGAAAAAAGTGGTATCAGAGCCAGGTTTGAATCTTTTGGGTGTCTAGACCTCCTTAGGACTTGATCTTGAAAGTTAGTTTAGTAGGTTGCCCTTGTTTTGTTAGGACCTTTGCGTTTCGTTCTTAATCCTTTGGTTAACTTTGCAACAGTGCGAAAATGGTTGGTCGTAAGAAAAGAGGAAGAGGTGGAGGCAACGGAGGTCGGGCTGGTGGTCGCCATGGAGACGAACGTGAGAACCCGGAAGCAATGTATCGATCTCCATCACCTCCTCCGCAGCAGGATGATGCTGCTAGGGCACTGAATGCGGTGGCAACCTTGTTGGAGCAGCAACAACAGTTGTTGGCACCGAGACAATCCTCAGTTTCATGCTTTGAGAGGTTTCAGAGGACTCACTATCCGGAGTTTGAGGGTGGTTCGGATCCACTTAAGGTTGAAAAATGGATCACTGGAATCGAAGAAAGGTTTCGGGCATTGGAGTTTCCATAGGAAGTTTGGTTGAGGGTCACTGTCCCTCATTTAGCTGGGAATGCTAAGTTCTGGTGGGATGCAACGAAGATTACCCAGGAGAGTGCCTCCAACCCGATGACTTGGGTGCGATTCAAAGAACTTTTTCTTCAGCAGTACTTTGCCGAGTCCACAAAGTTAGAGTTGCAGCTGCAGTTGCTTAACCTGAAACAGGGGGATATGAGTGTTTTGGATTTGGTGGATAAGTTCCATGAGTTGGGACGTTTCTCCCCAGCTTACATGGCGTCTGAAAGAAGCAAAGTCACTTTATTCTGCAATTGTTTGAGGGAGGATATTCGTATGAGTGTGGTCCCTCACATGGATAAGTCGCTAGTTGACGCGGTGGAGCGTGCAAAGGTGGTGGAGAGGGCACTGCCAAAGAATCTACCACCGAAGAGAGATTTGAAGAGGCCGCATGATCAGTTTCACAGAGGCAACAACTCAGGTGGCAACAAAGTGGCTAAAGGAGATGGGGCTCGTTTTGTATCGAAGTTTTGTCAGAACTGTCAGAGGAATCATCCTGGGTAGTGTCGCTGGAAGACACGTGGTTGCTTTCGTTGTGGTGATACGCGTCACCAGATTAGGGACTGTCCCAAAAATGACCAAGGGCAGCAGTCTGCAGTAGCACCTGGGGGTCGAGCACCAAACAAAGGGAAAAGCAATGGAAGGGTTTTCACAATCACCTAAGGCGATGCTAATGCTAGTACCGATGTTGTTACAGGTACCCTTTCAGTTAATTCTGCTGAGGCTTATGTGTTATTTGATTCTGGTGCTTCTCATTCGTTTATTTCCAGAAAGTTTGTCCAGTCAAAGAACTTTTTGCTTTCTAAACTTATGGATTCTATGCATGTAACTACTCCTGTGAAAAAGAATGTTGTGTGTGATGACTATTGTAAAGAGTGCATAGTTCGCATAGGTGAGAAAGAGTTTAGTGCCAATTTAGTAGTACTCGATATGTTAGACTTTGATGTAATTCTGGGGATGGACTGGTTATCGAATTACCATGCTAAGATAGATTGTTTCGAGAAGAGGATCCATTTCCATGTTCCAGGACAGTCTGAAGCAATGTTCCAGGGAGATGTGTCTACTCAAAAGTCTTGTGTGCCGATAATTTCAGCCGTGCAAGCTCGAAAAGCTTTGAGACAGGGTTGTACCGACTTTATAGCTTGTGCAATTGATTCCCGGAAGAAAAATTTAGAGTTGGATGATATTCAGATCATTCAAGAGTATCCTGATGTGTTCCCCGAAGATTTACCGGGTGTACCCCCGGAGAGAAATATTGAGTTTGAGATTAAACTTGCCCCGGGTACTGAACCGATTTCGATGGCACCGTATAGAATGGCACCAGCAGAATTACGAGAACTTAAAGTTCAACTTCAGGAGTTACTCGACAAGGGATTTATTCGACCGAGTGTATCTCCGTGGGGAGCCCCGGTGTTATTTGTGAAGAAGAAGGATGGAAGTATGCGCCTTTGTATCGACTATCGGGAGCTGAACAAAGTTACCGTGAAGAATAGATATCCTCTTCCGAGGATAGATGATTTGTTTGACCAGTTGCGAGGTGCTAAGGTTTTCTCAAAGATCGACTTGAGATCTAGCTACCATCAATTGAAAATTAAGGCTGGAGATGTGCCTAAGTCAGCTTTTCGCACGAGGTATGGCCAATACGAATTTTTTGTTATGCCTTTTGGTCTAACCAATGCTCCTGCAGCCTTTATGGACTTGATGAATACGGTGTTCAAGCAGTACTTAGACCAGTTTGTGGTGGTCTTTATCGATGACATTCTGATTTATTCGAAGAGTGAAGAGGAGCATGCAGAACACTTGAGGTTGGTAATGGAAAGACTGAGAGAAGAGCAGTTGTTTGCGAAATTCAGTAAGTGTGAGTTCTGGTTGGATAGTGTTGCATTTCTGGGCCATGTCGTATCTAGTGAAGGAATTTCTGTTGATCCGTCTATGGTGGAAGCCGTGACGAGTTGGCCTCGTCCAACCAATGTGACTGAAGTAAGGAGTTTTCTTGGTTTCGCCGGTTATTACAGGAAGTTTGTTGAAGGATTCTCCTTATTATCCTTGCCCTTGACTCGGTTGACTCAGAAAGGAGTCAAGTTTGAGTGGTCTGATGAGTGCGCCAAGAGTTTCGAAGAGCTGAAGAATCGTTTGATCTCTGCACCGGTTTTGGCTTTACCTAACGAAGTCGATGATTATGTTATCTACAGTGACGCTTCGAAAAATGGTTTAGGGTGTGTCTTGATGCAGAAGGAGAAGGTGATAGCTCATGCCTCTCGACAGTTGAAGCCGTATGAACGAAATTACCCTACTCATGATTTGGAATTGGCAGCAGTGATCTTTGCCTTGAAGATATGGCGACATTATTTGTATGGTGTGCGATGTGAGATATATACTGACCATAAGAGCCTCAAGTATTTGTTTACGCAAAAAGAGCTGAACATGAGGCAACGCAGGTGGTTAGAACTACTCAAAGATTATGATGTTGGTATTAATTACCATCCCGGTAAAGCTAATGTTGTCGCTGATGCACTTAGCAGAAAAGCTCCGGTGCTTGCATCCTTGTTGACTACACAGCGAAAGATTCTGGAAGAGTTGGAGAACCTTGAAATTGAAGTGGTTAGGAATGGTCAAGGAAACATGATTGCTAGCCTTATTGCTCAGCCGATGTTGATTGATCGCATTAAGGAAGCACAAAAATCTGATCCGGAGTTAGTTAAGATTATTGATGGTGTGGGGAAAGATCTATACCCCAGGTTTGGGATCCATGGAGACGGATCGTTGAGGTACGGAAACAGAATATGTGTTCCATCGAATGTTGAACTGAAGGAAGATATTCTAACAGATGCTCATAAGTCTCGATTTTCAGTACATCCCGGCAGCACTAAGATGTATCGAGACATGATAAAACATTTCTGGTGGAAGGGCATGAAGCGTGATATAGCAGATTTTGTTGCAAGATGCATCACTTGTCAGCAAGTCAAGATAGAACATCAACGAGTTGCTGGTACATTACAGAACTTGGAAATTCCTGTGTGGAAGTGGGAACACATAACCATGGATTTTGTTACTGGTTTACCTCCTACACCGAGGAAGAGACATGATTCTGTATGGGTGATTGTGGATAGACTTACCAAATCAGCTCATTTCTTACCGATAAAGAAAACGACACCACTGGATAAGCTACCGAAGAAGTATGTGAAGCATATAGTGTGCCTTCATGGAGTTCCAGTGAGCATAATTTCTGATCGTGATCCAAGGTTTGCTTCTCAGTTTTGGAAGAGTCTACAGTCTGCTCTCGAAACACAGTTAAAGTTTAGTACGGCTTTTCATCCGCAGACAGATGGACAGTCAGAAAGAACAATTCAGATTTTGGAGGATATGTTGAGAGCTTGTGTTATGGACTTCAAAGGAAGTTGGGGTGATAATCTGAAGTTAGTGGAGTTTGCTTACAACAATAGCTATCAAATTAGCATTGGCATGGAACCGTATGAAGCCTTATATAGGAGGAAGTGTAGATCTCCGATACATTGGGATGACATTGGTGAGAAGAGATTATTGGGTCCACAGTTGGCTAGAATTGCCGAAGAAAAGATACCGATAATAAAGAAAAGACTCGAAGTGGCTCAAAATCGACAGAAAAGTTGGGCGGATTTGAGAAGAAGACATATGGAGTTTGATGTTGGTGATTCAGTTCATTTGAAAATTTCTCCATGGAAGAGCGTGATGCGTTTTGGAAAGCGTGGGAAGTTGAGCCCTCGTTATATCGGACCATTTAAAATTCTTGATAAAGTTGGTGAAGTGGCTTATCGTTTGGCATTACCGCCGGACCTATCACGTGTGCATAATGTTTTCCACGTATCATTGTTGAGGAAATATGTACCTGATCCTACTCATGTCTTGTGTTATGAACCTCTAGAAGTTCGAGAGGATTTATCCTACGAAGAGGTTCCAATTGGTATACTTGATCGTAAGGTGCAAGAGTTGAGACGACGTTCGATACCTTTCGTGAAGGTTCAATGGTCAAATCAATCACCTAAGGAAGCTACTTGGGAGTTGGAAGAGGAAATGAGAAAGTCATACCCTCAGCTGTTCGAAAATGAAGGTACGTATTTTATTTTATTTCAAGTTTCGAGGACGAAACTTATTTTAAGGGGGAAGGATGTAAAACTCCAGAAATTTATTTTGCTTATTTAATACTTTATTTATTAAAAAAGGTATTACTAAGTAGAATATTAAAAGAAGTGGGTTTAATAAGTCAAATAAGAAAAGAAGTGGGAATTAAGTAAATTTCCTATTTAGACTTTTCTGACTTATTATTTATATTCTTCAGATACTACGTTAAAAACAGAAGAAAACTAGGTTTCGTCTCTTCCTCTCTTCAACGCCGTCCTCATCAATATTTCTGGTAAGTCTTGCTTTATCAATTTATTCAATCTATTTCGTTCCGTTCAGTCTGTTTTTAAAGCTGAAAATCCCTTTATTCTTCTTCTGTTCGGTTCACTTAGATGTTCAGTTTTCTTTTTGCCTTCGCTCTTACCCATTGTGTTCTGGACTGATCCATACTAATTGATTTGTATTTCTCTCTCCTTGCTATGCTTTTTGGCCAATAGCAATTGAATTGGTATTTCACCTGCAGACATCATCATCATCGTTTTGTCCTTTTTGTTTTAGCCTTGGTAAATTGCGCTATGTTATGTAATTCAAGGGCCTGTTTCAGGGGTTATCTTGTGCAATTTACCATCAAACCAGTGTTCAATCCAATTTCCGTATTCTCGGCAGACCAATTGATTTGTCTTGTTCAAGTGATGACATCATGGTTATGCAGAATCCCACTAACTTTTGTCCCCTTGTCTCCAATTAGTTGTTTTGTTCTGTTTTAGTCCAATTGCTAGTGTAGTTTTCGCGTAGTAATTGTATTACTTTGTACTGTTAGGTGCTTAGAGTGAGTAGCAACTTGTGAGTTTTGGAGCTTACGGTTTAGTTCGAGGTACGGGGATATTCTGACACCAAAGCTTTTATTTTCGTATTACTATTCTATATAAAAATATGATTTATTGTACAGTTAAAGTATGATGAAATGTTTTCTTGCAATCAATATTATTTCAAGTTATGGGGCTTGATATAGTAGGAAAATAAGGATCAAGTGTGTTACGCAAAGTAAATGTTTTGAAATTGTGCATGTGATGAATGCAAACCGTTTTTGTCTAGTGCATGGACTAATGTTATGTTTGAGCTCCAGATGTGCCTGTGAACCGTTCTGTACCCTTCGGGGAATTTTGTCGTGCTAGGCCTTTCTGTTATGCCCTTTGGTAGGGTACTTTGTTTTGTTCTGTTATGTAAAGCCGACCTCTGTGCCACCGGACTTATACTAGTGGCCATAGGTACATGCCTGTTGAGCCGAAATGTTTCGTTACGTTTTCCATGCACCTTTTGTTACGCGTGATATTATTGTATGTATATATGTATGAATTTGAAGCATTACTTGATCCGGGTGGAGGTGCCAGGATATTCTCTTACTGAGTTTGTAGCTCACCCCTTACTCTTTTTTTTTACAGACGGTCAGCAGGGTGAGCAGTGTTAGAGTTTGCTTGGGAGTTTTCGAATTATTGTTCTTTGTAGGATTTCTTTTTGTTCAAACCTGGCTTTCTAGTTTGTTTGAGCTAGAGACTTGTAGAGACTTGTAGCTAGTTTCGAAGACTGTTGTTTTGGGTTTTAGTTTGCTTTGATATTTACTCTTGGACACAGTTCCTTTTTACAAAGTTTATGTTTCCGTAAAGTTATGCTTGTGTTTTGTTGAGATTTCGTGTTGGCGTAAGACCATCTTACGATACACGGTCGGTCGCGTCTTTTGAAAATCTTTAAAAATTGTATTTTGGTTTTGGGGCGTGACACTGATGATTTAATCTAAATATAGAAAATATATACTACCCGTTTTGATTAGTCATATTCTCCTCCATTCCATTCCATACACGCCCAAGCCTCATCAATGCTTCTATACCAGTATATGGAATGTTTATAAACTTACTTATTTGTGGGGAATAATATATATGAATGGGTATGTGCAAAATTTGGGTTTCTATCCTAAATTCTATTTTCTCAGTCTCGTTCTGGCAGGTTTGTGTACATGATGATTCTGATGTTTGAATCTTGTTCATAAATGTAGTAAGTTTTCAGCGAGTATAGAATTAAATGTGTATGAACAATCAACAACATCCGAATTCATTCGAATGATGAAAATCAACTCAAAAAGGCAAATGAGAGTGTGCCACATTAGATTGTACATTCAGCGAAATAAATTGTGTACAAAAGGGAGATTAGAGCAGTACCACTTGCTTTAGGTGTAGTACTTAAAACTACTTTCTAATTCCAAAATTCAAAATAGTTCTTAAACGAACCTGTGTGCATTTAAAAGAATTATTTGAATCACAATCAGCAGATTAACAAAGCCACACACATAAATACCATAGGACTGTAACATAAATGAAAACTTCGTAATCCACTCATTAGCATCCAAAGTTTTGGTGGTTGTTTATCATTAGTTCATTACTACGATGGATTTTAGTTTTACGGATTCTCTAAAATGTATTTTCTGCTTAAATATTGGCAAAAAATCAAAATATTTGTTAAACGATTAACTAATCCGATTACATAAAAATTGTTTGAACCATCTAAAACAATAGGGTGTTCACATGCCTAAAACCTTTTTTAATGCATTAATAATTAATTTATATACTATATTTAGAATATGTGGTCTTGTGAAATTAAATTTGGTTTATGAAGATGAAGACGTAACAGGTACAATTTCATAAATATACTTGAAATACAAACTGACTTTTTATTCTCCCCCTTAATTACTGGATGTCACAAATACAACCCTATAAATTACACAACAATAACTACTACTACTTCTTACGCAATAAGTACTCATTTATATACTAACAGAACCGTTTACTATGCATTTATCTTACGTAGTAATTATAATTATTAATTTACTAATAATAGTCTAACATTCATTTACTAAGTTCTTGGTGATGATTGAGACTCGGGATTTTCCTGGAAGCCTGTCTAGACTTTCACTTTTATTAGTTTGATAACACTTTAGTTTCTTCATTGAAATTATTTTGTTTCTTCATTTAAATATATTCCAATCCCAGACTGGAAAGCATGAGTTGGATTATATGATTTTTATGAAAAACATAACAATCAATAAACAATCAACAGGCATGACTTGGATTATATGATTTTTATCAAATACGTACATAACAATCAACAAACAGTCAACAAACAGATATGTACTTGACTTTTTTATCGCATATTCTAGCCTTTCGATATCATTCTTCTACTGATAACTTGCACCGGCAACCTGATTAGGCGAGATAAGGCTATCCACAAACGACCACACCTGCTTCACTTGCCAATAAACAAATCCATCAAGAATTATGTTTTTGTTGTTCTTTCTCTAATGTTGTACCAAACCAATCCTTCATCCTCGTTTCCTATCACAAACTCATCCTCCCAACTAAGAACCGAGGAATCACGTAGCGGATCGAGTACGAGACAGTAATCAATTTGGTCCAAGAATCTACCACACCATACTCTCTCATCATCCATATCTCAAAGTCCAGATATACTTCTGCCTCCGCCAAGGTACACAAACAACCTCTAATAGTCACAAGATCGTCAACACCATAAAAATCAGCTGAAAGCGGAATCTCACGAATGTCTTCGGTCGCCAAATCTAAAACAACAATAACACCACTACCAGGTTGAGCAGTCATAGCGCTCCAGTGCATAGCCCCATTCAGAATACACCGATATTCAACAAAAACATGTGGGTAATTACGGTTGAGATCATCAGCCTTCAATGTCTTCCATGCATTTTTTTTGAAAGAGTATATTTCGATTGAAATATCAGGGCTAAATGGACCAACATACGTGGCCACCACAATCTTATAATCATCAGTTGAGCTATCATAACCAAATCCAGCATCACGATAATTGAATTCCTTACTTGTAAGAGTAGGAGATTGTACCTCGAGCTGTTGCACAGTGATAGGATTTAGCAAAATAAAACTATCCACAAGCCCTAACAAAACCAAACCATTACAACTGCCAATCACTGTTTTTTGCCATGTATTGGACAGCTGATCAATCTTCTGACGTGAAGCTGCTTGAGTACTTGTCGAGCATGTGATGATGTCGACTGAGTAGTCTCGAATAGTAATGATGTGTTCTTGGTGGGGTTTGCGAGTGAGGTGCAGATTTATGAACTGGGAGGAGGAAAGACGAATTCTCCATGATTTGGATAAGAACCTACACCTGCCTACAGACTTTGTTGGGAGCCTGGAGAAGATTTCTGTGCATATCAAATCATCCGGTAGATTCTTAGTAATGGAATCATCGGTCTTCTGCCTTTTCCTTGTCGGGAAGAAGCTAGTATTTATGTAATCCATGTATTGGGGCGTCTGTAAGGGAAACTGGATGTATCATACCCCATAAAGAGTACTATTTATATAGGCAGGCTGGTGAAGGTAAAGTTGCTAATGAACAAACACAAGTACTCCAAAGGGTTGCGTTGTTGTTAATTTTTAATTAAAACTTGGGCGTGCAGTTATTGGGAAAAATTGCAATTGTGGTCCCTATGTCTTGGTATTATGCGATTATGGTCCAATTTACGGTGCATTTTACGAACTGAATCCTCTTTTCACACAGAATTCATCGTATATAGTCGATAGTGCCATATCTCGTCTCGTATAATTTGTTAGAGGACCAAAAATGCCAATGACGCAAACTGGACAGTGAAACTGAAAAGGAGCAATTGGAATATAAAAGAAAACATTTATTATTATTATTATTATTAGTATTATTATTATTAATTTATGTTGACATATAAAAATAATAATTGGATAAAGTTGACACATGGAATTGTCAAAACCTAGACCTCTTGGTTGAGAGTTTGATCTTTTCCACTGGACCATTGCATCTTTTGTTGAAAGGGTGTGTTGTAGATAGATTATAGAGAGAGAAGTTACATTCTCAAGAGTTGCACCTCTTCAATAACAACCTTTCAAAAATATACTAATAACCTAATGTTCTGGATTTAAATATACACAAAAAACGGGATTTATCCTAGAAATCCAGAATTATGCTTCCTCTTCTCTTACATTCTAAAAGCTTGTCCTCCCATATCATAGTAGACTAGTAGTCCAACCGAGTTTGTATTTCCAGTGCTTGTATACATTCTAAAGGAGGTATCCTGGGTGGTTCTTGACCCCAACACAGTCATTAGCGACTTGACTTTTGGGTGGTTACGTTAGGACTATATAGAGAAGGTTAGATTGACCACTTCAAAAAAAAAAAAACAATTTAGCGAGTCAATTTTGAGAGTTTTAGATCAAGAATTGTGGACGTCCAATAAAAGTTTAGCTTTGCAAATTTCATCTATTGTCATGACCAAACCGTGGCGGGAATAAATATCTGATTAGTCTCAACCAAATATATACTACTACTCGTATGATGTTATGGAGTCTAATTAAATTGAAAAATCCTAAAGGATGTACTTCGATATTGATGAACACGAGATCGAAGTACATAATATTTGGTTGAGATGGACTTTTAACAAAACAATTATCTAGGCAATTCTAACGACTACCAATTTTCCAAACTTATCAAAGGCGCATTAATAAAGAAGCATCACATTTGATTTTGATTACCCAAAATATTTCGGTGCTTCCTAGATTAATACTACTACTACACCCAAATATTTGATTTTTTTTTTAAATAAAGAAAGAAGTATCATATTTGATTTTGATCACCCAAAATATCCACTAATTACCCCTCAACTACCATTCACCAAGGCGAAATTTACTGCTACTGTACTTATAAAAAGTGACTTCTAGCCTTCTCACATTCATTCATTCTTGTTGCCTTTTCACCTACCTCTCTGATTTCTCGCTCTCAATTGTTCGGAGACCTTTTATTTTTTTCAGCTATGGAACAGTACCTGCACAACATGTTTATCTATGGAGGTGGCCGCTTCTCGAAGGGAAGCAATGGCAGGGTTGCTTATCGTGGCGGACAGGTGAAGATTGCAGAGGTCACCAATGCCGAATGCACTCGGTTCACCCTAATGGACTTGTTCCATGTTGGCAATAAAATGGATCTTCTCAATGGTACACCCAAGAGGGCTTGGTATGTCTCCCCTGGTAAGCCAAGGGATGTACGCCGCAAATCACTGGCCAGACGACTAGTTCCGCTGAAGACTACCACGGACTTGGAGAAGATGTTTTATCATGCTTCTATGAACAACAAGTCTTGGATGGAGATTTACTTCCAGGATACTGACTGCTTGGTGAGAGATGGGGACTTCTACATGCTGCCGGGCGATATTTCCAATGGGGGGATGCGGAGTTCACAGATGCTGAGATTGATGCTGGTGTTGCGGAAAAGGAAGCGGCTGAGTATAGCATGGGACTGTTTATGAGGCAGGAGCTGCAGTATAGGCGTGAACTTTACCGCCTAAGTGTACGTGAAGCGCATGTTTAGTTATAACTTTGAATCTGCTTTAGTTGTTATGTATTCAGTGCTGCATTTTCAATTTGCTAATAATTTAAGCTAAGTATTTATGTTTTATGGTCCATTAATTAAGTAGAGATCATATGGTGCAGATAAATGATTGTTTTTTTTTGTTTCGACACATTCAAAGTTCATTAGATAATATGCGATTTTACATGTCTACAAGAAACTACTCGTCTAGCTTGATTACATCGAAAAATCCAACGAGGGCAAACATCCCATATATGCAAGTTTGTTTGAACAAAAGTAAGGGCATTAGCAGGTCCAAAAGTCTTGTTTATTCCTTCCTTAGCTAGCCGATTTGGCCATTTCCCCAAGTTCCTTTATGCATTATAGACTTATGTGCATCATGTTTGTGATTGATAAGAAGTAGCAAAATCATAAAATAGGAAAAAATGAGAGAAACAATTGGATAAATCCCGAAAATGACCTACAATTTGCTTTTGTAAGCTTATGTTCATAAAGTTTGGGTGATAACAAGTTGCAAAATCAGAAAATATATAAAATTGAGGGGAAAATCAGGAGAACAAAATCGAAAAATGACCACATATATAATTGTATCACACATAAGTTACTACAGGGAACTAACATCAGAAATCAACCTAACAGAACTACAGAGTATTGAAACTTCAAAATTACAAGAGCAGCAACATGTACATTTTACAAATTCAAGTTACAAAAGTACCTGACTACAGGCGCCAAATAATTCTACGGTTAAGCACAAGCCACGGGGCAATATCACTCAAAATACTCCATCACACCCCCATAACGCGAGGGACAACATCACCAGACACGTACTAGTCAACCCTTGTATTTCGTTCCCTCCACAAAGTGTAAGGATCCTGAATCTCCTCATTGGCCAGACTCAGTTTTGCAAGCCGGTAGTGGCCAGCTATCTCGTAGTCCTCTTGAACAGTTGGAACCTGGGCTGGAAGAGTATATGCAACTTCATCCGTACCATCAACCAACTCACGTTCCACGTCTTGCATAAATATCACCGCAGCTCCTGCACCATGCAGTAGGACATTCACCCACATATCTTCAAGATCAGGCTTGTCTTCTATGGTAACCATCCCTTGAGGATATTCTCTCCCGTGTTCATGTTACCAGAACCTCTTTGGTAGAGGTCCTGGAACTCTCATCTTGGACACAGCCATAAAAAGATCTGACATGCTAAACAAATGGCAGTTTACACAGTGGATATAGCGAGTAGCGCCTCCACTGTATCGCAATCCTCCGGGCATTGTCCTCCATCGCCCTCCTGCACGGCATATGATTGAGTGTAAAGTAGGAGGGGGTCCTGTAAAAACAATGTGTGGAGTCAAACATGCACAAAATCAACAATACTACAATGAGGCATTACAACAATCTACATAATGATACAATGCGTGAGTTCAACTGTGTAGATGACAGAAAACCAATCAGTAAACTACATTGTCTACACGAATTCAAGATATCCTAAACAACAACAAATGTACAGGTTCTAATAAATCAACCGAAAATTCACCCCAAAATCAAACCTCTAACCTTTGTTAAAAAATAGAAAGCATAGGGCTATGGTATTCTCTAAATTACGCAAGTTAGTTATCAAGTTTGAATTCAAATTGGTGATCAGTGAGCATTCACATTACATGTGAAATCAACAAATTCATATGATTCGTCCCGTAAAAGTTATTATAAACAAATCTCCAGACTAATTAACATGGTGAAACTAACAATTGCATGTATAAGGTGAAAATGAACTAATTTATATATGACGAATTCATATCAAGAACACACTTCAATTCTTCCTTACCCCGAATAAGGCGAGCATCAACCGGCCCTCCTCCCATCACATCGGCCCCTACACCTGCGCCATTGTTTAGAAATGCTCCATTGTCAGCCATTGTTCTTTGCTTGTTCGTTAAAAACGGGTATATAGGTAAGGATGAGAATGAAGAATGAAGAAGAAGAAGACCTATCGGCCGCTTTCTTTCTTTCAATTCTTTCAATTTTAGTGTACAGTGTGATGCGTGTAGAGGAAGAGGGGAGAGAATTGCATTTTTGGTCCCTTATTTAGTGGTCTCTCATGGATTTGGTCCCAACTGTGTTTATTTGTTCACTTTGGGTCCTTTATAAGCGAAATACATCAGATTATACGAAAGCGTATATGCATTTTTTGGTCCCATAACTTTAATTCATTATCAATTTGTCTCAATGCTTTATAATATTCAAAATTACACAAAATAAAACTGTAAAAAGTCCCTAAATGTTCAAAATTATCCCACACTACCCGTACTTTATAAAATTTAAATTTTGGTCCTATATATAGTCGCCGATTTCTTGGCAAATCTTTTTTTTTTTCGTGGTTGTAAACTTGTAAATGTAGCGGTATACTAATGATTATAGTAGCCCTGTTATGAATAAAACTACTTAACATATGAATGTTAGTAGTAATAGAGCACACTCAGTATTCAGTACATGAGGTCTAGCAACACGTTTTTTACCATATTAATGTGGCTACTACTAACACTCAACTTCTTTGTAAAATATCCCTATTTTTTCGATTTTACAACTACCACCGAATGCGAGTTTGTTTTTTTTCAGAAATTTTACACGAAGCTTGACTTCATAATAATAATAATACGAAATTGTAACAACCAAATTATTAAACGTTTTACATCTCAAAATTAAAAGATTATAAATTTTAGACTTGCCCGTATGTATCAAATTCTAGAATATCACTTACTTTATTGTGGCATGTTCATAAAATACAGTAATTTATATGAATAGTTTATTTAAAAGTACAAAAGGGAGAAATAATGCAAATGGGTCTAACCCCATTTTAATCTTACGAAAGTCGAATGAGGATCCAAGTCGAACCGATATCAATTTATTACTATTATAACTAATTTATAGAATGGAATAATCTGTTTGATGAGCTACTAAAAGAATACTTGGACGTGAATTATGAACTCGATCTTGAACAAAAGGGGAAAATAAATCCAATGGGCAGGCCCATTATCATTTCATTCAGCACCAAGGTCATACAACGGAGATAATGTTATAACATGGTTTTGCGATATTTGTTTTTTCGTGTTATGCAATGTATTTTCTATTTATTTATTTACGCTTTTTTTTTTGTAAAATTTAGCAGACGTAACAAAATAAAAGCTCGGACATCAACATGGAGCTTATTCTTTAGATTACAACCCTTCAAATATGTAATGGTTATTACTAATCTCACAAGTCACAAAATGAATAAGTGAACAACACGTGTTTTTAACTGCTACCCATACATATATAAAATAGCATTTGTATGCACTCTTCAATCGAAGAAGATTAAGAAATGAAAAGAAAATTTATATCATCAATTACCGACTATGTAGATTGAGGATCTAAGTTGGACCTATGTTACTTTGAAAATACCAAAAAGTAAAATTTTCCATTGGACACCCGGCCCAACCCTAAACCCAAACCCCAAACACCAACGACCGTTGAATTTACTTTAGAATCTAGGCTTGTTAAAAAATCGAGATGATCGTGAGCAATCGTAAACAAGATAGATCAAAGCTCGGATCGTGCTCGAGATCGGTCAACACGAGGTTGATCATGGATCATGATCGACTCATTTTCGATCATAAATCGATCACCTTGAAGACATGATCGAAGTTCACAAGAAGCTCGCGGTCAATAATTAATTTAATTTTAGTCTTATTATTATTATTATTATTTTGATTATATATATACCTATCTTAACACTAAATCGTAATTTTGTACGAATATATGTCCAGCAACTTTCGAATCTATCTTATGAATTATGAATTTATATTAGTCTTATTTTCTGTAGTGTTTGCAATAGATTGTATTTATGATCCACTAATTTACATAGTAAAAGATTGTATTTATATCATAAATTACCGACTATGTTGATTGAGGATCTAAGTTGGATCTATGTTACTTTGAAAATACCAAAAAGTAAAATTTTCCACTGGACACCCAACCCTAAACCCCAAACCCCAAACACCAAGGGCCATTGAATTTATTTTATAAAATATGGTGTTAACGAATCGAGATGATCGTGAGCAATCGTAAATAAGATCGATCAAAACTTGGATCGTGCTAGACATCGCTCAACACAAGGTTGATCACGATCATGATCGACTCATTTTCGATCATGAATCGATCACCTTGAAGAAATGATCGAATTTCACAGGCAGCTCGTGATCAATAATTAATTCAATTTTAGTTTTATATTATTATTAATTTGATTATATATATACCTATCTTAACTGGCTCGTTAACAGTCCTATTTATAAACTGACACAAAGGGACATTTCTATCATATTGATTGTATGATTAATTAATTAGACCTTTGATGAGCTAATTACTAAATTAAATAATTTATAGAGCAATTTATATTATTATATATGTATATAATAAAATAGAACAATACGGTTATAGAACGTATGGACATAAATTAACTTGGCTCAACACCAAACTGTCAAAATTATACTCCAAGTCCAATGGGCCGAAGCTCATTATCATCTCCACTCAATGCTAGGTCCGTCTAACTGGACGTTTAGAATCTTTATGAGTCCCTTAATCAATCAACAAATTTATTACTGAAGTATCATTATTATAATTTATAGTAATAATTTTATAATACTGTATTTAATAATTAAATCCATTTCAAACAAATAATTAAATCGGGACTGTTACTTTAAAACCTAATTCACCTACTACTTTTTCCCTTTCTCGTCTTTGGCTTTCTTTTCGCTCTACCCATTCTATTCACTTCAAAAATTCAGAGAGAAAAATGTAGGCGAAGGCGAACCCTAATCTCGAACTTGTTGAAATTGATAAATCGAGGGGATCTGATTATTGACGGTGGGCAAAGGCGAACCCTAATCTCGAACTTGTTGAAATTGATAAATTGAGGGGATCTGATTATCGACGGTGGGCGAAGGCGAACCCTAATCTCGAACTTGTTGAAATTGATAAATTGATGGGATCCGATTATCCACTGTCTGGATCACAGCAGCTAGCTTCAAAATCAGCTCATGGAGCTCCATATTACGACGATGGAAATTTTAACGAATCAGATTCCGGCAAAAACAATGTAGAAGTTCCAGATCCGGACAATGGCAGCGATGAAAATTCAGGTTTTTAATGGTGTTTTGTATTTAGTTTTAAACATGCAGTATATCGAAAACTCTAACTTCTAATTCTCTTCTCTATTGGTTTTCAGAAAGTGTGAAATTCATTGGTAAGAGAACTAGAGAGAACGTTCAGACATACAACAAACATGGGTTAGTTATTTTATGTTAATTCTTATTACAATACTTCGATTTTTACTAAGACATTGTTACTAGTTCATATATGAAATTTACTTGCATTATTAATGATTTATTCTTTATCTGTATCAAACTAGAATGAAACTTTGGTAATTGGCCTGTTTAGAAAATCCCGTGGACAGTTGGTGCTTATTTTTATTGTGTATTGAACTACGATACTACTTTTGCACTTGGTCAGATTTACTGATTTTACTTGGATACTATAATTAATGAATTAGTATTATTAACTTGTGAACTGCCTCTCTATATGAAATGATGAAATAGGATGTACTGTTTGAATTTAGATAACTAGGAGTCTAGGACAGTTAACTAATCATTCTTGAGGGTGCTAAGATTGATTATTTTTTTGTTACTACTAACTTCTGAGTTAGGAAATTTACTTGGACTGATTCTGTGAAATATAACAGTAAAGATGGCCCTGGAATGCGGGTAACTAGATCCAGAAACCTCACCAGACAAGAGGCCACGGATGATGAACGCGCGGATGTCGTGCTCCGAGCAAATCAAATAAATTTGTTATTTAGCCAAAGGCAATTCACAACTACAACGAAAACCGTAGTATAGCAGTAGAATGACCTCGAGTGTCGTTCTCTAAGGACTATAACTAGCTTTATCTATTTAACTAAAGAATATAAAAACAGCAGACGGTATAGCAAAGATTTTTCTAACAGATAATGGAGATTGGTGATAGTATGATCCTTCAAAGCATAATGGGTTAATAATCATGCGTAAATTCCTCGGTTTGCATGGAGATCTTTGATCAATCAATTGTCCTGTTGTAATTATTAAACACTACGAAGATATAGATACTGACAAGTCAAACACTATTGTCCAATTGTGTTCCGTAATTATTCAACACTACGAAGATATAGATATGCATAGGTCGACGAGGGTCCAATTGTGCATAATAATTAATCAACATACGAAGATATAGGTTGCGCCTGATCAACGAGATAAAGCAATAACACGGAGTATAATGCGCGATATAGCCATTAGCATGATTATCTACCCTTCGCTAAGAATTCACATACTACCACCAACGATAAGTTTAGCTACTCATAGTTGTCATGCAATCAACAAAAGTCATAGAAGAAAACATGTTGAAAGATATATAAAAATAAGTAGAATCAACCGTAAGGTACAATATTACCGAAGGTTGTCAGTCTCCGAAGAATCGCGATCTTACAAGCTCCAAACTGCTATGAAAAAGTATCTCCTAAGCTACGAACCCCCAGAACAGGCTCTGGGAAGTTCCTACCTAAAACTACAGAGAAAGGTGAGAGAATAGGTCTGGAAAAGTATGAATTTCGGAGAAAAACTGAGCAACTATATATAGGCCTCGAATTTGTGTGGGGCGAAGGGCCCCACACACCGGGCGATTCGCCCGGGAGAAAAATTCGCAAAATTCCGCGTTTTCGATGCGTTTTTGGATTTCTTCCTCTTTTCGGACTCGGTTTCTGACTTCTAGTGGCCTTCTAACCTCCAGATTCGACCCCTAGACTCCAAATCCAATCCGGAAACCTTCATATACTCCAAATAGGCTTATGGAACACCAATTCCTTGTCAACTTCAATATAATTTCCCGGAAATCCTCGTTTTTCAACCAAAACCTGTAAAATAAAAACTAAAGGGAAACGTGACACTATTATAATAAAATGCACTAAAATATAGCTAAATTAACATAGAAGATAGCTAAAATAGGTGAAAAAGACTCAAATGAAAGTGTAAAATACACATTCATCAAACTCCCCAAACCGAACCTTTGCTTGTCCTCAAGCAACTAAGGTAGACTCTAATGCAAAAAATAATGCAACACAAAAAATGGAGTCTCATGCCAAATAAAATGAACTAACCTACTGAATCTATCAAAAAACATATGACCAAAAACTATATAAATCAAAGCATGAATATAGGTTGAAGAATACCTCGATTGACTTATACACATCCACATAAGCATTTATGTCAAGACAAGATAGTCTCTCGTAACATTCTCTACCTGGACCTAGTCAGTGACGACGTAATGAAGCATGCTAAGATACGAATGGTTGTCCCGTGCCTATGAAACTGAGGACTTACTGCTGTTCACCAAGTTTAAGACTTTCCTCAAAGAGGTCGAACCAGTACTGGTTCTCATCAAACGAAGGAGGGTTCCCTATAAAAGATAACACTCCCCTATTCTACCCATCTCTCAAGCAAAGTCTTAAGCTATTCACCACTTCCTGAATGGCAGGACGAGGGTGGTCTGGAACAGATGACACTCAAAAACAAAAGACAAAAATAGAAAATTACAACACGATTACGAACATAACAAGAATTTGAAAAATGAGACACAACACTTTGCTAAACTGCTAGTTGGCTTTTCCTTTTTGGACCCTTCTTTGCTTTTTTGGGGTCTTTTCTTTTTTTTTTCGATTTTTTTTTTAGCCAGCAGTAGCATAACAAAAAGAGAAACAAAATGACTCATAATGACTTCCCCAAACCTATTTGAAAGAATAGGTTGGAGTTCAAAATTTACGGAAAAGGAAAAATAAACTCACAACACGGGAATGAAAAACGAAAACAAGTCTATGATGGTGCAACCCCCTCCCCAAACCTATTCGGAAGAATAGGTTATAAACAAAGGATCACACATCCTCACACTACCTCCTTCCTAGGCATTTAGCAATCTCAAAGCATGGTGAAGACTTGTTGCCTCTTAGGTTCATAATTACTCGGGAAACCAACCATAAGACCCTAACATGCATCATCCTATTATAAAGGCCTTCGTGAACCGCAGTAGAGAAAACACCACTAAGTGATGTCGAGACTACCAAGCTTAACTCAGTGTAATACATAAATGTGACAAGCCAAGCGAGAAAAACCTCAAACAAATTCATAGAGATGAAGCATATGATTAAAGGCATAGTTAGTTGATCTTACCCAATAAAAAAGTTCAAAACGTTCAGCAATAAACTCCATATAAAACATGCAAGACTATCCTAGGATGAATGTAGTGAATGCAACCTAAAATATCTAAGGAAGCAGTAACGTGCAAATGCAAATGCAGACGGATAAAACATGCGAGGTACTATACTCAGCCTACCAATGTCAAGCTCCAAACTAACAACATTAGATCACTTAAATCCCATCCCCCCTCATGAAATTAACGCTAGTCCCTAGCAGTAAGAAAATGAGGAAATAAGATGTGATACTAGATGTTACCCCATGGTTTGGCCTCGGTCGGCTGAGTATGCTGCTTGTGGGTTATTGGGATTGCTCTGGGAGCCTTATAGGTGGTCATAGGTCTTCTGGTAGGTGCGGTAGTTCCATTTATAGGCCGGACAGGAACAACTCCTCCATTAGTATCATCATTGCCCGTATGGTCTTCATTGTCACTACTGTCACCATCATCATCGCCAGTAGAGTTGCATCGTCGAGTAGAATCCTCAAGATTAGCCGCCACTGTTATGGAATCCTCCATCCTGTAGCCCTCCAATAGGTTGTGAACTGTTGAAGGGGAAAGAGCAGTGGTATCAGGACCTCCCCCTCCAGCGTTTTACACCCCGAGGAGGTTACAGTAAGCTGCTCGGATATTCAGAAGTCTTCTACCATTTTTTCCAATGTCGACCACATTCTCTACGGTTGATGCGACCGATGTCTATATGATGCTCCCTTTAGAGGCAGGCAAGGGGCACCCCAACGAGGGGCTGGGCACCCATGTCATTATGTTTGGAACCAAGCTAGCGCTTCGGAACCTTCTAGCAACTGCGAACTCAAGATTGAATCCGTCGCGGCAAGATTGTCCCGGTGCCTTCCAGTTCACTCGAACTTTGAAGTCCTTGTGATGGGTTGCTGACGTAATAATGGTTTTCTGTCCCTTCGGTGGTGCATGAATAGGCATAGGAGTCCTTACTCCAGGTGTACTCTAGCTCCTCCTCTTGGATAATCCGCGACGTTGTTGCAAGACCCCGTGGCTCGAACGCACATCTAACGAGGTCACTTCTTGACATGGTTGTAATCGATCCCCCTCCAATACTTCATAGTAATCATACGGAAATGCTCCTTTCCCTTGCATAGTTCCTACAAACAATAGTTAGTACCTAGTATGACACAAAACTGACTCAAGCATATCTAGTGTAAGAACGAAACACACAAGTGATAAAATCAACAATCGATCTCCCCAAACCTTATATGTCTAGCCTAGCTTCTTCAACATGCAACATACCAATGTAACTACTACATGCAATACATCACATTATCCTCTTGCTAGACAACCAATAACCTAGATAACAAGGCTCAATTCATACCATAGTAGCGAAAAATTCTAACATCATAAATCCTCATACTCAACAATTAAGCATTCTATCATCAAATCCCATCATCATTACATCAATAAAACAATCATATGCAAGAAATCAAGATAAAGATATATTGCATAACAAGATATATCATCTAGTAGAAAAATTCCCAAATCAACAACCCAAGCATAATTAGCATGCAATTGATAGTAAATAACGCTTCTAATCACACAAACAACCTACCCATGCATCATAAAGCATAATTGAAGCTCAAATTAGAAAACCCCCAAATTTGAAAATTAGGGTTCATAAGAAGATACCTCAGATCTGAAAAACTAATGCACTAGGGTGAAATCTGTTCGGATGAAAAGATAGATCATGTAATAGGCTTCGTGAAGCTAAAGAAACTAATTTGGTGAAGAAATGAAGAAGTATGAAGTTTTGAAGGTAAAATCATGATTTTCGGTTTTGGGGAGGAAGAATGATGAAGAATGAAGAAAATGAGTTAAAGAGGGGAGATCCGCACTTTTTATCTACGGGGACTGTGGGCGAGTCGCCCCTGGTGCGGGGCGAGTCGCCCCACACGGGGCGATTCGCCCCCCGCCCCGATGGCGGAGAGACGGCCTTCGTCCAAAAAACGCGGTTTTTAATCCCCGAACCCATTTTTTCAAAAACCACTCGAAAAATATCACTCAAACATAAGCACATACGACACAGAGATGAACAAATTCACATATGAGAAGCAAATTGTTCAAGAATGAATGCATGCATAAAGCGGTAAAAAGCGATAAAGAAGCGATAAAATTCGGGTTGCCTCCCGGATAGCGCCATTGTTTAAAGTCTTTGACTCGACTCCTGTCTGTGCCTAGCTCTTCTTTTTGCGGGTACTAGACTTCCCCTTCATTGATCTCCTCTTCATGCCACGAACCTGTGAATAAGAAAGAACATAGGCCAAGACACAGTAGTGAGTAGTGTAAGAATTATCAGGCGGATCAGGTGGATCAGATATGCGCTTGCAACACGTGTTGCTTGCCATCCACTTCAAAGTGCAAGTTCTTGGTAGATGTCCATCACGGAGCGTAGCTTAGTCAAGAACGTTCGCCCCAAGAGAATGACATCCCCGTCCAGGTGCAGACGCCGGCATAACTACAAAATTGGTGTATACAGAAGCTTCACAATCTTGACCAACACATTTTCACAACGCCTTCGGGTCTCATAAAGGATCCATCCGCCAGTTGCACAATAGCCCTATGCTCAGATAGTTTTCCAAGGCTACTCTTTTCAAACACATTCAAGGGAGTATGTTTAGAGTAGGATCCCGTGTCTAGTGTGGCACGAACATCTTCAAGCTCACCCAATCCCGACCTTAACATCGAAACTTTTAGGGAGTGGCTCGGGATCCTCTTGCTCCTCATCACTTCGTCAAACCAAGGTCCTTCTCTTCTTCCTTAGCCTGTAGAAGTTCTTCCTTCTTGCCAAACTCGCACTTAGCACCTTCTTGATGGTGATTTCGTCAGGTAGATCACCAGCCAATGTAATGGAATTCGACTTTCAGTGTTGCTAGGCAGTTTGCCTTGTTCCCTACTTGCTCCTCGGTCGATCACTCTTGCATCTTTTGATGGGCAACCTAGTGCTCTCTTCCAACCTATCAATCCTTGCCTAGTCTTCTCGGAATCTTCTTCATAACGTTTGAGAAAACTTTGGGTGTGATCAACCATCTTTTGCAAGTTCTCCATCAGTTGAGCGACTTCGACTTCGGTGGCTCTTTCGGAGGGGGTTTTCGCAGTGTCATTACCATAGTTTACCTACTACGGTCTGGTTAGGTCCATAAGTTTGGCTAGCCGGTGCATATCCTTGATTGTTTCGGAATCCTCTTCTCCAAATCCACCTCGAGGATTCCTACACTTTCGTACGGCTAGCTTCTTGAGTACCAAACTCCGTAGCAAAGGCTTCTCTCGCCTCCTCGAGCCCAGTTGCCATCATCATACGCAAGCTCCGATCTACACATATGAGCCCATGCCCATAGTTCTTGCATATTCGGCATACTTCGTTCGAAACAGTTGTTCAGTGGCGCTCTGGAGGACTGCTCAATTCGTTGGTAACCACTCGAATTGATCCCCATTCCCCCTATACATCGGGGCTTCTTGAGTCGGTGGAGCTTCAGGTCCACGTCTCCTAACATTGTCTGGGTCCTTGAACTGCGAACCCTTAGCAAGCCTTTCGAAAAAGGCCCAGACGGCTTCTGCGGTTTCCTCCCAATATTGCCTCGGCATTGGAAATCCACCACTTGTTGGTTCTCGAAGGTTAGTCCATTGTAGAAGTGTTGGACTAGGTCAGAAAGTTAAAAACCATGGTGAGGCACTTTGTTCGTTAGATCTTGGAATCTCTCAAACGCGGTGTAGATGGTCTCATCATAGTCCTTCTTGAATCCGTGATTTGCGCCTTTAGCGCGGTAGTCAAGGTGTGAGGGAAGTATTTTCCATGAAAGCTGAAAAAACCTTCTCCCAAGTGTCCAGCGAGCCTGCTGGTAGGAACTCAACCCTGATCCTTGGCTCTGTCGCCAAGTCCCATAGCAAAAACCTTCATCCTCAATCATCCGTTGTTATTTCAGTCCGGGTCGTGGGGCGTTGGTTGACAAAAAATCATCGATATCGTGCAAGTACCCCATCACATCTTCCCTTGATAGCCATAGACCTCGGAAGTTGTTGGAATGTGTGGTTCTTATTT
>CM051456.1:58464560-58653295 GCA_028274465.1 Plantago ovata | reverse complement strand
CCATGGAATCTTTGATCAATCAATTGTCCTGTTGTAATTATTAAACACTACGAAGATAAGATACTGACAAGTCAAACACTATGGTCCCAATTGTGGTTCCGTAATTATTCAACACTACGAAGATATAGATTGCATAGGTCCGACGAGGGTCCAATTGTGCATAATAATTAATCAACATAAGACGAAGATATAGGTTGCGCCTGATCAACGGATAAAGCAATAACACGGAGTATAATGCGCGATATAGCCATTAGCATGATTATCTACCCTTCGCTAAGAATTCACATACTACCACCAACGATAAGTTTAGCTACTCATAGTTGTCATGCAATCAACAAAATCATAGAAGAAAACATGTTGAAAGATATATAAAAATAAGTAGAATAACCGTAAGATACAATGTTACCGAAGGTTGTCAGTCATCTCCGAAGAATCGCGATCTTACAAGCTCCAACTGCTATGAAAAAGTATCTCCTAAGCTACGAACCCCAGAACAGGCTCTGGGAAGTTCCTACCTAAAACTACAGAGAAAGGTGAGAGAATAGGTCTGGAAAGTATGAATTTCGGAGAAAAACTGAGCAACTATATATAGGCCTCGAATTTGTGTGGGGCGAAGGGCCCCACACACCGGGCGATTCGCCCGGGAGAAAATTCGCAAAATTCCCCGCGTTTTCGTGCGTTTTTGGATTTCTTCCCCTTTCGGACTCGGTTTCTGACTTCTAGTGGCCTTCTAACCTCCAGATTCGACCCCTAGACTCAAATCCTATCCGGAAACCTTCATATACTCCAAATAGGCTTCTGGAACACCAATTCCTTGTCAACTTCAATATAATTGCCCGGAAACCTCGTTTTTCACCAAAACCTGTAAATAAAACTAAGGGAAACGTGACACTATTCTAATAAATGCACTAAAATATAGCTAAATTAACATAGAGGATAGCTAAAATAGGTGAAAAGACTCAAATGAAAGTGTAAAATACACATTCATCAAACTCCCCAAACCGAACCTTTGCTTGTCCTCAAGCAACTAAGGTAGACTCTAATGCAAAAAATAATGCAACACAAAAAATGGAGTCTCATGCCAAATAAAATGAACTAACCTACTGAATCTATCAAAAAACATATGACCAAAAACTATATAAATCAAAGCATGAATATAGGTTGAAGAATACCTCGATTGACTTATACACATCCACATAAGCATTTATGTCAAGACAAGATAGTCTCTCGTAACATTCTCTACCTGGACCTAGTCAGTGACGACGTAATGAAGCATGCTAAGATACGAATGGTTGTCCCGTGCCTATGAAACTGAGGACTTACTGCTGTTCACCAAGTTTAAGACTTTCCTCAAAGAGGTCGAACCAGTACTGGTTCTCATCAAACGAAGGAGGGTTCCCTATAAAAGATAACACTCCCCTATTCTACCCATCTCTCAAGCAAAGTCTTAAGCTATTCACCACTTCCTGAATGGCAGGACGAGGGTGGTCTGGAACAGATGACACTCAAAAACAAAGACAAAAATAGAAAATTACAACACGATTACGAACATAACAAGAATTGAAAAATGAGACACAACACTTTGCTAAACTGCTAGTTGGCTTTTCCTTTTTGGACCCTTCTTTGCTTTTTTGGGGTCTTTTCTTTTTTTTTTCGATTTTTTTTTTAGCCAGCAGTAGCATAACAAAAAGAGAAACAAAATGACTCATAATGACTTCCCCAAACCTATTTGAAAGAATAGGTTGGAGTTCAAAATTTACGGAAAAGGAAAAATAAACTCACAACACGGGAATGAAAAACGAAAACAAGTCTATGATGGTGCAACCCCCTCCCCAAACCTATTCGGAAGAATAGGTTATAAACAAAGGATCACACATCCTCACACTACCTCCTTCCTAGGCATTTAGCAATCTCAAAGCATGGTGAAGACTTGTTGCCTCTTAGGTTCATAATTACTCGGGAAACCAACCATAAGACCCTAACATGCATCATCCTATTATAAAGGCCTTCGTGAACCGCAGTAGAGAAAACACCACTAAGTGATGTCGAGACTACCAAGCTTAACTCAGTGTAATACATAAATGTGACAAGCCAAGCGAGAAAAACCTCAAACAAATTCATAGAGATGAAGCATATGATTAAAGGCATAGTTAGTTGATCTTACCCATAAAAAAGTTCAAAACGTTCAGCAATAAACTCCATATAAAACATGCAAGACTATCCTAGGATGAATGTAGTGAATGCAACCTAAAATATCTAAGGAAGCAGTAACGTGCAAATGCAAATGCAGACGGATAAAACATGCGAGGTACTATACTCAGCCTACCAATGTCAAGCTCCAAACTAACAACATTAGATCACTTAAATCCCATCCCCCTCATGAAATTAACGCTAGTCCCTAGCAGTAAGAAAATGAGGAAATAAGATGTGATACTAGATGTTACCCCATGGTTTGGCCTCGGTCGGCTGAGTATGCTGCTTGTGGGTTATTGGGATTGCTCTGGGAGCCTTATAGGTGGTCATAGGTCTTCTGGTAGGTGCGGTAGTTCCATTTATAGGCCGGACAGGAACAACTCCTCCATTAGTATCATCATTGCCCGTATGGTCTTCATTGTCACTACTGTCACCATCATCATCGCCAGTAGAGTTGCATCGTCGAGTAGAATCCTCAAGATTAGCCGCCACTGTTATGGAATCCTCCATCCTGTAGCCCTCCAATAGGTTGTGAACTGTTGAAGGGGAAAGAGCAGTGGTATCAGGACCTCCCCCTCCAGCGTTTTACACCCCGAGGAGGTTACAGTAAGCTGCTCGGATATTCAGAAGTCTTCTACCATTTTTTCCAATGTCGACCACATTCTCTACGGTTGATGCGACCGATGTCTATATGATGCTCCCTTTAGAGGCAGGCAAGGGGCACCCCAACGAGGGGCTGGGCACCCATGTCATTATGTTTTGGAACCAAGCTAGCGCTTCGGAACCTTCTAGCAACTGCGAACTCAAGATTGAATCCGTCGCGGCAAGATTGTCCCGGTGCCTTCCAGTTCACTCGAACTTTGAAGTCCTTGTGATGGGTTGCTGACGTAATAATGGTTTCTGTCCCTTCGGTGGTGCATGAATAGGCATAGGAGTCCTTACTCCAGGTGTACTCTAGCTCCTCCTCTTGGATAATCCGCGACGTTGTTGCAAGACCCCGTGGCTCGAACGCACATCTAACGAGGTCACTCTTCTTGACATGGTTGTAATCGATCCCCCTCCAATACTTCATAGTAATCATACGGAAATGCTCCTTTCCCTTGGCATAGTTCCTACAAACAATAGTTAGTACCTAGTATGACACAAAACTGACTCAAGCATATACTAGTGTAAGAACGAAACACACAAGTGATAAAATCAACAATCGATCTCCCCAAACCTTATATGTCTAGCCTAGCTTCTTCAACATGCAACATACCAATGTAACTACTACATGCAATACATCACATTATCCTCTTGCTAGACAACCAATAACCTAGATAACAAGGCTCAATTCATACCATAGTAGCGAAAAATTTCTAACATCATAAATCCTCATACTCAACAATTAAGCATTCTATCATCAAATCCTTCATCATTACATCAATAAACACAATCATATGCAAGAAATCAAAGATAAAGATATATTGCATAACAAGATATATCATCTAGTAGAAAAATTCCCAAATCAACAACCCAAGCATAATTAAGCATGCAATTGATAGTAAATAATGCTTCTAATCACACAAACAACCTACCCATGCATCATATAAGCATAATTGAAGCTCAAATTAGAAAACCCCCAAATTTGAAAATTAGGGTTCATAAGAAGATACCTCAGATCTGAAAAACTAATGCACTAGGGTGAAATCTGTTCGAATGAAAAGATAGATCATGTAATAGGCTACCATTGAAGCTATAGAACACTAAATTTGGTGAAGAAATGAAGAAGTTATGAGGTTTTGAAGGTAAAATCATGATTTTCGGTTTTTGGGGAGGAAGAATGATGAAGATATGAAGAAAATGAGTTAAAGAAGGGGAGATCCGCACTTTTTATCTACTGGGACTGTGGGGCGAGTCGTCCCTGGTGCGGGGCGAGTCGCCCCACACGGGGCGATTCGCCCCCCGCTCCCCGATGCGGAGAGACGATCCTTTCGTCAGAAAACGCGGTTTTTAATCCCTGAAACCAATTTTTTTCAAAAAACCACCCGAAAAATATCACTCAAACATAAGCACGTATGACACAGAGATGAACAAATTCACATATGAGAAGCAAATTGTTCAAGAATGAATGCATGCAATAAAGCGGTAAAGAAAGCGATAAAGAAAGCGATAAAAATTCTGGGTTGCCTCCCGGATAGCGCCATTGTTTAAAGTCTTTGACTCGACTCCTGTCTGTGCCTACCTCTTCTTTATGCGGGTACTAGACTTCCCCTTCATTGATCTCCTCTTCATGCCACGAACCTGTGAATAAGAAAGAACATAGGCTGCAAGACCACAGTAGTGAGTAGTGTAAGAATTATCAGGCGGATCAGGTGGATCAGATATGGCTTGCAACACGTGTTGCTTGCTATCCACTTCAATAGTGCAAGTTCTTTGGTAGATGTCCATCACGGAGCGTAGCTTAGTCAAGAACGTTCGCCCCAAGAGAATGGCATCCCCCGTCCCAGGTGCAGACGCCGGCATAACTACAAAATTGGTGTATACAGAAGCTTCACCAATCTTGACCAACACATTTTTCACAACGCCTTCGGGTCTCATAAAGGATCCATCCGCCAGTTGCACAATAGCCCTATGCTCAGATAGTTTTCCAAGGCTACTCTTTTCAAACACATTCAAAGGGAGTATGTTAGAGTAGGATCCCGTGTCTAGTGTGGCACGAACATCTTCAAGCTCACCAATCCCGACCTTAACATCGAAACTTTTAGGGAGTGGCTCGGGATCCTCTTGCTCCTCATCACTCTCGTCAGAACCAAGGTCCTTTTCTTCTTCCTTAGCCTGTGGGAGTACTTTCTTCTTGCAACACTCGCACTTAGCAACCTTCTTGATGGTGATTTCGACAGGTAGATCATCAGCCAATGTAATGGAATTTGACTTCTCAGTGTTGCTAGGCAGTTTGCCTTGTTCCCTACTTGCTCCTCGGTCGATCAACTCTTGCATCTTTTGATGGGCAAGCCTAGTGCTCTCTTCCAACCTATCAAGCCTTGCCCTAGTCTTCTCGGAATCTTCTTCGTAACGTTTGAGAAAACTTTGGGTGTGATCAACCATCTTTTGCAAGTTCTCCATCAGTTGAGCCGACTTCGACTTCGGTGGCTCTTTCGGAGTGGGGTTTTCGCAGTGGTCATTACCATAGTTAAGCCTACTACGGTCTTGGTTAGGTCCATAAGTTTGGCTAGCCGGTGCATATCCTTGATTGTTTCGGAATCCTCTTCTCCAGAATCCACCTCGAGGATTCCTACCGTCTTGTCCGTAGCTAGCTTCTTGAGTACCAAACTCCGTAGCAAAGGCTTCCTCTTCGCCTCCTCGAGCCCAGTTGCCATAATCATATGCAAGCTCCGATCTACACATATGAGCCCCATGCCCATAGTTCTTGCATATTCGGCATACTTCGTTCGAAATAGTTGTTCCAGTGGCGCTGTTGAGGACTTGCTTCAATTCGTTGGTAAAGCACTCGAATTGATCCCCATTCCCCCTATACATAGGGGCTTCTTGAGTCGGTGGAGCTTCAGGTCCACGTCTCCTAACCATCGCTCTTGGGTCCTTGAATTGCGAACCCTTAGCAAGCCTTTCGAAAACGGCTCAGACGGCTTCTGCGGTTTCCTCCCAAATATTGCCTCGGCATTGGAAATCCAGCACTTGTTGGTTCTCGAAGGTTAGTCCATTGTAGAAGTGTTGGACTAGGACAGAAAGTTCAAAACCATGGTGAGGGCATTTGTTCGTGAGATCTTGGAATCTCTCAAACGCGGTGTAGATGGTTTCATCATAGTCCTTCTTGAATCCAGTGATTTGCGCCTTTAGCGCGGTAGTCAAGGTGTGAGGGAAGTATTTTTCCATGAAAGCTGAAAAAACCTTCTCCCAAGTGTCGAGCGAGCCTGCTGGTAGAGAACTCAACCATGACTTGGCTCTGTCGCCAAGTCCCATAGCAAAAACCTTCATCCTTAACTCATCCGTTGTTATTTCAGCTCCGGGTCGTGGGAGTTGGTTGACAAAATCATCGATATCGTGCAAGTACCCCATCACATCTTCCCTTGATAAGCCATAGAACCTCGGAAGTTGTTGGAATGTGTGGTTCTTGATTTCCAGATCTCGAGTTGCAGACGAAAGAACAATCGCCGGTCCCCTCATACGATCCTTGGTGGGTTGAACCCATGCTTTCAGTGGTCTAGCTTCTGCCATTCCGTCGATTTCCTTGAAAAGACTATGTAGAGATTCAGAGAAATCGGTATCCTCTATTTCCTCTAGTGCACGCCTTTGAAGTAGTCGCCTTCTTTGGTGGTAGACTCTGTCGATCTCAGCAATTGATCAGCAAGCGGTGTTCCCCTAGATGGTGTATGTGGCATACACTATCTGTAAAAGACTAGGAAAGCAGTATCAGGGAGAGATTAAAAAGGAAAACTAAAACTACTAGAATTAGGAATTGAATGCTGAAAATATAAACAAATTAAACAGAAAAAAGGAGTATACTCCCCGGCAGCGGCGCCAATTTGATGAACGCACGGATGTCGTGCTCCGTGCAAATCAAATAAATTTGTTATTTAGCCAAAGGCAATTCACAACTACAACGAAAACCGTAGTGTAGCAGTAGAATGACCTCGAGTGTCGTTCTCTAAGGACTATAACTAGTTTTATCTATTTAACTAAAGAATATAAAAACAGCAGACGGTATAGCAAAGGTTTTTCTAACAGATAATGGAGATTGGTGATAGTATGATCCTTCAAAGCATAATGGGTTAATAATCATGCGTAAATTCCTCGGTTTTGCATAGAGATCTTTGATCAATCAATTTTCCTGTTGTAATTATTAAACACTACGAAGATATAGATACTGACAAGTCAAACACTATTGTCCAATTGTGTTCCATAATTATTCAACACTACGAAGATATAGATATGCATAGGTCGACGAGGGTCCAATTGTGCATAATAATTAATCAACATACGAAGATATAGGTTGCGCCTGATCAACGAAATAAAAAAATAACACGGAGTATAATGCGCGATATAGCCATTAGCATGATTATCTACCCTTCGCTAAGAATTCACATACTACCACCAACGATAAGTTTAGCTACTCATAGTTGTCATGCAATCAACAAAAATCATAGAAGAAAACATGTTGAAAGATATATAAAAATAAGTAGAATAAACCGTAAGATACAATGTTACCGAAGGTTGTCAGTCTCCGAAGAATCGCGATCTTACAAGCTCCAAACTGCTATGAAAATGTATCTCCTAAGCTACGAACCCCCAGAACTGGCTCTGGGAAGTTCCTACCTAAAACTACAGAGAAAGGTGAGAGAATAGGTCTGGAAAAGTATGAATTTCGGAGAAAAACTGAGCAACTATATATAGGCCTCGAATTTGTGTGGGGCGAAGGGCCCCACACACCGGGCGATTCGCCCGGTGTGGGGCGATTCTCCCCACGTCCCGGTCGATTCACCCAGGAGTAAAATTCGCGGAATTCTACGTTTTCGACGCGTTTTTGGATTCCTTCCCCTTTCCGGACTCGGTTTCTGACTTCTAGTGGCCTTCTAACCTTCAGATTCGACCCCTAGACTCCAAATCCTATCCAGAAACCTTCAGATACTCCAAATAGGCTTCTGGAACACCAATTCCTTGTCAACTTCAATATAATTGCCCGGAAATCGTCATTTTTCAACCAAAACCTTTAAAATAAAAACTAAAGTGAAACGTGACACTATTCTAATAAAATGCACTAAAATATAGCTAAATTAACATAGAGGATAGCTAAAATAGGTGAAAAAGACTCAAATGAAAGTGTAAAATACACATTCATCAATGGACAAGAGGCCACGCAACACCGATGATGTAGCCGGTGAGAATCAAACTTCTCCACCACCAACAAAGAAGAAGGATTATGTTTGTGGAGAGGGGAAATATGCAACATCTACAGGACGAGGAAGAGGTCGTCCTCCTAAGAAAAGTGACAAGGGGAAGTCTGAAACATCTACAGGGCGAGGAAGAGGTCGTCCTCCCAAGGCACGTGATACGTGTTTTGTGGTGAAATTGCCGCTAAACGAGCCGGACAAGAAGTCTGTCCCTGTCAAGGCGGTGGCTGAAGACATTGGTCAGCCCCAAAAAAACCTCTCCCCTTCGGCTGATGAAAATATAACAAGCCCAATTGATCTTGGTGATGAACGTGTATTTCACACTTTCATTTGAGTCTTTTTCACCTATTTTAGCTATCCTCTATGATAATTTAGCTATATTTTAGTAAATTTTATTAGAATAGTGTCACGTTTCCCTTTAGTTTGTATTTTACAGGTTTTGGGTGAAAAATGAGGTTTTCCGGGCAATTATATTGAAGTAGACAAGAATTGGTGTTCCGAAGGCCTAATTGGAGTATCTAAAAGATTCCGGATAGGATTTGAAGTCTAGGGGTCGAATTTGAAGGCTAAAAGGTCACTAGAATGCAAAAACCGAGTTCGAAAAGGAGAAGAAATCAAAAAATGCGTCGAAAACGCGTTTTCAGCCGAAAAATCATCCCGGGCGAATCGCCCGGGACGTGGGGCGAATCGCCCCACACCAGGCGAATCGCCCGGTGTGTGGGGCCCTTCGCCCCACACCTGCCGAATACCTATATATAATTGCTCAGTTTTCTCCGTTTTTCATACTTTTCCAGACCTTTTCTCTCACCTTTCTCATTAGTTTTAGGTAGGAATTCTCCAGAGCCTGTTCTGGGGGTTCTTAGCTTAGGAGATACTTTTTCTTAACGTTTTGGAGCTTGTAAGATCGCGATTCTTCGGAGATTGACAACCTTCGGTAACATTGTATCTTACAGTTTTTCTATTTATATTTATATATCTTTCATCATGTTTTCATTCATTCGTGGTATGATTTCTGTTGATTTCATGACATCTATGAGTAGCTAAACTTCTCGTTGATGATAGTATGTGATTTCTTAGCGAAGGGTTAATAATTATGCTAATGGCTATATCGCGCATTATACTTTGAGTTATTGCTTTATTTCTTTGATCTATCTAGATCTCTATCTTCGTAGTGTTGAATAATTACGGAACACAACTGGACAATTCATTGATCAAAGATCTCTATGCAAAACCGGGGAATTTATGCATGATTATTAACCTGCTATGCTTTGAATGACCATACTATCACCAATCTCCATTATCTGCTAAGAAAAACCTTTGCTAAGTCGTTTGTTGATTTTATATTCTTAAGTTAGATTAGATAAAGCTAGTTATAGTCCTTAGAGATCGACACTCGAGGTTATTCTACTGCTACACTACGGTTTTCGTTGTAGTTGTGAATTGTCTTTGGCTAAATACAAATTTATTTGATTAATTGAGTCCGACAAACCGGTTCATCAAATTGGCGCTGTTGCCGGGGACTATACTCCTTTTTTCTGTTTAGCTTATTTACATTTTCAGCATTCAGTTCCCTACAGAAGAACAGGCTCTGGGGGTTTGCTCTCAGGAAATCTCATTTTCTTACCCTATTTCTTCCCCCCTATCTTTTTCAGAAAATTCATCTAATCTGATCCCGGTTACCTTACGTGCTTGCGCTCTCGTAGTTCTCGGTTACATTGTGTTTGTTTGCACTCTTTGTGCTTTTCTTTGCAAGCTTGGTTTCTTGTTTCCTCCTGTGCAGAAACTAGTTATATGAAGGATGACTCAACCACCGTTTCCCCGGTATGTGATGCCTCGAGGGCCTTGCATAACATTGGATGACGATTGCAGGAATTATGACCTTGATCCTCCGTACTACTCCATTCTCTCCACGTTTTCAATGGGTGATGATCCAAGAGGGTTCTTAGACACATACGAGGAAGTTGTGTTGAGGATACCTCGTGAGAATGAGGAGGGGTTTATCTTATCACATGAGCAACTTTGTATGAGAGGATTTATGGGAGCCTTGAAAGGGTACGCTCGAAGATGGCTCAGAATCCCACCGGAAGAATCGTTGCGCACTTGGGGTGAAGTAACCAGCAAGTTTTTGGAACATTGGGATAGGGACTCACCTCCTGGGACAAGGGCATGGACGTCTCGCTTCAGTAGTCAGCCACCAGAAATCGACATTTCCGATGAAGAGGAATGTGGAGAAGAATCCATTGATGAAGTCTACTCAGTGCTTAGCTTGGATTCCACGTCCTTACTTGCGGATGTCGAAGTTGATGGTCAAGAGGAAGTCGTGGAGGAAGTAATAACTGAATCCATTGCTTCACTTGAGTCAGAAGGTGATGGCGTGAGTTGTGTTGAGGTCGAGGAGCCAATCTCTGAAGATTTTGGTGTCTTTGAATCAATATTGGCAGATACTCTTGATCTTGACTCCTACGTTCTGGTCCATGCACCCACCTATGAGTCCCAAAGGAGTTTTGATCCTCTTTACTCTTTTTATTTTCCATCTGATTCCCTTAGTTATTTTTAGATTTTGTTTTTCTTGGTTTTGTTAATTTTAGTTTTCAGGGAATCGTGGACTTGCTTGAGCAGATACGGAGAGGAGCCAAGGATGGTTCCCAAGATGCGAGGAGTAATGGAACGGATGCACAAGATTCGTTTCCATTTGATAATGGATAACATTAGTGGTAATAATCTCCTGTCTGACATGTGGAGGGACTATTATGGGGATTTCAATCCCGATAATTAGTCTTTTCACATGTCCGCTCTCAGCCGACCGAGGCCAAACCGTTCGGTAACATCTAGTATCACTTTTTATTTACTCATTCTCTTTTGCTAGGGACTAGCTTAAGTTTCATGAGGGGGATGGGATGTGAACCATGATGTTAAGTATTGTTTGGCTTTGTGATGTTGAGTATGGTATCTTGTTTTTGTTTGCATTTGCACGTTTACCGCTTTCTTAGTATTTAGTTGCATACACTACATTCATCCTAGTATAGATTTGCATGTTTTTATGTGGAGTTTATTGCCAAATTTTTTTTGAACTTTTTTATTGGGTAGATTAACTAATTATGACATTAATCATATGCTTCATCTCTATGAATATGTTTGAGGTTTTTTCGCTTGGCATGTCACATTTATGTTTGCACTTAGTTAAGCTTGGTAGTCTCGACATCACTTAGTGGTGTTTTCTCTACTGCGGTTCACGAAGGCCTTTATAATAGGATGATGCATGTTAGGATCTTATGGTTGTTTTCCCGAGTAATTATGTACCTAAGAGGCAACAAGTCTTCACCTTGCTTTGAGATTGCTAAATGCCTAGGAAGGAGGTAGTGTGAGATTGTGTGATCCTTTGTTTGCAACCTATTCTTTCGAATAGGTTTGGGGAGGGGGTTACGCTATCATCAGACTTGTTTTTCATTTTTTTTAGTGTGTGTTGTGAGTTTATTTTTATTTTTCTTTTTCGTAAATCTTTTACTCCAACCTATTCTTTCGAATAGGTTTGGGGAGGTCGTTTGTGTGTCATTGTTTCTTTTTTGTGCTACTACTGGCTTAAAAAAATCGAAAAAAAAGAAGAAAGAAGAAAAATTCCAGAAAAAAGAAAAGAAAACTGGAAAAGAAAAAAAAAAGAACAAAAATGAAAAGACCCCAAAAAAGCAAGAAAGGGTAATAAAAAAAAAAGAGCCAAAAAGCAGTTTAGCAAAGTGTTGTGTCTCATTTTCCAATTCTTGTAATGTTCGTAATCGTGATGTAATTTTTATCTTTTGTTTGAGTGTCATCTGTTCTAGACCACCCTCGTCCTGCCATTCAGGAAGTGGTGAATAACTTAAGGCTTTGCTTGAGAGATGGGTAGAATAGGGGAGTGTTATCTTTTTTAGGGAACCCTCCTTCGTTTGATGAGAGCCAGTATTGGTTCGACCTCTTTGAGGAAAAGTCTTAACTTGGTGAACAACAGTAAGTCCTCAGTTTCATAGGCACGAGACAACCATTCGTATTCTAACATGTTTCATTACGTCGTCACTGACTACGTCCAGGTAGAGAATGTTACGGGAGACTATCTTGTCTTGACATAGGTGCTTATGTGAATGTGTATGAGTCAACTGAGGCATTCTTCAACCTATATTCATGTTATGATTTGTATGGTTTTTGTTCATATGTTTTTTGATAGATTCAATAGATTAGTTCATTTCATTTGGCATGAGACTCCATTTTTTGTGTTGCATTATTTTTTGCATTAGAGTCTAACTTAGTTGCTTGAGGACAAGCAAAGGTTCGGTTTGGGGAGTTTGATGAACGTGTATTTTACACTTTCATTTGAGTCTTTTTCACCTATTTTAGCTATCCTCTATGATAATTTAGCTATATTTTAGTACATTTTATTAGAATAGTGTCACGTTTCCCTTTAGTTTGTATTTTGCAGGTTTTGGGTGAAAAACGAGGTTTTCCGGGCAATTATATTGAAATGGACAAGGAATTGGTGTTCCGAAGGCCTAATTGGAGTATCTAAAAGATTCCGGATAGGATTTGAAATCTAGGGGTCGAGTCTGAAGGCTAAAAGGTCACTAGAAGGCAAAAACCGAGTCCGAAAAGGAGAAGAAATTCAAAAACGCGTTTTCAGCAGCCGAAAAAACCTCCCGGGCGAGTCGCCCGGGACGTGGGGCGAATCTCCCGGTGTGTGGGGCCCTTCGCCCCACACCTGCCGAATACCTATATATAGTTGCTCAGTTTTCTCCGTTTTTCATACTTTTCCAGACCTGTTCTCTCACCTTTCTCATTAGTTTTAGGTAGGAATTCTCCAGAGCCTTTTCTGGGGGTTCTTAGCTTAGGAGATACTTTTTCTTACCGTTTTGGAGCTTGTAAGATCGCGATTCTTCGGAGATTGATAACCTTCGGTAACATTGTATCTTATAGTTTTTCTATTTATATTTATATATCTTTCATCATGTTTTCATTCATTCGTGGTATGATTTCTGTTGATTGCATGAAATCTATGAGTAGCTAAACTTCTCGTTGGTGATAGTATGTGATTTCTTAGCGAAGGGTTAATAATTATGCTAATGGCTATATCGCGCATTATACTTTGAGTTATTGCTTTATTTCTTTAATCTATCTAAATCTCTATCTTCGTAGTGTTGAATAATTACGGAACACAACTGGACAATTCATTGATCAAAGATCTCTATGCAAAACCCGGGAATTTATGCATGATTATTAACCTGCTATGCTCTGAATGACCATACTATCATCAATCTCCATTATCTGCTAAGAAAACCTTTGCTAAGTCGTCTGTTGATTTTATATTCTTAAGTTAGATTAGATAAAGCTAGTTATAGTCCTTAGAGAGCGATACTCGAGGTTATTCTACTGCTACACTACGGTTTTCGTTGTAGTTGTGAATTGCCTTTAGCTAAATACAAATTTATTTGATTAATTGAGTCTGACAAACCCCGTTCATCACTTGGTAAAGGTTCGTGTTCACAATTCTTAAATAAAATACCTTATTCAATTCGTGTACTTTCACCATATATTCAAGCGCTTAATGTGTTTATTAACTTATGAAGTGCATACAGTTGGTAGATTTTGCACCTCGGATTTCTGTTCACAATGTTGTTAACTCTGCACTTGATCATACTGTAACTCCAATGCCACAATGGATCTTTAGGTTTGGAAAATGCATGGACACAATTAAAAGGCTTTGAAGAACATATGAAAGAGTTTTGGAGCTCAAAGTTTCACTCACCAGATTATGTAATGCTAGTTATAAGATAATAACAAGTACTATTCCCTCTGATAACCTGAAAGTGATGAGGATCCCAGAATCAGTTATTAATAGAATAAACACTAAAGTAATCTAAAGATACACACTCTATGGACCAACTTGTATAAGGCCAAGTAATCTAAATACATAGCACTTTATACAGTTAACAGTAATCCCTCTGCTAGCTGGCTATGGAAAAACGTGGCCAAACAATGAAATTAATTTAGGAAGCAGCTATTTTGGCACACTAGTTTAGGTTATGATATGTAACGCCCCGTATTTTATTTATTCATTTATTTAATATTAAGTATTTAATTACCTAAGTAATTTATTTTATTTGGTAATTATTTAATTTCATTTCCGCGCATTCGAGTTCGTCATTAGAGAGTTCGCGTTGAATTAATTCATTTCGTTCCATTTTGGATCAGCTAGTAAGCTGATTAGAAAGGCCCAATTTCGTGGCCTAATCTGTGAGGCCCATCTGATGGCCCAAGTCTTCAAACCCTAACCCTAAACCTAGTATGTTTGCCTTCATTTCATTTTCCTCCCTTCATTCTTCCTTTTAACTCCCCCTATCCTCTCTCTCACCCGCCCCCCCCCCCATTCTCTCTTTCGCTCTCTTCTCTTCTCTCCCTCCGCCGTGCACAACCACGGCACCACCTCCTCACCACCACAGCACCACCCACGGCCACCACCAAAATCACCATCACCACCTTGCATCTCTTCATCATCTCTCACCCGTATCCATCACCGATCCATCATCATCTTCATCAACCAATCTTCATCTCATCTTCATCATCTCTCGGCCGCCGCCCTCACCACCATCAGCATCTCTTCATCATCACAATTCCTCCCTTCTTCCCTCGTTCCCTCCGGCAGCCAAGAAAGAAGAAAAAAAAAAACGCTTGCTCTCTCCCTCTCTCACTGCCGTGCACCGCCACACCACCGCTGCCCGTACGTGGCTCCGTTTCGCGTGCCCGGTTCGATCTCGAAAACCTTCCGGTAAGCTCTGTTTTGATTCGCCTTCCTTTTCTCGTATTCGAAATCTTCTTCCTCTATTCGAGATTCTAACTCGATTGTTTTCTATTGGGATTCAATCCCTTGTGTTTTGTTTTGTTGATTGACAGCCGGTTCCGTATCCATCCAAAGGTAGCAATCCCGATCTTGTTCTTCCTCTTTTCGATTTTCAGTGAGTATTGTTTATTTTGACCATTTTACCCCTGGCCGGTTGCAATTGACTGTTTTACCCTTGCTATATTCTGGATTTTACTAAATTACCCCTGAACGATTGGACTTTGACTATTTTACCCCTACGAATTATGGATTTGCTATTATATCCTTGACAGATCTGTAATTGACCATATTGCCCTTGAGACTTGGAAAGGACGAATTTGCCCCTTCGTATTGATTTGGACTGTTAGTATAGTTTAGTTCGACTTGAACCTGATTTGACGACTTTACCCTTTCGATAAACTGGACATAGTTTAGTGACCATTGAAACCTTTCTGGACGGTTTTACCCTTTCGTATTTTCTGGACTTAGATGACTGTTTGACTTTGTTTACTGGTTTGACTGTGGACCTAGCCTTCTCAAAATTACAGTTTGACCCCTGAGTTATCGCTTTCACTTTTAAAACCCTAGCTAACCTTGGTAAAATTACAGTAATGCCCCTGTAAATGTAAAATGATGTTTATACCCTTGAACAGATTCTGGACCGTAAATAATTAGTTGGACTGTTAACTGAAGTTGACTTGTGAAACTATGCTAAGCTTTTCATATTTCAAACTAAATGACCTTCAACTTCTTTTTCTTTAAACCTTTGTAACAACATGGGGCTAGCATAGTTGGTTTAGTGCTAACTAGTTCAACCTAGAGGTCTCAAGTTCGAACCCCATCTTTCCCACCTTTTTAACTTTTATCGTTTGGATTTTCATTTCGACTCCTAGATAGTAACTAGTCGTTTTCTATATAGGTGATCAGTCCGCTATTCCGTAATCCATTGTGCTTTCCGTGGTTCTTGCTCGTACTATTTAAGGTGAGTGTTTCTATCTGTTTTCAAAACTATAAGGAAGTTATGTGTTATCTGTTTACCGTATTATTATGCTTATTGTCTGTTCCTATTCCATATGTATACATGCCTGCATGTTACTTTCATAAGTATAATCGCTCGTATAAAGTACTATGCATGTCACCTTAGCAACCGAACTGTGAGAATTGATTATTGTACTGTACTATTGCATGTTATTGTTTGCTTGTCTAACTACCTCTTCAACTGACTACCGTTTTCTTAACTGCCAATTGTTTTCTAATAACTTTCTCGGTTTCCGAGCACTGTTTACTGTTAACTGTTGACCGGTCGATTAGGTTGACGAGTAGGTAGACTTGGGTAGTGTTGACTATCAGGTTTATTTATGAGTTGCCTAGTCTAATCCCTTAAGGCGCGAGGCAGAAGTCGCTGAGGTCTATTTGGGTCGTAGGACTTTCCTGAACGTACGCAGGACACTGTACTGGCTAGAATTGATCTTTCTAGACGGGGTGATAAGGGCTATTGGGAGTAGGAGCAACAAGGCGGGCTGCACCAACTGTTACTGTACTGTTTTCAACACCACTGACTTACTGTTTTCTGACATCTTAACCGGTTGATTTGCTTGTTTACTGAACTGATTGTTATCTGAATTCACTGCCTGTAATTTGCATGTCTTTAAACTGAAAGATCTTCTTCAAAATTGCATGAAACCAACATTGCATGAGCACCATTGAGATCCTTTATCTCACCACTCTTTTCAAAATACTTCCTTGTAGGTTCGACTACCGATGAGCTCTAGTAGGCGTCTGGCGACTCGAGAGTGTGGGGGATTTTTGGTTTGGGGTTGTTTTCAAATAAGAAGAAATTTTGTCTTCACTTGTTATTTTCCATTGAACTTCATTATCTTTTAGCTTCCGCATTTATTTCTCTTGAATTGTAAGCTCGTTTGAGAGCCAAAACCTTTACTTACCGTATTTTTTAAAGAAACGTTCGATTTTCCGATTTAAGTATTGTTTTCGAAATTACCGTACCGTTACAGATGGTATCAGAGCTTGAGTGCAAACTCAAGCTTGCTAGGATAGGATCTTCTGGCCTTTGGGGTGTGTGTGTGTGAGGGTCCGAGTCGCTGCATAGGTTGAGTGGTCTTTGTTCTGTTTTTCGAGAATGTCGTACTGTTGTTAAAGTTGACCATTGACTGAGTTCTTGACCGACTTACTCTGTTTTGTCCTAAAGTTTTCAAATGACTTATCTGTCTGCTTAGTTGGAATTGTCGTACTTTTGCATGATACTACTGTTGACCCTGTTTGCTTTTATTATTGAGACTATCCAATTGATTATGTTGCCTTAAATGCATGTTGTTTATGTGTTCTATTTAAAAGTATGTCACCTTTAACGTTATTGATCGCATGCTTTAAGTTCTCATTTATGCAATAGTTTGGCCTTAAGATTGTAACGCCTTAGGATAGTCGCACTCGAGGACGTTAGTTACGTTACTTACCTTAGACTAATTGCGATAGGATGGCTCCACGGATTAACACTCGCAACGGCAACAACAACACCAACAACGGCAACAACACCAACAACGGCAGCCCCAGCAGTGACCACAACAACAATGATGGAACTTCGGACCAAGTTGAGCGGATCATTGCCGCCTTGGGAAACTTCAGCGAGACTATGCGCCATTTTAGGCCACCCCCTGCTCAGCCTATTGCACCGCCACCGACTCAAACCATCGACCAGGCTGCCGAGCGCTTCACCCGTTTTCATCCCGACCAGTTCGATGGGGCGCCTGACGCCCGCAAAGCTGAGCTTTGGCTAGAGAGCATGGAGAACTTGTTCTCAATTCTGCACTACCCGGACGAGAGGAAGATTGAGCTTGCAGCGTTCCAGTTCGTGGGAGCAGCGAGAAATTGGTGGAGGACCGTCGATGCAAGGTGGAGACAAGAGGAAGTTGACCGCACTTGGAAGAACTTCGAGAAGGAGTTTATGGACAAGTTCGTACCCCGTTTGGTCCGTGAGAACAGAAGGGACGAATTCCAAAACCTGGTGCAAGGACGGATGAACGTCGCGGACTATGACTCAGAGTTCACTCGACTGTTGAAGTATGTGCCGCACTTTCAGAATGACGAGAGGGAGAAGGTACGTCACTTTGTGAAGGGTTTGAAGTCGGAAATTCGATACAGCCTGTTTGGGATCGAGTTGTCAACCTACGCGAAAGCCGTGGAAATAGCTGGTGAAGTGGAGAGTGGTTTGGGAGAACTCGATAGCTTTGAACCCCAACGATCTCGAAAAAGAAGTTCTGATCACATAAGTAGAAAAGATAACAAGGATCGTCGGTCTCCATCCAAGTATCCTCGCAATCATCGAGAAAGTCGACCTCGTCAACTTGCTGATAACACTGGAGAGTCACCTAGGAGAAATTGTAATTTCTGTGGAGGAACTACTCACGAGGAAAGAAACTGCTGGAAGAAGAAGGGTTGGTGTTTGGCTTGTGGCAGCAGAGATCATAAGGTGAACGATTGTCCGACACGTCACTCTCTGGCTGAAGAAGGAAGATCTGGAGCCACGACTTCTAAGAGCCAAGGAAGTGGTACCAAAGCCAAGGCGAGAGTTTACAACATGTTTGCACGTGAGCCTTCCTCGGCAGATGTAGCAAAAGGTACGCTTCATTAAGTGAAATTTCTTTTGAAGTTTTGGTATGGCTATCGATCTGCATTTTTATCCTTAGGCTAGATTCACTCGAAGTTGTTTTTCGACGGCCTAGTGAGGACTGGTTACTTTGAATCATTCGGTTGAAGAAGTAGGCTCCGTTTCCTTTAGGCTAGTTACGGATTCCGTTAACTTTTGAATTGCGAGTATGATCGTCTATTCCGATGCTTGAAGCTTGAAGACTTTCGATTTCTTTTCTTTCGTTCTCCGTTCCCTGTTCTATGAATTTACGCTAGATAAGTTTCGGGGACGAAACTTCTTTTAAGGGGGGTGGAGTGTAACGCCCCGTATTTTATTTATTCATTTATTTAATATTAAGTATTTAATTACCTAAGTAATTTATTTTATTTGGTAATTATTTAATTTCATTCCCGCGCATTCGAGTTCGTCATTAGAGAGTTCGCGTTGAATTAATTCATTTCGTTCCATTTTGGATCAGCTAGTAAGCTGATTAGAAAGGCCCAATTTCGTGGCCCAATCTGTGAGGCCCATCTGATGGCCCAAGTCTTCAAACCCTAACCCTAAACCTAGTATGTTTGCCTCCATTTCATTTTCCTCCCTTCATTCTTCTTTTTAACTCCCCCTATCCTCTCTCTCACCCGCCCCCCCCCCATTCTCTCTTTCGCTCTCTTCTCTTCTCTCCCTCCGCCGTGCACAACCACGACACCACCTCCTCACCACCACAGCACCACCCACGGCCACCACCAAAATCACCATCACCACCTTGCATCTCTTCATCATCTTTCACCCGTATCCATCACCGATCCATCATCATCTTCATGAACCAATCTTCATCTCATCTTCATCATCTCTCGGCCGCCGCCCTCACCACCATAAACATCTCTTCATCATCACAAGTCCTCCCTTCTTCCCTCGTTCCCTCCGGCAGCCAAGAAAGAAGAAAAAAAAAAACGCTTGCTCTCTCCCTCTCTCACTGCCGTGCACCGCCACACCACCGCTGCCCGTACGTGGCTCCGTTTCGCGTGCCCGGTTCGATCTCGAAAACCTTCCGGTAAGCTCTGTTTTGATTCGCCTTCCTTTTCTCGTATTCGAAATCTTCTTCCTCTATTCGAGATTCTAACTCGATTGTTTTCTATTGGGATTCAATCCCTTGTGTTTTGTTTTGTTGATTGACAGCCGGTTCCGTATCCATCCAAAGGTAGCAATCCCGATCTTGTTCTTCCTCTTTTCGATTTTCAGTGAGTATTGTTTATTTTGACCATTTTACCCCTGGCCGGTTGCAATTGACTGTTTTACCCTTGCTATATTCTGGATTTTACTAAATTACCCCTGAACGATTGGACTTTGACTATTTTACCCCTACGAATTATGGATTTGCTATTATATCCTTGACAGATCTGTAATTGACCATATTGCCCTTGAGACTTGGAAAGGACGAATTTGCCCCTTCGTATTGATTTGGACTGTTAGTATAGTTTAGTTCGACTTGAACCTGATTTGACGACTTTACCCTTTCGATAAACTGGACATAGTTTAGTGACCATTGAAACCTTTCTGGACGGTTTTACCCTTTCGTATTTTCTGGACTTAGATGACTGTTTGACTTTGTTTACTGGTTTGACTGTGGACCTAGCCTTCTCAAAATTACAGTTTGACCCCTGAGTTATCGCTTTCACTTTTAAAACCCTAGCTAACCTTGGTAAAATTACAGTAATGCCCCTGTAAATGTAAAATGATGTTTATACCCTTGAACGGATTCTGGACCGTAAATAATTAGTTGGACTGTTAACTGAAGTTGACTTGTGAAACTATGCTAAGCTTTTCATATTTCAAACTAAATGACCTTCAACTTCTTTTTCTTTAAACCTTTGTAACAACATGGGGCTAGCATAGTTGGTTTAGTGCTAACTAGTTCAACCTAGAGGTCTCAAGTTTGAACCCCATCTTTCCCACCTTTTTATCGTTTGGATTTTCATTTCGACTCCTAGATAGTAACTAGTCGTTTTCTATATAGGTGATCAGTCCGTTATTCCGTAATCCATTGTGCTTTCCGTGGTTCTTGCTCGTACTATTTAAGGTGAGTGTTTCTATCTGTTTTCAAAACTACAAGGAAGTTATGTGTTATCTGTTTACCGTATTATTATGCTTATTGTCTGTTCCTATTCCATATGTATACATGCCTGCATGTTACTTTCATAAGTATAATCGCTCGTATAAAGTACTATGCATGTCACCTTAGCAACCGAACTGTGAGAATTGATTATTGTACTGTACTATTGCATGTTATTGTTTGCTTGTCTAACTACCTCTTCAACTGACTACCGTTTTCTTAACTGCCAATTGTTTTCTAATAACTTTCTCGGTTTCCGAGCACTGTTTACTGTTAACTGTTGACCGGTCGATTAGGTTGACTAGTAGGTAGACTTGGGTAGTGTTGACTATCAGGTTTATTTATGAGTTGCCTTGTCTAATCCCTTAAGGCGCGAGGCAGAAGTTGCTGAGGTCTATTTGGGTCGTAGGACTTTCCTGAACGTACGCAGGACACTATACTGGCTAGAATTGATCTTTCTAGACGGGGTGATAAGGGCTATTGGGAGTAGGAGTAACAAGGCGGGCTGCACCAACTGTTACTGTACTGTTTTCAACACCACTGACTTACTGTTTTCTGACATCTTAACCGGTTGATTTGCTTGTTTACTGAACTGATTGTTATCTGAATTCACTGCCTGTAATTTGCATGTCTTTAAACTGAAAGATCTTCTTCAAAATTGCATGAAACCAACATTGCATGAGCACCACTGAGATCCTTTATCTCACCACTCTTTTCAAAATACTTCCTTGTAGGTTCGACTACCGATGAGCTCTAGTAGGCGTCTGGCGACTCGAGAGTGTGGGGGATTTTTGGTTTGGGGTTGTTTTCAAATAAGAAGAAATTTTGTCTTCACTTGTTATTTTCCATTGAACTTCATTATCTTTTAGCTTCCGCATTTATTTCTCTTGAATTGTAAGCTCGTTTGAGAGCCAAAACCTTTACTTACTGTATTTTTTAAAGAACCGTTCGATTTTCCGATTTAAGTATTGTTTTCGAAATTACCGTACCGTTACATGATAGTTCATTTTGGTCCTTACTGTTTGACTTGTATGATTTATGGTCTGTATTAATTATGAACTGCCTTAAACTGTTGTTTTTAGGTAACTCGAACAAGCTATGGACTATAAAAGTGGATAATGGAGGTCGAATGGTGGCAACTCCTGACCATGGCATAGAGTACAAGACAGTGAACGAGCCTGCATTCATCCACTGTGTTGAGCCAGAAAATTTCACTTTCTTCGACCTCTGTCACGCAATTCTTGGAAAGCTTTCATGGAGTAAGCCACAGAAACTAATGTGGTACAGGACTCACCCCACTGATCTTCCTGCAACATTCAAACCAATTGGTTGTGATGATGGTGTGGAAACTATGTTCATGCATTACAGTTCAAGCAACATATGTGAAGCACATGTCGTCACTCAGGAATCTTCTGCCACGGCAAAGACTTTGATACCTTCCTGTGTGCCATTAATGGAAGAAGATGCACTGGTTTCATGGGAAAAGATCGAGCGGAGAATTAAAAACAGGGAACATTTACTTAAAATGGGGGGTCAACAAGAGCTGAACAAGAGTCAAAGGCAGGGGAAGGCATGGTATATTTCATATATCCCAGAGCCTTACCCTATAATGTTGGAAGAGGATGGTAGAAGGGGGTATGATGAAGGATTTTTCAAGGATTCATACATCAACAAACTTTGAAGGTATGAGTTCTGCTGTACTTATTTGGTTTATGATTTAGTATTAATGATATGTTTGTGAAAATCAACAAACTTTGAAGGTATGAGTTCTGTTGTACTTATTTGGTTATGCTTTAGTATTAATGATATGTTTGTGAAAACTGTAATTGGATACATCTTTCCTAGTGATCAATGCATTTCAGTCAGTGTGTGTGGACATCTATGAAGGTATTGTGATTTGTGCAAAGTTAAGTTCTTTTGCTGGTTATACGCGTATCTAAGTAGTTATCAGTATTTGCATCTTATAAAGCCATAATTTAATTGGAACGATACCAGTTGGCAGTTGCAACTCTATCGAGGCAAAGCCCATTAAACATGTTGCAAGTATTAAAGAAACTAAACACATATAATATGGCAACATAATTAATTAATTATCTATATAAGAGACAATGGATTAGTAGCAGGCAGTTGAAAGAAGAAAAGAGTGTCAGAACTCAGAATATAAAAGATATACGTATCTACCGCACTATAACGTTTTTGTATTTAAACCGTCTTACTATCATTCATCACATAACGCCAAAATGAACAATTACTAATTGGGCTTGTTAGCCCAAATCTACTTGGATATTATTTTCCACGCATAAGACAATTACCATTTCTAAAAGTCAGTAGCAACATGTTCATTAATTAATGCATTTTTGTAAAAAATTTACACCTTATGAAAATACATATATCACATTTTAGAGTAACAAAAAATGATAATTGAAACACAAACTCTTATCACAGAAAAACCATTTCTTACAGAATTAATTCTAAATCGTATGTACATGTTTAACATTTTGTTTTTTTTAACTTTTTCGAGGTCCGGTTCGGCCTGAAATTAATCCTAAATCGTATAAGGAAAATTTTAAATTACTTTTATCGTATAATTAAAATTATGAAATCATACATTGCCAATTTAATTGCCATCATCTCTGCATCTCATGTTCTCAATTATCATGGTTGGGGCCAGACATTGCTTTACAATTTGATTACAGTTGATGACTCATTAACTTTGATTCCTGGGCCCGCCCCGCATATCCCCGATTGTTAATGCTTCTTTAGTACACATACACCATAACCTCTATAAATGGAGCCTCTATAAATTAATACCCTTCGGAACCATATATACATCCGGTCGACTGAACTGACTTTTATAGGAAAATAATGATCTCTGCATAGGATTACATGGGACTCCACCCTGACCTTGGATTTGGATTTTACAAACAGTGGCCTGCACTAGATCACATAAGTCGAAAGAGATAGCGGATTTGAAAGTGAGTGCGATAGTTCCCAAAAACTAAAAAGACCTATGACTTGGGTTGTACTCCCTCCGTCCCACTCTAAATTACCTACTTTGACTTTTTTCGGTCAACAATTTTTAACTTTGACTCTCAATCACTCTTAAACTATAATGATAAAGTATTTGACCAAATCATATTATGAAAATATAAAACCTCAATATTCATATTATAGTTTCATTAAATATTTTATCATTATAGTTTAAGAGTAATCGGGATTCAAAGTTGACAGTTGTTGACAGAAAAAAAGTCAAATTGAGTAATTTCTACCGGGACAGAGGGAGTAATTTATTACCTTATTGGATTGGTATTCAAGTTTCGGGTTGGATTCATTGGGCTGTAATTTTGAAGCCCAATAAAATACTACCTCCATTTCATTAATAACTTCCTAAGGTAACTATTCATCGCGACCTTTGACCACGTATAACTCCTAAATTACATTAGAGAAAAATATAATAAAATTATATTATGAAATTAAATGAAATATATTTTCATAATCAACTTTTATTTTATATTGATACAGTTTAATTTAAAAGTTATACGTGATCAAATGTCGCGATGAACAGTCCCCCTAGGAAGTAACTAAAGAAACGGAGGAAGTAAAGTATACTACTAAGAACATATCAGTAGTAGTCATCAGATCGTCCCTCTTTCCTTTACGACTCCCCTGACCTAGCCATTTTTCTCTATCTCCATTCTTCCTCTCAAAATTCTAAAAATGTCTGATATTCCATCTGAGTTATATCGCGAGATCCTAAGCAGGTTGTCTGTCGAGCAACTGTTGCGTCTACGATGCGTTTGTAAGACATGGAGATGCATAATCGACGATTCATGTTTTGTGAAGTTGCATTTCAATCGCCGCACAATGGACAACCCAATTGAAGAAGACATGATGCTCACATTGGCATTTAACAGCGGTAATATTTATTCTGTCGGTTTGAAGTCCATTCGCCGTTCCAACGGTATGATTGAGCTAACCAGAATTCAAAATATAGTATTTAATTTTTGTTTTCCTGTATCTTTATGCCGTGGATTAGTTCTAGTTTTTGATTATCATCTTGGACAAAATTATGGGTCAATTTATAATATTTGCACTGGTGAGTTTATGCTCAAGTTACCCCCTTGTAATGCTTACCCGAATATCTCCTCGTGAGGCAGCTCCAGTTTTGGACTAGGGTGTGATAGTTCTAGTGATGACTATAAGGCAGTGAGGGTGTCTAACTTTGATGAGAAGGGGCAAATCGGCTACTGGGTTGTGACTTGGATATACTCATTCAAATCCACAGAATGGCACAAGATTGTAGATTCACCCAAAGTTTTTGTTCACACAATTATACCTGGAGTTTTTATTAATGGGTCACTGCATTGGATTGGGGGAGAGTTAAGAGAAGGTAAAAGTCGTATAGGCACATCCATTATTGCTCTTGATCTAACAATAGAAAAATACTTTACACTCCCTCTGCCCAAAATTGATACTTGTAATGTGTATTCCATGATATTTTGGAATGACGTTTACTTTAGTAATGAAATTGTTGTGGGAGGATTGGAGGCATTGGATGGATGCTTATTTCTGTATGGGGCAGAGGTCAGGGACCGGGGTACATTTAGCATATGGATTTTGCAAGATTATGGAGGGGAGAACTTGTGGATTAAGTTGGCTTCACTGGAAAGAGAATACTAAAACTGTGAAATGTTTACTAGACCCGTAGCCTATTTGCAGATCGATCAGCAAGTTGTTATCATGTTGAGGGATAGACTCGTGTGGTTTGATGTGATTGTTCAAAGATGTACAAAAGAAGTTGCATTTGGTGGTTTTAATGATGCAATTTCATTTCAAGTGTTTCCCGCAAGCCTACTCAAGGACACAAACGATAGATTTCAGTTGGAACTGAGATCCCTCCATTATTGAGGATGTTATTCTTATTAATAGCCTTTTGGCTGAATTTTATCTTATGTTTAGGATCTGCATGATATTTGTACTCTTTGGCACTATATGTATATCTTGTGTTATCCTATGCATTAATATTTTGTGTTATAAGTTGTTTACTGCAAAAATATTTTGTGTTATAAGCTCTGTGGTTGATCCATTCCTATTGGACCTAATGTTCTATATTTGGATCCGGAGAGTAGTCTGTCCCATATATCTTTAATAAAATAATTATTTTGTCTGTCAAAATTGTGCCATTGTAATCATATAGACAGAAAAATAGGTTAAAAAATCAACTTTCAAAATTCGTAACATTTGAACTGAATCTTAAACCCACATGATATCATCTCGAAGAATTACATCAACAACCATATCTAACAGTGGCCTACACAAGATCACATAAGTTGAAAGAGATAGCGAATTCGAAAGATAGTGCAATAGTTCCCTAAAACTAAAAAGACCTATGATTTGGGTTGTACGTTATTTGGGTTGTATTCAAGTTTCGGGTTGTCTCCATTGGGCTGTAAGTTTGAAGCCCAATAAAATAAAGTATACTACTAATAACATATTAGTAGTCATCAGGCCGTTCCTCTTTCCTTACGAATCCCGTGACCTAGACATTTTTTATCTCCATTCTTCCTCGCAAAATTCTGAAAATGTCTGATATTCCGTCTGAGTTATATCGCGAGGTTCTGAGCAGGTTGTCCGTCGAGCAACTGCTGCGTCTACGATTGAATTGATATTCTAAAGTCTAAGGTGAAACAAAAGGGCATTTCTATCATATTGATTGTATAATTAATTAATTAGACATTCACGTGAGCTAATTAATAAATTAAATAATTTATCATGAATTAGACCTTCAGATGAGCTAATTAATCAATTAAATAATTTATATGATCAATTTATTACTAGTATCATTTATAAAATGGAATTACTTGATGAACAACACTTGGACATTTCAGGGCCATTTTCATCTCATTCAGGCCCAACGTGTTTAGTATAATTCCAATAGGCAGACCCATTTTCATCTCATTCAGGGTCCATCACCATACAATGGAGATAATAATTTTGTAAAGGGCTTTTGTTCAATTTTTAATTTTCGGTTTTATTCATTTATTTATTTTTTTGTGTGGAAAGACTTTTTCATGATGAGTATTGTATATTGTTTTTATTTATTTATTTATCCACGAATTTTTGTAAAAATCAAGCATGACCAAAATACAATGGTTATTACCAAGTAAACTGACAAATGTCACATGTGATAGGTGGATGATGAATTGATGAGCATCATGTGTGTTTAAACCGATAAACATTAGCCAGACCCAAGTTGGACATATGTTACTTTAATCGAATAAATAAGAGTAAGAAATTTAAACCCGACCTATATAATTGATTATGGACTATGTTGATCGAGGACAACCTAAGTTGGATATATATGTTGCTTTGGAACTATTTTCCCCTTGACACCCATCCCTAAACCCTAAACCCCAAACATCAACGACCATTGAATTTATTTTATAGAGTGACATAAGTGAGTGTTTTTATCATATTGAATGCGCGATTAATTAGAATTTTTAGATGTGATCATTGATAACAATTTAAATAACCGATTTCATGCACCGCTAATTAACAAATCATATATACTTCATAAGAATAGTATATTACACCTAAAAACGAATAAGAATAGTATATTACATTTGATAGAATGGTATAATTTCATGAACCGCTAATGAAACACGCGATTCAACACTCAATTGAGTGACCAAATGGATCATGAACCCCAAACCCTAAACCCTAAACCCCTACACCCTAAACCCTAAACCCTAAACCCCTACACCGTAAACCCTAAACCCTAAGTGAAGTTAGACTTATTAGACTTCTTGATGAGCTCATTATTAATTAAATTAAACAACGGAAACAATCAATTTATTAAATTTTATTCCGTTTAAATTTACACTAAAAAATAATAATATAGTTTGAATTGGACTGGGGTTAATTATAGCAAAAACAAAATCAGCGTATATATTATATATATATATATATATACTGTCATCGAATTAAATTCCTCGTAACTTCTGCATGTATCATTAAGGTTTTCAGTTGTAATTTAAAATTTTGGGAGTCCGCCTATTATTTAGAGTTGGATTTTGTCAAATTGATAGTTGAAACCGTCAAAGCAGTCTTCGCTCTCAACTTTGTTTTTTTTTTTAGGGTTTCCAGAGATTTAAATCTCGGTAAAGACCTTCCCAGATCTCTTGAGCTCATTTTACATCCTTCGATCGTAAGCCTTGGAGGTTGTCGCGCACATCGTTCATTTTCAGATTTAGCAAGGTATTACTTGTTCCTTTCTGGTATATATATAGGTTTCCCTAATAATTGCCGATGTTGATTGGATTTATGAACGTGACAGAATTTTCCCCTCCATACTAATACTCAGAGATGCAACTTTATCCTTTATATCATTAGTAATTAGGTTTCTCAATATTCCTTCATCGTTCGAGTTGATTGTTTACAAAATTATGAGACGTTTTTGTTATGTGATGTTTTAATTTTGATCCACGAGACTGATTTATGTCTTTTTTCATATTTGGATCGGTTCATCCGTCAGTGTTACTATGTGCTTTTGGATTGCAGCATCCTATGTCACGATGTTCTTGTCATTTTGATTTCTCTAATTATTTGGGGAATCACTGAGGCCATCTTTAATATATTGTGACTCTATAGGCAGCATGGCATTATGGAAACTATTTTGAAACTTATTAAATTGCTTACCAGCTTAATGCAGATGTGTTAGTTGATTTTTTTTTTTTTATTTGAAACGGCAGATGTGTTAGTTGATAAACTTGTAATGTTTCCTTAGGTAAAATAATGCAGCGCAGAAACAGGTCATTATCAAATGAAGAAAAGAATGTACATGGTCATCAAAATTCTGATCGAGCTCTTGTATGTCCAAATCCACTTGAAGAACAACCACTTGAATTTTAGAATTCACTCATCTGTGTGAATCAATTTGAAGATCAACAACTTGAAGGTGTGAATCCACTTGAAGATCAGCCAGAGCCAACAAAGCTAATTGAGTGGAATCAGGGAACTAATGGAAATATATATCCGAAGCCAATGCGATGTCGAGTTCAACCATCTCATACTCGACTTCTAGCATCTAGTGAACTGGCTTTTCTGCCACCTGCTAAAACGTCTAAAGGTCATAAAAATCCATCTGCTAAGTTATGCGGGTCACCTCTTAAAGACGATGTCACGTTAGGATCCAATAGCGCCCACACGTATTCATACTCATACAACAGTTACCCTGATGAGCTCCAGGTACCAAACATGGTACCTCACTTGTTAGAATATCATGAAGGCCACAGTATGAAACAACCGTTGCAAACAACTAGGAACTCACCAATAGATTGTGTGGACGATGAGGACACTTCCATTGGTAAGATCAATTCTGGCATAGGGAATGCGGAAACTTACAACTCTGAACCACATTCAAGCTCACCAAAAATATACACAGATTTTATGGACGCTGAGGACAACGCCTCTACCATTGGTGAGACCAACCATGGCAAAGGGAATCACGAAACTCAGACCTCTGAACCTGTCATGGATCTCCCGATCTCTGATACTCACAGAGCAGACAATCCTCTTCCAGCCGAATTAGGTTGTCGACTCGAGCAAGCACAGGTAACTTTGCAGAGGATTGCAACACTGATATATCCACACTTCCAGCAAGGAATCAGTTTTCTGAATGACAGGCAGGCGGCCCAGATTACTAACCTGCTAAATGAGATCTCGATACTAATAGAGCGTATGCCAGAAATGATTGGAGAATCGATAGAATCTGCTTTGCAGTCATCCATATCTGAGCTTCTTCAGGAAGGCCGGCCTAGCACGGAAAGCAAAGTGACTAATACTGATAAAAGGTGTGCACCTTCTTATTTTGTAAGTATAAGTAATGTCAGTAACAATATCATGCTAACGTCGAAAGCATTTTGATCTTAACTGTAGGTTAATGTTCTTGGTTGAAAAAGGCGACATGAATATTGCTTTGGATTTCGATACTGATGGTATGTCTGCATATAGCCTAGTGATGAACACTAAGAATTATCTTGAATGGGAGATGTTCGATTAAGTGCCGGTGTTGTTTATGAAACCATTAGGGGATGATAACTATGTGGAGATTGGAAGTGATGATGAATTTTGTGCCATCATTAAAAAGCACATCGAAGCACGTTCCGCCGGATTAAAACCCACATATGTGTAAGAAAATACGGTCAGAGTTACCCCTAGGGTACGCAGCGGAATTTCAAAATTTTCTTAACATGCAGGGTAATTGATTATGTATATGCCGTATATATTTAAACACATCAATTAGAAGACTAACCTTACTTCCAAAGCAAGCACATCTTCCAAGTCTTCGTAATAATCTGGTGTATCTTCTCCTTCGTCGAAGTCGAAGATATCTGCAATACTTTGATTATCTCCAAGACAATAAAAGTTAGTTTCCAGCTCCTAGAACCTCAACCTTGGTATCCACGGATGAACAACCTATCGGAAGAATGCTAGGATATTCTTTGTGTGACCAAGAAGATGGGGCGGCGATTTTCCTCCGGCAAGAGGGTGGCGCGCGCGGCTTATAGAGGAGAGGGGGAGAGCTTTTGTTTTCTCTAAGAAAGGTAGAATAATTCTATAAGAATTTCATTGTTCAGAATACTGAAAAAGCTCTCTAATGACTTACTTATATAGTAGTCAATAGAAGCCTAAAGCATAAGCAATTAGACTTCATAAAGAAATAAGAATCTAATTCTTATCGCACTAGGAAACCAATTTCAAGTCTAGATTCATTCCCAATTAAATTAAAACTCAATTAGAAAAATCTAACTTATCCCTTGGACTTCTAATAGAGGAAAGAGTCGAACTCCTTCCCCTACTCAGCTCGCGCGAGCGCGTGTCCTACGGGAGATAGGTGGGTCCCGATTTTGGGACCCACTTATAGTTCTAAGGCAATTCAGACTCCAAGTAGATTTTGCGCATGTGCATATGTTAATTCGAAATTAACATATCCTTTCAAATCAAACCTCTATTATATTTCTAAAATATAATCTTTAATTGTATTTCCATAAAATACAATTAATTAGCCAATTCAATTAATAATTTCAAATCATTAATCGAGCCACTAAATATTATAATTAATTCCAAATCAATTATAATCCATCAATCACAATTAATTCCAAATCAATTGCGATTCCATCTTCAAGGATATTCTGATAAGCTGAATCACCGCATAGTGTGACCCATAGGGGCTCATTGTATTAAGCAAGTCCTAGACTAGGCAAAATGGAATTCCTAGACGGTTCCATTTGCAATATTAATACATGAGGATGTTTGAGAGGTTTCTCAAAGCAAACCCTTTCGTTGCGAAGTCTGTTGCGCTCAACGCGGCGATGGTAACGTCCCTTCATCTTACTTGCTCGAATGCATCTAGGATCGATGAAGTGTCTATCCCAATAATACATCCACGGGCGTCTTCAGTGAGTTGCATGGTGAATCCAATATCTATTATGACCATCATAATAATATTGATACGTTGGCCAGCGGTTTTACCAATCACAACTATAAACGACTATGAGCAGTGCTCTCCTGTGCTACACATGAGAGATGAATCCTTCACAGAAACACTTATCATCCCCATTTGTATGTAGTCATAATCCTGGATCGTGTCTTAGGTCAACTGTTTATTCAGAGTTGACATCGACGGGTCCACCAAGTATATGGGGAACAAATGTGATGATAAAGTCCTGTAAGTCCAAAGGACGACTGACATCACTTCGACAACTTACCGGTTCCCAAAGACACTTCGGTGTAGAGTATACATCGATGGGAGTGTCCGGTGGGTACTTCCATTGTTCGATAATCCTTCTTCGAACAACTATGCGCAGTTATGGGAACGTTTCTCGATTGTCCAACAATCCGTTCCGTGGCCGTAGGATCGGCTCACACTTGCTCCAACAAGTATAACCTCCACGCATACTAGTCTCATCCGGTTCATTCAGGCCCCTACATCCGAGATGAACCTCGACTAGGGAGAGATTGGGATAGATGATAACTCACATAGCTCCCACTATCTGTGTGATCGGTCATCTATCCGAGGGGGCATGTTTAATATCAATACAGACAGGAATAGAGATATGACATGCTGCATGCCTGGTGTAACATAAATATGAAAGCGATACTCAACAGTCAAACAGCAAACATATATTATATTACGTTGACATGTGTAATAGTACATATATGCCCTCTATAAGGGCTCCATGCCCTTAATAAGGACTGTCTCTAGGACATATACACTATCAATCTCCCACTTGGACTAGAGCCTGTCACCTTTATGCCTAATACCCAGATTAGCATAATGTCTTAAGTGGACTTCCACTGATAAGACCTTGGTGAAAGGATCTGCCACGTTGTCCGTGGTAGAGACACGTTCCATACTAACTTCTCCTCTATCAATAATCTCACGTATAACGTGATACTTTCTAAGTACATGTTTGTTCTTGTTTGTAGATCTAGGCTCCTTAGCTTGAGCGACGGCGCCCGTATTGTCCCAATAAATCGTTATTGGACTAGGAGCAGGAACAATCCTCAATTCGTTCAAGAACTCTGAAATCCAGACAGCTTCTTTCGATGCTTCTGATTCAGTAATGTACTCGGCTTCTGTGGATGAGTCAGCAATCGTGGCTTGCTTAGAACTCTTCCAACAGATAGTTCCTCCGTTCAATTTGAATACGTATCCTGTCTGTGACTTAAAGTCATCAGGATCCGATTCAAATCCAGCGACGACATAACCAGACATCTTTAATTCTGGTTCTCCACCAAACACCAAGAACATCTCTTTAGTCCGTCGAAGGTACTTAAGAATGTTCTTTACAGCAGTCCAGTGAGGTACTCCTGGATTCTGTTGGTTTTGACAAGTGACACTAAGCGCATATGCCACATTGAGCCTTGTGCAATTCATTGCATACATTATAGACCCTACTGCCGAAGCATAGGGCACACGACTCATTGCATTTCTTTCTTCATCAATTTTAGGACCATCCTTAACTGATAAGACAATCCCATGCCTAGTTGGGAGAAAGCCTCTCTTTGAGTCGTCCATCTTATAACGCTTCAGTATTTTGTCGATGTAGGTGGACTGTGTCTATCCTAACATCCTCTTGGATCTATCTCTATAGATCTTGATCCCTAGGATGTAGTTCGCTTCACCTTAGTCCTTCATTGAGAAGGTACTTGATAACCAAACTTTAGTCTCTTCTAGCATAGAGACATTGTTTCCCATGATCAAAATGTCATCAACATAGATGATCATGAAAATGACTCCCTTGTTGTTGTGCCTAGTGTAGACACAGGGATCTTCCTTGCTTCTGATGAAGTCAAACGATTTGATAGCTTCATCAAAGCGGATATTCCAGCTCCTAGACGCTTGCTTTAGCCCATAGATGGATCTCTGTAATTTGCATACAGCAGTTGGCCTGGTTTTACTAATAAAACCTTCTGGCTGTACCATATAGACCTCTTCCTCAAGGTTGCCATTGAGGAAGGCAGTCTTTACATCCATCTGCCAGATCTCATAATCATAGTAGGTAGCTATCGCAAGTAGAATTCGAATGGACTTCAATTTTGCTACCGGTGAAAAGGTTTCATCGTAATCGATGCCATACCTTTGCGTGTAGCCTTTCGCCACAAGTCTAGCCTTGTGCGTTTGTACCTTGCCATCGGCATCTGTCTTTCGTTTAAAGACCCATTTGCACCCAATAGGTCTAACCCCTTGGGGCAAGTCTACCAAGTTCCAAACTTGGTTCAGGTACATGGAGTCCATTTCCAATTCCATGGCCTCTTGCCATTTGTCTGAGTCAATATCAATTATTGTCTCTTTGTAGGTCTCGGGATCTTCCCGATCTGATAAGCCGACATCAAGTTCACTGATGTCTTCTATCATAAGGCTTTGCTTATGAGGTCCTTTTAGGATCCTCTTCGACCTACGAAGCTCGACTGGTTCTGGTGCTTTTCTTTTCTGGGTTCGTGTAACACGAACATTATCAGTGGGCACTGATGCAGCTGGTCGCGCCCCGCGACCCTGTTCCCTAGCGGGAGGCTGCTCTTGTGCAACTCGTTGCACAGTTTGATTGACAACGGGTTCTATTGGTGTGGTTTCAACTGTTGATCTAATCACAGGACTCCCACTGACTATGACATGCCTAGCAAGTGTCATATCATTACCCTTGTCTGCTTCAAAAGCTCCCACTAAACTTGAGTCCGAATCAGAAGATTTAGAGAACTCATGTTCGCGCGTGTCAAAGTCTTGAATTTCTTCAAGTTCTATCATGTCATCTGACCTCTCTTCTTCGAGGTATTCTGCTTATAAAAACTTGACGTTTCTAGATACAATCACCTTGTGATCTTCAGCATGATAGAATTCATAGCCTCTCGTCTAACGAGGATATCCTATGAAATATACTTTGACACCCTTGGCATCTAACTTATCAGTGAGCATCAGTTTGACTATCGCAAGACAGCCCCAAGGTCTAAGATAGCCCAGTCAGGGCTTCTTTCCTTTCCATAACTCATAAGGAGTTTTCTCCACTGATTTAGATGGTACACGGTTCAGAATGTAGATTGCAGTTTGTAGCGCATATCCCCATAGATATTTTTGAAGAGTCGAGAATCCAATCTTTGATCTCACCATGTCTAACAGGGTTCAATTCCTTCTTTCAGACACACCATTCAATTGTGGTGTTCCAGGAGGGGTCCATTGCGATTGAATTCCATTTTCCTTCAAGTAGTTGATAAATTCTTCACTAAGGTATTCACCTCCTCGATCTGATCGAAGAGTGACTATCCTTAGGTTCAATTCATTCTCGATCTCATTCCTAAACTCCTTGAATTTCCCAAAGGTCTCGGATTTATTCTTCATAAGATAAATATATCCATACCTTGAGAAATCGTCAGTAAAGGTAACGAAGTAAGGATAACCCCCACACGCATGGACTTTAAAAGGTCCACATACATCGGTATGCATGAGCTCTAAGCAGCGAGTGGCACGAACACCTTGTCCAACAAAAGGTTTGTTCGCCATCTTACCCTTAACACATGATTCGCATGTACCATATGGTTCAAAATCAAATGGTTCTAAGTAGTCCAACTTCCTTAGTCTTAGGATCCGTGTTTCATTGATATGGCCTAGCCGACAATGCCATAGATAAGATGGATTATTCTTCCTACTTGAAGACGGTTGTTTGTTATGTATTTGAAATAAAGGTAGACTACTAAAATATATAAACCATTCACTAAGCGAGCCTTTCCATGATACTGGTCATTTAATGAAAAATAACAAGTATTATTAGGAAAACCCAAATTGTCCAAAAATGGAATGAAAATAATATTTCTGACAATGGATGGAACAAAATAAACGTTATCAAGTTCTAAACATTGTCCTGATGGTAAATTTATCTTGCAGCGTCCAACGCGTTTGGCTTCGACTGGATTGTCGTTCCCAACATGCAAGTCGATTTCACCTTGCTTGACTAGCTTGTGTTCAATGAGCTGCTGCACATTATTATAAATGTGCGAGCCACAGGCTGTATCTAATACCCAACCATTGGAGTCAAAAGTAGTCATGTTCATTTCAATAACAAACATACCTTAGCTAGAAGCCGGCGGCTTCTTAGCTTGATCTGCCCTTAGCTTAGGGCAATCTTTCTTCCAATGTCCTTTCTGCTTACAGAAAAGACATTCATCTGTGCATACCGTTCCGCTTCTCTTGAACTTCCGTTTCTGGTTCAGACGCTTAGGCTTATCACTCGAAGTGTTAGCCTTGGTTCCCGACTTTCCCTTACCCTTAGCACCTTTGTTTCTGGGGTTTAGGTCAGACGGTTGTCCGACATACATGATCGACTTTTCCTTCTTAGGAAGAGTTTTATCATATGTCTCCAGCAGATTATGGAGTTCGGGCAGTGTTACGTCCTTCGCATTCATGGTTGTTAACGATGAACTGCGGATACGAACTCGACTATGATTGAAGGACAAAGATCACCATGATCTTATTCTCATCTTAAGAACATGTTCAGACATGTTCCCTCCTTCATTGAGCTTGCATCCGTGTATCTCTTTGATCAAATCAAATTCAACACTTCTGGCTGTCGTCTTAAAGAGCGACTCAAGATGTTTCAGCATCTCATACGACAACATGCTATCATGTTGTCTCTGCAGCTCATTGCTCATTGCCGCCAGCATAATACACTGCGCGGATCTAGCATCCTCATGATGCTTATCAGACCTTGCCTTGTTGGCTTGATTCCAAATCAGCAACTTGATCGGCAGTCTGATTCTCGGGACACACGAGATTAGCCTCGTCCAAGACGTACTCAATCCTTTCGTACCTCAGCACCAAACATATATTCCTGATCCAATCTAGGAAGTTTGCTCCGGTCAAAATTTGCTTCTCTAAGACAGCACGGAGCGAGATACTCGCCATTTCGGTTTTCCAGGAGAAATAATATAGAACGAAAATAATAAATCAACTATTGAAATATTATTTCTTAAGACACAGTCAACATAACTAAACAACAAGGTCCTTTAGCTGTTTAGCTCCCACTATTTTCACATATGCTTGCCCCCAAAACAAACATAGAGGTAATCTCCAACATGTTACCGTAGTGGACAAGATCCAAATCCATACTATGCTATACTCCAACGGGGGCTGGTCGCATAGCATAATATGACCGGTAGGACTATCCAATTGCGTCACGCAACTCTTGGTTGTTAAATCTAATTTAACCCGATGCCCTACATATTGTACCTATCGAGGTCGCTAGATACAATATGCAGTAAGTCATAACCATAGGCTTACTCTAATCTGACGATCACTGCGAGTCTGTAAGACGAGGTCGCCAATACAAGAAAACGCAATGAAAGTTCAGAATTAAAGCACCCTATGGAAAGCATCTCAGAAATACATACATATATATATATTTCTGCACTTATATTGGTTGGGGCTTGTAGCTTGAGGGTTGTTATCAGTCATCTACAAACAAATAAGGGCGCCGCCTACCCATCATGCATGAGCGGTCTACACGTAATGGATGCCGCCTATCCATTCTAGTTCTAAACGCGGTCAAGCACATAATGGGTGCCGCCTACCCATACATAAAATATGCGGTCCAACATATAAGAGGGCGCCGCCTACCCTCGCATGCATAGCGGTCGAACGGAAAGTAAAATACTTGGTATTTAAACATGCATTGTCAAACAATAGCATATAATATATATACGTATATACGTAATCAATTAACCTCGCTCTGATACCACTGTAAGAAAATACGGTCAGAGTTACCCCTAGGGTACGCAGCGGAATTTCAAAATTTTCTTAACATGCAGGTTAATTGATTATGTATATGCCGTATATATTTAAACACGTCAATTAGAAGACTAACCTTACTTCCAAAGCAAGCACAGCTTCCAAGTCTTCGTAATAATCCGGTGTATCTTCTCCTTCGTCGAAGTCGAAGATATCTGCAATACTTTGATTATCTCCAAGACAATAAAATTTAGTTTCCAGCACCTAGAACCTCAACCTTGGTATCCACGGATGAACAACCTATCAGAAGAATGCTAGGATATTCTTTGTGTGACCAAGAAGATGGGGCGGCGATTTTCCTCCGGCAAGAGGGTGGCGCGCGCTGCTTGTAGAGTAGAGGGGGAGAGCTTTTGTTTTCTCTAAGAAAGGTAGAATAATTCTCTAAGAATTTCATTGTTCAGAATACTGAAAAAGCTCTCTAATGACTTACTTATATAGTAGTCAATAGAAGCCTAAAGCATAAGCAATTAGACTTCAAAAAGGAATAAGAATCTAATTCTTATCGCACTAGGAAACCAATTTCAAGTCTAGATTCATTCCCAATTAAATTAAAACTCAATTAGAAAAATCTAACTTATCCCTTGGACTTCTAATAGAGGAAGGAGTCAAACTCCTTCCCCTACTCAGCTCGCGCGCGCGCGTGTCGTACGGGAGATAGGTGGGTCCTGATTTTGGGACCCACTTATAGTTCTAAGGCAATTCAGACTTCAGACTCCAAGTACATTTTGCCCATGTGCATATGTTAATTCTAAATTAACATATCCTTTCAATTCAAACCTCTATTATATTTCTAAAATGTAGTCTTTAATTGTATTTCCATAAAATACAATTAATTAGCCAATTCAGTTAATAATTTCAAATCATTAATTGAGCCACTAAATATTATAATTAATTCCAAATCAATTATAATCCATCAATCAAAATTAATTCCAAATCAATTGCGATTCCATCTTCAAGGATATTCTGATAAGCTGAATCACCACATAGTGTGACCCATAGGGCCTCATTGTATTAAGCAAGTCCTAGACTAGGCAAAATGGAATTCCTTTTTGTCTTGAGTGTCATCTGTTCTAGACCACCCTCGTCCTGCCATTCAGGAAGTGGTGAATAGCTTAAGACTTTACTTGAGAGATGGGTAGAATAGGGGACTGTTATCTTTTATAGGGAACCCTCCTTCGTTTGATGAGAGCCAGTACTGGTTCGACCTCTTTTAAGGAAAAGTCTTAACATGGTGGAACAGCAGTAAGTCCTCAGTTTCATAGGCACGGGGCAACCATTCGTATCTTAGCATGCATCATTACGTCGTCACTGACTAGGTCCAGCTAGAGAATGTTACGAGAGACTATCTTGTCTTGACGTAAGTGCTTATGTGGATGTGTATAAGTCGATCGAGGTATTCTTCAACCTATATTCATGCTTTGATTTATATGGTTTTTGTTCATATGTTATTTGGTAGATTCAGTAGATTAGTTCATTCTATTTGGCATGAAACTCCATTTTTGAGTCTTGCATGTTTTTTGTATTAGAGTCTAGCTTAGTTGCTTGAGGACAAGCAAAGGTTCGGTTTGGGGAGTTTGATGAATGTGTATTTTACACTTTCATTCGAGTCTTTTTCACCTAATTTAGCTATCCTCTATGTTAATTTAGCTATATTTTAGTACATTTTATTAGAATAGTGTCACGTTCCCCTTTAGATTTTATTTTACAGGTTCTGGTTGAAATTCGGAGATTACCAAGCAATTATATTGAAGTCTACAAGGAATTGGTGTTCCAGAAGCCTATTTGGAGTATCTGAAGGTTTCCGGATAGGATTTGGAGTCTAGGGGCCGAATCTGGAGGTTAGAAGGCTACTAGAAGTCATAAACCGAGTCCAAAAAGGTGAAGAAATCCAAAACCGCGTCGAAAACGTGAAAATTCCGCGTTTACACTGTGGGGCGAACCGCCCCATCACCGGGCGAACCGCCCCAGAAGAAATTCGGGCCTATATATAGTTGCGAGTTTTCTCTCCGAAAATCATATCTTTCCAAGCCTACTTTCTCACCTCTCTCTATAGTTTTAGGTAGGAACTTCCCGGGGCCTGTCCTGGGAGTTCCATAGCTTAGGGGATACTTTTTCATAGCAGATTGGAGCGCGTAGGATCGCAATCATCCGGAGATTGACAACCTTCGGTAACTTTTTATCTTACAACTTTTATCTACTTATTTTATATTCTTTCAATATGTTTTCTTCTATGATTGCTATTGATTGCATGCCTATGAGTAGCTAAATTTATCGTTGGTGGTAGTATGTGAATTCTTAGCGAGGGAAGATAATCATGCTAATGGCTATATCGCGCATTATACTCCGTGTCATTGCTTTATTTCGTTGATCAGTTGAACACCAAAATTCTCGTATGTTGTATTGATTATTATGCACACCTGGACACTTGTCAACCAATCAGACCAATTATCTTCGTAGTGTTGAATAATTACGGAACACATTAGGACGTTAGTTGTTGATGAGTCAGACCCTTATTATCTTCGTAGTGCTTCATACTTGCAACAGGACACAATTCCTTGTCAACTTCAATATAATTGCCCAGAAATCCCCGAATTTCAACCAAAACCTGTAAAATTAAATCTAAAGGGAAACGTGACACTATTCTAAAAAATGTACTAAAATATAGCTAAATTAACATAGAGGATAGCTAAAATAGGTGAAAAATACTCGAATGAAAGTGTAAAATACACATTCATCATCCGTGCTACACTTGACACAGGATCCTACTCTAATGTGCTCCCAATGAATGTGTTTGAGAAGAGTAGCCTTGGTGAACTATCTGAGCATAAGGCTATTGTGCAATTGGCAGATGGATCCTTTGTGAGACCCGAAGGCGTTGTGAAGAATGTATTGGTCAAGATTGGTGAAGCTTCTGTGTACACCAATTTTGTAGTTATGTCGGCGTCTACACCTGGGATGGGGGATGTCGTTCTCTTCGGGCGAACGCTCTTGACTAAACTACGCTCCGTGATAGACATCTACCGAAGGACTTGCACCATTGAGGTGGATGGCAAGCGACATGTGTTGCGAGCCATATCTGACCCACCTGATCGCTTCAATGCTTCTCACACTATTAACTATTGTGGTCTTGTTGTCTATGTTCATTCTTATTCAAAGGTTTGTGGCATGAGGAGAAGATCCATGAAGGGGAAGTCTATTACCCTCAAGAAGAAGAGCTAGGCGCAAGAAGGAGTCGAGTCAAAGACTATAAACAATGGCGCTATCCGGGAGGAAACCCGGAGTTTTTATCGCTTTTTTACCGCTTTATTGCATGCATTCATACTTGAACAATTTGCTTTTCATATATGAATTTGTTCGTCTCTGGGTCGTATGTGCTTATGTTTGTGTTTGTGTGAACCTTTTTGAGTGGTTTTATGAGAAAAATGGTTTTCGGGGACTTAAAAATCGTGAGTTTTTGAAAGTTTCGTCTCCCCGCCTCAGGAAGTGGGGGCGAATCGCCCCACGAGTCCAGAGAGCTCCGCGCTCTCTGCACGCGCGGGGCGATTCGCCCCACGTCTGGGGCAACTTGCCCCGCGTTGCTGCAGAGTTAAAAACGGGGCTTGCCCCCCAAATTCTCCATTTTTCTTCATCTCCTTCATCTTACTCCAAAAAATTCCCCAATTTTCAAAATATCTTCAATCCTTCATATCTTCTTCATTATTCCATCAAATTGTGTGTTCTATAGCTTCCATCGAAGCCCATTACGTGCTCTTTCTTTTCATCCGAACAACTTTCACTCTAGTGCATTCGTTTTCCAGATCTGAGGTATCTTCTTATGAACCCTAATTTTTCAAATTTGAGGGTTTTCTGATTTGAGCTTCAATTAGGCTTATATGATGTATGGGTAGGTTGTTTGTGTGATTAGAAGCGTTATTTACTATCAATTGCATGCTCAATTATGCTTGGGTTGTTGATTTGGGAATTTTGCTACTAGATGATTTTATCTTGTTATGCAATGTATCTTTTTCTTCGATTCCATACATATGATTGTGTTTACTGATGTAATAATGATGAATTTGATGGTAGAATGCATAATTGTTGAGTATGAGGATTTATGATGCTAGAATTTTTCACTACTATGGTATGAATTGAGCCTTATTATTTAGGTTATTGGTTGTCTAGCACGAGCGTAATGCGATATGTACATGTCGAAATTATTTTGGTTTGTTGCATATTAATAGCTAGATTAGACATGAAGGATTTGCGGAGTTCGATTGTTGATTTTATCACTTGTGTGTTTTTGCATTAAATGCACATTTGAATAGAATTCAAACAATAACTTTGGAGCGCAAAATCTCGTACATTCAGCAAGAGGTCACATATGTTTATCAGCAAGTGTTCAGTCTCAGTTTCAGCAAGCACAACCTACTCTGTCTTTCAGATTTTCACTTATGCAATGCTGTTGCTGAACATTCCACTTTCTGAGTAAACACGTGCCTTACCAGTCTTCAGCAATCTTCAAGTCTTCAAATCTTCAGATCTTCAAAAGTCTTCAAGATTCTGACCGGTTTCTTATTTGCTTCAATAATTTGTTTGTAATAAACAAAATATATCTTCAGCAAATTCTTCAATAGGTCATTTCTTTTCAAAAAATAAGATTCATTAAAGCTAAGCATCAATAAGATATTTTCTTTTCAGAAAATAAAATACATCATACGCAATTGTGTCAATAAGATATTTTCTTCTCAGAAAATAAAATACGTCATACACAAAAGAAATAACTTATCTAATACCTAACTAAGTCATCAGCAAACGTTCCTCTTTTACAATGTCCTTAAAATTCTAAATTCCTGTGGACCTTAAGAGTACTAGTTACTGGACTGTTCTTAATTTAGCATGGTTAATTGCTCATCAAAATTACAAGTTTCCTATCAAATTTCCCCCTTTTTGATGTTAGCAATCCATGGCTAAATTAATTGTTACCCTTTTTAGAGGTTTCTGATGTTGAATAAATCAGATGATTAATGCAAGCATACTTGAATAAATAAACAGTAAGCATAAGTAAGTTGCATAATCAAAAACCAATAAGAGTCAAAAAGAATTCATTGCTGAAAGTTATCAATCAGAAGTTTACAAGAAAGCATAGATAACAAGAAATCAGCAAACAAAAACTTTAACAGAAACTATTGCAGGGACTTAAGCTCTTTCAGAGGATTTTCTCAAAATCTCTCTTACACTCTTCTCAGCAAGTGCAGTGAATTCAACACAATCCTTCTCGTAGTTTTCCAGAAGCCTACGGACTTGTAGTTGAAGAATTCTTGCATTTTTGCAGGCAGTGTGATGATGCTTTTCAGCATTCATTTCCATGTAATTAGTTACCCACAAATGCATGCCCCAATTGCTGGCATGGAGAAGTTGTGTATCTGAAATGCTTCTCGGATGAATCTTTCTTAACCAGAGAAGATCTTCTTCTTGATCCTTAGCAGTGAGATAAAAGTACTCATAAGGAATCAATCCAAGTTTCTTCTTAGGTTTCTTTGTTAGCGGGTCAGCATAGTAAGCAATGCCAGGTGGTTTGATCAGATTTGGTTCTTGCTTGTATGTCTTACCAATGTCAATTCTTCTTACTTGGACCTCAAGATTTCTTGGGAGGGATTCTTCCCTTTGATTTCTTTGGACCATGAGTTCAATCCATTTGAACATTTGATTCAAAATGGCTGTAGGAAAGAACTCATTTACCAACAAGTCTTCCAGCTTTAAAATCCAGCAACCATGAATGTTTCTGATTACATTCTGAGTGGTTTCCTCATTGCTGGTCTTAGTATATTCAATGCCGGAGCCAATAGCAATGCTGGCCAGCCTTTTCTCTTCCTGTCTTTGCCTTCTTCTTCTTGATTTAGCATTGTCTTGATCTCTTGCTGAAGAGTCAGACGAAAAATGCCTTGAGTGGTCAGACGGAGTTATGGCTGTTAAGGGTCTAGCTGTTATGGCTTGAGCTATTGTTTGATTGTCATCATCTTCTTCATCATATTCATTCAGATTGTGATGACTTTCAGTGTGACAGAAATCTTGAGTTTCAGCAGCGGTTTTTCTCTTTTTGGTACTTGCTGAATTTAACTCAGTTTCTGCTTGTCTTTTAGAACTTTGCTCTCTTTCAGCAAGAGGTTCTATTGGAAGAGGCACATCAGCAGCAGGAGTAGGAGGGGTTTGATTGCTTTTTCTAGTGTTCTTCTTTCCCCCTTAGACATGGATTGCAACATCGGAGTGATGTGCAAAGAATAAAACTCATTGCAATTTTCAGCAAGAGTGTTGAGACTGTTATACTTCATGATGATTGCTTGTTGGTCAAAGTTCATTGTTGCCAACTCTTTTTGAATATTCATCATGTTCTCTTCATGTCTTTTCTCTGTTGCGGCCTTCTCATCCATAATATTCTGAGCTTTGACAAGAGCATTCTTTGCAAGCTTGAGCGCCTGACTTACATCTTCTTCATAGCTCTTGTGATAAAGACTTATGTCTCGCTGAGCTATTGTCAATGTTGTAGTGCGTCTCAGCACTGTAGCCAATATCTTTCCAATGTCAAGTGGGCTCTCAGCAAGCAATGCCTCATCTTCAGCTTTGCAGGCATCATGGACTTGCTTTAGTGCTAGAATTCTGGGAGTAAACTCCTCAACTCTTGGGAACGGCACTAAATGAGGTGTTAAGGAATGAACCTTAATTTCAGAAGCAAACTGATCATCACGCGTCAGCAATTCGGCTCTTAGACCATCGTCTAAATCATTGATGTAATCAGGAGGAGGAATCTGAACGACTTTTGGGTCTCGCTTGGATTGTTCATCATCATTTTCTGACAAGTCGTCATCATCCTCAGATTCATCAAGTTGAGTGACTTTTAAGCCTTTGTCAGTAGCTTCTCTTCCTTTTTGTTGAGTGGTTGCTGATGGCAACACTTCAGACTCAATGACTGGAGTTTCACCAGTAGATAGTTGTTTCAATTGAGTTTGTGGCTCAATTACTGGAGTTTCGCCAGTAGTTAGTTTTAATTGAGTAGTTGCGGAAGGCAACGTTTGAGACTCAATAACTGGAGTTTCGCCAGTAGTAAGTGGAAGGGATGGAACTTCCTTAGATTTTGGTCTTGAAGATTCACCAATTTCCAGATCCTGCGTATGCCTTGCATGGATCACGAGACTGTTTTGTAGAGCTCGTTGGTAATCTTCATCTTCTTCATCCTCATCTTCAAGGTTTTCTTCAGTAACCTTGGCATCAGAAACTGGACTCTTGCCATTTTTCAAGGCATCCCTTTTTCTGGCGTATTCTTCTTCAGTATCAGCACCTTGTACAGGTGCTTGATTTTCAGCAGCAGCAGGAGGAGGTTGAGATTCTTGCTGAGATTGTTGTTGTTCAGCTTGTTGATTGTCAGATTGAGTATTTTCAGCAACTGTTAACTTCAATCCACCAGCACCAGGACTTGGACCTTGATTGTCATCAGTTTCATCTTTCTTGTCCTTAGAATCTTTCCCTTCATCATCACTGGGATCAGTAGGAATGTTCTCATCTTCTTCTTCTTCTTCATCATCTGTCAGAATGACTAGCTCAACATGCTTGTACAAAGCAACACTTGTCACTTCCTCTTCCTAAGTTAATTTGTGGGGATCAACCACCACAGGAACAAAAAGACCTTTGAGCATCACAGCTTGTTCAGCTGGAGAGGCACTCTTAAATTTGGCCTTCATATTCTCTCTGATTTGAGCAATCAGATTTGAGCTCATTAGCTGAGAATATGTCATTTCTTCAGGAAGGATGGAGTGGACAAATGTCTCGAGCTTTAACAGTGAAGTTCTCTTTTTCTCATTTGAGAGATGAAGGTGAAGATCTGAGAAGTCCATTCTCCTGTATCTTTGCCAGTTGCTGACAGACTTAGCAACTCTTGACAACGTTGTCCTCTTGAAATTCAAGTAAAGTTCTTCAGAACTTACTTGCTGATCTTCAGTGATGAGTACCACTTCAGTGGTCTCCTTTTGAGCCTGAAAAAGAATTTTATTTAGATCAGGATTGGTTTGGAGAATTGTTTTAGAGTTTGAATCTGAAACATGATTTACCTGCTGAGAGTCAGCAAGCTCATGTAGTACAATTTCCATTCCATGAGGAGCTTGAGTAGCATCCTCCATTTGTTCATCCTGAAATAAATTAAGATTAGATACAAGTACTAAGCTGTCAAACTTAGTTTTTATACCAAAATTATTAACTACCTGCTGAGCAGGGAGTGTTGGTTCTGGTGCAGAGGCTTCAGCAACCATCTGACTTGCATCTTGAGAAGTCTGTAGAGAAAGAATAATTTTAGCAAAAGAACAATTTTCAGAATTTGAAGTTTTACTGATGGTTGAATTAACTACCTGCTGAGGAAGGACAGGTTGTGGCTCAGTCCTTTCAGCACTAACAGTTTCTTCAGCTTCTGGGACTGTTTCTTCAGCAGACTTCTGATTTTGCTCTAACTGAGAAAGCTGTGCGGTTTCAGCAATCTCCCTTGTCTCTGAATTGACAAGTTGAGCAGAAGCATCTTGACCTTTAAGCTCACTGCTTGTCATGAAGAGGTCAATTGACTTGTTGGATGATTCTTCAATCTCCAACTCCATTTGTTTGCTTAAATCTTCCAGTACAAGCTGGACTTTGTCAATTGAAGTCTTGGGTGAACTTGGGCCAGTATTCTCAGCATCAAGAGATGCTTCTTTGAATAGTGCTTCTTGAGTTTCAGCAACTTCAGGAACTGGAACCATTGCTATTTCAGCAACTGGTCCATCAGCAAGCTGGGTTTCAGCAACTTGATGAGTTGCTTGTTCAGCAACCATCTTTTCAGCAGCATCAGCAAGTGCCGCTTTTTGCAGATCATCAGCAATATCACTTGCTGGTTCCATAGTTGGGTCATTTGGGCTATCTACAATGTAGATATCTGGGACTTGGGCAGGAATTTCATTTCCACTGCCTTGTGGTCTATTCTCAGTAGATTTATCAACGTTAAGTTGATTGTTGAAGGCTTCCGCAAACACTTCAACATTGCTGATATATGTATCAGTAATTACTTCAGCAACATCTACTGGCAAATGCGTTTCAGCATTTGTCTGGGAATTGACTGAGGAGTCTTGGACATTAGGGACTGACTGAGAAGCCAGTGTCTTCTTTCTTTTGTTACTTGTCCGTTTCCTCTTAGGTACGGGATTTGCTGATGACGCTGCAGTCTGAGTGTCATCATCAGCTTTCCTCTTTTTCTTTTTAGATTTCTCCAGTTTCCCAGAGTCATCTATTGTTGCCTTTTCAGCAACAGGTGTTGTACACGTACCTTGTTGATTTTCTACAGAAGTTTCATTTGTGTTACCACCACCAACAACAGTTTCATCTCTAAGTTGCTGAGTGGTAACATCTGCAGCTGTTGTATACCTTTCTTGTTGGCTTGTGCTGACAACATTTGCAGTTGTTGTCTTCTTGGTTTTCTTTCCAGCAATCTTAGGTACATTCTGCTTGTAGAAAGATCTTCCCACATTGCACACATATTTCTTGATTGGCAATGTGTTTCTTAGCTGAATCCTGAAATGTTCAAGGATATAGCATATCTTGATTCCATACATAACTGGAAAGGAAGGTGAGACCTTGTTGTCTTCTACCTTTACCTTGAACTTAGTAACACAATCAACAAGCCTGTTAAAAATGTACTTAGCCCAGTTAAGTTCCGATCTATTTTCATAGATATGCATCAGCAATGGCCATCTTCTCAGGCCTACTTGGTCAATTCCTCCAACTTGGGAGTCAAGAACTTTTATTAGTAGCAGAGCTACTAGACCAAGTGAATGGCAGAGATGCTTTCTCTTAACGTGCTTTGTCCAAGTAACGGGAGCTATCTCGCCTTTCTTCATCTTTGCATTTCTGACGTCACTGTAGAAAGCTTCAATTTCTTCGTCAGAAGCAGTGACGTCATCTTCAGATCCAGTGGTTGGAATCTGAAAAATCTCCGCTAAATCAGTCCATTTCAGGACGATTTGCGTGTTCTGAACATAAGTAAGGATCACTTTTTCAGTGATTCCATTACTGTCTGTAAGGGACTGGATTTCTGCATTGTTGTAGAATTCCATAGTATCAATCATGCTCACTTGCTTAGTGCGAGCAGAGATAAAGTTCATGAGGCCTTGCTGCTTGATGAACTCAAGCGCCTCTTCATTTTGGTCATCAAGTTCTTGTTCATAAAAGTACCTAATGTGCTTTTCTTTTGCAAACCCTCCCCATTGCATCAACATCTCACACTTTGCAGTGTCAAGATATGACGGAGGCATAGGTTTTACAGTGATTCGGTCGTTTTTCAACACAACTTTCGTTGTGTCTTGGGCCAGAGCAGTCACCAGAGCAGTCACCGGAGCAATGCGTGTTTCAGCACTGTCAACCTTTGACGACTTTGAGGACTTAGATGACTGTCTCTTGGGAGCCATTTCTTATATAGCAAGAAAGATTGTACGAAAAGAGATAGTTTGCTTTTTGACCGGAGGTACAGTAGTTTCAGGCTAGAAATTGCAGAGAAAGGAAATGTGAGTTAAAGAATTTTGTCATTTCTCTAACTCCTTCTTTATATAGTGTCTCTGGTGTGTGAGAAACTCAATCGATTTGAGCTCTCAGCAAGGGTAAAACAGAGAAACACTGGACATAGTGGAGGCTTTGCATTGAATGCGTAATGGCCCACTAACTAAAACCGTCAGAGCACTCTCTCTCTTTGTTTTGTTAGCCGTTAGATTAATAACTCCTTTTAATCAATGGCCACGATTGAATTTCTTGTCATGATTATTGCGAGTTTATCTGTGCCAGCTTAACGTCACAAATTGATTTTACCGAGTAATAAGGGATAGATTGCTTGCTGAAATAGACAAGAATCTTTTCAGCGAGTTTGAATTAACAATCTAGATACTTGCTGAAAATTCCCCCTTACTTAGATATCTCATATTTTCTAAGTTTCAAAGACATTTCTGATTTCCCGTATCAGTAAATTGTTTTGCACTTGAGACATCCTTTGGTAAAATCTGAGAGATGAACTTTTGCTCTTTTTTTGAGTTCCCGTCTTAGAAAATTCCTTTGATACTTGAATACCTGTTTCAGTATCTTTTGATTGTCTGAGTACCCGTCTCAGCAATCCTTAAGTTCTTTCACTTACTGAGCGCCTGTCTCAGCAAATGGTCAAGTTTCCTAACAAATACCTGTTTTGAAGGAATTACTTGCTGAATGCCTATTTCAGCAATCATGTTGTGACTTATCATTTCTTAGAAGAAATCAGTGACTTGGCCTTTTGGACAGGAATACTTTGGCTTGCTGAATACCTGTTTCAGCATTCTGCCAAGTGTATCCTTTATTGAGGTAGTTCAATCAATCCAAGGTTATACCTTAGCATTGCGAACCTATTATCCGGTAGGGGCTTGGTAAAGATGTCAGCAAGCTGATCTTCAGTACCTACTTTCACAACCTCAATATCACCTTTTGATGAATGTGTATTTTACACTTTCATTCGAGTCTTTTTCACCTAATTTAGCTATCCTCTATGTTAATTTAGCTATATTTTAGTACATTTTATTAGAATAGTGTCACGTTTCCCTTTAGATTTTATTTTACAGGTTTTGGTTGAAATTTGGAGATTTACGGGCATCTATATTGAAGTCTACAAGGAATTGGTGTTCCAGAAGCATATTTGGAGTATCTGAAGGTTTCCGGATAGGATTTGGAGTCTAGGGGCCGAATCTGGAGGTTAGAAGGCTACTAGAAGTCATAAACCGAGTCCGAAAAGGTGAAGAAATCCAAAACCGCGTCGAAAACGCGAAAATTCCGCGTTTACACTGTGGGGCGAACCGCCCCATCACCGGGCGAACCGCCCCAGAAGAAATTCGGGCCTATATATAGTTGCGAGTTTTCTCTCCGAAAATCATATCTTTCCAAGCCTACTTTCTCACCTCTCTCTATAGTTTTAGGTAGGAACTTCCCGGGGCCTGTCCTGGGAGTTCCATAGCTTAGGGGATACTTTTTCATAGCAGATTGGAGCGCGTAGGATCGCAATCATCCGGAGATTGACAACCTTCGGTAACTTTGTATCTTACAACTTTTATCTACTTATTTTATATTCTTTCAATATGTTTTCTTCTATGATTGCTATTGATTGCATGCCTATGAGTAGCTAAATTTATCGTTGGTGGTAGTATGTGAATTCTTAGCGAGGGAAGATAATCATGCTAATGGCTATATCGCGCATTATACTCCGTGTCATTGCTTTATTTCGTTGATCAGTTGAACACCAAAATTCTCGTATGTTGTATTGATTATTATGCACACCTGGACACTTGTCAACCAATCAGACCAATTATCTTCGTAGTGTTGAATAATTACGGAACACATTAGGACGTTAGTTGTTGATGAGTCAGACCCTTATTATCTTCGTACTGCTTAATACTTGCAACAGGACACAAGATTGATTCAAAGATCTCTATGCAAGACCGAGGAATTTATGCATGATTATCGACCCATTATGTTAAGAAGGACCATACTATCACCAACCTCCATTATCTGCTTGAAAACCCCTATTGCTTTCTATTTGCTGTTTTATATTCTTAATTAGATTTGATAAAGCTAGTATAGTCCTGAGAGAACGAAACTCGAGTCATTCTACTACTACACTACTGTTTTCGTTGTAGTTGTGGATTGCCTTTGGCTGAATACAAATTTATTTGATTGAATCTGACACGTTCATCAAATTGGCGCCGTTGCCGGGGACTATACTCCTTTTTTCTGTTTAATTTGTTTTTATTACAGCTTTAGATTCCTAATTCTTTTAGTTTTAGTTTTCCTTTTTAATCTCTCTCTGCTTTTCCTATTTGTTTCTAATCACTTTTCCTAGTCTGTCACAGATAGTGTATGTCGCATACACGTTCTGCAGGAATACCGCTTGCTGATTCAATTGCTGAGATCGATAGAGTCTACCACCAAAGAAGGCGACTACTTGAAAGGCGCGCACTAGAGGAAATAGAGGAAACCGATTTCTCTGAATCTCTAATTAGTCTATTCAAGGAAATCGACGGAATGGCAGAAGCTAGACCACTGAAGGCATGGGTACAACCCATCAAGGATCGTATGAGGGGACCGGCGATTGTTCTTTCGCCTGCAACCCGAGATCTGGAAATCAAGAACCACGCATTCCAACAACTTCCGAGGTTCTATGGCTTATCAAGGGAAGATGTGATGGGGTACTTGAACGATATCGATGATTTCGTCAACCAACTCCCACGACCCGGAGCTGACATAACAACGGATGAGTTGAGGATGAAGGTTTTTGCTATGGGACTTGGCGACAGAGCCAAGTCATGGCTGAGTTCTCTACCAGCCAGCTCACTAGACACCTGGGACAAGGTTTTTTCAGCCTTCATGGAGAAATACTTCCCACACACTCTGACTACCGCGCTAAAGGCGCAAATCACTGGATTCAAGCAGGACTATGATGAGACCATCTACACCGCATTCGAGAGGTTCCAAGATCTCACGAACAAGTGCCCTCACCATGGTTTTGAACTTTCCGACTTAGTCCAACACTTCTACAATGGACTAACCTTCGAGAACCAACAAGTGGTGGATTTCCAATGCGAGGCAATATTTGGGAGAAAACCGCAGAAGCCGTCTGGGCAGTTTTCGAAAGGCTTGCCAAGGGTTCGCAGTTCAAGGACCCAAGAGAAATTGTTAGGAGACATGGACCTGAAGCTCCACCGACTCAAGAAGCCCCTATGTACAGGGGGAATGGGGATCAATTCGAGTGATTTACGAACGAATTGAAGCAAGTCCTCAAGAGCGCCACCGGAACAACTATTTCGAACGAAGTATGCCGAATATGCCAGAACTATGGGCATGGAGCTCATATGTGTAGATCGGAGTTGGCATACGAAGATGGCAACTGGGCTCGAGGAGGCGAAGAAGAAGGCTTCGCTACGGAGTTTGGTACTGAAGAAGTTAGCTACGGACAAGACGGTAGAAATCCTCGAGGTGGATTTTGGAGAAGAGGATACCGTAACAATCAAGGATATGCACCGGCTAACCAAACTTATGGACCTAACCAAGACCGTAGCAGGCTGAACTATGGTAATGATCACTGCGAAAATCCCGCTCCGAAAGAGCCACCGAAGTCGAAGTCGGCTCTACTGATGGAGAACTTGCAGAAGATGGTTGATCACACACAAAGTTTTCTCAAACGTTATGAGGAAGATTCGGGGAAGACTAGGGCAAGGCTTGATAAGTTGGAAGAGAGCACTAGGCTTGCCAATCAAAAGATGCAAGAGTTGATCGACCGAGGAGCGAGTAGGGAACAAGGCAAACTGCCTAGCAACACTGTGAAGTCATTGTCCATTAACTTAGTAGGTGATCTACCTGTTAAAATCACCATCAAGAAGGTTGCTAAGTGCGAGAGTTGCAAGAGGGAACTGCCCCCACAGACCGAAGAAGAAGGAAAGGACCTTGGTACTAACAAGAGTGAAGAGGAGCAAGAGGATCCCGAGCCATTCCCTCAAAGTTTCGATATTAAGGTCGGGATTGGGGAGCTTGAAGATGTCCGAGCCACACTAGACACTGGATCCTACTCAAATGTGCTCCCTTTGAACGTTTTCGAGAAGAGTAACCTTGGAGAACTAACTGTGCATAAGGCTATTGTACAACTGGCGGATGGATCCCTTGTGAAGCCCGAAGGCGTTGTGAAGAATGTATTAGTCAAAATTGGTGAAGCCTCTGTCCACACCGATTTTGTAATTATGCCAGCATCAGCACCAGGAACGGGGGATGTCATACTCTTAGGACGAACATTCTTGACTAAAATACGCTCAGTGATGGACATCTACCAAAGGACTTGCACTATCGAAGTGGATGGCAAGCAACATGTGTTGCAAGCCATATCTGATCCACCTGATCCACCCGATACTTCTAACACTATTGATTACAGTGGTCTTAACGTTTATGTTCACTCTTATTCACAGGATCAAAGCACGGGAAGGAGAATCATGAAGGGAAGTCTAGTACCCTCAGAAGGAAAAGATATGCGATGACAGGGGTCGAGTCAGAGACCTTAAACAATGGCGCTATCCGGGAGGCAACCCGGGGTTTTTATCGCTTTCTTTACCGCTTTATTGCATGCATTCATACTTGAACAATTTGCTTTTCATATGTGAATTTGTTCGGTTCTGTGTCGTTTATGCTTATGTTGTGTTCGAGTGCGACTTTTCGAGTGATTTTGTGAGGAAAATAATTTTTCGGGGACTAAAATTTTTTCGGGGACTTAAAATCGCATTTTTATTTTTTCAAAAAACGTTCGTCTCCCACCTAAAAGTGGGGGGCGAATCGCCCCACGACCAGAGCGCGCGCGCGCGCTCTGGGCATGCGGGGAGGTTCGCCCCGCGCGCAGGGCAGTTCGCCCCGCACGGGGCGGTCCGCCCCAGGTGTGGGGCGAACCGCCCCACACCTCCAGAGACTTCAAATCGGGGGTTTCTTCCCCAAACCCCCATTTTTCTCCATTTTCATCCTTCAAACTCCAAAATTTCCTCCATATTCAAAATATCTTCAAATCTTCATAACTTCTTCATCTCTCCATCATTTTGTGTGTTCTTTAGCTTCATTCGAAGCCCGTTACGTGCTCTATCATTCTATCCGAACAAATTTCTTCCTAGCTCATTCAATTTCTGGATTTGAGGTATTGTCACATGAATCCTAATTTTTACAATTTGGGGATTTTTTGATTTATGCTTCAATTAGACTTGTATGATGTATGGGTTGATGATTTATGTGTTTAGATTCATTATTCATTGTCAATTACATGTTCAATTAGGCTTGGTTTGATGATTTGAGATTTTGCTAATTAGATGATATATGTCTTGTTAGGAATTTATCTCTATTGCTTTCATTCCTTGTTTAAACATGTGTTTATTGATATGAAATTGATGAATGTATTGGTAGAATGCATGATGGTTGAAATTAAGGATTTATGCTAGAAATTGATTTTTATGATATGGATTGAACCTTGTGATTCAAGGCATTTGTTGTTAGCAAGAGCATAATGTGATGTGTTATTGTAGTAGGTACATTAATATGTTACGTAATGAATTAGCTAGAATAGGCTTTGGGATTTTGAGGAGTTGGTTTTTTGAGAATTTTACTCGTTTGTTCGCTCGTTTATGGGTGAGCCCGGTACATGTAGTTCCTAAGAAATCAGGAGTCACGGTGGAAGAGAATGAGAAGGGAGAATTGGTACCGGTTAGGAAGACCACTGGATGGCAGATGTGCATTGACTATAGAAGATTAAATGCCATTTGGACTATGCAATGCTCCGGCCACTTTTCAAAGATGCATGCTTTCTGTTTTCTCTGACATGGTAACTAAATTTGTTGAAGTTTTCATGGATGATTTTTCCCTTTTTGGTGATTCCTTTGATGAATTCTTGCAAAGATTAGATCTTGTTTTAAAAAGGTGCATTGAGTGCAACCTGGCCTTAAGTTGGGAGAAGAGTCATTATATGGTTAGAGAAGGCATTGTTCTAGGACATGTAGTTTCTGAAAGATGTATTGAGGTAGACAAGGCTAAGATCGAAATCATTGAAAAACTTCCCCCACCCACTTGTGTGAAAGAATTGCAATCTTTTCTTGGCCATGTAGGTTTTCATATGTGGTTTATTAAAGATTTTTTGAAAATTGCTAAACGTTTAAGTAGCTTTCTTGCAAAAGATGTGATTTTCCATTTCTCTAATGAATGCTTAGTTGCTTTTAATACCCTTAAGGAAAAGCTTGTTTCTGCTCCCATTGTTGTGCCGCCTGACTGGAGTCTTCCTTTTGAGATTATGTGTGATGCTTCGAATTTTGCTATGGGTGCTGTTTTATGCCAAAAAGTTGATAAGCAGTATCGTGTGATTTATTATGTTAGTAAGACTCTAGACTCTGCGCAGGTTAATTATACAACTACTGAAAAGGAATTTTTAGCTGTTGTCTTTGCTTTACAAAAGTTTAGGTCTTATTTAATTTGCCATCTTGTGAATGTCCATACTGATCATGCTGCTTTGAGACATTTGATAGCTAAGCAAGATTCTAAGCCTAGATTAATCCGTTGGGTCCTTTTGCTACAAGACTTTGATTTGACCATAGTGGATAGAGCTGGTAGGGAGAATTTAGTAGCAGATCATTTATCTAGAATACCTAATATCCCTGTTGATTCGATACCCATCAATGAGGACCTCCCTGATGAGCACTTAATGAAGGCTAATGAAGAGCCATGGTATGCAGATATTGTAAACTATTTGGCTATGAATGTTTGCCCCACTAACTTTTCAGCCTCAGAAAAGAGAGCTCTTGCCAAGCGTTGCAGGACTTACATATGGGATGATCCGCATCTATTCAAGGAAGGAGCTGATGGGATTCTAAGGAGATGCGTGCCACAAGAAGAGCAACAAAGTGTACTGAGCCATTGCCATGAGCTTAATTGTGGAGGACACTACAGTGGGTTGTAAACAGCACGCAAGGTACTGCAAACAGGATTTTTCTGGCCAACAATATACAAAGATGCTCGAAGTTTTGTGAAGAATTGTGACCCATGTCAACGAGGTGGTAGTATTGGCAAGAAAGATGAAATGCCCCTTCAAGGGAATCTAGTGGTAGAACCTTTCGATGTATGGGGCATTGATTTCATGGGACCATTTCCATCCAGTGGAGGCTATGTATACATTCTTGTTGCAGTGGACTATGTAACTAAATGGGTGGAGGCAATTCCTACAAAAACAAATGACGGCGCAGTGGTTATGAAGTTCTTGAAGGAAGTAATATTCTCAAGATTTGGGTGCCCTAGGACAATCATCAGTGATGGAGGGTCACACTTCGTCAATAGAACGTTTGCCTCCCTTCTTAAGAGATATAGTGTCCACCATAGTATTGCTACACCATAACACCCACAGACATCGGGACAAGTCGAAGTCAGCAACTGTCAAATTAAGAAGATCCTGGAGCGAGTAGTGAATCCTAGTAGGAAGGATTGGGCAGGAAAATTGAATGATGCACTTTGGGCATACCGGACTAGTTACAAGACGGTGATCGGGACCACTCCGTACAGACTTGTGTATGGGAAAGCATGTCATCTTCCCGTAGAACTGGAACACAAGGCATATTGGGCTATAAAAGCACTCAATCTTGATATGGGAAAAGGTGGCAAGGAACGATTGTTGCAACTAGATGAGCTTGATGAATTACGACTAGGTGCTTATGAAAATGCCAAGATCTACAAGGAACGTAATTAGAAGTATCATGATCGTGGTATAATACGTAAGGAATTGATTCCTGGACAAAAAGCTTTGGTATTTAATTCTCGCCTTCGACTATTTCCTGGAAAGCTCCGTACTCGTTGGGATGGACCGTACGAAATTATCGAAGATGCTCCCCATGGAGCTGTAAAACTCTTTGATCCAAAGACGGGCAATACCTTCAAGGTGAATGGCCAGCGAGTGAAGCCATACTTCGAGATATCTAGTGATCAAAGGGAGGTTGATCACCTTGAGCTTACCCTTACCGCCTCCACTGAAGGTTAGTGTGTTTTGTTTTCTCACGAGTTTGACTGAGTATTATAGGTCACTTATACAAGCATTAGCTCTCACCTTGAATCCACTTTCGACGTTCGGGACGAGCGACGACGTTCAGGTTGGGGGAGGAGGTTATCGCTGGTTATCTCTATACTTATCTTGCTGATGATAAACTCGTGAAATTTTTTTGCATTTGCACGTTTACTGCTTTCCTATGATAGTCTTGCATGTTTTATATGGATTTTATTGCCGAATTTTTTGAACTTTTTTATTGGGTAGATTAACTAACTATGCCATTAATCGTATGCTTCATCTCTATGAATTTGTTTGAGGTTTTTCTCGCTTGGCTTGTCAAATTTATGTATTGCACTTAGTTAAGCTTGGTAGTCTCGACATCACTTAGTGGTGTTTTCTCTATTGTGGTTCACGAAGGCCTTTATAATAGGATGATGCATGTTAGGGTCTTATGGTTGTTTTCCCGAGTAATTATGTACCTAAGAGGCAACAAGTCTTCACCATGCTTTGAGATTGCTAAATGCCTAGGAAGGAGGTAGTGTGAGGTTGTGTGATCCTTTGTTTATAACCTATTCTTCCGAATAGGTTTGGAGAGGGGGTTGCACCATCATTAGACTTGTTTTTCGTTTTTTATTTCCGTGTTGTGAGTTTATTTTTCCTTTTCCGTAAATTTTGTACTCCAACCTATTCCTTCGAATAGGTTTGGGGAAATTGTGTGAGTCATTTTGTTGCTTTTTCGTGGTGCTACTGCTGGCTAAAAAAAATCAAAAAAAAAGAGAAAGAAAAAAATTCCAGGAAGAAAGAAAAAAAGAAAAAAAGAAACTGGAAAGAAAAAAAAGGAAAAGACCCCAAAAAAGCAAAGAAGGGTCCAAAAAGGAAAAGCCAAATAGCAGTTTAGCAAAGTGTTGTGTCTCATTTTCCAATTTTTGTAATGTTCGTAATCGTGTTGTAATTTTCTAGTTTTTGTCTTTTGTTTTTGAGAGTAATCTTTTCTAGACCACCCTCGTCCTGCCATTCAGGAAGTGGTGAATAGCTTAAGACTTTACTTGACAGATGGGTAGAATAGGGGAGTGTTATCTTTTATAGGGAACCCTCCTTCGTTTGATGAGAGCCAGTACTGGTTCGATCTCTTTGAGGGAAAGTCTTAAACTTGGTGAACAACAGTAAGTCCTCAGTTTCATAGGCACGGGACAACCATTCGTATCTTAGCATGCTTCATTACGTCGTCACTGACTAGGTCTAGGTAGAGAATGTTACGAGAGACTATCTTGTCTTGACATAAGTGCTTATGTGGATGTGTATAAGTCAATCGAGGTTTTTGTTCATATGTTTTTTGATAGATTCAGTAGATTAGTTCATTTTATTTGGCATGAGACTCCATTTTATGTGTTGCATTGTTTTTTGCATTAGAGTCTAGGTTAGTTGCTTGAGGACAAGCAAAGGTTCGGTTTGGGGAGTTTGATGAATGTGTATTTTACACTTTCATTTGAGTCTTTTTCACCTATTTTAGCTATCATCTATGTTAATTTAGCTATATTTTAGTGCATTTTATTAGAATAGTGTCACGTTTCCCTTTAGTTTTTTTTTACAGGTTTTGGTTGAAAAACGAGGATTTCCGGGCAATTATATTGAAGTTGACAAGGAATTGGTGTTTCAGAATCCTATTTGGAGTATCTAAAGGTTTCCGGATAGGATTTGGAGTCTAGGGGTCGAATCTGGAAGTTAGAAGGCCACTAGAAGTCAGAAACCGAGTCCGAAAAGGGGAAGAAATCCAAAAACGCGTCGAAAACGCGCAAAATCCCGAAAAAAGCTCCCGGGCGAATCGCCGCACACCAGGCGACTCGCCCGGTGTGTGGGGCCCTTTGCCCCACACAAATTCGAACACTATATATAGTTGCTCAGTTTTTCTCCGAATTTCATACTTTTCCAGACCTATTCTCTCACCTTTCTCTGTAGTTTTAGGTAGGAACTTCCCAGAGCCTGTTCTGGGGGTTCATAGCTTAGGAGATACTTTTTCATAGCAGTTTGGAGCTTGTAAGATTGCGAGTCTTAGGAGACTGACAACCTTCGGTAACATTGTATCTTACAGTTTTTCTACTTATTTTATATATCTCTCATCATGTTTTCTTCTATGATTTCTGTTGATTGCATGACAACTATGAGTAGCTAAACTTATCGTTGGTGATAGTATGTGAATTCTTAGCGAAGGGTTGATAATTATGCTTATGGCTATATCGCGCATTATACTCCGTGTTATTGCTTTATTTCTTTGATCTAGCAGAATCTCTATCTTCGTATTGTTGAATAATTATTGCACACAATTGGACAATGGTCTTTAACCTATCAGAATCTATATCTTCGTAGTGTTGAATAATTACGGAACACAATTGGACAATAGTGTTTGACCTATCAGAATCTATATCTTCGTAGTGTTTGAGAATTACAACTGGACAATTCATTGATCAAAGATCTCCATGCATAACCGAGGAATTTACGCATGATTATTAACCCGTTATGCTTTGAAGAACCATACTATCACCAATCTCCATTATCTGTTAGAAAAACCATTTGCTATACCGTCTGCTGTTTTATATTCTAAATTAGATTTGATAAAGCTAGTTATAGTCCTTAGAGATCGACACTCGAGGTTATTCTACTGCTACTCTACGGTTTTCGTTGTAGTTGTGAATTGCCTTTGGCTAAATAACAAATTTATTTGATTCGCGTTGGAACACGACACCAGCGCGTTCATCACTACACAGTCTTTTCAAGGTAATCGACGACATGGCAGAAGCTAGACCACTGAAAGCATGGGTTCAACCCTCCTAGGATCGTATGAGGGGACCGACGATTGTTCTTTCGTCTGCAACTCGAGATCTGGAAATCAAGAACCACGCATTCCAACAACTTCCGAGGTTCTATGGCTTAGCAAGGGAAGATGTGATGGGGTACTTGCACGATATCGATGATTTCGTAACCAACTCCCACGACCCGGAGCTGAAATAACAACGGATGAGTTGCGGATGAAGGTTTTTTCTATGGGGCTTGGCGATAGAGCCAAGACATGGTTGAGTTCTCTACCAGCAGGCTCGCTGGACACTTGGGAGAAGGTTTGTTCAGCATTCATGGAAAAATACTTCCCTCACACCTTGACTACCACGCTAAAGGCGCAAATCACTAGATTCAAACAGGACTATGATGAGACCATCTACACCGCGTTTGAGAGGTTCCAAGACCTCACGAACAAGTGCCCTCACCATGGTTTTGAGCTTTCTGACCTAGTCCAACACTTCTACAATGGACTAACCTTCGAGAACCAACAAGTGGTGGATTTCCAATGCCGAGGCAATATTTGGGAGGAAACCGCAGAAGCCATCTGGGCAGTTTTCGCAAGGCTTGCTAAGGGTTCGCAATTCAAGGACCCAAGGGCGATGGTTAGGAGACGTGGACCTGAAGATCCACTGACTCAAGAAGCCCCTATGTATAGGGGGAATGGGGATCAATTCGAGTGCTTTACCAACGAATTGAAGCAAGTCCTCAAGAGCGCCGCTGGAACAGCTGTTTCGAACGAAGTTTGCCGAATATGCAAGAACTATGGGCATGGGGCTCATATGTGTAGATCGGAGCTTGCATATGATGATGACAACTGGGCTGAAGGAGGCGAAGAGGAAGCCTTTGCTACGAAGTTTGGTACTCAAGAAGCTAGCTACGGACAAGATGGTAGGAATCCTCGAGGTGGATTTTGGAGAAGAGGGTTCCGAAACAATCAAGGATATGCACCGGCTAGCCAAACTTATGGCCCTAACCAAGACCATAGTAGGCTTAACTATGGTAATGACCACTGCGAAAACCCCGCTCCGAAAGAGCCACCGAAGTCGAAGTCGGCTCAACTGATGGAGAACTTGCAAAAGATGGTCGATCACACCCAAAGTTTTCTCAAACGTTATGAAGAAGATTCTGAGAAGACTAGAGCGAGACTTGATAGGTTGGAAGAGAGCACTAGGCTTGACCAACAAAAGATGGAAGAGTTGATCGACCGAGGAGCAAGTAGGGAACAAGGCAAGCTGCCTAGCAACACTGAGAAGTCGATGTCCATAACCTTGGCTGGTGATCTGCCTGTCGAAATCACCATCAAGAAGGTTGCTAAGTGCGAGTATTGCAAGAAGGAAGAACCTCCACAGGCTAAGGAAGAAGAGAAGGACCTTAGTTCTGACGAGAGTGAAGAGGAGCAATAGGATCCCGAGCCACTCCCTCAAAGTTTCGATATTAAGGTTGGTATTGGTGAGCTTGAAGATGTCCGTGCCACACTAGACACGGGATCCTACTCTAATGTGCTCCCTTTGAATGTGTTCGAGAAGAGTAGCCTTGGAAAACTATCTGAGCATAAGGCTATTGTGTAACTGGCAGATGGATCCTTTGTGAGACCCGAAGGTGTTGTGAAGAATGTATTGGTCAAGATTGGTGAAGCTTCTGTATACACCAATTTTGTAGTTATGCCGGCGTCTACACCTGGGATGGGGGATGTCATTCTCTTGGGGCTAACGTTCTTGACTAAGCTACGCTCCGTGATGGACATCTACCGAAGGACTTGCACTATTGAAGTGGATGGCAAGCGACATGTGTTGCGAGCCATATCTGATCCACCTGATACTTCTCACACTACTCACTACTGTGGTCTTGCTGCCTATGTTCATTCTTATTCACAGGTTTGTGGCATGAGGAGGAGATCCATGAAGGGGAAGTCTAGTACCCTCAAGAAGAAGAGCTAGGCGCAGACAGGAGTCGAGTCAAAGACTTTAAACAATGGCGCTATCCGGGAGGCAACCCGGAGTTTTTATCGCTTTCTTTACCGCTTTATTGCATGCATTCATACTTGAACAATTTGCTTTTCATATGTGAATTTGTTCGTCTCTGTGTCGTATGTGCTTATGTTATGTTTGAGTGAGATTTTTCGAGTGGTTTTATGAGAAAAATGGTTTTCGGGGACTTAAAAACCGCATTTTTTCGAAAAATTCGTCTCCCCGCCTCAGGAGGTGGGGGCGAATCGCCCTACGAGTCCAGAGCGCGCGCGCGCTCTAGACGCACGGGGCGATTCGCCCCGCACGGGGCGACTCGCCCCACGTTCTGAAGAGAAATAAATCGGGGTCCTCCCCCAATTTCTCTCATTTCACTTCATCTTCTTCATCTAAACTCCAAAAATTCCCCCATTTTCAAAATTTCTTCAATCCTTCATATTTCCATCAAATTGTGTGTTCTTTAGCTTCAATCGAAGCCCGTTACGTGCTCTTTCTTTTCATCCGAACAAATCTCTTCCTGGTTCATTCAATCTTCGGATTTGAGGTAATCTCACATGAACCCTAATTTTTCAAATTTGTGGGTTTTTTGATTTATGCTTCAATTAAGCTTGTATGATGTATGGGTTGATGATTTTTTGATTTTTTGATTTATGGGATTAGATTACTTGCTGAAATAGACAAGAATCTTTTCAGCGAGTTTGCATAAATAGCCTAGATACTTTCTGAACGTTCCCCCTCAATTAGATATCTCATATTTTCTTAAGTTTAAAAGATATTTGTGAGTTCCCGTATCAGTAAATTCTTTTGTACTTGAGATATCCTTTGGTAAAATATGAGAAATGAGTTTTGCTCTTTTTCTGAGTTCCCGTCTCAGAATATTCCCTTGATACTTGAATACCTGTTTCAGTATCTTTGATTGTCTGAATGCCCGTTTCAGCAATCTTTAAGGTTTTTCTCTTACTGAGTGCCCGTCTCAGCAAGTGATCAAGTTTCCTAACAAATACCCGTTTTGAAGGAATTACTTGCTGAATGCCTGTTTCAGCAATCATGTAGTGACCTATCATTTCTTAGAAGAGATTAGTGAATGGAGCTTTTAAGTAAGAATATTTTGTCTTGCTGAATACCTGTTTCAGCATTCTGCAAATGTATCTTTTATTGAGGTAGTTCAATCAATCCAAGGTTATACCTTAGCATTGCGAACCTATTATCTGGTAGGGGCTTGGTAAAGATGTCAGCAAGTTGATCATCAGTACCTACTTTCACAACCTCAATATCTCCCTTTTCCACATGAGCTCTAATAAAATGATGTCTAATATCAATGTGTTTGGTCCTAGAGTGAAACTTAGGATTTTGCGTGATAGCAATAGCACTCGTATCATCACAAAAGATTGGTGTTTTCTTTGCAGAAATACCATAATCTCTTAATTGTTGCTGAATCCATAGGATTTGAGCTGTGCAACATCCAGCCGCAATGTATTCAGATTCAGTGGATGAATTGGAAACACAGGTTTGCTTCTTGCTGAACCATGATATTAATCTAGTACCCAAAAACTGACAAGTTCCAGAGGTACTTTTTCTATCAAGAGTTGATCCTCCATGATCAGCATCAGAATAACCAACCAATTCTAATGCAGAATCTTTAGGATACCATAATCCAACATTGACTGTACCTTTGACATATTTCAGTATCTTTATTGCCTTTTTGTAGTGTGATTCTCTTGGATCATATTGGAATCTTGCACACACACAAACAACATACTGAATGTCAGGTCTACTTGTTGTTAAATACAACAAGGAACCAATGAGCTTCCTATACTTGTGTTCTTCAACACTTATATCTTCTTTAGTATAGCCCAATTTGGTACCAACACTCATCTGGATCTTTTCAGGTTTCTCTTCCTCTTTGATCCTAAACTTTATGAGCATTTCTTTCGCATACTTTGCTTGATTTATGAATATTCCATCTTTGAGTTGCTTGACGTGCAATCCTAGGAAATAATTCAATTTTCTCATCATACTGATTTCAAACTTGTTTGTCATGAGTTTGGCAGAATCATCACAATGTTGCTTGTCCTTAGATCAAAAAATTATGTCATCCACATAAATTTGAACTAAGAGTATTTTACCATCATGGTTTATGGTAAATAAGGTTTTGTCAACTTCACCTTTCTTGAAACCATTATCGAGCAAGAACTTAGCCAAGGTATCATACCATGCTCTTGGTGCTTGCTTTAGACCATATACAGCTTTCTGAAGCTTGTATACCATCTTTGTTTCTGAGGGAAGTTCAAAGCCAGGGGTTGTTCTAAGTAGACAATGCACTTTTAACATCCATTTGGTAGACAATGAAGTCATTGTGAGCAGCAAAGGCCAAGAAAAGCCTAATTGCATCCAATCTTGCAACTGGTGCATAAGAGTCATCATAGTCCAATCCTTCAGTCTGACAGTAACCTTGAGCAACTAAACGTGCTTTATTTCTTGTTACTTCACCAGACTCACTCAACTTGTTTCTGAACACCCACTTTGTACCAATAGCTTTCTTGCCTTCAGCAAGTGGTACAAGTTTCCGGACTTTGTTCCTTTCAAATTGATCTAGTTTTTCTTGCATTGCTTTTATCCATTCAGAATGCTTTAAAGCTTCTTCTATGGTTTTAGGTTCAATTTCTGAAACAAAGCAAGAGAACAATGATTCTACTTCTACGATAGTTGCTTCTTCAGCAAGTTCATGAGTAGTAGAAGCTTTGGATCTAGTCACTTGGCGTTTAATAATATCAGCAATCATATCCGTAGAGGGATGATCTCTAATCTATTTATTAACAGGTTTTCTGCTTGTTGGATCTGGATATGTTTGCTCATCAGCATGTACTTGTTCAGTACTACTGGGATTTTGTGTCTCTGCTGAGATTGGTTCATCAGCAACTGCTTGTTCAGCATTGCTCGATTGTGGTAGCTCATCAGCAGGCACTGGAGGTTGCATAGTTTCAACAACTTCCGGAGCAACTGCGTCTTTTGCTGGAAATTCCTTGTCGCGAACTATATTTATCTTGTCATGACTTGGGGGAGGAGAGTCATTGTCAGAATCATCATTTAGTTCAATTGACTTGATTTGCCTAGCATTAGATTCAGTTCTTTGCTCATGTATGATTAACTTTTTCATACATTCTGATATTTCTTCTTCAGCAAGCACTCCTTGTGTCTTTTCGTAGAATACAACATGCACTGATTCTTCGATCTTTTGTGCCTTTTTGTTGTAAACTCTATAAGCTTTACTATGCAAGGAGTAATCGAGAAATATCGCTTCGTCTGCCTTTGGTTGAAATGTTCTTAGGTATTCTCTACCGTTATTAAGAACGAAATGATAGTGTATATGTCCTAGAGACAGTCCTTATTAAGGGCATGGAGCCCTTATAGAGGGCATATATGTACTATTACACAGGTCAACGTAATATAATAGTTCATTTCATTTGGCATGAGACTCCATATTTTGTGTTGCATTGTTTTTGGCATTAGAGTCTAGCTTAGTTGCTTGAGGACATGCAAGGGTTCGGTTTGGGCAGTTTGATGAATGTGTATTTTACACTTTCATTTGAGTCTTTTTCAACTATTTTAGCTATCATCTATGTTAATTTAGCTATATTTTAGTGCATTTTATTAGAATAGTGTCACGTTTCCCTTTAGTTTGTAGTTTACAGGTTTTGGTTGAAAAATGAGGTTTTCAGGGCAATTATATTGAAGTAGACAAGGAATTGGTGTTCCGAAGGTCTAATTGGAGTATCTGAAAGATTCCGGATAGGATTTGAAGTCTAGGGGTCGAGTCTGAAGGCTAAAAGGTCCCTAGAAGGCAAAAACCGAGTCCGAAAAGGGGAAGAAATCCAAAAACGCGTCAAAAACGCGTCCAAAACGCTTATCTGGCCGAAAAACACTCTCGGGCGAGTCGCCCGGGACGTGGGGCGAATCGCCCCACACCAGGCGAATCGCCCGATGTGTGGGGCCCTTCGCCCCACACAATTCGAATGCCTATATATAGTTGCTCAGTTTTCTCCATTTTTCATACTTTTCCAGACCTTTTATCTCACCTTTCTCAGTAGTTTTAGGTAGGAATTCTCCAGAGCCTGTTCTGGGGGTTCTTAGCTTAGGAGATACTTTTTCTTAGCGTTTTGAAGCTTGTAAGATCGCGATTCTTCGGAGATTGCAACCTTCGGTAACATTGTATCTTACAGTTTTTCTATTTATATTTATATATCTTTCATCATGTTTTCATTCATTCGTGGTATGATTTCTGTTGATTGCATGACATCTATGAGTAGCTAAACTTCTCGTTGGTGATAGTATGTGATTTCTTAGCGAAGGGTTAATAATTATGCTAATGGCTATATCGCGCATTATACTCTGAGTTATTGCTTTATTTCTTTGATCTATCTAAAACCTCTATCTTCGTAGTGTTGAATAATTACGGAACACAATTGGACAATTCAGTGATCAAAGATCTCCATGCAAGACCGAGGAATTTATGCATGATTATTAACCTGCTATGCTTTGAATGACCATACTATCACCAATCTCCATTATCTGTTAAGAAAAGCCTTCGCTAAGTCGTCTGCTGATTTTATATTCTTAAGTTAGATTAGATAAAGCTAGTTATAGTCCTTCGTCTATGTTCACTCTTATTCACAGGATCAAAGCACGGGAAGGAGACTCATGAAGGGGAAGTCTAGTACCCTCAGAAGGAAAAGATAGGCGAAGACAGGAGTCGAGTCAGAGACTTTAAACAATGGCGCTATCCGGGAGGCAACCCGGGGTTTTTATCACTTTCTTTACCGCTTTATTGCATGCATTCATACTTGAACAATTTGCTTTTCATATGTGAATTTGTTCGGTTCTGTGTCGTATGTGCTTATGTTGTGTTCGAATGCGACTTTTCGAGTGATTTTTTGAGGAAAATGATTTTTCGGGGACTAAAAATTTTTCGGGGACTAAAAACCGAATTTTTTCAAAAAACGTTCGTCTCCCACATAAAAGTGGGGGGCGAATCGCCCCACGTGTGGGGCGAATCGCCTCACGACCAGAGCACGCGCGCGCGCTCTGGGCGTGCGGGGCGGTTCGCCCCGCACGGGGCGGTCCGCCCCAGGTGTGGGGCGAACCGCCCCACACCACCAGATTTCTAAAAATGGGGGTTTCTTCCCCAAACCCCCATTTTCCTCCATTTTCATCTTCCAAACTCCAAAATTTCCTCTATATTCAAAATAACTTCAAATCTTCATAACTTCTTCATCTCTCCATCATTTTGTGTGTTCTTTGGCTTCATTCGAAGCCCGTTACGTGCTCTATCATTCTATCCGAACAAATTTCTTCCTAGCTCATTCAATTTCCGGATTTGAGGTATTATCACATGAGCCCTAATTTTTACAATTTGGGGATTTTTTGATTTATGCTTCAATTTGGCTTGTATGATATATGGGTTGATGATTTATGTGATTAGATTCGTATTTCATTGTCAATTACATGTTCAATTAGGCTTGGTTTGATGATTTGAGATTTTTGCTAATTGGATGATATATGTCTTGTTTGGGAAATGTCTCTCTTGCTTTCATTCCATGTTTCAACATGAGTTTATTGATATGAAATTGATGGATGTATTGGTAGAATGCATGATTGATGAGATTGAGGTTTTATGCTAGATTTTGATTTTTATAGTATGGATTGAACCTAGTGATTCAAGGCATTTGTTGTTAGCAAGAGCATAATGTGATATGTTATTGTAGTAGTTACATTGATATGTTGCGTAATGATTTAGCTAGACTAGGTTTTGGGTTTTTGAGGAGTTGGATTTTTGAGAATTTTACTCGTTTGTTCACTCGTATATTTACATATGCATAGGTCTGTTTTGCATCGTACAAGATACTAATTGCTGTTTGTAGGAATCATGGCACCGAGGACAAGGAGAGCCGGCTCTAGCAAAAAGGGGAAGGGAGTGGCGTCAAGCTCCCAACCATCTCACGATTTGTACGAGTTGTCTGCCGCTGCGATAGAGGTGCGGCAAAGGCTAGAGGCGGAGATGGCCGACGGAGGGAGGTCGATCATCCCAGATAGGAGGATTGACATTCCTGAGTCCGCGGCGGACAGAGCAGGATATAGGACGCTGTCACGTTTAGGGTCACAAAGGAATTGGGTATGGTACAGTTCCAATAGGTTCAAAGGGTACGACGAGAGCCTCCTCCGAGATTTCTACACTGGATACACGGATCTCGACGAGAAGAATGGGGTGCTAGTCCGAGGCCAGATTATACCATGGAACCCAGAGTACATTTCTGCCTTCATCAATTTCGAGAACCTGGAATTCACAGAGAGCGACCACGCCTACTCGTATTCGAGGATCACTAGGGGGATAGGGAGACACATCACCGACGTGATCTGCAACAGGGAATACCGATATCCGGAAGTTGGGGCAGCACCTGGACGGATCAGTTATAGCGACCTTAGCATCGAAGCTAAGGTGATGATGAAATTTTGCATCTCCGACTTGATCCCGAGGAAGAATGATACATGGATTCAGCCCTATTACGCCGAGCTCCTCTACTACCTCATAGACGGACATCAGATCGACATAGGGCACATTATGTATGAGGAGTACGAGCGCCACTGGGAAAAGAAGAGGAAGCCTTTCATCTTCCCGAGCTTCATCACAGCCTACTGCTTATATCATGGGGTCGATGATATCGAGGAGGGGGATTGCGAGGTCGCTGCCCTTTCACCCTCGACCATTGAGGTACAGCTCAACAGGTATCAGTTGAGGAACCCCACAGCAGCCGCTGCTGATGTAGGAGCACCATTCCATCCAAATGATTCCGATCATGAAGATGCTATGGAGGCCGATGTTGGCGAAGCCCCTATCCCAGATATTCCTTTTGTCCATCAAGCACCGCATGCACCAGCTGGAGCACCACAGGGGTTTGGAGTATTTGACTTCTCCGAATTCCGTACCTACCTCGACAGCCGTTTCGACAGAATTGATGCCAACAACACGGCCATGTGACAGGACATCGACAGGCACATTGTCCAGCACAACCGCGATTGGGAGATATTCGAGGAGCATCGCCGAGAGGACAGGCAGCACATGTGGGAGCAGCAACAGCTCATCCAGCAACAGCAGGAAGCTCTACGACGGTCCAATGAGCTCATGAATGACATGTGGAGTGACTTTTATGGGGACTACCATCCCGATGATTAGTCCTTCCACATGTCCACTCTCAGCCGACCGAGGCCAAACCCTTCGGTAACATGTAGTATCACTTCTTATTACTCATTCTCTTTTGCTAGGGGCTAGCTTAAGAATCGTAAGGGGGATGGGATGTGAACCATGATGTTAAGTATTGTTTGGCTTTGTGTCGATTAGTATCTTGTTCTTTGCTTGCATTTGCATCTGCACGTTTACTGCTTTCTTAGATTTTTTAGGTTGCATTCACTACATTCATCCTAGGATAGTCTTGCATGTTTTATATGGAGATTATTGCCGAATTTTTTGAACTTTTTTATTGGGTAGATCAACTAGCTATGCCATTAATCGTATGCTTCATCTCTATGAATTTGTTTGAGGTTTTTCTCGCTTGGCTTGTCACATTTATGTATTGCACTTAGTTGAGCTAGGTAGTCTCGACATCACTTAGTGGTGTTTTCTCTACTGCGGTTCACGAAGGCCTTTATAATAGGATGATGCATGTTAGGGTCTTATGGTTGTTTGCCCGAGTAATTATGTACCTAAGAGGCAACAAGTCTTCACCATGCTTTGAGATTGCTAAATGCCTAGGAAGGAGGTAGTGTGAGGTTGTGTGATCCATTGTTTATAACCTATTCTTCCGAATAGGTTTGGGGAGGGGGTTACACCATCATTAGACTTGTTTTTGTTTTTCACTTTCGTATCGTGAGTTTATTTTTCACTTTTCGTAAATTTTGTACTCCAACCTATTCTTTCGCATAGGTTTGGGGAGGTCGTGTGAGTCATTTTGTTTCTCTCTTCGTTATGCTACTGCTGGCTAGAAAAAATCGAAAAAAAGAAAGAAAATTTCCAGGAAAAAAGAAAAAGAAAAAAAAGAGAATCTGGAAAGAAAAAAAGAAAAAAAGAAAAGACCCCAAAAAAGCAAAGAAGGGTCCAAAAAAGAAAGCCAAATAGCAGTTTAGCAAAGTGTTGAGTCTTTTTCTATAATGTTCGTAATCGTGTTTTTCTATTTTTTGTCTTGAGTGTCATCTGTTCTAGACCACCCTCGTCCTGCCATTCAGGAAGTGGTGAATAGCTTAAGACTTTACTTGAGAGATGGGAAGAATAGGGGAGAGTTATCTTTTATAGGGAACCCTCATTCGTTTGATGAGAGCCAGTACTGGTTCGACCTCTTTTGAGGGAAAGTCTTAACATGGTGGAACAGCAGTAAGTCCTCAGTTTCATAGGCACGGGGCAACCATTCGTATCTTAGCATGCATCATTACGTCGTCACTGACTAGGTCCAGGTAGAGAATGTTACGAGAGACTATCTTGTCTTGACATAAGTGCTTATGTGGATGTGTATAAGTCAATCGAGGTATTCTTCATATTCATGCTTTGATTTATATGGTTTTTGTTCATATGTTATTTGATAGATTCAGTAGATTAGTTCATTTTATTTGGCATGAAACTCCATTTTGTGTCTTGCATGTTTTTTGTATTAGAGTCTAGCTTAGTTGCTTGAGGACAAGCAAAGGTTTGGTTTGGGGAGTTTGATGAATGTGTATTTTAAACTTTCATTCGAGTCTTTTTCACCTATTTTAGCTATCCTCTATGTTAATTTAGCTATATTTTAATACATTTTATTAGAATAGTGTCACGTTTCCCTTTAGATTTTATTTTACAGGTTTTGGTTGAAATTCGGGGATTTCTGGGCAATTATATTGAAGTTGACAAGGAATTGGTGTTCTAGAAGCCTATTTGGAGTATCTGAAGGTTTCCGGATAGGATTTGGAGTCTAGGGGTCGAATCTGGAGGTTAGAAGGCCACTAGAAGTCAGAAACCGAGTCCGAAAAGGTGAAGAAATCCAAATCCGCGTCGAAAAACGCGGAATTCCGCGAAAAAGACGGGGGGCGAACCGCCCCATCCTGCGGCGAACCGCCCCAGAGTTTATTCGGGGCCTATATATTGATGAAGTCTCCTCATTGCTTAGCTTGGATTCCACGTCCTTACTTGCGGGTGTCGAAGTTGTTGGTCAAGAGGAAGTCGTGGAGGAAGTAATAACTGAATCCATTGCTTCACTTGAGTCAGGAGGTGATGACGTGAGTTGTGTTGAGGTCGAGGAGCCAATCTCTGAAGATTTTGGTGTCATTGAATCAGTTTCGGCAGATACTCCTGATCTTGACTCCTACGTTCTGGTCCATGCACCCACCTATGAGTCCCAAAGGAATTTTGATCCTCTCTACTCTTTTTATTTTCCATCTGATTCCCTTAGTTATTTTTAGATTTTTTTTTTTTGGTTTTGTTAATTTTAGTTTTTAGGGAATCATGGACTTGCTTGAGTAGATACGGAGAGGAACCAAGGATGGTTCCCAAGATGCAAGTAGTAATGGAACGGATACACAAGATTCGTTTCCATTTGATAATGGATAACATTAGTGGTAATGGTCGCATGTAGTTTAGGTTTATCGCTTTCTTGCATTGCATGCATTTTTATTTTCCGTGGGTTTTTGGTGATAAAATAGGTATTAAGATGATAATTTTGCGTTTTGGTAAGAAAAAGGCGTCTCCAGGAGTCTGGAGATGCCGGGCGAACCGCCCCCCATGTGGGGCGATTTGCCTGGCAAAACCAGGCCGCCTGGGACGTTCTGGACGCCCCAGGCGAATCGCCTCCCACCAGGGGCGGTTCGCCCCGGGTGTCCAAAAACCCGGGGGGTCCGGATTTTCGTTCGGAACCCCATTTTTCTCCTATTATGCTAAATTATTGATCTTTTTACTTCTTTTATTGGCCGTTTTGGTTTCTCACGAGTTTTCTTGAGTCATATAGGTTACAGGTACAAGTTAGCTCTCACCTTAAATCCACTTTCGACGTTCGGGACGAGCGACGACGTTCAGGTTTGGGGGGGGGGGGTTATCGCTAGCTATCTCTATACTTGTTTTGCTTATGATAAACTCGTGAAATCTTTTGTTTGCATTTGCACGTTTACCGCTTTCTTTGTATTTAGTTGCATACACTACATTCATCCTAGTATAGTCTTTCATGTTTTATGTGGAGTTTATTGCCATATTTTTTGAACTTTTTTATTGGGTAGATTAACTAATTATGACATTAATCATATGCTTCATCTCTATGAATTTGTTTGAGGTTTTTCTCACTTGGCTTGTCACATTTATGTTTGCACTTAGTTAAGCAAGGTAGTCTCGACATCACTTAGTGGTGTTTTCTCTACTGCGGTTCACGAAGACCTTTATAATAGGATGATGCATGTTAGGATCTTATGGTTGTTTTCCCGAGTAATTATGTACCTAAGAGGCAACAAGTCTTCACCTTGCTTTGAGATTGCTAAATGCCTAGGAAGGAGGTAGTGTGAGATTGTGTGATCCTTTGTTTGCGACCTATTCTTTCGAATAGGTTTGGGGAGAGGGTTACACTATCATTAGACTTGTTTTTCAATTTTTTAAAGTGTGTGTTGTGAGTTTATTTTTATTTTCCTTTTTCGTGAATTTTATACTCCAACCTATTCTTTCGAATAGGTTTGGGGAGGTCGTTTGTGTGTAATTTTAATGTCTTTTTCATTGTGCTACTGCTGGCTAAAACAAAAGCGAAAAAAAAGGAAAGAGAAAATTGATTTTTAGACATCCTTATGAAGGCCTTTCTCAAAAAGGATACTCTTATGGTATCAATTACATTTTGGTCCAAAATGAAGGTTTTTTGAGTTGACCATCAATTTATTATTTCTATTCCAAACATGCCCTAACATTTTTTCTTTTTTTTTTTCTCTTTTCTTTTTTCTTTTTACTTTTCTTATTTATCTTCTTCTTCTTCAAGTCCTCACCGGAATCCGGTGACTGGACTTGAAGATCTGGGAGCTGCAAGTTCCCGATCGGAGCTTGCAAGCTCCGATCGTGAACTTGCAACTCCTAATCTGGGAGATGCACAAGCTCCTAGACCGGAGCTTGGAAAGCTCCGATCGGAGCTTGGTAAGCTCCGATCGGGAGCTTGCTTGCAGCTCCCGATCTGGGAGCTTGGCAAACTCCCAGATCGGAGCTTGGCAAGTTCCGATCGGGAGCTTGTTTGCAGCTCCCGATCTGGGAGCTACACAAGCTCCAAGATCGGAGCTTTGCAGCTCCCGATCTGGGAGCTGCAAAAGCTCCCTGATCGGAGCTTGTCAAACTCCGATCGGGAGCTTGCTTGCAGCTCCCGATCTGGGAGCTACACAAGCTCCCTGATCGGAGCTTGCCAAGCTCCGATCTGGGAGCTTGGATGATCCGGACACAGCTCCGTTCATCGGAGTATCTCCGGTGACCGGAGTTGTGAAGAAGAAAGAGAATTAAAAAAAAATGATTTATAAAATTTTATTTTAGTATTGTACTTAGTTTTTCTTTTAATTATTTATCTTTTTTATTTGAAATCACTAAGTCTTGTTTGGTTCCAACAAAATTCAATTTTGGAATAGTGATTTTTGTTGACTTTGGACTAAAATGTAATTGATAAACTGAGGTTTATTTCGTACCCAAAAGGAGGTATAAAAAATCAACGGACCCAAAAGGAAAAGAAAAAAATTCCAGAAAAAAGAAAAAACAAAAAAAAAAAAAAAAAGAAAAAAAATAGAAAAGATCCCAAAAAAAGCAAAGAAGGGTCCAAATAAAAAGAGCCATAAAGCAGTTTAGCAAAGTGTTGTCTCATTTTTCAATTTTTGTAATGTTCGTAATCGTGTTGTAATTTTTGTCTCTTTTGTGTGTCATCTGTTCTAGACCACCCTCGTCCTGCCATTCAGGAAGTGGTGAATAGCTTAAAACTTTGCTTAAGAGATGGGTACAATAGGAGAGTGTTATCTTTTTTAGGGAACCCTCCTTCGTTTGATGAGAGACAGTATTGATTCGACCTCTTTGAGGAAAAGTCTTAACCTGGTGAGCAGCAGTAAGTCCTCAGTTTCATAGTCACGGGACAACCATTCGTATTTTAACATGTTTCATTACGTCGTCACTGACTAGGTCCAGGTAGAGAATGTTACGAGAGACTATCTTGTCTTGACATAAGTGCTTATGTGAATGTGTATGAGTCAATCGAGGCATTCTTCAACCAAAATCCATGTTATGATTTGTATGGTTTTTGTTCATATGTTTTTTGATAGATTCAATAGATTAGTTCATTTCATTTGGCATGAGACTCCATTTTTTGTGTTGCATTGTTTTTTGCATTAGAGTCTAGCTTAGTTGCTTGACGACAAGCAAAGTTTCGGTTTGGGGAGTTTGATGAACGTGTATTTTACACTTTCATTCGAGTCTTTTTTCACCAATTTAGCTATCCTCTATGTTAATTTAGCTATATTTTAGTGCATTTTATTATAATAGTGTCACGTTTCCCTTTAGTTTGTATTTTACAGGTTTTGGGTGAAAAACGAGGTTTTCCGGGCAATTATATAGAAATGGACAAGGATTTAGTGTTCCGAAGGCAGTTTTGGAGTATCTAGAAGATTCCGGATAGGATTTGAAGTCTAGGGGTCGAGTCTGAAGACTAAAAGGTCACTAGAAGGCAAAAACCGAGTTCGAAAAGGAAAAGAAATCCAAAAACGCGTTGAAAACGCGTAACCCGCCGACTGGAGGTCCCGGGTGATTCGCCCGGGACGTGGGGCGGTTCGCCCCACACCAGGCGATTCGCCCGGTGTGTGGGGCGACTTGTCCCACACCTGCCGAACCCCTATATATAGTTGCTCAGTTTTCTCCGTTTTTCATACTTTCTCAGACCTTTTCTCTCACATTTCTCATTAGTTTTAGGTAGGAATTCTCCAGAGCCTGTTCTGGGGATTCTTAGCATAGGAGGCACGTTTTCTTATCGTTTTGGAACTTGTAAGATCGCGATTCTTCGGAGATTGGCAACCTTCGGTAACATTGTATCTTACAGTTTTTCTATTCATATTTATTTATCTTTCAACATGTTTTCATTCAATCTTGTTATGATTTCTGTTGATTGCATGTCATATATGAGTAGCTAAATTTATCGTTGGTGATAGTATGTGATTTCTTAGCGAAGGGTTAATAATTATGCTGATGGCGGTAAAGCGAATCAGACTTTGAGTTATTGCTTTATTTCTTTGATCTATCTAAAACCTCTATCTTCGTAGTGTTGAATAATAACAGAACACAATTGGACAATTCATTGATCAAAGATCTCTATGCAAAACGATCGGGTACTGCATGGATGATTATTAACCTGCTATGCTTTGAATGATCATACTATCACTAACCTCCATTATTTCTACCACCAACCGTTTTCCAAGCTTGATTACATCAATCTGATTTCTCGTTGCTTTGTTCTAAGAAAGCGATTCTTCAAACATTTGAACTCGTTGACTGAAATTACTAGCAAAAACCTCAAGCAAAGCCACGTTAGGTCCCGAGAGAACGACACTCGGGGACAACTTGCCATTGCACTCTAGTTTATGTAGTGATAAGTGTTCTTAGCTTTTAAACAAATTTAATTGGTGAAAACGACATCATCAATTTGGCGCCGCTGCCAGGGACTTAACTCCTTTGGTTGATGTTTTTGCTTTGGTTTTTTCAGCCAACATCTCTTTTCCACCCCTTATTTCTTTCTTGATTGAATTGTGTGAAAGTTTTGCGTAACTAACGGAAACTTACAGTTAGTTGAAGGCTTTGTTGTTGGACAGGTATGGAAGAAGTTTGCTTGAACGAAGCTTTCAAAGTCCGGTATGAGGCGATAAGGAAAGAGCCGGCGATTTATCTTGAACCGGAGGCTAGGTTATATGAGGTCACTGATGAAATTCTCTATAACATAGCTACCTTCCGAGATTCGCCTTGCGAGAATGCATTACGATTCGTGGTAGAATACCGGCGTTATGTTGGGTTGTTACCACCACGTGATTGGAATGATGATCAGCTCTTGCGTCGGTTGTTTCCATGTGCTCTTACTGGAAAACCCAAGGAATGGTTGAGATCTTTGCCTGGGGGATCACTTAGGAGTTGGCAAGACGTGGTAGACGCCTTTCTTGATCGGTTCCTTTCGCCTAGGGAAAATGAAGAGCTCAAGAAGCGGATAATTGAATTCACTCAGCGGAAGGGAGAAAGGTTCTGCGATGCTCTAGACAGATTTGAGATCTACAAGAGCGAATGCCCACATCATCGGTTGAGCGAATATGAACTGATTACTTGTTTTTATCGGGGATTGGATGAAGACTTGCAGTTGGTGATAGATGGTGCATGTGACGGTATGGAGAATTGTACCGTATCCCAAATCAAAGAGGTTTTTGGGAGATTGCTCGTTGCGACACATAACCATGCTCTTGTGCCACCAGTTGACTACTGAGAGATGTATCGAGCACCCAAGCCTATTGCCATTAGTTCTTATGATGACAACTTCGATTATAAAGTGAAGACATTCTCGGGCGAAAATATTCCATATTACGTCTTTGAGGTGGAAGACTCGCAAGCTCAAGGTGAAGAGGACTGCTTCACCGAAGAGGAAGAGGAGGTATTATCCACTCTAATGAAGGTTTGGGGAAATGTGCTCGAAGTAGCGGGTAAATACCAAGAGGATTTTGATACTAGAATGGAGTGTGTGTATGAAGTTCTAGGAGAATCTGAGGTCATGCTCGAGTTACTAGAAGAGAAAATGAGTGAAGAAAGGGGTTCCGAGTGTCATATGCATGAAGAAAATCCACTGGAAATCCAGGCTGAGCGCTTGGAGCAGCCAAGCGGAGGGCTTGAAATTCCAGCAGAGAAAGAAGGAGAAAAAAAAGAATCTCCAGGAGACAGACGAAGCGCTTGGCAAGCGCTCCGCTTGCGCTCTGTCAAGCGGTCCGCCTGGGACCTGGGAGGAAAATACTGATTTTTCCAAAAATGAGAGAAATCTTAATCGTCAAGAGGAGTTCATTGAGGGACTTGAGGCTGATCTGGAAAGCGAAGAAGAACATTGTGGAAGCTCCGGGATTGAGGAGGAGTTTGAAGGGGCAAACATACTTTTGCGGAGTGGCAAGGAGTCGATACCACCATATCCTTTGATGTATCCTTCAAAAGTTAAACCTTTATCTAATAATGCATGTGATGTAGGTGATGATAATGAGCATTTGGAGAAGGAGGTGGTAGAAGAAGCCGCACCAACCCCTGAACATGTTATTGAGAAGGATAAGGAAGATGAGGAAGGGGGTGCACAACAAAAGGAGGGCGGACTCCATAAGTCGCCTAATCCTTATGTGCCCCCTAAACCCCATCTTCCCTTTCCCGGAAGGATAAAGGAAGCTAAGAAGGACATCCGAGACTCACCTATATATGGGATCCTATCAAAGTAGAGGTGAACGTTCCCCTTCTGGAATTGATTCAAAATATTCCCGCTTACACGAAATTTTCAAAGAGGTGAGGAGCAATAAGAAGATTTTCCAGAAAGGGGATGTGGCTGAACTTGAAATGGTTAACTCGGTGCATGAGTTACCTTTGAAGCAAAAGGATCCCGGGAGTTTCATAATTAGTATAACCATGGGAAACGACCGATCCACAAAAGTAATGCTTGATTTGGGGGCTAGCATTAATCTAATGCCATACTCCATCTACAAGGCATTGGGGTTGGGAAAAATCCAACCCACTAGCATGGTCGTTCAAATGGCTGATCGAAGTGTGAAACACCCACTTGGGATAGTCGAGGATATCCTAGTAAAGGTGGATCGACTCATCGTGCCAACCGACTTTGTGGTGATGGAAACAGCAGACGAGGGTACAAGTTCGAGAATGGAGCATATTGTGCTTTTGGGCAGACCCTTCATGGTTACCACCAACACATGTTTGGAGCTTCGAGGGAAAAAGATCACCATGGAGGTACTCGGAGACAAAGTTCAGATCGAGCAATACAAACAGGTATGTAAACCTGACTCTGAGGAAGCTATGATTGGAGAACTTAAATTTGTTGATTGTTATGAACCTGTCTCTTGTGGTTAGCGACCCTTTAGAAGCCGCTCTTACTATGAACCTTGAAGAGGGATTTGTCACCGAAGAAGTGTTAGCTATGACAGCCCTCCTAGATAGTGCACCCGAAATTCCTCTTGGGGAAGAAGTAGAAGAGTCTCTAGGAATAGATGAGGAAGAAGGAGTGACCCCTCCACCTAGTGAACCAACCCTTGAGCTTAAACCATTACCAAGCCATTTGAAATATGTCTTCCTAGGAGAGAATGAGTCTAAACCTGTAATCATATCTTCTAAGCTTGGTAAGGAGGAAGAGTCTAAGTTAGTGGAGGTGTTGAAAAGAAACACCGGAGCCATAGGATGGAGCATAGGTGACATCAAGGGTATAAGCCCGGTGCAATGTACCCACAAAATAGCCTTAGAGGAAGATGCGAAACCTGTTAGGCAACCACAACGTAGGCTAAACCCAGCTATGCAAGAAGTTGTAAAGAAAGAGGTGCTTAAACTCCTAGATGCTAAGATGATTTACCCAGCTCCCGATAGCAAATGGGTTAGTCCCGTCCATGTAGTCCCTAAGAAGTCGGGTATCACGGTCGAAGCAAATGATAAAGGGGAATTAGTACCCGTTAGGAAAACAACGGGGTGGCGTATGTGCATCGATTATAGGAAATTGAATTCTGCCACAAAGAAAGATCATTTTCCTTTACCATTTTTTGATGATATGCTTAACCGCCTAGCTGGGCAAGAGTTCTATTGTTTCTTGGATGGTTTGTCAGGTTTCTACCAGATTCCTATAGCTCCCAAGGACCAAGAGAAGATCACCTTCACATGTCCTTTCGGCACTTTCGCATACCGTAGGATGCCCTTCGGATTGTGCAATGCTCCGGCCACTTTCCAACGTTGCATGCTCTCCGTCTTCTCCGACATGGTGAATAAATTTGTTGAGGTATTTATGGATGATTTTTCCGTTTACGGTGATTCATTTGATGATTTGTCTTGATAAACTTGATCGTGTCTTAAGGAGGTGTATCGAATGTAATCTTACCTTGAGTTGGGAAAAGAGTCACTATATGGTTAAAGAGGGAATTGTGTTAGGACATGCTATTTCTAAAAGAGGGATAGAGGTAGACAAAGGGAAACTTGAAATCATTGAAAAGTTACCTCCACCTACTTGTGTGCGTGAATTGCAATCCTTCCTTGGGCATGTAGGCTTCCATAGGAGATTTATCAAAGATTTCTCTAAGATAGCTAAGTGCTTGAGTAACTTGCTTGCTAAAGATGTTCCCTTCGAATTCACACAAGAATGTCTTGACGCTTTCCACACACTTAAGGAGAAACTCTTAACAACCCCTATTGTAGTCTCTCCGGATTGGAAAATTCCTTTTGAAATTATGTGTGATGCTTCTGACTATGCTATGGGTGCTGTTCTTGGTCAAAAGGTTGATAACCGTTTCAGAGTGATTTACTATGCTAGTAAGACCTAAGATGCTGCTCAGATTAATTATACTACCACTGAGAAAGAATTCTTAGCGGTTATTTTTGCTCTAAGTAAATTCAGGTCCTATATTACTGGGTACAAAGTTTTGTTCACACTGACCATGCAGCTCTCAAGCATTTGATTGCTAAGCGTGAAACCAAGCCACGCTTGATGCGTTGGGTACTTCTTCTCCAAGAGTTCAAGGTGGAGATAATTGATAAAAGTGGCAAGGAAAATCTAGTGGCGGACCACTTGTCCCGGTTGCCAAACATTCCACAAGATGACACACCCGTCCCAGATGATTTGCGCGATGATCAGTTGATGCGCATAGAGTTGGAACCATGGTACGCCGATATCGTTAACTTCTTAGCCACAAATGTGATGCCAACCCATCTCTCTGGACCTGAACGGCGTTCACTTGTGAGGAATTGTCGCCATTACATATGAGATGACCCGTACTTGTTCCGCAAGGGAGGAGATGAAGTCTTGCGGAGGTGTGTGCCCGAGAAAGAGCAATTGTCGATACTGAGATTCTGCCATGAGTTAGAATGTGGAGGGCATTATAGTGGCCAGAAAACCGCTCGCAAGGTGCTTCAATCCGGGTTCTTTTGGCCCAACTTGTTTGAAGATGCGCGCTCATTTGTGGCGCAATGTGACTCATGCCAACGGAGTGGCAACATTGGCAAGCAACAAGAGATTCCCCAGCAAGGTAACTTAGTTGTTGAGCCTTTTGATGTTTGGGGTATAGACTTTATGGGACCATTCCCTAAGAGTAATGGGTACGAATATATCTTGGTTGCGGTCGACTATGTCACCAAATGGGTAGAGGCTGTTCCCACCCGGACTAATGATGCCAAGGTTGTACTCTCTTTTCTTCGTGATGTGATCTTCAATAGGTTTGGGACCCCGAGGTCCATTATCTGCGATGGGGGAACTCACTTTGTGAACAAGGTCTTTGCTAATCTCATGAAGAAGTACGGGGTGACACATTTCGTTGCTACTCCATATCATCCTCAAACATCTGGCCAAGTGGAAGTGAGCAATCGGCAAATCAAGAAAATCTTAGAGCGGGTGGTCAAACCCTCGAGGAAGGATTGGTCCACCAAGTTGCCAGATGCACTATGGGCATATAGGACTCCGTTCAAATGGTGATTGGTACCACTCCCTACCGGCTTGTGTACGGGAAAGCTTGCCATCTACCCGTGGAGGTGGAGCATAGAGCACTTTGGGCTATCAAGCAATTGAACCTTGATATGGAGAAATCCGGTGAAGAAAGACTTTTGCAACTCACCGAGCTAGATGAGCTAAGATTGAAAGCCTTCGAAAGTGGTAAGATATACAAGGAACGAGCAAAGAGGTATCATGATAGAGGCATCATCCGCAAGGATTTAGTCCCAGGTCAAAAGGCACTCCTCTTCAACTCTCGGTTGCGACTTTTTCCTGGGAAACTCCGTTCTAGATGGGACGGACCATTTGAAATTGTCCGAGTAGCACCCCATGGTGCTGTGGAACTCTTGGAAAACAAAACCGGAGCTACCTTCAAGGTCAATGGCCAGAGAGTTAAGCCGTACCTAGAGCCTCTCGAGTCGACTCATGAATTGGAGGTTGACTTGGTCAAGGTACCTTTTGTATCTTAGTTCATTTCATTAGTTTCTTGCATTATTTATTTGCTTTTGTAGTTGTGGCCTGTGTGCCTTTTGTCGTGATTCGTTTAGTCTAGTGTTTGTCTTGGTGTATTAGGTGATTAAGATAGGAAAAAACATCGAAAATCTGGAAACAGAGCCAAGCGAAGCGCTTGGCAAGCCCAAGCGGTCCGCTTGGAATTCCAGTAAGAATTTCATTCTTACTGGAATTTCAAGCGGAGCGCCTGGAGCTTCCCAAGCGCTCCGCTTGACAAGCGAATCGCTTGGCTCCCGCCAAGCGGTCCGCCTGGACCCTGTACCCAGATTTTCCTCGTTTTTTCCATTCTTCTCACCTTTGCGCACCCGTTTTCACATGTTTCTTGAGTCCTTTCAGGTACTACTCATATATAGGAGATTGGACACGAACCTTTATCTCAGGGAAGTGTACTTTCAATCCAATTTTTCCTTTTCATTCAACTTTTCTTTGCTCGAGGACGAGCAAACGTTTAGGTTTGGGGAGGGGGTATTGGATTTTCAGTACTATATGCTTGTGTGGTTCGTACATGCCTGATTTTACTCAAGTTCATGTGATTTGTCGTGTTTTTTCAAATTTTTGCATGCATATCATCCCTAGATTAGTTGTTGCACGTTGTTGTGTGTGGAGTTTATTGCCAAGTCTTTTGAACTTTTTTATTGAGTAGACTAAGTGTTTATGACCATTGATCATATGTTGCATCACTTTGCAAGTAGTTTGAGGCTTGTCTCGCTTGGTTTGTCACATTCGCATGTGCACTAGTTAAGCTTAGTAATCTCGACATCACCTTGAGTGGTGTTTCTTCTGTTGCGGTTCACGATGGCCTTATAAAATGATGCATGTTAGAGTCTATGGTTGTAACCCGTGTAATTATGTACGTAAGAGGCGACAAGTTCTTCACCTCGATTAGAGATTGCCAAAAGCCTAGGAAGGAGGTAGTGTGAGGTGTGCGATTCCTTGTATTAAACCTATTCTATCGAATAGGTTTGGGGAGGGGGTTGCTTCGTTGATCTTGTCTTTCGTCTTTGAGTCGTTGTAAAGTTTCCTTTTTCTTTTTATTTTTGTTTTGTGTCCCAACCTATTCTTTCGAATAGGTTTGGGGAGGTGTCTTTGTAAAAGAGTCTTTCCTTTTTCTTTTTCGTCTTTGTGCTCCAACCTATTCTTTCGAATAGGTTTGGGGAGGTGTCTTTGACGCTTAGTACTACTGCTCGCCCCTATATATAAAAAAAAAAGAAAAAAGAGAAAGAGAAAAAAGAAAAGAAGAAAAAAAGAGAAAAGAAAAAAGAGAAAATAAAAAAAAAAAAAAGAAAAAAAAAGGGGAAATAAAGAATAAGACCCAAAAAGCAAAAGAAGGGTCGTTGCAAGCCAAAAAGCAGTCTAGTAAAGTGTCAAGTGTCATGTAAATATTTGTTATTGTGAAGTTATCGAGTTGTAAATTCTATCTTTCGTTTCGTGTCGCCTTTGTCCAAGGCCTGTTCTTGACCACCCTCGTCTTGCTATTCAAGAAGTGGTTGAAGGAGACTCATTCGTTGAGAGTCTGGGTAAAATAGGGGAGTGTTATCTTTCTAGGGAACCCTGCTTCGTTTGATGAGAGCCAGTATTGGTTCGTCCTCTCTTGAGGAAAAGTCTCGCTTGGTGAACAGTAGTAAGCCCTCGGTTTCATAGGCACGGGGCAATTGTAGCATGATAACATGCATCATTGTGTCGTCACTGACCAGGTCCAGGTAAAAGATGTTACGAGAGACTCCTTTGTTTAACCAAGTGCACATGAGAATGTGTATATTCGCAATCGAGGCATTCTTCAACCTACATGCATGTCATGCTCATTTGGTTTTGTTCATAAGCATTTGGTAGATTCAATAGATTAGTTCACTTTACTTGGCATGAGACTCCTTTTGTGTTGCATTTATGATAGTTTGTTGCTTGAGGACAAGCAAAGGTTTGGTTTGGGAAGTTTGATGAACGTATTTTTGACGCGTTCATCTTGTCTTTTTTACCTTCTTTTGCTATCTTCTAGCCTTGTTTTTTGGTTAGTTTTGTAGAATAGTGTCACGTTTTGTGTTTTCTGCATTTTCAGGCACTTAGGTACGAAACGGCGTTTTTGGAGCTTAAAACGAGCCTTTTTGATGGAAAAGATGGCCCCGTTGAAGTTCCCCAATCTCCGTGGCTTGTTCGTGAGTGTTTGAGCATCAATAAGCATCGAGAAGGATGAGTCCAAGGCACCCGAGGGCCGTACGAGGGCAAAAAGATTGAGTTTGAAAACAAAAATATGCCCAGGAGCCAAGCTAAGCGCCTGGAATAGTAGAGCGCTCCGCTTCATTTTCCAGGAGCTTTGGCACAGCAGCCAAGCGAAGCGCTTGGAGGGCCAAAGCGCTTCGCTTGGACTCTCCAAGCGGTCCGCTTGGCAGCGGTTACGTTTTCGGATTTTCCTTCTTTGATCTGATCTTTAGTCATTTTTTGAATACTTTTGAACTGTAGATTCGTTTTGGAGAGCTCCTAAGCCCCAAAACTCAGAGAATACTCAGATTATATTGTAATTTAGCTTGGGATTCAAGATTTTGATTGGAATTCATCCTTTGTAATCATCTACGGAGAGGTTTTCTTTGATCTCCACCGATTAGTGACAGCTTTGGTGGTAACTTGTATCACTCTCTTATCTTGTAGTTTGATATGATGTATTCTGATTATTATTCATATGATTTGATGTCTATGTTGATGAATATGAGTAGCTAAATCCTTTGTGTTGGTGGTAGAATGTAGAATATGCATGCTATGGGTTATGTTTATGCTTACATGAGATTGTGATTCAATCTTGCTGCAAATTCCTTCATATGATTCTTAGTTGCCTATAAAATATATTCGAATTGAGTATAGTGACAAACTCTTGGTCAATGAAAGCTATAGGATTGTATGTTAGAGATTTGCAGCATGCCAGATAAATGGTGTTAGTGACAAGCACCTCTAAAATATTGATAGTGGTCTTTTATGATGTGCGTCTTGAAACTTACCAAGACAAGTTGCTTAGCAGACTTGATCGAAGGTTTTACGCACAGAACTTGTGAGCATATTCCTAACCCATGCATGTGTGTTTGATTTCTACCACCAACCGTTTTCCAAGCTTGATTACATCAATCTGATTTCTCGTTGCTTTGTTCTAAGAAAGCGATTCTTCAAACATTTGAACTCGTTGACTGAAATTACTAGCAAAAACCTCAAGCAAAGCCACGTTAGGTCCCGAGAGAACGACACTCGAGGACAACTTGCCATTGCACTCTAGTTTGTGTAGTGATAAGTGTTCTTAGGCTTTTTAACAAATTTAATTGGTGAAAAACGACATCATCAATTTGGCGCCGCTGCCGGGGACTTAACTCCTTTGGTTGATGTTTTTGCTTTGGTTTTTTCAGCCAACATCTCTTTTCCACCCCTTATTTCTTTCTTGATTGAATTGTGTGAAAGTTTTGCGTAACTAACGGAAACTTACAGTTAGTTGAAGGCTTTGTTGTTGGACAGGTATGGAAGAAGTTTGCTTGAACGAAGCTTTCAAAGTCCGGTATGAGGCGATAAGGAAAGAGCCGGCGATTTATCTTGAACCGGAGGCTAGGTTATATGAGGTCACTGATGAAATTCTCTATAGCATAGCTACCTTCCGAGATTCGCCTTGCGAGAATGCATTACGATTCGTGGTAGAATACTCAAAACAGATGTCTGATTACTAAGGAATACAACAAAACTCCTTATGAGTTATTTGTTGGAAGACCTCCTAACATCACCCATCTAAGAGTATTTGGTTGTAAGTGTTTTGTTCTTAAAAATGGTAGAGAATACCTAAGAACATTTCAACCAGTGGCAGACGAAGCGATATTTCTTGGTTACTCCTTGCATAGTAAAGCTTATAGAGTTTACAACAAAAAGGCACAAAAGATCGAAGAATCAGTGCATGTTGTATTCTACGAAAAGTCACAAGGAGTGCCTGCTGAAGAAGAAATATCAGATTGTATGAAGAAGCTACCAATACACGAGCAAAGAACTGAATCTGTTGCTAGGCAAATCAAGTCAATTGAACTAAATGATGATTCTGACAATGACTCTCCTCCCCTAAGTCATGACAAGATAAATATAGTTCATGACAAAGAATTTCCAGCAAAAGATGCAGTTGCTCCGGATGTTGCTGAAACTATGCAACTTCCTATGCCTGCTGATGAGTTACCACAATCTAGCAATGCTGAACAAGCAATTGCTGATGAACCAATCTCAGCGGAGACACAACAAAATACCAGTAGTACTGAGCAAGTACATGCTGGAGAGTCACATGCTGATGAGCAAACTTATCCAGATCCAAAGAGCAGAAAACCTGTTAATAAATGGATTAGAGATCATCCCTCTACGGATATGATTGGTGATATTGACAAACACCAAGTGACTAGATCCAAAGTATCTGCTACTCATGGACTTGCTGAAGAAGCAAATGTCATAGAAGTAGAAGCTTTGTTCTCTTGCTTTGTTTCAAAAATTTAACCCAAGACCATAGAAGAAGCTTTAAAGCATTCTGAATGGATCAAGGCAATGCAAGAAAAACTGGATCAATTTGAAAGGAACAAAGTCTGGAAATTTGTACCCCTTGCTGAAGGTAAGAAAGCAATTGGTACAAAGTGGGTGTTCAGAAACAAGCTGAGTGAGTCTGGTGAAGTAATGATGAACCGGAATTTGTCAGATTCTAATTAATCAAATAAATTTGTATTTAGCCAAAGGCAATTCACAACTACAACGAAAACCGTAGCGTAGCAGTAAAATAACCTCGAGTGTCGATCTATAAGGACTATAACTAGCTTTATCTAATCTAACTTAAACTATAAAATCAACAAACGACTTAGCACATGTTTTTCTTATCAAGATAATGGAAGTTAGTGATAGTATGATCATTCAAAGCATAGTGGGTTAATAATCATGCATGAAGTACCCGATCGTTTTGCATAGAGATCTTTGATCATGAATTGTCCAATGTGTTCCGTTATTATTCAACACTACGAAGATAGAGGGCTTAGATAGATCAAAGAAATAAAGCAATAACTCAAAGTCTGATTCGCTTTACCGCCATCAACATAATTACTAACCCTTCGCTAAGAAATCACATACTATCGCCAACGATAAATTTAGCTACTCATAGATGTCATGCAATCAACAGAAATCATAGCAAGATTGAATGAAAACATGTTGAAAGATAAATAAATATAAAGTAGAAAAATTATGAGATACAAGGTTACCGAAGGTTGTCAATCTCCGAAGAATCGCGATATCACAAGCTCCAAATTGATAATAAAAAGTGTCTCCTACGCTAAGAATTCCTAGAACAGGCTCTGGAGAATTCCTACCTAAAACTAATGAGAAAGGTATGAAAAAAGGTCTGAGAAAGTATGAAAAACGGAGAAAACTGAGCAACTATATATAGGGGTTCGGAATGTGTGGGGCGAGTGGCCCCACACACCGGGCGAATCGTCTGGTGTGGGGCGAACCGCCCCACGTCCCGGGCTAATCGCCCGGGAGGTGAAGTCGGCGAACGATGCATTTTTGGATTTCTTTTCCTTTTCGGACTCGGTTTTTGCCTTCTAGTGACCTTTTAGTCTTCAGACTCGACCCGAGACTTCAAATCCTATTCGGAATCTTCTAGATACTCCAAAAATGTCCCCGGAACACCAATTCTTCGTTCTCTTCAATATAATTGGCCGGAAAACCACGTTTTTCACCCAAAACCTGTAAAATGCAAACTAAAGGGAAACGTGACACTATTCTTATAAAATGCACTAAAATATAGCTAAATTAACATAGAGGATAGCTAAATTGGTGAAAAAAGACTCAATGAAAGTGAAAAATACACGTTCATCAAACTCCCCAAACCGAACCTTTGCTTGTCCTCAAGCAACTAAGCTAGAGTCTAATGCAAAAAACAATGCAACACAAAAAATGGAGTCTCATGCCAAATGAAATGAACTAATGTATTGAATCTATAAAAAAACATATGAACAAAAACCTTACAATTCATAACATGAATATAGGTTGAAGAATGTCTCGATTGACTCATACACATTCACATAAGCACTTATGTCAAACAAGATAGTCTCTCGTAACATTCTCAACCTGGACCTAGTCAGTGACGACGTAATGAAACATGTTCAAATACGAATGGTTGTCCCGTGCCTATGAAACTGAGGACTTACTACCGTTCACCAAGTTATGACTTTTCCTCAAAGAGGTCGAACCAATACTGGCTCTCATCAAACGAAGGAGGGTTCCCTAAAAAAGATAACACTCCCCTATTCTACCCATCTCTCAAGCAAAGCCTTATGCTATTCACCACTTCCTCAATGGCAGGACGAGGGTGGTCTAGAACAGATGACACTCAAATAAAAAGACAAAAAATTACACCACGATTACGAACATTACCAAAATTGAAAAATGAGACAAACACTTTGCTAATCTGCTTTTGGCTTCTTTTTTTTGGGACCCTTCTTTGCTTTCTTTTTTGGGGTCTTTTCTTTTTTTCTTTTTTTCTCTTTTTCCGGATTTTGTTCTGGAATTTTTTTATTCATTTTTTTTTCGATTTTTTTTTAGCCAGCAGTAGTACAACGAAAAAGAAATTAAAATGACGCACAAACGACCTCCCCAAACCTGTACAGTAAACAGTATATAGTAATAGATACAAACAGTCACATAGCCTTCCAGTTTTTCGCAAATAATAGGTTTAGGGGTGAACACTCACCTTAGCTTACGAGCAAACGACCTTCAACAAGAAATGAGCTTATGGGTTTACGGACAACGGAGAACCTAACAAGAAAGTACTAACACAACTTAGAAGTCGAACAGACGGAAAGAAAAAGGTTGAAAAAGGGATGGTAAAGTCGGGGTTCGAACTCGGGACCTCTGAGTTAGTCACACAAAGACCTACCAACTAAGCTAGCAAGTCAAGTCCTTTCTAACTTACAAAACCAGAAACTAAGTTTAAAACATTTTCAGAAACTCTTTAGAAAGAATAGGTTGGAGTAAAATTTACGAAAAAGAAAAATAAACTCACAACTCACACTAAAAATTGAAAAACAAGTCTCATGATAGCGTAATTGAAAGAATAGGTTGCAAACAAAGGATCACACAATCTCACGCTACCTCCTTCCTAGGCATTTAGCAATCTCAAAGCAAGGTGAAGACTTGTTGCCTCTTAGGTACATAATTACTCGGGAAAACAACCATAACATCCTAACATGCATCATCGTATTATAAAGGTCTTCGTGAACCGCAGTAGAGAAAACACCACTAAGTGATGTCGAGACTACCAAGCTTAACTAAGTACAATACATAAATGTGACAGGCCATGCGAGAAAAACCTCAAACAAATTCATAGAGATGAAGCATATGATTAATGTCATAATTATTTAATCTACCCAATAAAAAAGTTCTCAGAAATTTGGCAATAAACTCCACATAAAACATGCAAGTCTATCCTAGGATTTTTTGAATGAATAAAGCATATATTGAAAAAAGTTGAAAAGTACAAAACGTTTATGTAGTAGCAATAACAAAAAGCCACACACGGCTTAAGTGAAAAAGATGACAAAGCAAAACTAAAACCCAGGGAAAGTGATCCCTGGTTGCAGCCGCGGGCCTCGTTAAAACCCACCTATAGTAAAACCCTGTGGGAAAAACCTACAGGTGGGAAAAAGAGTGCCTGAGCGTTAAAGCTGCGTGATCCTATAGTAAGGCTGCCCGGACATATCTCTGGCAACCTGAGGAGCAATAACATCGAGCTGGTGGAGCCATACACCATGCGAGTGATAGTTAGAAAGAGTGTCCGCCACCCCATTCCCTTCACGGTAGATGTGTGAGACTTTGAACTCCAAAGTAAGAAGGAGATCCAGAACTCGTAGCCATCGATTCCTAAACTTCCAAGGAACAGTTGTGGAACGAGACTGAAAAAGGCCCTCCACGTAGGTAGAATCCGTCTCAAGCCAAAGACGATACCAACCCTGTTGGCAAGCCAACTCCACCCCAGTCATGGCTGCCACAAACTCAGCCTCATAGGCAAAGGCGCAACCTATATGTGTGACAAAACAGCAAAGGACATGCCCAAAATGATTACGAAAAACTCCCGCGGCTTTAGCATCACCCGGGGACCCCATAGCACTGCCGTCTGTATTGCATTTAATCCAACCCCACATCGGGGAATGCCATTGAACCTCCACTATAGTGGTGCTTCCCCTAGCACGCCCACGTATACCCAATGAATGAAGAGTAAAAAGGTCCTCCTGAGTATTGAACATAGAACCTTTCAAAGAATGATGTTGCTCCCGTATCAAGGACTTCAGAGAGAGAATAATGGAGTGTCGTGAGAAAGGAACATTATCAAAAATCCTCCTGTTCCGGGTAGACCATATTAGCCAAATCAAGGTGACAAAAGCAAGACGCCAAATGGAGCCAACCTGGGAGCTAAATGTTCGAGACATGGCAAAAAGCACCAGTTCATTCAAGCTATAGATAGAGGGCATCTGGAGATGAAAGATATCCAAAATACGGTGCCAAATATCCTGAATGAAGCAACAATGCACAAAGATATGATCAATATCCTCACCTGAAGACCGACAGAACACGCAAAAAGACGGTCCCATGAAGCCATTGTGACGTAAGTGATCCAGTGTAGGCAATTTACCATGAATAGCCCGCCAAAGTGTGACAGAGCGACGAGGTGGTATGTAAGGTGCCCAAATCCAATCGCCCCAAGTGACCACAGGAAACTCCGGACGAAAGTGCTGATAGAAAATAGAACTAGAAGCAGATCCATTTGATGAAGGTATCCATATTCGGGTATCAGAGTGAGGAGGAGCTAAGGTGTAATTAGCAATGTCTCTAGCCACATCCGGGAAAGCCATACAGAACTCCGGTAGAATATCCCAAACCCCATTGGTGGTGTAATCAGAAATAGAAAACTGAAAGTGATGTCGTAAGTGAGCCGGGATCCCCACCCTATCCGCAATACAGTAACCCAACCAATTATCAAGCCAAAAAAGCACATGTGAGTCTGCTCCAACTAGCCATTTGGAATTCTGCATAAGTGCCGGATGACAATCTTTAAAGCCAAACCAGATTGTAGATTTGACATAACGACGATGTCTCCCTTGACAGAGAAACCGAGAAAGAAAGATGTCCAATAAGGCTCCCTGCGATTAATAATGTCCCAGCAAAGTCTAGAAAGGAAAGCCTTGTTAGCAGCTACCAAAGAGCGAAGACCTAGACCACCTTCAGACTTAGGGACACAACACCTCGTCCAAGAGACACAAACCGAGCCCCTTTTAAGAATATCACCAGTGAAGACAAAATTCCGGATTCGACTCTCAAGCTTCTTAAGCAACGTGATTGGCCATCTATATATCATCATCGAATGAACAAACGCACCTTGGATCACCGATTGCACTAGACATATTCGCCCAGCCATGGAGAGAGATGATCCTTTCCAACGCGCAAAACGAGCCAGAATGCTATCAGCAATAGACTGTAAAAACCTGGAGCGGGGAGCACCAATGAAGAGAGGGACCCCGAGATAAACAAAAGGCAGGCTCCCGGGTGAAATGCCTAGTATACGACTCATCCTTCTAGTCCTTGCAACCGGAATGGAGGGGCTGAAATAAACTCTAGACTTGTTTGGGTTAAAATGTTGACCGGACCAAGCCTTGTAACGATTTAGTATGCTCAGAATAGTGCGACAGTTGCTAGCTGAAGCCCTGCAAAAGATTATAACGTCATCGGCATAAAGTAAATGAGAAGGAAAGGTAATATTACGACCAATGAATAAAGGAGATAACGTCCCTGTACTTGTTGCCTGTGAAAGCAAGCAACTCAAGGCCTCCTCAGCTACACAAAAGAGAAGGGGGGATAGAGGATCCCCTTGACGAACCCCTTGCGAACATTGGAAATAACCTTCTGGAGCCCCGTTGACTAGGACCGAGAGACGAGCTGAATGCAGAATGAATCGCACCCAATTCACAAAGATAGGAGAGAAACCCATACAGCGTAAAGCTTCCAACAAGAAATCCCAGTTAACTGTGTCAAAGGCTTTCCTGATGTCCACTTTGATAGCAATATTACCATCCCGATGGCGCAAATTCAAGCTATTCACACCTTCTGAAGCCAGAGCAATGCAATCATGTATACGACGACCCGGCACAAAACCAAATTGGTGAAAAGAGAGCAAGTCCGAGAGAATCAAGCCCAGCCGATCAGAGAGGATTTTTGAGACCACCTTATATAAAAAATTGCCAAGAACTATAGGACGAAAATCCTCAATACGAATGGCATCCTTAAGCTTGGGAATTAGCGTGACAAAACTGGCATTTAAACCCACGGGGAAATGACCATGGATGAAGAAAGTGCGAATTGCGCTAGAAACATCATTGCCCACAATATGCCACATCGAATGATAGAACTTTCCCCCAAAACCGTCCGGACCGGGAGCACTGTCCGGGCACATGCCAAAAACCGTATGCCGGACTTCATCGAAAGTTGGCACACGGACTAGTTCATCGTTTTGCAAAGTTGACACCAACTTTGGAAAGAGATCAGCAAGGCCCTCAAAGGATGGTGCTGGATCAGAATTCCTGGAGAATAAATCCTCATAATAATGTAATATATGACTTCGAATCTCCTGATGGTCAGAAGTGAGAATATCATCAATCAATAAAGAAGTTAAACTACCTTGACCTTTGGAAATTTTCAATTTGCGATGAAAGAAGGCTGTGTTCCTATCTCCATCACGAAGCCAATCCGCTCGCACCTTTTGCCTTAAGAAAGCAGCTTCTTGGTCAAGTATTGTATTGTATTCTGATAAGGCCTCCCATTCCAAAGCGTACTCGTCATCATCAGGATTGTGAGCAGCAATCTGTGCTTGTATATCCTCAACTCGTTGACGAGCTTGAGTAAGCTTCACTTTAATATGCCCAAAAACCGTGAGATTCCAAGTTCTGAGGCAACTTTTAAGCCGTTTTAACTTGCTCTGAACCACGCCAAAGGAGCTAGAAGCAGTGATAGGAGCATTCCATGAATTCCGAACCAAATCCTCAAAAGAACTATGAGTGAGCCACATGTTTTGAAAGCGAAAAGGTCTAGGAATAGCAAGCTGATCCTTAACACATCGAATCAACAAGGGACTATGATCAGAACAGTTCCTGATCCCCACATGTGAAATAACCGAGTCCCATAAGTCTAGAAAGGAGTTAGTGACGAGAGTACGATCAATACGTGTCTCCAGATAACCATTCGTGAAACGTTTATTCGACCAAGTAAAGAAAGCACCAGAACTAGCAGGTTCTACATACTCACTAGCATGCAAGAAAGCAGTAAATTCAAGTACCTCGATCTGAACTGGTGGAGTGCCATTAGATCGCTCATGAGCTCCCAAAACAGAATTAAAATCACCAACAATCATAGAAGGAGCAATCGGCAGTGCCAAAATATCCTCCCAAAGCATTCGACGCACCAAATAATCATTACTCGCATGCACAAAGGATAACATAAAAGATTGATGCAAAAGAGATACCTGGAGAACAATCAACTGTGGAGATGTGAAGAGAACTGTAGACGGGGGAAGAGAGACGTTTTCCAGCACCCAAATATTAGGAAGGAAACCAATGGCATCATGAAATCCCACTAAACGCAAACCTAGATCTGCCCAGTAAGAAGATGTTATTGAATCAAAGCTAACTTTGGGTTCCGCAATAGCAACCCAGAGTGGACGAGAGGAGAGAATGTGATGGCGAAACATGTTCTGAGAACTCTGATTGCCAATCCCGCGAATGTTCCAGAAAAGAACATTCATTGAGAACCATGTGAGGGATTAACGGCCGAGTGAGACCGTGGTGAATCAGCATGAGCACGTTCTTCATCTTGCTCCACAAGATCAGCCCAAGTACCGCGGGCAGCAACTTGCATGGCTTGCAAGGGAGGAGATAAAGCCGGAGAAGAACTGGAGGGAACCTCATGCGGACGAGAGCGTGCCCGAAGTAACTCAACAGAATCAGTGATACGTGTATCCATAATCGCGTTATCCTCTGTTGAAGAATCTGTATTTGCAGAAATAGACCGTTGCAACGGTTGAGATGGTGAACCAATTGGGGCGGAAGCATCAATAGGAATATGCTGACTCTGAGTAGTAGGATCTGGCAGAGATATCACTGAATCACTACTAGTACGCTCATCCTCCCCCTCATTAGAACCCAACAACGCAAAACGATTCGTCTCAACCAACGAGTTACCAGCCGGTGTAGCGGGACGACGAGGAAGAGTCACATTACGGCGAGGGACAAACCGCCTAAAACCAAGAGCATCAGTCCGATTAATGGTCGCAACCGTAGAAGAAGGGCGCATGAAAGGGACTGAAGTTGGAATGCGCTCAGGGGGTGTGATATTAATAACCGGCTGGTTAGCAACCGGAATTGTAGGAGCTGGATTGGCAATATCTCGTGGACGAGGAGATAATGGTCTGGAACTGGGAGCCTCATTATCCTTATTTCTACGACAATTACCTGTTGCATGACCAATAGCAACGCAAGACTGACAAAACGCCGGCAAATCCTCATAAAATGCTTCAATCCAAATATCACCGGCGGGAGTTTCAAGTTGGACTTTAGATTCCAAAGACTGCGCAAGATCCACCTCAATTAAAACCTTAACATAATTACCAAAGCAACGATCTAGCGAAGACGTATCCATCCTAATAGGATTGCCAAGAGCAGCCGCAAGTGCCATAATGATAGAGCTGTGGTGGAGCTCATAATGCAATCCATACAAACGAACCCAAACACGCACGCGTGTGGATGCTGCTTTTCCGGGAACAAAATTAGGAACCCAAGGCTGCAAGTATAGGTTACCGGTTGATAACTTCCAAAGAGTCGAACACATAATTGAGTCTCTCGTGTGCTTGGAGTAAAATTGAAACACAAAGTATCCCAAGCCAATCGATAGCATGGACCAGGCGTCCGTGTTCCATAACTTCTTCAAAGCCTCCCGTAAATCATGAAACTTCCATGGCAAAGAGCCCTTGGGCAGAATCAGACGACCGATAAAAGAAGAAGAAGAGCAGTTAGAAACCTGTTCAGAATAGAAATCATCATTAATTTTAACGGACAAAGTCATACCTTTGCGAACCGGCTCAAAAGTCGGGCCTGGGAGAGCCCACAATGGCCGGTTCGGAAGAGATTGAGGAGCCGGGGTAGCATTCTGCCTTGGGGCAGTGTTAATCCATGGAGAAGAAACCACAACAGTGGTGGAAGGTGATGCCACCGGAACAGAGATGGCTGGAGTATCATTGAACGCAGAAAGCTCGGGAAAAAGAATTTCCGCATCCATGGTGAAAAAGAATAAAACTTACGTACAATCGGAAACTCGCTGAGGGCGCGTCCCAAGGTCGATTTGAAGTTTATATGCCTGGAAAGCCCTTGAGACAAGGAACGCAATGAGCCGGCGCGTGTCGAACACGGAGCCCCCAACGGAGACTGGTGGCCGGGAAACAGAGACTGTAACAAGACCTTGAAATCGGAAGAATAAAACGTAACGAGATCGGAAACCACCTACAGAGCGCGTCCGACGTCCAAAAAGCACAATCTTGGTATGCCTAGAAAGAACATGAGACAAGGAAGAAGATTATCCGGCACGTGTGTCCACCAAAGCCACCACCGGAGACGGGCGGCCGGAAACGGGAGACTGAAAATTAGGGCATCTCCTAAAATTTAGGAGCAAAGCGAATTTTTTTATGTGTTTAGTACTTAGGCTAATGAATATAGTGTATGCAACTAAATACTAAGAAAGCGGTAAACGTGCAAATGCAAATAAAAAACAAGATACCATACTCATCATCACAAAGCCAAACAATACTTAACATCATGGTTCACATCCCATCCCCCTCATGAAACTTAAGCTAGTCCCAAGCAAAAGAGAATGAGTAAATAAAAAGTTATACTAGATGTTACCGAATGGTTTGGTCTCGGTCGGCTGAGAGCGGACATGTGAAAAGACTAATTATCGGGATTGTAATCCCCATAATAGTCTCTCCACATGTCAGACAGGAGATCCTGTTGCTGACGGATGAGTTGTTGCTGCTCTTATCTCCCTCTCATTCCGGCGATGCTCCTCAATCATCTCCCAATCGCGGTTGCGCTGGGCAATGTGTCCATCAAGGTCATGTCGCATTCCTGGGACAGTAGTGGTCAAGGCTGCAACACTAGCATCGAAATGGGCCCGAAAATCAGAGAAGTCAAGACCTTGGCCTTGAGACCCATGTGGTAGTCGAGGCGGTGCATGTGGTGGTCTACGGACAAAGAGAATATCCGGGATAGGAACTCGGCCATCCATGGCATCCTCATAATCATTATCATTGTCAGAATCAGTCCGTTGGAGGTAAGCTTCAACATCAGCAGCAGCAGCTTTGGGGTTCTTCATTTGATACCTACTCAGTTGCACATCAATAGTCGAAGGGGAAAGGGCAGCGACCTCGCAATCCCCCTCATCAATGTCCTCCACCCCGTGATATTTGCAATATGCTGTGATGAAGCTCGAAAAAATGAAGGGCTTCTTCTTCTTCTCCCAATGACGCTCATACTCTGCATACATGATCTGACCAATGTCTATTCGATGCTTACCTATCAAGCAGTAGAGGAGCTCAGCATAATTCGGCTGTATCCACGTGTCATTCATTCTAGGGATCAAGTTGAAAATGCAGAATTTCATAACCACCTTAGCCTCGATACTAAGGTCACTCTGATGGATACGTCCAGGTTGTGCTCTGGTATCTGGATACACATATTCCCTGTTGCAAATCACATCTGTGATGGCCCTTCCGATCCCCCTAGTGGCCCTCGAATACACGTAGGAGTGGTTGCTTCCGGTGAACTCCCGTTCCCCTAGCCTGTGATCTAGTCCATCCGGAATGTCTATCCTTCTGTCTGGTATAATTGATCGCCCACCTTGAGGTAGCTCCGCTTCGAGCCTCTGTCGGACGTCGATTGCGGCAAGAGACAACTCTAACAGCTCGTGGGAAGGTTGGGAGCTTGATGCTTCCCCTGACCCCTCTTGCTTGAGCCAGCTTTCTTCTTGTCTCGTGGAGCCATGGTTCCTACAAACAACAATTAGTATCTTGTATGACAGAAAACAGATTTATGCATATGCAAATGCAAGAGTGAACACACGAGTGATATCTACAACAATCGAACTCCTCAAAACCTCCATGTCTAGTCTAGCTACTCTTAGAACAAACATGCAACATATCAATATAACTTCGACATGCACATATCACATTATGCTCTTGCTAACCAACAAATAGCCTTAAATCATAAGGCTCAATTCATACCATAGTAGCAAAAAATCTAGCATCATAAATCCTCAACTTCATCAATTATGCATTCTACCATCATGCCCATCATTATCACATCAACAAACACAACTTTAAACATGGAATGAAAGGAAAAGAAACATTGCACCTTAAGACATAGACATCTAGTAGGCAAAATTCTCAATCCAACAAACTAAACATAATTGAACATGAAATTGATAGTGAATAACGTTTATAATCACACAAATCATCAACCCATACATCATATAAGCTTAATTGAAGCATAAATCAAAATACCCCCAAATTTGAAAAATTAGGGTTCATATGAGATTACCTCAGATCTGAAAAATGAATGAAGTAGGAAGAAATTTGTTCGGATGAAAAGAAAGAACACGTAATGGGCTTCGATTGAAGCTAAAGAACACACAATTTGGTGGAAAATTGAAGATTTTATGAAGGATTGAAGAAATTTTGATTTTTTGGGAATTTTGGGAGTAAGATTGTGAAGAAGATGAGAACAATGAGGAAATGGGGGCAAAACCCCGTTTTTCTTCTTCAGATTCCACGGGGCGAATCGCCCCACATGCGGGGCGAATCGCCCCCTACGTCCAGAGAGCGCGGAGCTCTCTAGTCATGTGGGGCGATTCGCCCCCCACCCCTAGAGGTGGGGAGACGAAACATTTCGAAAAAACTCAGTTTTTAATCCCCGAAAACCATTTTGCTCATAAAACCACTCGAAAAAGTTCACTCAAACATAAACATAAGCACAAACGACACAGAGACGAACAAATTCACATAAGAAGAGCAAATTGTTCAATGTATGAATACATGCAATAAAGCGGTAAAAAAGCCATAAAAACTCCGGGTTGCCTCCCGGATAGCGCCATTGTTTATAGTCTTTGACTCGACTCCTTCTTGCGCCTAGCTCCTCTTCTTGAGGGTACTAGACTTCCTCTTCATGGATTCCTCCTCATTGCACGAACCTGTGAATAAGAATGAACATAGACAGCAAGATCAAAGTAGTTAATGGTGTGAGAAGCATCGAAGTGAGTATTTGGATCAGATATGGCTCCCAACACATGTTGCTTGCCATCCACTTCAATGGTGCAAGTTCTTCGGTAGATATCTATCACGGAGCGTAGCTTAGTCAAGAACGTTCGCCCCAAGAGAACAACATCCCCCATCCCAAGTGTACACGCCGGCATAACTACAAAATTGGTGTACACAGAAGCTTCACCAATCTTAACCAATACGTTCTTCACAATGCCTTCGGGTCTCACAAAGCATTCATCCGCCAATTGCACAATAGCTTTATGCTCAGATAGTTTTCCAAGGCTACTCTTGTCAAACACATTCATTGGGAGCACGTTAGAGTAAGATCCCGTGTCTAGTGTAGCACGAACATCTTCGAGTTCACCAATCCCGACCTTAACATCGAAACTTTGAGGGATTGGCTCGGGATCCTCTTGCTCCTCTTCACTCTCATCAGAACCAAGGTCCTTCTCTTCTTCCTTGGCTACTGGGGGTTCTTCATCCTTGCAATGCTCACACTTAGCAACCTTCTTGATGGTGATTTGAACAGGAAGATCACCCCCCAAGGTAATGGACATCGACTTCTCAGTGTTGCTAGGCAGCTTCCCTTGCTCCCTACTTGCTCCGCGGTCAATCAACTCCTGCATATTTTGATGGGAAAGCCTAGTGCTCTCTTCCAATCGATCAAGCCTCGCCCTAGTCTTCTCAGAATCTTCTTCATAACGCTTAAGAAAACTTTGGGTGTGATCAACCATCTTTTGCAAGTTCTCCATGAGTAGAGCTGTCTTCGACTTCGGTTGCTCTTTCGGAGCGGGATTTTCGCAGTGATCATTACCATAGTTCAGCCTACTACGGTCTTGGTTAGGGCCATAAGTTTGGCTAGCTGGTGCATATCCTTGATTGTTTCGGAACCATCTTCTCCAAAATCCACCTCGAGGATTCCTACCATCTTGTCCGTAGCTAGCTTCTTGAGTACCAAATTCCGTAGCAAACGCTTCTTCTTCGCCTCCTTGAACCCAATTGCAATCATCATATGCAAGCTCCGATCTACACATATGATCTCCATGCCCATAGTTCTTGCATATTCGGCAAACTTCGTTTGACATAGCTGTTCCTGCGAAGTTCTTGAGGACTTGTTTCAACTCGTTCGTAAAGCACTCGAATCGATCCCCATTCCCCCCCATACATAGGGACTTCCTGAGTAGGTGGAGCTTCAGGTCCACTTCTCCTAACCATTCCTCTTGGATCCTTGAATTGCGAACCCTTAGCAAGCCTTTCGAAAACCACCCAGATGGCTTCCGCGGTTTCCTCCCAAATATTGCCACGGCATTGAAAATTCACCACTTGTTGGTTCTCAAAGGTCAGTCCATTGTAGAAGTGTTGGACAAGATCCGAAAGCTCAAAACCATGGTGAGGGAACTTGTTCATGAGGTCTTGGAACCTCTCAAACGCGGTGTAGATGGTCTCATCATAGTCTTGTTTGAACCCAGTGATTTGCGCCTTAAGCGCGGTAGTCAAGGTGTGAGGGAAGTATTTCTCCATGAATGCTGAAAAAACCTTCTCCCAAGTGTCCAGCGATCCCGCCGGTAGAGAACTCAACCATGACTTGGCTCTGTCGCCAAGCCCCATAGCAAAAACCTTCATCCTCAACTCATCCGTTGTTATTTCAGCTCCGGGTCGTGGGAGTTGGTTGACGAAATCATCGATATCGTACAAGTACCCCATCACATCTTCCCTTGCTAAGCCATAGAACCTCGGAGGTTGTTGGAACGCGTGGTTCTTGATTTCCAGATCACGAGTTGCAGACGAAAGAACAATCGCCGGTCCCCTCATACGATCCTTGGAGGTTGAACCCATGCTTTCAGTGGTCTAGCTTCTGCCATTAAGACGATTTCCTTAAAAAGACTGTATAGAGATTTCCAATCGGTATCCTCTATTTCCTCTAGTTCACGTTGTCGAAGTAGTCGCCTTCTTTGGTGGTAGACTCTGTCAATTTAAGCGATTGATTCAGCAAGCGGTGTTCCCCTAGATCGTGTACTTCGCATACACTATCTGTAACAAGCTAAGAAAGGAGTATCAGAGAGATCAAATAGAAAAAAAAAACTACTAAAACTTGGAATTGAATGCTGAAAATATATAAAAGCTAAACAGAAAAAAGAAGTATAGTCCCCGACAGAGGCGCCAATTTGATGAACCGGAATTTTTCAGATTCTAATTAATCAAATAAATTTGTATTTAGCCAAAGGGAATTCACAACTACAACTAAAACCGTAGCGTAGCAGTAAAATAACCTCGAGTGTCGATCTCTAAGGACTATAGGACTATAACTAGCTTTATCTAATCTAACTTAGCACAGGTTTTTCTTATCAAGATAATGGAAGTTAGTGATAGTATGATCATTCAAAGCATAGTGGGCTAATAATCATGCATGAAGTACCCAATCGTTTTGCATAGAGATCTTTGATCATGAATTGTCCAATGTGTTCCGTTATTATTCAACACTACGAAGATAGAGGGCTTAGATAGACCAAAGAAATAAAGCAATAACTCAAAGTCTGATTCGCTTTACCGCCATCAGCATAATTACTAACCCTTCGCTAAGAAATCACATACTATCACCAACGATAAATTTAGCTACTCATAGATGTCATGCAATCAACAGAAATCATAGGAAGATTGAATGAAAACATGTTGAAAGATAAATAAATATAAAGTAGAAAAATTATGAGATACAAGGTTACCGAAGGTTGTCAATCTCCGAATAATCGCGATCTCACAAGCTCCAAATTGATAAGAAAAAGTGTCTCCGATGCTAAGAATTCCCAGAACAGGCTCTGGAGAATTCCTACCTAAAACTAATGAGAAAGGTATGAAAAAGGTCTGAGAAAGTATGAAAAACGGAGAAAATTGAGCAACTATATATAGGGGTTCGGAATGTGTGGGGCGAGTCACCCCACACATCGGGCGAATCGCCTGGTGTGGGGCGAACCGCCCCACGTCCCGGGCGAATCGCCCGGGAGGTGCAGTCGGCGAACGACGCCTTTTCGACACGTTTTTGGATTTCTTTTCCTTTTCGGACTCGGTTTTTGCCTTCTAGTGACCTTTTAGCCTTCAGACTCGACCCCTAGACTTCAAATCCTATCCAAAATCTTCTCGATACTCCAAAAATGTCCCCGGAACACCAATTCTTCGTTCTCTTCAATATAATTTCCCGGAAAACCACGTTTTTCACCTAAAACCTGTATAATGCAAACTAAAGGGAAACGTGACACTATTCTAATAAAATGCACTAAAATATAGCTAAATTAACATAGAGGATAGCTAAATTGGTGAAAAAAGACTCAAATGAAAGTGTAAAATACACGTTCATCAAGTAACAAGGAACAAGCACGTTTAGTTGCTCAAGGTTACTGTCAGACTGAAGGATTGGACTATGGTGAGTCTTATGCACCAGTTGCAAGATTGGATGCAATTAGACTTTTCTTGGCCTTTGCGGCTCACAATGACTTCATTGTTTATCAAATGGATGTTAAAAGTGCATTCTTAAATGGTGAACTTGCTGAAGAAGTCTACTTGGAACAACCCCCTGGCTTTGAACTTCCCTCAGAAACCAAGATGGTATACAAGCTTCAGAAAGCTGTATATGGTCTAATGCAAGCACCAAGAGCTTGGTATGATACCTTAGCTAAGTTCTTGCCAGATAGTGGTTTCTAGAAAGGTGAAGTTGACAAAACTTTATTTACCATGAACCATGATGGTAAAATTCTCTTAGTTCAGATTTATGTGGATGACATAATATTTGGATCTAAGGACAAGCAACTTTGTGATGATTTTGCCAAACTCATGACAAATGATGAACGCGTGGATGTCGGGTCCAACGTATCAAATAAATTTGTTATTTAGCCAAAGGCAATTCACAACTACAACGAAAACCGTAGTGTAGCAGTAGAATAACCTTGAGAGTGTCGATCTCTAAGGACTATAACTAGCTTTATCTAATCTAATTTTGAATATAAAAATAGCAGACGATATAGCAAAAGTTTTTCTTAACAGATAATGGAGATTGGTGATAGTATGGTCCTTCAAAGCATAATGGGTTAATAATCATGCGTAAATTCCTCGGTTTTGCATGGAGATCTTTGATCAATGAATTGTCCTGTTGTAATTATCAAACACTACGAAGATATAGATCTAGATAGGTCGAAGACCAATCAATTGTCCAATTGTGCGTAATAATTAATCAACAATACGAAGATACAGATTTGGATAGATCAAAGAAATAAAGCAATGACACGGAGTATAATGCGCGATATAACCATTAGCATAATTATCAACTCTTCGCTAAGAATTCACATACTATCACCAACGAGAAATTTAGCTACTCATAGTTGTCATGCAATCAACAGAAATCATAGAAGAAAACATGTTGAAAGATATATAAAAATAAGTAGAAAAACTGTAAGATACAATGTTACCGAAGGTTGTCAGTCTCCGAAGAATCGCGATATTACAAGCTCCAAACTACTATGAAAAAGTATCTCCTAAGCTATGAACCCCCAGGACAGGCTCTGGGAAGTTCCTACCTAAAACTACAGAGAAAGGTGAGAGAATAGGTCTGGAAAAGTATGAAAATCGGAGAAAAACTGAGCAACTATATATAGTATTCGAATTAGTGTGGGACGAAGGGCCCCACACACCGGGCGAGTCGCCTGGTGTGGGGCGATTCGCCCCACATCTCGGGCGATTCGCCCGGGAGAAAAACTCGGGAATTTACGCGTTTTCGACGCGTTTTTGGATTTCTTCCCCTTTTCGGACTCGATTTCTGACTTCTAGTGGCCTTCTAACCACCAGATTCGACCCCTAGACATCAAATCCTATCCGGAAACCTTCAGATACTCCAAGTAGGCTTCTGGAACACCAATTCCTTGTCAACTTCAATATAATTGCCCGGAAATCCTCGTTTTTCAACCAAAACCTGTAAAATAAAAACTAAAGGGAAACGTGACACTATTCTAATAAAATGCACTAAAATATAGCTAAATTATCATAGAGGATAGCTAAAATAGGTGAAAAAGACTCAAATGAAAGTGTAAAATACACATTCATCAAACTCCCCAAACCGAACCTTTGCTTGTCGTCAAGCAACTAAGCTAGACTCTAATGCAAAAAACAATGCAACACATAAAATGGAGTCTCATACCAAATAAAATGAACTAATCTACTGAATCTATCAAAAAACATATGAATAAAAACCATATAAATCAAAACATGAATATAGGTTGAAGAATGCCTCGATTGACTCATACCCATCCACATAAGCACTTATGTTAAAACAAGATAGTCTCTTGTAACATTCTCTCCCTGGACCTAGTCAGTGACGACGTAATGAAACATGTTAAGATACGAATGGTTGTCCCGTGCCTATGAAATTGAGGACTTACTGCTGTTCACTTATGTAACCATGTTTGTCAGACTCAATTAATCAAATAAATTTTTTATTTAGCCAAAGGCAATTCACAACTACAACGAAAACCGTAGTGTAGCAGTAGAATGACCTCGAGTGTCGTTCTCTAAGGACTATAACTAGGTTTATCAAATCTAATTTAGAATATAAAAACAGCAGACGGAATAGCAAAGGTTTTTCTAACAGATAATGGAGATTGGTGATAGTATGGTCCTTCAAATCATAACGGGTTAATAATCATGCGTAAATTCCTCGGTCATGCATGGAGATCTTTGATCAATCAATTGTCCTGTTGTAATTATCACACACTACGAAGATATAGATACTGACAAGTCAAACACTATTGTCCAATTGTGTTCCGTAATTATTCAACACTACGAAGATATAGATATGCATAGGTCGACAACTAGATATAGATTATTCAACACTACGAAGATATAGATTCGCCCGGGAGCTTTTTTCGGGAAATTCCGCATTTTCGACGCGTTTTTGGATTTCTTCCCCTTTTCTGACTCGGTTTCTGACTTCTAGTGGCCTTCTAACCTCCATATTCGAGCCCTAGACTCCAAATCCTATCCGGAAACCTTCAGATACTCCAAATAGGCTTCTGGAACACCAATTCCTTGTCAACTTCAATATAATTGCCCTGAAATCCTCGTTCTTCAACCAAAACTTGTAAAATAAAAAATAAAAGGAAACGTGACACTATTCTAATAAAATGCACTAAAATATAGCTAAATTAACATAGAGGATAGCTAAAATAGGTGAAAAACTCAAATGAAAGTGTAAAATACACATTCATCAAACTCCCCAAACCGAACCTTTGCTTGTCCTCAAGCAACTAAGCTAGACTCTAATGCAAAAAACAATGCAACACATAAAATGGAGTCTCATGCCAAATAAAATGAACTAATCTACTAAATCTATCAAAAAACATATGAAAAAAAACCATATAAATCAAAGCATGAATATAGGTTGAAGAAACCTCGATTGACTTATACACATCCACATAAGCACTTATGTCAAGACAAGATAGTCTCTCGTAACATTCTCTACCTGGACCTAGTCAGTGACGATGTAATGAAGCATGCTAAGATACGAATGGTTGTTCCATACTTCCAGAAGAGTTGACATATTCTCAGCTCATGAGCTCCAGTCTGATTGCTCTAATCAGAGAGAATATGAAAGCTAAATTCAAGAGTGCCTCTCCAACTGGACAAGCTGTGATGCTCAAGGGTTCCTTTGTACCCGTGGTGGCTGATCCCCACAAAATCAATGAGGAAGAGGAAGTTACGAGTGCAGCAATGTACAAACATCTTGAGTTAGTCATACTGACGGACGATGATGAAGAAGAAGAGGATGAAAATATCCCAAAAGATCCAAGTGATGATTGATGAATGTGTAATTTACACTTTCATTTGAGTCTTTTTCACCTATTTTAGCTATCCTCTATGTTAATTTAGCTATATTTTTGTGCATTTTATTAGAATAGTGTCACGTTTCCCTTTAGTTTGTATTTTACAGGTTTTGGTTGAAAAACGAGGTTTTCCGGGCAATTATACTGAAGTAGACAAGGAATTGGTGTTCCGAAGGCCTAATTGGAGTATCTGAAAGATTCCGGATAGGATGTGAAGTCTAGGGGTCGAGTCTGAAGGCTAAAAGGTCACTAGAAGGCAAAAACCGAGTCCGAAAAGGGGAAAAAAATCAAAAAACGCGTATCTGGCTGAAAAACACACCCGGGCGAGTCGCCCGGGACGTGGGACGAATCGCCCCACACCAGGCGAATCGCCCGGTGTGTGGGGCCCTTCGCCCCACACAATTCGAATGCCTATATATAGTTGCTCAGTTTTCTCCGTTTTTCATACTTTTCCAGACCTTTTCTCTCACCTTTCTCAGTAGTTCTAGGTAGGAATTCTCCAGAACCTGTTCTGGGGGTTCTTAGCTTAGGAGATACTTTTTCTTAGAATTTTGGAGCTTGTAAGATCGCGATTCTTTGGAGATTGACAACCTTCGGTAACATTGTATCTTACAGTTTTTCTATTTATATTTATATATCTTTCATCATGTTTTCATTCATTTGTGGTATGATTTCTGTTGATTGCATGACATCTATGAGTAGCTAAACTTCTCGTTGGTCATAGTATGTGATTTCTTAGCGATGGGTTAATAATTATGCTAATGGCTATATCGCGCATTATACTCTGAGTTATTGCTTTATTTCTTTGATCTATCTAAAACCTCTATCTTCGTAGTGTTGAATAATTACGGAACACAATTGGACAATTCATTGATCAAAGATCTCCATGCAAGACCGAGGAATTTATGCATGATTATTAACCTGCTATGCCTTGAATGACCATACTATCACCAATCTCCGTTACCTGTTAAGAAAAACCTTCGCTAAGTCGTCTGTTGATTTTATATTCTTAAGTTAGATTAGATAAAGCTAGTTATAGTCCTTAAAGATCGACACTCGAGGTTATTCTACTGCTACACTACGGTTTTCCTTGTAGTTGTGAATTGCCTTGGGCTAAATACAAATTTATTTGATTAGTTGGAACCCGACAATTCCACCGTTCATCAAATTGGCGCCGTTGCCGGGGACTATACTCCTTTTTTATGTTTAGCTTTATTATATTTTCAGCATTCAATTCCTAATTCTAGTAGTTTTTTGTTTTCCTATTTAATCTCTCTCTGATACTCCTTTCCTAGTTTGTTATAGATAGTGTATGCCACATACACGATCAAGAGGAACACCGCTTGTTGATTCAATTGCTGAGATCGACAGAGCCTACCACCAAAGAAGGCGACTACTTCAAAGGCGTGAACTGCAGGAAATAGAGGATACCGATTTCTCTGAAAATCTACACAGTCTTTTCAAGGAAACCGACGGAATGGCTGAAGCTAGACCACTGAAAGCATGGGTTCAACCCTCCAAGGATCGTATGAGGGGACCAGAGATTGTTCTTTCGTCTGCAACTCGAGATCTGGAAATCAAGAACAAACGCATTCCAACAACTTCCAAGGTTCTATGGGTTAGCAAGGGAAGATGTGATGGGGTACTTGCACGATATCGATGATTTCGTCAACCAACTCCCACGACCCGGAGCTGAAATAACAACGGATGAGTTAAGGATGAAGGTTTTTGCTATGGGGCTTGGCGACAAAGCCAAGTCATGGTTGAGTTCTCTACCGGCGGGCTCGCTGGACAATTGGGAGAAGGTTTTATCAGCTTTCATGGAAAAATACTTCCCTCACACCTTGACTACCGCGCTAAAGGCGCAAATCACTGGATTCAAACAGGACTATGATGAGACCCTCTACACCGCGTTTGAGAGGTTCCAAGACCTCATGAACAAGTGCCCTCACCATGGTTTTGAGCCTTCTGATCTAGTCCAACACTTCTAGAATGGACTAACCTTCGAGAACCAACAAGTGGTGGACTTCCAATGCCGTGGCAATATTTCGGAGGAAACCGCGGAAGCCGTCTGGGCAGTTTTCGAAAGGCTTGCTAAGGGGTCGCAGTTCAAGGACCCAAGAGAAATGGTTAGGAGACGTGGACCTGAAGCTCCACCTACTCAAGAAGCCCCGATGTATAGGGGGAATGGGGATCAATTCGAGTGCTTTACCAAGGAATTGAAGCAAGTCCTCAAGAGCGCCACTGGAACATCTGTTTCGAACGAAGTTTGCGGAATATGCAAGAACTATGGGCATGGGGTTCATATGTGTAGATCGGAGCTTGCATATGATGATGGCAACTAGGTTCAAGGAGGCGAAGAGGAAGCCTTTGCTACGGAATTTGGTACTCAAGAAGCTAGCTACGGACAAGATGGTAGGAATCCTCGAGGTGGATTTTGGAGAAGAGGGTTCCGAAGCAATCAAGGATATGCACCGGCTAGCCAAACTTATGGCCCTAACCAAGACCGTAGTAGGCTTAACTATGGTAATGATCACTGTGAAAACCCCGCTCCGAAAGAGCAACCGAAGTCGAAGTCGGCTCAACTGATGGAGAACTTGCAAAAGATGGTTGATCACACCCAAAGTTTTCTCAAACGTTATGAAGAAGATTCTGAGAAGACTAGGGCGAGGCTTGATCGGTTGGAAGAGAGCACTAGGCATGCCCATCAAAAGATGCAAGATTTGATCGACCGAGGAGCAAGTAGGGAGCAAGGCAAGCTGCCTAGGAACACTGAGAAGTCGATGTCCATTACCTTGGTGGGTGATCTACCTGTTGAAATCACCATCAAGAAGGTTGCTAAGTACGAGTGTTGCAAGGACGAGAAACCCCCACTGGCCAAGGAAGAAGAGAAGGACCTTGGTTCTGACGAGAGTGAAGAGGAGCAAGAGGATCCCGAGCCACTGCCTCAAAATTTCGATGTTAAGGTCGGGATTGGTGAACTTGAAGATGTCCGTGCTACACTTGACACGGGAACCTACTCTAATGTGCTCCCAATGAATGTGTTTGAGAAGAGTAGCCTTGGTAAACTATCTGAGCATAAGGCTATTGTGCCATTGGCGGATGGATCCTTTGTGAGACCCGAAGGCGTTGTGAAGAATGTATTGGTCAAGATTGGTGAAGCTTCTGTGTACACCAATTTTGTAGTTATGCCGACGTCTACACCTGGGATGGGGGATGTCGTTCTCTTGGGGTGAACGTTCTTGACTAAACTACGCTCCGTGATAGACATCTACTGAAGGACTTGCACCATTGAGGTGGATGGCAAGCGACATGTGTTGCGAGCCATATCTGACCCACCTGATCGCTTCAACACTTCTCACACTATTAACTACTGTGGTCTTGCTGTCTATGTTCATTCTTATTCACAGGTTCGTGGCATGAGGAGAAGATCCATGAAGGGGAAGTCTAGTACCCTCAAGAAGAAGAGCTAGGTGCAAGAAGGAGTCGAGTCAATGACTATAAACAATGGCGCTATCTGGGAGGAAACCCGGAGTTTTTATCGCTTTATTGCATGCATTCATACGTGAACAATTTGCTTTTCATATGTGAATTTGTTCGTCTCTGTGTCATATGTGCTTTTGTTTGTGTTTGAGTTAACCTTTTTGAGTGGTTTTATGAGAAAAATGGTTTTCGGGGACTTAAAAACCGTGATTTTTCGAAAGTTTCGTCTCCCCGCCTCAGGAAGTGGGGGGCGAATCGCCCCGCACGTCCAGAGAACGCGGAGCTCTCTGGACGCGCGGGGCGATTCGCCCCACGCCTGGGGCGAGTCGCCCCGCGTTGCTGCAGAGTTAAACGGGGCTTGCCCCCCAAATTCTCCATTTTTCTTCATCTCCTTCATCTTACTGCAAAAAATTCCCCAATTTTCAAAATATCTTCAATCCTTCATAACTTCTTCATTATTCCATCAAATTGTGTGTTCTATAGCTTCAATCGAAGCCCATTACGTGCTCTTTCTTTTCATCCGAACAACTTTCACTCTAGTGCATTCGTTTTCCAGATCTGAGGTATCTTCTTATGAACCCTAATTTTTCAAATTTGGGGTTTTTTTGATTTGAGCTTCAATTAGGCTTATATGATGTATGAGTATGTTGTTTGTGTGATTAGAAGCGTTATTTACTATCAATTGCATGCTCAATTATGCTTGGGTTGTTATGCAATGTATCTTTTTCTTCGATTCCATACATATGATTGTGTTTACTGATGTAATAATGATGAATTTGATGGTAGAATGCATAATTGTTGAGTATGAGGATTTATGATGCTAGAATTTTTCGCTACTATGGTATGAATTGAGCCTTATTATTTAGGTTATTGGTTGTCTACCACGAGCGTAATGCGATATGTACATGTCGAAATTATTTTGGTTTGTTGCATATTAATAGCTAGATTAGACATGAAGGATTTGCGGAGTTCGATTGTTGATTTTATCACTTGTGTGTTTCGTTCGTACATTAGCATATGCACGAGTCAGTTTTGTGTCATTATGTTGTATTGATCATTATGCACAATTGGACACTAGTCGACCATCAGACCAATTATCTTCGTAGTGTTGAATAATTACGGAACACATTAGGACAATCGTGATTGAGTAGTCAGACCAAATTATCTTCGTAGTGCTTAATACTTGCAACAGTACACTAAATTGATTCAAAGATCTCTATGCAAGACCCAGGAATTTATGCATGATTATCGACCCGTTATGTTAAGAAGGACCGTACTATCACCAATCTCCATTACCTGCTAGAAACCCCCTATTGCTATCTGTCTGCTGTTTTATATTCTCTTGTTAAATAAATAAAGCTAGTTATAGTCCTGAGAGAACGACACTCGAGTCATTCTACTGCTACACTACGGTTTTCGTTGTAGTTGTGGATTGCCTTTGGCTAAATAAAAAATTTATTTGATTGACCTTGACACGTTCATCAAATTGGCGCCGTTGCTGGGGAACATACTCCTTTTTTCTGTTTAATTTATTTATATTTACAGCTTTAGATTCCTAATTCTATTAGATTTAGTTTTCCTTTTTAATCTCTCTCTGATACTGCTTTCCTAGTTTGTTTCTAATCACCTTTCCTAGTCTGTTACAGATTGTGTATGCCGCATACACGTTCTGCAGGAACACCGCTTTCTGATTCAATTGCTGAGATCGATAGAGTCTACCACCAAAGAAGGCGACTACTTGAAAGGCGCGCACTAGAGGAAATAAAGGATACCGATTTCTCTGAATCTCTACTCAGTCTCTTCAAGGAAATCGACGGAATGGCAGAAGCTAGACCACTGAAGGCATGGGTTCAACCCACCAAGGATCGTATGAGGGGACCGGCGATTTTTCTTTCGTCTGCAACCCGAGATCTGGAGATCAAGAACCACGCATTCCAACAACTTCCGAGGTTCTATGGCTTATCAAGGGAAGATGTGATGGGGTACTTGCACGATATCGATGATTTCGTCAACCAACTCCCACGACCCGGAGCTGACATAACAACGGATGAGTTGAGGATGAAGGTTTTTGCTATGGGACTTGGCGACCGAGCCAAGTCATGGTTGAGTTCTCTACCACCCGTCTCGTTGGACAGTTGGGAAAAGGTTTTTTCAACTTTCATGGAGAAATACTTCCCTCACACCTTGACTACCGCGCTAAAGGCGCAAATCACTGGATTCAAGCAGGACTATGATGAGACCATCTACACCGCGTTCGAGAGGTTCCAAGATCTCACGAACAAGTGCCCTCACCATGGTTTTGAACTTTCTGACTTAGTCCAACACTTCTACAACGGACTAACCTTCGAGAACCAACAAGTGGTGGATTTCCAATGCCGAGGCAATATTTGGGAGGAAACCGCAGAAGCCGTCTGGGTTGTTTTCGAAAGGCTTGCTAAGGGTTCGCAGTTCAAGGACCCGAGAGCAATGGTTAGGAGACGTGGACCTGAAGCTCACCCGACTCAAGAAGCCCCTATGTACAGGGGGAATGGGGATCAATTTGAGTGCTTTACCAACGAATTGAAGCAAGTCCTCAAGAGCGCCACTAGAACAACTGTTTCAAACGAAGTATGCCGAATATGCAAGAACTATGGGCATGGGGCTCATATGTGTAGATCGGAGCTGGCATACGATGATGGCAACTGGGCTCGAGGAGGCGAAGAAGAAGCCTTTTCTACGGAGTTTGGTACTCAAGAAGTTAGCTACGGACAAGACGGTAGGAATCCTCGAGGTGGATTCTGGAGAAGAGGATACCGCAACAATCAAGGCTATGCACCGGCTAACCAAACTTATGGACCTAACCAAGACTGTAGTAGGCTAAACTATGGTAATGACCACTTCGAAAACCCCGCTCCAAAAGAGCCACCGAAGTCGAAGTCGGCTCAACTGATGGAGAACTTGCAAAGGATGGTTGATCACACACAGAGTTTTCTCAAACGTTATGTAGAAGATTCCGAGAAGACTAGGGCAAGGCTCGATAAGTTGGAAGAAAGCACTAGGCTTGTCCATCAAAATATGCAAGAGTTGATCGACCGAGGAGCAAGTAGGGAGTAAGGCAAACTGCCCAGCAACACTGAGAAGTCGTTGTCCATTAACTTAGTGGGTGATCTACCTGTTGAATTCACCATCAAGAAGGTTGCTAAATGCGAGAGTTGCAAGAGGGAACTGCCCCCACAAGCCGAAGAAGAAGAAAAGGACCTTGGTACTAACAAGAGTGAAGAGGAGGAAGAGGATCCCGAGCCACTCCCTCAAAGTTTCGATGTTAAGGTCGGGATTGGGGAGCTTGAAGATGTCCGAGCCACACTAATGTGCTCCCTTTGAATGTTTTCGGGAAGAGTAACCTTGGAGAACTAACTGTGCATAAGGCTATTGTACAACTGGCGGATGGATCCCTTGTGAAACCCGAAGGCATTGTGAAGAATGTATTAGTCAAAATTGGTGAAGCCTCTAGACGGTTCCATTTGCAATATTAATACATGAGGACGTTTGAGAGGTTTCTCAAAGCAAACCATTTCGTTGCGAAGTCTGTTGCGCTCAACGCGGCGATGGTAACGTCCCTTCATCTGACTTTCTCGAATGCATCAAGGATCGATGAAGTGTCTATCCCAATAATACATCCACTGGCGTCTTCAGTGAGTTGCATGGTTAATCCAATATCTATTATGATCGGGAAAACAACCATAAGACCCTAACATGCATCATCCTATTATAAAGGCCTTCGTGAACCGCAGTAGAGAAAACACCACTAAGTGATGTCGAGACTACCTAGCTCAACTACGTGCAATACATAAATATGACAAGCCAAGCGAGAAAAACCTCAAACAAATTCATAGAGATGAAGCATACGATTAATGGCATAGCTAGTTGATTTACCCAATATAAAAGTTCAAAAAATTCGGCAATAAACTCCATATAAAACATGCAAGACTATCCTAGGATGAATGCAACCTAAAAAACCTAAGAAAGCAGTAAACGTGCAAATGCAAACAAAGAACAAGATACTAATCGACACAAAACCAAACAAAACTTAACATCATGGTTCACATCCCATCCCCCTTACGATTCTTAAGCTAGCCCTCTAGCAAAAGAGAATGAGTAATAAGAAGTGATACTAGATGTTACCGAAGGGTTTGGCCTCGCTCGGCTGAGAGTGGACAAGTGGAAGGACTAGTCATCGGGATGGTAGTCCCCATAAAAGTCACTCCACATGTCATTCATGAGCTCATTGGACTGTCGTATTGCTTCCTGCTGTTGCTGGATCAGCTGTTGCTGCTCCCACATGTGCTGCCTATCCTCTCGACGGTGCTCCTCGAATATCTCCCAATCGCGGCTGTGCTGGACAATGTGCCTGTCGATGTCCTGTCGCACGGCCGCGTTGTTGGCATCAATCCTGTCGAAACGGCTGTCGAGGTAGGTACGGAATTCGGAGAAGTCAAATCCTCCAGATCCCTGTGGTGCTCCAGCTGGTGCATGCGGTGCATGATGGACAAACGGAATATCTGGAATCGGGGCTTCGCCAACATCGGCCTCCATAGCATCCTCATGATCGGAATCATTCGGCTGGAATTGCCCTCCTACATCAGCAGCGACTGCTGTGGGGTTCCTCAACTGATACCTGTTGAGCTGTACCTCAATGGTCGAGGGTGAAAGGGCAGCGACCTCGCAATCACCCTCCTCAATATCGTCGACCCCATGATACTTGCAGTATGCCGTGATGAAGCTCGGGAAGATGAAAGGCTTCCTCTTCTTTTCCTAGTGGCGCTCGTACTCCTCATACATAATGTGCTCTATGTCGACTTGATGTCCGTCTATGAGGCAGTAGAGGAGCTCGGCGTAGTAGGGCTGAATCCATGTGTCATTCTTCCTCGGGATCAAGTCGGAGATGCAAAATTTCATCATCACCTTAGCTTCGATGCTAAGGTCGCTATAACTGATCCGACCAGGTGCTGCCCCAACTCCAGGATATCTGTACTCCCTGTTGCAGATCACATCGGTAATGTTTCTCCCTATCCCCCTAGCGGTCCTCGAATACAAGTAAGCGTGGGCGCTCTCTGTGAATTCCAAGTTCCCGAAATGGGTGAAGGAAGATATGTACTCTGGGTTCCATGGTATAATCAGGCCTCGGACTAATACCCCATTTTTCTCGTCGAGATCCGTGTACCCAGTGTAGAAATCTCTGAGGAGGCTTTCGTCGTAGCCTTTGAATCTGTCTGAACTGTACCATGCCCAATTCCTTTCTAACCCCAAACTTGACAGCGTCCTATACCCCGCTCTATTTGCTGCAGACACAGGAATGTCAATCCTCCTGTCGGGAATGATAGACCTTCCTCCGTCGTCCATCTCCGCCTCTAGCCGTTGTCGCACCTCTATCGCAGCGGCAGACAACTCGTACAAATCATGAGATGGTGGGAGCTTGATGCTACTCCTTTCCCCTTTTTGCTAGAGCCGGCTCTCCTTGTACTTGGTGCCATGATTCCTACAAACAACAATTAGTATCTTGTACAATGCAAAACAGACCTATGCATACGTAAATAAACGAGCGCCAGAAAGCGTGCTGAAATGAAATTAGGCAAAAACAAGCTTTCTGATGCCGAGTTAACTTTACTCGATGCCAAGGTCACTGAACCAAACCTTGATGATGAAGAAATGGATGAAGATTATCAAAGATTCATGCTAGGCATACGCAGAATCTAGACATTGCTCAATCTTCAGGAGTGAAGAACACGGAAGTCCCCTCCCTTCCACTTACTGCTGGTGAAACTCCAGTCGTTGAGTCTAAAGTGTTGCCCTCATCAACCACTCAACCAAAAGTGATTGAAGCTACAGATTTAGGAACCAAGGTTGCTGGCCTTGATGAATCTGATGATGAAGAAGATCTCTTCAATTTTTCAGCAAACGAAGAAGAACTGACAAAGAAAGTTGAACCCACAGTGGTTACAATTCCTCCTCCATCTCTTGATCATGATGAAGGAGATGCTGAAAGAAGCTGTTTGGAAACTTGTAATTTTGATGATCAATTAACCATGCTAAATTAAGGAAAGTCCAGTAACTAGTACTCTTAAGGTCCATAGGAATTTAGAATTTTAAGGACATTGTAAAAGAGGAACGTTTGCTGAAGACTTAGAGTAGGTGCTACATAGGTTGGTTTTACCGCTTATGATGTATCTTATTTTCTGAAAAGAAATACAACCTATTGAAGCATTTGCTGATGATGTACTTTGTTTACACAAACAAACTATTGAAGCATTTAGAAGCATTCAGAAACTTGAAGAATTCGAAGATCTGAAGACTAGAGGATTTCTGAAGACTGGTATCTACAAAGGCACATGTTTCTCAGAAAGTGGAAACTTCAGCAACAGCATTGCATATGTGAAAATCTGAATGACAGAGTAGGTTGTGCTTGCTGAAACTGAGACTGACCACTTGCTGATGAACATTTGTGACCTCTTGCTGAAAGTACTTGTATTTGCGCTCCAATGTTACTGTTTGAATTTTATTCAAAAGAGCATTAAATGCAAAGCATGCACGCGAAGAACATGACGACTAGAAGACAAACAAGGACGCTGCTGAAAGTACAAAAACAAGATAGTGACATTTTAAGGAACAAAAGCCTTAGAATTTGAAATTCAAATGGCTCCTTATTTCACTATAAATAGAGGTCATCCGGCAAAGAGTTGAAGTGTGTCAACAACGTGATCATACTCCCACTTGTGCTTAAACTCACATACCCTTCAATAGTCTTTACTGCCATTGATCCGTTCCAAGACTTAAAGCTTGAAAAAGCTACTTGTAAAGAAGTAGAACTTACACGGCTAAGAAATTAGTTAAGTGTTCTTTCTTTCTTTCGAACAAGAACAAGTCTTGACACCAAAAACAATCAAACTTGTTTACTGCAAAGTATTCAAAGTTTTGTTTCTTTGATTACTTGTTGTAACTAAGTAAGTTATAATTAAGTTTTCTCATCCCAAACCTCTCTAACTGAAAATACACCCTTTCAGGCGTGATATTCAGGGGGAACTTAATCAAGCATAGTGTTGCTGATTAAAAGTACCAAGTTTGGTGGAGAACAAGGTTACGTTCTCTAGTTAGGTTGGAGACGAAGCAAGTGCGCTCTGGTTTCTGTTGGGATCGCTCTAGATAGGTGTTGTAAGGAACCTCAAACTTATCTTAGTGGATTCAGTCCTAGAAAGGACAAAGTGGATTAGTTGAGACATTAGGACACTCTTAGATACCACTATAAAAGTGTTTGTGTGATTTACTTACTGCACTTAGTTTTCAGCAAATCATATCTTTCTGTACACAGTCACTCACATCACTTGCTGAAACTTTCATTTACTGAAAAAGCACTTATTGTATCAAATACTTCCGCTCTCTGATTTGAAGTATCAGCAAACCTAGTTACTGTGAAGTAACTTGCGCTTGCTGAGAAAGTTAAGTATCAACAAACTCATTACTGCAAAGTAATAAGAACTTGCTGAGAAAGTTTTTAAACGACGAAAGTTTGAAAAGACTATTCACCCCCCCCCCTCTAGTCTTCTCTTGTTGTTTAAAGGGACCAACAAGTGGTATCAGAGCTTGAGGTTCTTTAACCTTCAGCACTGAACCTAGATCCCCTTAGGTGCTTTCCGTAAATCACTCTCACTTGATCAGTTTGGTAGTGCTTTGCTGACAGGATGTCTTTAGGAGATGCTCCCTTGCTGAAGCTGGAAAACTACGAAAAATGGCGAAACAACATGATGCTACATCTTGAGGCCATTAGCGATGAGATGGTCACTGTCATTAATGATGGACCTATCAAGATCACTAAGGTTGAAAGAAGTTTTCCTCACAAAACCACTGAAGCTGGAAAGGAAACTATCTTAGGCGAACCGATTGATACCGTTGTGCCAAAACCGAGAGAGGAATGGACTTCCGATGAAGCTAAGAGATTCCATCTTGATGGCCAAGCAAGAAACATCATCGTTCGATCAACTCCGGATACCATACAGTGCAAACTGTGGGGTGCTAAAACTGCTAAGGAAGCTTGGAAAATGGTTCAAGATCTTTGTGATGGATCTGACAAAACCAAGGAAAACAAACTTGAAGTGCTGAAATTAAAGTTCCAACAATTTAAACAAGGTACAAACGAGTCACTGGGTTCCCTGTAAAAGATAACACTCCCCTATTCTACTCGTCTCTCAAGCAAAGTCTTAAGCTATTCACCACTTCCTGAATGGCAGGACGAGGGTGGTCTAGAACAAATGACACTCAAAAACAAAAGACAAAAAATAGAAAATTACAACACGATTACGAACATTACAAAAATTGGAAAATGAGACACAACACTTTGCTAAACTGCTTTTTGGCTTTTCTTTCTAGTTCCTTTTTTTCGATATTTTTTTTTAGCCAGCAGTAGCATAACGAAAAGAGAAACAAAATGACTCACAAACGACTTCCCCAAACCTATTCGAAAGAATAGGTTGGAGTAAAAAATTTACGAGAAAGGAAAAATAAACTCACAATACGGAAATGAAAAACGAAAAACAAGTCTAATGATGTGTAACCCCCTCGCCAAACCTATTCGGAAGAATAGGTTATAAACAAAGGATCACACAACCTCACACTACCTCCTTCCTAGGCATTTAGCAATCTCAATGCTCGTGAAGACTTGTTGCCTCTTAGGTACATAATTACTCGGGAAAACAACCATAAGACCCTAACATGCATCATCCTATTATAAAGGCTTTCGTGAACCGCAGTAGAGAAAACACCACTAAGTGATGTCGAGACTACCAAACTTAACTAAGTGCAATACATAAATGTGACAAGCCAAGCGAGAAAAACCTCATACAAATTCATAGAGATGAAGCATACGCTCCGGGTCGTGGGAGTTCATTGACGAAATCATCGATATCGTGCAAGTACCCCATCACATCTTCCCTTGATAAGCCATAGAACCTCGGAAGTTGTTGGAATGCGTGGTTCTTGATTTCTAGATCTCGGGTTGTAGATGAAAGAACAATCGCCGGTCCCCTCATACGATCCTTGGTGGGTTGAACCCATGCCTTCAGTGGTCTAGCTTCTGCCATTCCGTCGATTTCCTTGAAAAGAATGTGTAGAGATTCAGAGAAATCGGTTTCCTCTATTTCCTCTAGTGCGCGCCTTTCAAGTAGTCGCCTTCTTTGGTGGTAGACTCTGTCGATCTCAGCAATTGAATCAGCAAGCGGTGTTCCTGCAGAACGTGTATGCGGCATACACAATCTGTAACAGACTAGGAAAGGTGATTAGAAACAGACTAGGAAAGCAGTATTAGAGAGAGATTAAAAAGGAAAACTAAAACTAGTAGAGTTAGGAATCTAAAGCTGTAAATATAAACAAATTAAACAGAAAAAAGTACTATAGTCCCCGGCAACGGCGCCAATTTGATGAATGTTGTCAAGGTCAATCAAATAAATTTGTTATTTAGCCAAAGGCAATCCACAACTACAACGAAAACCGTAGTGTAGTAGCAGAATGACTCGAGTGTCGTTCTCTCAGGACTATAACTTGTTTTATCTATTTAACAAGAGAATATAAAACAGCAGACATATAGCAATAGGGGGTTTCTAGCAGATAATGGAGATTGGTGATAGTATGGTCCTTCTTAGCATAATGGGTCGATAATCATGCATAAATTCCTCGGTCTTGCATAGAGATCTTTGAATCAATCTAGTGTCCTGTTGCAAGTATTAAGCACTACGAAGATAATCTGGTCTGACTAGTCAATCACGATTGTCCTAATGTGTTCCGTAATTATTCAACACTACGAAGATAATTGGTCTGATGGTCGACTAGTGTCCAATTGTGCATAATGATCAATACAACATACGAGAATTTTGGTTACAACTGATCAACGAAATAAAGCAAAGACACGGAGTATAATGCGCGATATAGCCATTAGCATGATTATCTTCCCTCGCTAAGAATTCACATACTACCACCAATGATAAGTTTAGCTACTCATATTATGCATGCAATCAACAGATATCATAGAAGAAAACATGTTGAAAGAATATAAAATAAGTAGAATAAAACTGTAAGATACAAAGTTACCGAAGGTTGTCGTCCACCAGTGATCTATCAGTTTGGTCAAACTAAGGTTGCTGAAACATGCAATCAAGTACCTATGACCATAAAGCCCGCTGTTGCTACTCAAAGTAACAAGACTTTAAAAGGAAAACAGGTTGCTGAGAAGCAAACTGGAAAGAAAAAGAATGCCGTGAAGCATTCCGCCAAACAAGTTGCTGAAAAGCAAGTTGTTAAGACTAAAGGCAAGATTACCAAAAGTAATCAGAAGTCCTTTGCTGACAAACCTGAATCAAGTAAGGTTGCTGAAGCTAAAGCTCAGCATTCTCCAAAGAGTGGACTCGGTTTCAAAACCAAGCAAAGTCAACTCTTTCATGAGTATAAGCAAAGTCAGCAAAGCTACTTCAAAGAGATGAAGAAAACCAAGCCTAAGAGTTCTGAAAAGACTCCCAATGCTAGGACTAGAAGGAACCTTGCTAGAAAAGAACTTACTGAAAAGTATGTTCAGCAAAAAGGTCAACAGAGCAAGACACCACATCAGAAAGTGGATTTGACCAGCACGAGTCAAAAGTCTTTCAGCTCAAATCCTCCTAGTTCCTCAGCAAGTAGAAAACAAGTCAAAGTTGAAAAACTTCAGACTTGGGTTTCCACTGGACACATTCTTGAACATGTTAATGGACATCCATCATTGGATAATTAACTTGTTTGCTCTTGATTGTGCAGACTGCAGCCACGGAGACAAATAATGCAATCTGGCACTTTGATAGTGGTTGTGGAAAGCACATGACGGGCAACAAGAATAACCTTATAAACTATAGACGGTGGTCTAAAGGTCCAACAATAAGGTTTGCTGGTGGAGGCTCCGGATCTACAAAAGGCTATGGTGATGTGAAGTTGGGATGCATAACCATTTCTGGAGTTCTTTATGTCAAAAATCTTAAGTTTAACCTTTTCAGCATGAGTCAATTTGCTGACAAAGGATACTTCATCGAAATTAAAAGTGATGAATGTAAACTTGTAGATTTTGAAACTAAAAAGGTTATAATGATTGCAGGAAGATCAGGAGGCTTGTACACCGTTGATTGGTCTTCAGCAAACGTTGAAAAATGCCTTGTCTCAGATCATGATTGCCTTGCTGAAAAAGCATGGTTGTGGCATAAACGAACAAGTCATCTAAACTTCAAGACGCTGAATAAGCTGTCTAAAAAGGCACTTGTAGTTGGATTACCTAGGGTTACTTTTAAGAAGGATGGTGTTTGCAATGCATGTCAGCAAGGAAAGCAAACCAAATCTTCTTTCAAGAACAAGGCAGTACCGTCAACTACAAAACCTTTACAACTCTTACACATGGACTTGTTTGAATCCTCTTCAACAAGCTATGCTGGTAAGAAGTATGGTCTAGTCGTGGTAGATGACTATTCAAGATTCACTTGGGTAGTGTTCATCAAGCACAAATCTGAAACCAAGACTGAAATACCTAATTTGCTGAATAAGCTTGAAGTCATGAAAAATGACAAGGTAAAAGTCATAAGGACAGACCATGGTACTGAGTTTGTAAACCAGTACATAACTGAATATTGTACCTCCAAAGGTATTCAACATCAGTTATCCTCAGTAAGGACACCACAGCAAAACGGTGTTGCTGAACGGAAGAATCGTACCCTGAAAGAAGCCGCAAGAACAATGCTTGCTGACACTGAAATAAGTGAGGCTTACTGGGTTGAAGCGATTAATACCGCCTGCTATACTCAGAATAGATGTTTGATTACTAAGGAATACAACAAAACTCCTTATGAATTGTTTGTTGGTAGACCTCCTAACATCACTCATTTAAGAGTATTTGGTTGCAAGTGTTTCGTTCTTAACAATGGTAAAGAATACCTAAGAACATTTCAACCAAAGGCAGACGAAGCGATATTTCTTGGCTACTCTAAAGCTTATAGAGTTTACAACAAAAAGGCACAAAAGATTGAAGAATTTGTGCATGTTGTATTCTACGAAAAGTCACAAGGTGTGCCTGCTGAAGAAGAAATATCAGAATGTATGAAAAAGCTAATCATACATGAGCAAAGAACTGAATCTGATGCTAGGCAAATCAAGTCAATTGAACTAAATGATGATTCTGACAATGACTCTCCTCCCCCAAGTCATGACAAGATAAAAATAGTTCATGACAAAGAATTTTCAGCAAAAGATGCAGTTGCTCCGGAAGTTGCTGAAATTACGCAATCTCCAGTGCCTGCTGGTGAAATACCTCATTCCAGCAATGCTGAACAAGCAGTTGCTGACGAACAAATCTCAGCAGAGACACAAATTCCCAGTAGTACTGAACAAGTACATACTGAAGAGTCACATGCTGATGAGCAAACATATCCTGATCCAACAAACAGGAAACCTGTTAATAAATGGTTTAGAGATCATCCCTCTACGGATATGATTGGCGATATTAATAAACGCCAAGTGACTAGATCCAAAGCTACTCAAGGACTTGCTGAAGAAGCAACTGTCGTAGAAGTAGAATCTTTATTCTCTTGCTTTGTTTCAGAAATTGAACCTAAAACCATAGAAGAAGCTTTGAAGCATTCTGAATGGATAAAGGCAATGCAAGAAGAATTGGATCAATTTGAAAGAAACAAAGTCTGGAATCTTGTGCCACTTGCTGAAAATAAGAAAGCTATTGGTACAAAGTGGGTGTTCAGAAACAAGCTGAGCGAGTCTGGTGAAGTAACAAGAAACAAAGCACGCTTAGTTGCTCAAGGTTACTGTCAGACTGAAGGATTGGACTATGATGAGTCTTATGCTCCAGTTGCAAGATTGGATGCAATTAGGCTTTTCTTGGCCTTTGCTGCTCACAATGACTTCATTGTTTACCAAATGGATGTTAAGAGTGCATTCTTAAATGGTGAACTTGCTGAAGAAGTCTACGTACCTAAGAGGCAACAAGTCTTCACCATGCTTTGAGATTGCTAAATGCCTAGGAAGGAGGTAGTGTGAGTTTGTGTGATCCTTTGTTTATAACCTATTCTTCCGAATAGGTTTGGGGAGGGGGTTACACCATCATTAGACTTGTTTCTATTTTTCATTTTTCGTATCATGAGTTTATTTTTCTTTTTCCGTAATTTTGTACTCCAACCTATTCCTTCGAATAGGTTTGGGGAAGTCGTGTGAGTCTTTTTGTTTCTCTCTTTGTTATGCTACTGCTGGCTAGAAAAAATCGAAAAAAAGAAAGAAAAATTCCAGGAAAAAAGAGAAAAAGAATCTGGAAAGAAAAAAAAAAGGGAAAAAAGAGAAGACCCCAAAAAAGCAAAGAAGGGTCCAAAAAAAGAAAAGCCAAATAGCAGTTTAGCAAAGTCTTTTCCATTTTTCGTGTTGTTCGTAATCGTGTTTTTCTATTTTGGACCTAGTCAGTGACGACGTAATGAAGCATGTTAAAATACGAATGGTTGTCCCGTGCCTATGAAACTGAGGACTTACTGTTGTTCACCAAGCTAAGACTTTTCCTCAAAGAGGTCGAACCAATACTGGCTCTCATCAAACGAAGGAGGGTTCCCTAAAAAGATAACTCTCCCCTATTCTATTCATCTCTCAAGCAAAGTCTTAAGCTATTCACCACTTCCTGAATGGCAGGACGAGGGTGGTCTAGAACAGATGACACTCAAACAAACAAAAGACAGAAAATTACAACTCGATTAAGAACATTACAAAAATTGAAAAATGAGACAACACTTTGCTAAACTGCTTTTTGGCTCTCTTTTTTTTGGACCCTTCTTTGCTTTTTTGGGGTCTTTTCTCTTTTTTTTTCTTTTTTTTCTTTTCCAGATTTTTTCGTACGGTCCATCCCAACCAGTACGGAGCTTTCCAGGAAATAGTCGAAGGCGATAATTAAATACCAAAGCTTTTTGCCCAGGAATCAGTTCCTTACGTACTATACCACGATCATGATACTTCTTAGTACGTTCCTTGTAGATCTTGGCATTTTCATAAGCACCTAGGTGTAATTCATCAAGCTCATCTAGTTGCAACAATCGTTCCTCGCCAGCTTTTGCCATATCAAGATTGAGTGCTTTGATAGCCCAATATTCCTTGTGTTCCAGTTCTACGGGAAGATGACATGCTTTCCCATACAAGAGTCTGTACGGAGTGGTCCCAATTACCGTCTTGTAGCTAGTCCTGTATGCCCAAAGTGCATCATTCAATTTTCCTGCCCAATCTTTTTTACTAGGCTTCACTACTCGCTCCAGGATCTTCTTAATTTGACGGCTGCTAACTTCAACTTGGCCCGATGTCTGTGGATGATATGGCGTAGCAACACTATGGTGGACACCGTATCTCTTAAGAAGAGAGGCAAAGGTGCTTGACGAAGTGTGAACCTCCATCACTTATGATAGTCCTAGGGCACCCAAACCTAGAGAATATTACCTCCTTCAAGAATTTCATAACAACTGCTCCGTCATTCGTTTTTGTGGGAATTGCCTCCACCCATTTAGTCACATAGTCCACCGCAACAAGAATGTATTCATAACCTCCACTTGATGGAAATGGTCCCATGAAATCAATGCCCCATACGTCGAAAGGTTCCACCACTAGATTCCATTGAAGGGGCATTTCGTCTTTATTGGTAATATTCCCACCTCGTTGACATGGGTCGCAATTCTTCACAAAAATTCGAGCATATCGGTGTATCGTTGGCCAGTAAAATCATGCTTGCAGTACTTTGCGAGCTGTTTTCAAGCCACTATAGTGTCCTCCACAATTAAGCTCATGGCAATGACTCAACACACTTTGTTTCTCTTCTTGTGGCACGCATCTCCTTAGAATTCCATCAGCTCCTTCTTTGAAAAGATGCGGATCATCCCATATGAAAGACCTGCAACGCTTGGCAAGAGCTCTCTTGTCGGAGGCTGAAAAGTTAGTGGGGCAAACATTCATAGCCAAATAGTTGACAATATCAGCATACCATGGCTCTTCATTAGCCTTCATCAAGTGTTCATCAGGGACATCCTCATTAATAGGTATTGAATCAACAGGGATATTTGGTATTCTAGACAAATGATCAGCTACTAATTTTCCCTACCAGCTCTATCCACTATCGTCAAATCAAAATCTTGTAGCAAAAGGACCCAACGGATTAATCTAGGCTTAGAATCTTGCTTAGCTATCAAATGTCTCAAAGCAGCATGATCAGTATGGACATTCACAGGATGACCTATTAAATAAGACCTAAACTTTTGTAAAGCGAAAACAACAGCTAGAAACACCTTTTCAGTAGTTGTGTAGTTAACTTGCACAGAGTCTAGAGTCTTTATAACATAATAAATCACACGATACTGCTTATCAACTTTTTGGCACAAAACGGCTCCCATAGAAAAATTCGAAGCATCACACATAATCTCAAAAGGAAGATCCCAATCAGGTGGAACAACAATGGGAGCAGAAACAAGCTTTTCCTTAATGGTATTAAAAGCAACTAAGCACTCATTAGAAAAATGGAAAACCACATCTTTTGCAAGCAAGCTACTGAAAGGTTTAACAATTTTCGAAAAATCCTTAATAAACCTCCTATGAAACCCTACATGACCAAGAAAAGACTGCAATTCTTTCACACAAGTAGGTGGGGGAAGTTTTTCAATGATTTCGATCTTAGCCTTGTCTACCTCAATACCTCTTTCAGAGACTAAATGTCCTAGAACAATGCCTTCCCTAACCATGTAATGACTTTTCTCCCAGCTCAAGGTTAAATTGCATTCACTGCACCTTTTCAAAACAAGATCTAATCTTTGCAAGCATTCATCAAACGAATCACCAAAAAGGGAAAAATCATCCATGAAAACTTCAACAAACTTAGTTACCATATCAGAGAAAACAAAAAGCATGCACCTTTGGAAAGTGGCGGGAGCGTTGCATGGCCCAAACGACATTCTCCTATAGGCAAACGTTCCGAATGGGCAAGTGAATGTCGTCTTCTCCTGATCCTCTGGTGCAATTGGAATCTGGTAGAAACCTGATAAACCATCAAGAAAAAAATAGAATTTCCGCCCCGCAAGGCGGTTTAGCATGTCATCTATAAATGGCAAAGGGAAGTGGTCTTTTTTAGTGGCGGCATTTAATCTTCTATAGTCAATGCACATCCGCCATCCAGTGGTCTTCCTAACCGGTACCAACTCTTCCTTCTTATTCTCTTCTACCGTGACTCCTGATTTCTTAGGAACTACGTGAACTGGGCTCACCCATCAACTATCAGGAATGGGGTAAATCATATCGGCATCTTGATTAACGCGGATGTCGTGCTCCGGATTCAGTCAAATAAATTTGTATTTAGCCAAAGGCAATCCACAACTACAACGAAAACCGTAGTGTAGCAGTAGAATGACTCGAGTGTCGTTCTCTCAGGACTATAACTAGCTTTATCTATTTAACAAGAGAATATAAAACAGAAGACAGATAGCAGAAGGGGTTTCTAGCAGATAATGGAGATTGGTTATAGTATGATCCTTCTTAACATAACTGGTCGATAATCATGCATAAATTCCTCGGTCTTGCATAGAGATCTTTGAATCAATCTAGTGTCCTGTTGCAAATATTAAGCACTACGAAGATAATTGGTCTGACAAGTCAATCACTATTGTCTTAATGTGTTCCGTAATTATTCAACACTACGAAGATAATTGGTCTGATGGTCGACAATTGTCCAATCATGCATAATAATTAATACAACATACGAGAATTTAGGCTGTGCCTGATCAACGAAATAAAGCAATAACACGGAGTATAATGCGCGATATAGCCATTAGCATGATTATCTTCCCTTCGCTAAGAATTCACATACTACCACCAACGATGAGTTTAGCTACTCATAATAGGCATGCAATCAACAGAAATCATAGAAGAAAACATGTTGAAAGAATATAATAAAATAAGTAGAATAAAACTGTAAGATACAAAGTTACCGAAGGTTGTCAATCTTCGGATGATTGCGATCCTACAAGCTCCAAACAGCTATGAAAAAGTATCCCCTAAGCTACGGACACCCATAACAGGCTCTGGGAAGTCCCTACCTAAAACTACAGAGAGAGGTGAGAAAGTAGGTCTGGAAAGATATGATTTTCGGAGAAAACTGAGCAACTATATATAGGCTTCGAATTATTGTGGCGCGGTTCGCCCCACACACGCAGCGGTTCGCCCAGTGTGGGGCGGTTCGCCCCACCTCTGCGGCGGTTCGCCCCGGAGAAAAATTTGCGGAATTCCGCGTTTTCGACGCGTTTTTGGATTTCTTCCCCTTTTCGGACTCGGTTTCTGTCTTCTAGTAGCCTTCTAACTTCCAGATTCGGCCCCTAGACTCCAAATCCTATCCGGAAACCTTCAGATACTCCAAATAGGCTTCTGGAACACCAATTCCTTGTCAACTTCAATATAATTGCTCGGAAATCTTCGAATTTCAACCAAAACCTGTAAAATAAAATCTAAATGGAAACGTGACACTATTCTAATAAAATGTACTAAAATATAGCTAAATTAACATAGAGGATAGCTAAAATAGGTGAAAAAGACTCGAATGAAAGTGTAAAATACACATTCATCAAACTTCCCAAACCGAACCTTTGCTTGTCCTCAAGCAACTAAGCTAGACTCTAATACAAAAAACATGCAAGACACAAAATGGAGTCTCATGCCAAATAAAATGAACTAATCTACTGAATCTACCAAAAAACATATGAACAAAAACCATATAAATCAAAGCCTGAATATCGGTTGAAGAATACCTCGATTGACTTATACACACCCACATAAGCACTTATGTCAAGACAAGATAGTCTCTCGTAACATTCTCTACCTGGACCTAGTCAGTGACGACGTAATGAAGCATGCTAAGATACGAATGGTTGCCCCGTGCCTATGAAACTGAGGACTTACTGTTGTTCCACAATGTTAAGACTTTCCCTCAAAAGAGGTCGAACCAGTACTGGCTCTCATCAAACGAAGGAGGGTTCCCTATAAAAGTTAACACTCCCCTATTCTACCCATCTCTTAAGTAAAGTCTAAATCTATTCACCACTTCCTGAATGGCAGGACGAGGGTGGTCTAGAACAGATGACACTCAAGAAAAAAAAGATAAAAAATAGAAAAAAACACGATTACGAACATTACAAGAATGGAAAAGACACAACACTTTGCTAAACTGCTATTTGGCTTTCTTTTTTGGACCCTTCTTTTGGTTTTTTGGGGTCTTTTCTTTTTTTCTTTTTTCTTTCCAAATTTTTTTTTCTTTTCCCTGGAATCTTTTTTCTTTTTTTTCGATTTTTTTTTAGCCAGCAGTAGCATAACAAAGAGAGAAACAAAATGACTCACACGACTTCCCCAAACCTATTCGAAAGAATAGGTTGGAGTTCGAAATTTACGGAAAAGAAAAATAAAATCACGATTCGGAAATGAAAAACGAAAACAAGTCTAACGATGGTGTAACCCCCTCCCCAAACCTATTCGGAAGAATAGGTCATAAACAAAGGATCACACACCCTCACACTACCTCCTTCCTAGGCATTTAGCAATCTCAAAGCATGGTGAAGACTTGTTCCCTCTTAGGTACATAATTACTCGGGAAAACAACCATAAGACCCTAACATGCATCATCCTATTATAAAGGCCTCCGTGAACCGCAGTAGAGAAAACACCACTAAGTGATGACGAGACTACCATGCTTAACTAAGTGCAATACATAGATGTGACAAGCCAAGCGAGAAAAACCTCAAACAAATCCATAGAGATGAAGCATACGATTAATGGCATAGTTAGCTAGTCTACCCAATAAAAAAGTTCAAAAAATTCGGCAATAAACTCCATATAAAACATGCAAGACTATCCTAGGAAAGCAGTAAACGTGCAAATGCAAAAAATTTCACGAGTTTATCATAAGCAAGATAAGTATAGAGATAACCAGCGATAGCCTCCTCCCCAAACCTGAACGTCGTCGCTCGTCCCGAACATCGAAAGTGGATCCAAGGTGAGAGCTAATGCTTGTATAAGTGACCTATAATACTCAATCAAACTCGTGAGATAAAATCTAAAGCGGTAAAGAAAGCGATAAAATCTCCGGGTTGCCTCCTGGATAGCGCCATTGTTTAAAGTCTTTGACTCGACTCCTGTCCGCGCCTATCTCTTCTTTCTGCGGGTACTAGACTTCCCCTTCATCGATCTCCTCTCCATGCCATGAACCTGTGAATAAGAAAGAATATAGGCTGCAAGACCACAGTAGTGAGTAGTGAAAGAATTATCAGGCGGATCAGGTGGATCAGATATGGCTTGCAACACATGTTGCTTGCCATCCACTTCAATAGTGCAAGTTCTTTGGCAGATGTCCATCACGGAGCGTAGCTTAGTCAAGAACGTTCATCCCAAGAGAATGACATCCCCCGTCCCAGGTGCAGACGCCCGCATAACTACAAAATTGGTGTATACAGATGCTTCACCAATCTTGACCAACACATTTTTCACAACGCCTTCGGGTCTCACAAAGGATCCATCCGCCAGTTGCACAATAGCCCTATGGTCAGATAGTTCTCCAAGGTTACTCTTCTCAAACACATTCAAAGGAAGCACGTTGGAGTAAGATCCCGTGTCTAGTGTGGCACGGACATCTTCAAGTTCGCCAATTCCGACCTTAACATCGAAACTTTGAGGGAGTGGCTCGGTATTCTCTTGCTTCTTTCCACTCTCATCAGTACCAAGGTCCTTCTCTTCTTCCTTGGCTAGTGGAGGCTCCTCATCCTTGTAACACTCGCACTTAGAAACTTGCTTAATGGTGATTTCCACTGGTTGATCTCCCACCAAGTTGATCGACATGGACATCTCAGTGCTGCTATGTAACTTCCCTTGCTCTCTACTAGCTCTAGCTTCCAATTGATCCAGACGAGCATTGATCTTTGCCGAGTCCTCCTCGTATCTCTTCAAAAACACTTGGGTGAAATCTACCAATTTCTGTAAATTATCCAAGAGAGTTGCTGACTTGGATGTAGATGCTTCGTCCTTAGGAGTACGATTACTACGGTTTCCCAAGTGAACATCTTCTCGTGCTAGATCTGACCTACACATATGAGCCCCATGCCCATAATTCTTGCACACCCTACATACCTCGTTGGAGAGAGATGTTCCGATTAGGCCACTTAGAGCTTGCCTCATCTGATTGGCGAAACCTTCGAACCTATCGCCACTCACACCATTCACTTCATGCATTGGGATCTCCTGGTTAGGTGGAGCCTCAAGTCCACGCCTTCTAACCATTGCTCTTGGATCCTTGGATTGAGATCCTTTAGCAAGCCTTTCTAAACACGCCCACACATCCTCGGCGGTCTCTTCCCAGATAGTACCACGTCATTGGAAATCCACCACCTGTTGACTCTCATATGTGAGTCCATTGTAGAAGTGCTGGACAAGATCAGGAAGCCCAAAACCATGGTGTGGACACTTGTGCATGAGGTCCTTGAACCTCTCGAAAGCGGTGTAGATGGTCTCATTATAGTCATGTTTGAATCCTGTGATTTGCGCCTTAAGCGCGGTAGTCAATGTGTGAGGAAAGTATTTCTCCATAAAAGCATAATACACCTTGTCCCAGGTGTCTAGAGATCCGGCTTCCAGAGAGCCTAACCATGCCTTGGCTTTATCACCAAGCCCCATAGCAAAAACCTTCATCCTTAGCTCATTGTCCGTTATCCCTGCTCCGGGCCTTGGAAGATTGTTGATAAAATCGTCAATATCATTCAGGTATCCCATAACATTTTCCCTAGCCAACCCATAGAACCTCGGGAGTTGCTGGTACATGCAACTTTTGATTTCCAGATCTCGAGTTGCAGCAGAAAGAACAATAGCTGGACCTCTCATCAGTGCTTTGTTGGGTTGAACCCATGATTTCAAAAGTGGGCGAGCCATCACAAGACCTGAATATCTGTGACAAGCTAGGAAAGCAGTATCAAAAATTAAAAGGGAAAACTAAAACTAATAGAATTAGGAATTGAAAGCTGAAAATATAAACAAATTAAACAGAAAAAGGGAGTATAGTCACCGGCAGCGGTGCCAATTTGATGAACGCGGATGTCGTGCTCCGGATTCAGTCAAATAAATTTGTATTTAGCCAAAGGCAATCCACAACTACAACGAAAACCGTAGTGTAGCAGTAGAATGACTCGAGTGTCGTTCTCTCAGGACTATAACTAGCTTTATCTATTTAACAAGAGAATATAAAACAGCAGACAGATAGCAGAAGGGGTTTCTAGCAGATAATGGAGATTGGTGATAGTATGATCCTTCTTAACATAACGGGTCGATAATCATGCATAAATTCCTCGGTCTTGCATAGAGATCTTTGAATCAATCTAGTGTCCTGTTGCAAATATTAAGCACTACGAAGATAATTGGTCTGACAAGTCAATCACTATTGTCCTAATGTGTTCCGTAATTATTCAACACTACGAAGATAATTGGTCTGATGGTCGACAAGTGTCAAATCATGCATAATAATTAATACAACATACGAGAATTTAGGCTGTGCCTGATCAACGAAATAAAGCAATGACACGGAGTATAATGCGCGATATAGCCATTAGCATGATTATCTTCCCTTCGCTAAGAATTCACATACTACCACCAACGATAAGTTTAGCTACTCATAATAGGCATGCAATCAATAGAAATCATAGAAGAAAACATGTTGAAAGAATATAATAAAATAAGTAGAATAAAACTGTAAGATACAAAGTTACCGAAGGTTGTCAATCTCAGGATGATTGCGATCCTACGAGCTCCAAACTGCTATGAGAAAGTATCCCCTAAGCTACGGAACCCCAGAACAGGCTCTGGGAAGTCCCTACCTAAAACTACAGAGAGAGGTGAGAAAGTAGGTATGGAAAGATATGATTTTCGGAGAAAACTGAGCAACTATATATAGGCTTTATTGTGGGGCGGTTCGCCCCACACACGCGGAGGTTCGCCCGGTGTGCGGCGGTTCGCTCCACCTCTGCGGCGGTTCGCCCCGGAGAAAAATTCGCGGAATTCCGCGTTTTCGACGCGTTTTTGGATTTCTTCCCCTTTTCGGACTCGGTTTCTGTCTTCTAGTACCCTTTTAACCTCCAGATTCGGCCCCTAGACTCCAAATCCTATCCGGTAACCTTCAGATACTTAAACTAGGCTTCTGGAACACAATTCCTTGTCAACTTCAATATAATTGCCCGGAAATCTTCGAATTTCAACCAAAACCTGTAAAATAAAATCTAAAGGGAAACGTGACACTATTCTAATAAAATGTACTAAAATATAGCTAAATTAACATAGAGGATAGCTAAAATAGGTGAAAAAGACTCGAATAAAAGTGTAAAATACACATTCATCACATCTAACAACTTGATTACTTCTTTCTTTACCACCTCTTGCATGGCTGGGTTTATCCTACGTTGAGGTTGACTAACGGGTTTGGCATCTTGTTCTAGAGTGATGTAGTGCACACACCGAGTAGGGCTAATTCCCTTGATATCACTAATCCCCCATCCTATAGCTGCAGAATTTTCTTCCAAACCTTCAATTAGCCTACTTTCTTCATCGTTGGAGAGATGTGAGGAGACTATTACGGGCTTCTTCTGATTTTCTCCTAAGTAGACATACTTGAGGTGTGCAGGGAGTGACTTTAATTCTAAGCTAGGCTCTTCAGGAAGTTTACTTTCTTCCTCTTCTTCATCTAAAGGTTCAAGCACTTCTTCTCCAACGGGAATTATTGGGGTGCTATCCATTATTTCAACTAGTTCCCTTGCTTCTTCGATCATGTAGCATGTCTCAGTCTGCATGGTTAGTACCTCCTCAAGTGGTTCACGATTATCATAGCAATGATGAAATTCGGAAATCACGGAATCATAGCAATCGACAAAATTTAGCTCTTCCACGACTTCCTTATCTCCGATGCTACATCCTACCAATTCAATCTTCTTGCCCATTACCTCCATGGTTATTTTCTTGCCTTTGAGTTCAAGGCATGTGTTGGTAGTTGCCATGGATGGTCTCCCAAGTAGTACTACGTGTTCGCGAATATGGCTCTTTCCCTCGTCTGCAGACTTCATTAGTACAAAATCGGCTGGAATTATCAATTTGTCCACCTTCACAAGGATATCCTCTATTATCCCGACTGGCCTCTTCACACTTTGGTCCACCATTTGGACAACCATATCAGTTGGTATCAATTCTCCGAGACCCAGGGCCTTGTATACCGAATAGGGCATTAAGTTAATGCTAGCCCCCAAGTCCAGCATTGCCTTCGTAGTTCGACCATTCCCCAAAGTGATGTTGATGATGAAACTTCCAGGATCTTTCTTCTTCACAGGTAATCCGGCAATTGAGTTGACCGTCTCAACCCCATTAACTTCCTTTCCTGAAGTAACCCTTTTGTTCTTCATCTCACGAAAGAATTTTGTATAAGCCGGAATGTTTTGGATTAATTCCAAGAGAGGCATATTGACTTCAACTTTTGAGAGACGTTGGAATAGAGGTGACTCTTGAATATCCTTCTTGGCCGGCTTGATCTGACTTGGGAATGGTACATGTGGTTTCGGAGGTACATATGGATTAGAAGATTTGTGAAGCACCGCTGGCGTAGGAGTTCCTACTTCGACTTCATCATCGACCATGTCCTCTACAGATGGTCTTGGTTCATCATCCTTCTCTTGAGGTTCTTTGGAACTTACACTAACCTCTTGTCCTGTGCTTGGTCCTGCATTTTCGATCCCAGTAGATTCAACACATTTAGGACGCACGAAGTTAGGATTTTTTGTCATCTTTCCTCCACGGAGTAGTAGATTCACTTCTTCGTACTCAGTTTCCTCGTTTGTAACAGTTTGAAGTGGCTCGGTATTAGCTTCGTGTGTCAAAACGGGGGAACTGGGGTCGTCCAGTTCCCTGGAGCTGGGGGGCGATTCGCTCCCCACACCGGGCGGTTCCCCCCCACTTCCAAGGGGGCGTCTTCGACTGCTTTTCCGCACTTTTCACACGTCAACAATCTAAGTTTCTTGATAAGTTGCTCAGTTACTTCGACTGCTTCAAAAGCTTTTTCGATGTGAAGATTGTTTTCAGCTTGCCCTGCGTGTGTTATCTCGAAAACACTCTCAATGGCCTTAATCCCTGCGTAAAACGCAAGTTCTTCCTCTTCACGGATATCTTCGTCTTTAGAATATCCTTCGTATAAGCCGTCAGTTTCGCCCCGATTTGAATCTATGTTGGTGACTTGACTCGACATTATCTTCTCAGATTGTGCAGATCCATTGGCATACTTTTGAAAGACCTTCTCTGCCTCTTCAACTGTACATTCTTCTAATCCTCCACAGATCCCATCCACTTGAAGCCTAACATCATCACGTAGACCAAATCAGCTCCCCGTCGTCGAAACGGTGATGGGGGCACTCACGTTTATACAGCTCAAAACGTTCATAGGTGTCACAGAACCGCTCGTACTTTCCTTGCTTGAAGTGTTCGATCTGATTCCGCAATGCCATCGTCTCATGGTAAGGCATGAAACGCGCGAAGAATTCCTCTACTACTTGGCTCCAGGTTCTTAGAGATCCTGGTGCTAACCTTGTTATCCAAATCCTCGGTTCATATCCCAGAGCAAAAGAAAATAATTTCCTGCATAATTGGTCCTCGGTGAACCCCTTTGCTGGAACTTTTGCTATTTCTTCCTCATAGGACATGATGAAGCTTAACGGATTCATCCCCACTCCATCTTCGAACCTCTGTATCCTTCTCACTACGGAACTTGTTACCTCATACCCCGATAACTCTTCTTCCAAGTATATAGCTGACCCTTTCTTGACTTGCGAGAACATAGGTGTCAAGCGAGCTTTCAAGGTCGTCATACCTGGAAATCTGGAACAGGAGTAACTCAAAACTGAAAATTAGTCTCGTTAGAAATCTCAAAGATCAAGAAATTTATTGGAAATCACTTATAAAATCGAAGACTACTAATACTACTAAGACTAGGAATTGAATGCTGAAAATATAAATAAGCTAAACAGAAAAAAGGAGTATAGTCCCCGGCAGCGGTACCAATTTGATGAACCGGAATTTGTCAGATTCTAATTAATCAAATAAATTTGTATTTAGCCAAAGGAAATTCACAACTACAACGAAAACCGTAGTGTAGTAGTAAAATAACCTCGAGTGTCGATCTCTAAGGACTATAACTAGTTTTATCAAATCTAACTTAAATTATAAAATCAATAAACTACTTAGCACAGGTTTTTCTTATCAGATAATGGAAGTTAGTGATAGTATGATCATTCAAAGCATAGCAGGTTAATAATCATGCATGAAGTACCGGATCGTTTTGCATAGAGATCTTTGATCAATGAATTGTTGTTGGTCCCTTTAAACAACAAGAAAAGACTAGAGGGGGGGGGGGTGAATAGTCTTTTCAAACTTTCGTCGTTTAAAACTTTCTTAGCAAGTGCTTATTACTTTTCAGTAATGAGTTTGCTGATACTTAACTTTCTCAACAAGCACAAGTTACTTTACAGTAACTAGGTTTGCTGATACTTAAGATCAGAGAGCGGAAGTCTTTGATACAATAAGTGCTCTTTCAGTAAATAAAGGTTTCAGCAAGTGATGTGAGTGACTGTGTACAAATAAATATGATTTGCTGAAAACCAAGTACAGTAAGTAAATCACACAAACACTTTTATAGTGGTATCAGAGAGTGGCGTAATCTCTCAACTAATTCACTTTGTCCTTTCTAGGAGTGAATCCACTAAGATAAGATTGAGGTTCTTTACAACACCTATCTAAAGCGATTCAAACAGAAACCAAAGCACACTTGCTTCTTCTCCAACCTAATCTAGAGAACGCAACCTTGTTCTCCACCAAACTTGGTACTTTTAATCAGCAAAACTATGCTCGATGAAGTTCCCCCTGAATATCACGCCTGAAAGGGTGTATTTTCAGTTAGAGAGGTTTGGGATGAGATAACTTAATTATAACTTATTCAGTTACAATAAGAAATCTAAGAAACAAAACTTTGAATACTTTGCAGTAAACAAGTTTGATTGTTTCTGGTGTCAAGACTTGTTCTTGTTCTAAATAAAGAACACTTAACTACTTTCTTAGCCGAGTATGTTCTACTTCTTCACAAGTAGCTTTTTCAAGCTTTAAGTCTTGGAACGGATCAATGGCAGTAGAGAGTATTTGAAGGGTTTGTGAGATTAAGCACAAGTGAGAGTATGATCACGTTGTTGACACACTTCAACTCTTTGCCGGATGACCTCTATTTATAGTGAAATAAGGAGCCGTTTGAATTTTAAATTCCAAGGCTTTTGTTCCTTAAAATGTCACTATCTTGCTTTTGTACTTTCAGCAGCGTCCTTGTTTGTCTTCTAGTCTTTATATCCTTTGATGATGTCGTTTTTCACCAATTAAATTTGTTTAAAAGCCAAAGAACACTTATCACTACACAAACTAGAGTGCAATGGAAAGTTTTCCCCGAGTGTCGTTCTCTCGGGACCTAACGTGGCTTTGTTTGTGGTTTTTTCTAGTTATTTCAGACAACGAGTTCAAGTGTTTATGGAATTGTTTTCTTAGAACAAAGCAACGAGAAATCAGATTGTTGTAATCAAGTTTGGAAAACGGTTGGTCGTAGAAATCAAATACACATGTATGGGTTACGAATATGCTCACAAGTTCAGTGCGTAAAACCTTCGATCAAGTCTGCTAAGCAACTCGTCTAGGTAACTTTCAAGACACACATCATAAAAGACCACTATCAATACTTTAGAGGTGCTTGTCACTAACACCATTTATCTAGCATGCTGCAAATCTCTAACATACAATCCTATAGCTTTCATTGACCAAGAATTTGTCACTATACTCAATTCGAATATATTTTATAGGCAACTAAGAATCATATGAAGGAATTTGCAGCAAGATTGAATCACAATCTCATGTAAGCATAAACATAACCCATAGCATGCATATTATACATTCTACCACCAACACAAAGGATTTAGCTACTCATATTCATCAACATAGACATCAAATCATATGAATTGTAAATAGAATACATCAAATCAAACTACTAGACAAGAGATAATGATACAATGTTACCACCAAGCTGTCACTAATCGGTGGGTATTGATGAAAACCTCTCCGTAGATGAAACAATGGATGAAGTCCTATGCGAAAACCTTTAATCGAATCTAAAATACAATGTAATCTGAGTTTTCTCTGAGTTTTGGGGCTTAGGAGCTCTCCAAAACGAAGCCAATGTTCAAAAAAATATCCAAAAAGTAACTGAACATCAGATCTAAGAAGGAAAATCCGAAAATGTAACCACTGCCAAGCGGACCGCTTGGAGAGGACAAGCGGAGCGCTTGGGCCCTCCAAGCGTTTCGCTTGGCTACTGTGCCAAAGCTCTTGGAAAATGAAGCGGAGTGCTTCACTATTCCAGGCGCTTACCTTGGCTCCTGGGAAGATTTTTGTCTTCCAACTTAATCTTTTTGCCCTCGTACGGCCCTCGGGTGCCTTGGACTCATCCTTCTCGATGCTTATTGATGCTCAAACACTCACGAACAAGCCGTGGAGATCAAGGAACTTCAACGGGGCCATTTTCTATCAAAAAAGCTCGTTTTTAGCTCCAAAAACGCCATTTCGTACCTAAGTGCCTGAAAATGCAGAAAACAATAAACGTGACACTATTCTACAAAACTAACCAAAAAACAAGGCTAAAAGATAGCAAAAGAAGATAAAAAATACAAGATGAACGTGTCAAAAATACGTTCATCAAACTCCCCAAACCAAACCTTTGCTTGTCCTCAAGCAACAAACTATCCTAAATGCAACACAAAAGGAGTCTCATGCCAAGTAAAGTGAACTAATCTATTGAATCTACCAAATGCTTATGAACAAAACCAAATGAGCATGACATGCAAGTAGGTTGAAGAATGCATCGATTGCGAATATACACATTCTCATGTGCACTTGGTTAAACAAAGGAGTCTCTAGTAACATCTTCTACCTAGACCTGGTCAGTGACGACACAATGATGCATGTTATCATACTACAATTGCCCCGTGCCTATGAAACCGATGGCTTACTACTGTTCACCAAGCGAGACTTTCCCTCAAGAGAGGGCGAACCAATACTGGATCTCATCAAACGAAGGAGGGTTCCCTTAGAAAGATAACACTCTCCTATTCTACCCAGACTCTCAAGAATGAGCCTCTTTCAACAACTTCTTGAATAGCAAGTCGAGGGTGGTCGAGAACAGGCCTTGGACAAAGGCGACACGAAACGAAAGATAGAATTTACAACTCGATAACTTCACAATAACAAATATTTACATGACACTTGACACTTTACTAGACTGCTTTTGGCTTGCAACGACCCTTCTTTTGCTTTTGGGTCTTATTCTTTATTTTCTTTCTTCTTCTTTTTTTTTCTTTTTATTTTCTCTTTTTCTTTTCTCTTTTTTTCTTCTTTTCTTTTTCTCTTTCTTTTTTTTTTTTTATATAGGGGCAAGCAGCAGTACTAAGTGTCAAAAACACCTCCCCAAACCTATTCGAAAGAATAGGTTTGAGCACAAAGACGAAAAAGAAAAAGGAAAGACTCTTTTACAAAGACACCTCCCCAAACCTATTCGAAAGAATAGGTTGGGACACAAAACAAAGGAAAAAGAAAAAGGAAACTTTACAACGACTCAAAGACGAAAGACAAGATCAATAAGGCAACCCCCTCCCCAAACCTATTCGATAGAATAGGTTTAATACAAGGAATCACACAACTCACACTACCTCCTTCCTAGGCATTTGGCAATCTCTAATCGAGGTGAAGAACTTGTCGCCGCTTACGTACATAATTACACGGGTGACAACCATAGACTCAAACGTGCATCATTTCATAAGGCCATCGTGAACCGCAGCAGAAGAAACACCACTCAAGGTGATGTCGAGACTACTAAGCTTAACCAGTGCACATGCGAATGTGACAAACCAAGCGAGACAAGCCTCAAACTACTTGCAAAGTGATGCAACATATGATCAATGGTCATAAACACTTAGTCTACTCAATAAAAAAGTTCAAAAGACTTGGCAATAAACTCCACACACAACAACGTGCAACAACTAATCTAGGGATGATATGCATGCAAAAATTTGAAAAAACACGACAAATCACATGAACTTGAGTAAAATCAGGCATGCACGAACCACACAAGCATATAGTACTGATAATCCAATACCCCCTACCCAAACCTAAACTTTTGCTCGTCCTCGAGCAAAGAAAAGTTGAATGAAAAGGAAAAATTGGATTGAAAGTACACTTCCCTGAGATAAAGGTTCGTGTCCAATCTCCTATATACGAGTAGTACCTGAAAGGACTCAAGAAACATGTGAAAACGGGTGCACAAAGGTGAGAAGAATGGAAAAAACGAGGAAAATCTGGGTACAGGGTCCAGGCGGACCGCTTGGCGGACCGCTTGACAAGCGGAGCCAAGCGGTCCGCTTGTCAAGCGGAGCGCTTGGGAGGCTTCAGGCGCTCCGCTTGAAATTCCAGTAAACTTTTTGATTTACTGAAATTTCAAGCGGACCGCTTGGCCCTTCCAAGCGCTTCGCTTGGCTCTGTTTCCAAATTTTCAATGTTTTTTCCTATCTTAATCACCTAAGGCACCAAGACAAAACACTAGACTAAACGAATCACGACAAAAGGCACACAGGCCACAACTACAAAAGCAAACTAAGAAAGAAAAACTAAACTACATGCAAAGAAATACCACAAAGGTTATCCATTATCAAATGGGAACGAATCTCGTGCATTCGTTCCATTACTCCTTGCATCTTGGGAACCATCTTTGGCTCCTCTCCTCAAGTCCTCAAGCAAATCCATGATTCCCTGAAAATAAAAATCAACTAAATTAACAAAATCAAAATCTAAGAAATAACTAAAGGAATCAGAGGGAAAATAAAAAGAAAAAAGTGGATCAAAACTCCCTTGAAGCTCATAGGTGGGTGCATGGACCAGAACATAGGATTCAAGATCAAGAGTGTCTGTAGCAATAGAATCCAAACATGTCGATTCAGAGACACCAAAATCTTCAGAGAGTAGCTCCTCGATCTCAACACAACTCAAGACAACACTGTCTGACTAAGGTGAAGCAATGGATTCAGTCATCACCTCCTCCACGACTTCTTCTTTACCAACAGTCTTGACATCCTCAGTTAAGGACGTGGAATCCAGGCTAAGCACTGAAGAGGCTTCATCAATAGATTCTTCACAACATTCCTCTACATTGGCTATGTCGATTTCTGGTGGCGGACTAGCAAAGCGAGACGTCCATGTCTTTGAACCGGGAGGTGAGTCCAAATCCCAATGTTCCAGAAACTTGTTGGTTATTTCATCCCAACTGTGCAATGATCTTGCCGGCGGGATTCTGAGCCACTCACGAGCGCTCCCTCTCAAGGCTCCCATAAATCCCCTTATACAAAGCTGCTCATGTGATAAAATAACCCCCTCCACATTCTCACGAGGTATCCTCAACACACCTTCCTCGAAAGTGTCTAAGAACCCTCTTGGATCATCACCAGTCGAAAACGTGGAAACAATGGAGTTGTACGAAGGATCAAAGTCATAATCCTTGCAATCTTCGTCCAATGTTATGCAAGGCCCTCGAGGTTTCACATACCTTGTCAAAGAAGCTCGCATACTCATCCTTACAAGGAACTAGTTTCTGCACATGAGGAAACAAGAAACCAAGGAGAATAATCCACAAAAGAATTAAAAAAACTTGCAAGGAAAAATTCCTCTAATCTAATAATATATACAAAGAGCGCAAGCACGCAAAGTAACCAAGAGCAGATTAGATAAATTTTCTGAAAAAGATAGGGGGAAAGAAATGAGGTGAGAAAGTGATGTTGGCTGAAAAACCAAAACAAAAACACCAACCAAAGGAGTTAAGTCCCCGGCAACGGCGCCAAATTGATGATGTCGTTTTTCACCAATTAAATTTGTTTAAAAGCCAAAGAACACTTATCACTACACAAACTAGAGTGCAATGGCAAGTTTTCCCCGAGTGTCGTTCTCTCGGGACCTAACGTGGCTTTGTTTGTGGTTTTTGCTAGTTATTTCAGACAACGAGTTCAAGTGTTTATGGAATTGTTTTCTTAGAACAAAGCAACGAGAAATCAGATTGTTGTAATCAAGTTTGGAAAACGGTTGGTGGTAGAAATCAAATACACATGTATGGGTTACGAATATGCTCACTGTAAGAAAAATATGGTCAGAGTTACCCCTAGGGTACGCAGCGGAATTTTAAAAATTTTCTTAACATACAGGTTAATTGATTATGCATATGTCGTATATATATAAACATGTCAATTAGAAGACTAACCTTACTTCCAAAGCAGCTTCCAAGTCTTCGTAATAATCCGGTGTATCTTTTCCTTCGTCGAAGTCGAAGATATCTACAATACTCTGTATGTCTGCAAGACAATAAGAGTTAGTTTCCAGCTCCTAGAACCTCAACCTTGGTATCCACGGATGAACAGCCTATCGGAAAGAATTCTAGGATATTCTTTGTGTGACCAAGAAGACGGGCGGCAATTCCTCCGGGTGGTGGTTGCGCGCGCGGGTTGGCTAAAGGAGGAGGGGTGAGTTTTTATTTTCTCTAAGAAAACTGGGTAGAATAAATGTCAAATTCTATGTCAAAAACTCTCTAATAGTCTACTATATATAGTAGTCTATAGAAGCCTAAAGCATAAGCAATTAGACTTCGTAAAGGAATAAGAATCTAATTCTTATCGCACAAGGAAACCAATATCAAGTCTAGATTCATTCCCAATCAAATTAAAACTCAATCAGGAAAATCTAACTTATCCCTTGGACTTCTAATAGAGGAAGGAGTCGAACTCCTTCCCCTTATCAGGCCACGCGCGCGAGCGTTTTGTCCTACGGGAGGTGGGTCCCACTTTTGGGACCCACTTAAATTTCTAAGGCAATCCAAACTCCAAGTAGATTTTGCCCAAGTGCATATGTTAATTCTAAATTAACATATCATTTCTAATCGAACCTCCATTATATTTCCAAAATATAATCTTTAATTGTATTTACATAAAATACAATTAATTAGCCAATTCAATTAATAATTCTAAATCATTAATTGAGCCACCAAATATTATAATTAATTCCAAATTAATTATAATCCATCAATCACAATTAATTCCAAATTAATTGTGATTCCATCTTCAAGGATATTCTGATAGACTGAATCACCACATAGTGTGACCCATAGGGCCTCATCATATTAAGCAAGTCCGACACTAGGCAACATGGAATTCCTAGACGGTTCTTTTTGCAATATTAATACGTGAGGACGTTTGAGAGGTTTCTCAAAGCTAACCCTTTCGTTGCGAAGCCTGTTGCGCTCAACGCGGCGATGGTAACGTCCCTTCATCTGACTTGCTCGAATGTATCTAGGATCGATGAAGTGTCTATCCCAATAATACATCCACGGGCGTCTCAGGGAGTTGCTTGGTTAAGATATACTTATAACCATCATAATATATCATTTGCACTGGCCAGTGACTTTACCAACACAACTATGCAGACTATGAGCAGTGCTCTCCTGTGCTACACTTGAGAGATGAATCCTTCACAGAATCACTTATCACCCCCATTTGTATTTAGCCATAATCCTGGATCGTGTCTTAGGTCAGCTGCTTATTCAGAGCTGACATCGACGGGTCCACCAAGGATATGGGGCAACAAATGTGATGATAAAGTCCTGTAAGTACAAAGGACGAATGGCATAACTTCGACAACTCACCGGTTCCCATAGACACTTCGGTGTAGAGTATACATCGATGGGAGTGTCTGGTGGGTACTTCCATTGTTCGATAAAGCTTCTTCGAACAACTATGCGCAGTTATGGGAACGTTCCTTGATTGTCCAACAATCCGTTCCGTGGCTGTGGGATCGGCTCACACTTGCTCCAACAAGTATAACCTCCACGCATACTAGTCTTGCCAGGTTTATTCAGACCCCCACATCCGAGATGTACCACAACTAGGGAGAGTTTGGGATAGATGATAACTCACATAGCTCCCACTAACTGTGTGATCGGTCATCTATCCGAGGGGACATGTTTAATATCAATACAGACAGTAATAAAGATATGACATGCTGCAGCCTGGTGTAATATAAATATGAAAGCGATACTCAATAGTAAAATGCAACAAACATATATTATATTACGTTGACCTGTGTAATAGTACATATATGTCCTCTATAAGGGCACCATGCCCTTAGTAAGGACTGTCTCTAGGACATATACACTATCAATCTCCCACTTGGACTAGAGCCAGTCACCTTTATGCCTAATGCCCAGATTAGCATAATGTCTTAAGTGGACTTCCACTGATAAGACCTTAGTGAAAGGATCTGCCACGTTGTCCGTGGTAGAGACACGTTCTATACTAACTTCTCCTCTATCTATAATATCACGTATAACGTGATATTTTCTAAGTACATGTTTGTTCTTGTTTGTAGATCTAGGCTCCCTAGCTTGAGCGACGGAGCCCTTATTGTCACAATAAATCGTTATTGAGCTGGGAGCAGGAACAACCCTCAATTCCTTCAAGAACTCTGAAATCCAGACAGCTTCTTTCGATGCTTCTGATGCAGCAATGTACTCGGCCTCTGTGGATGAGTCAGCAACCGTGGCTTGCTTAGAACTCTTCCAACAGACAGCTCCTCCATCAATTTGAATACGTATCCTGTCTGTGACTTAAAGTCATCAGGATCTGATTCAAATCCAGCGTCGACATACCCAGACATCTTTAATTCTGGTTCTCCACCAAACACCAAGAACATCTCTTTAGTCCGTCTAAGGTACTTAAGAATGTTCTTCACAGCAGTCCAGTGAGGTACTCCTGGATTCTGTTGGTGTCGACAAGTGACACTAAGCGCATATGCCACATCGGGCCTTGTGCAATTCATTGCATACATTATAGACCCTACTGCCGAAGCATAGGGCCCACGACTCATTGCATTTCTTTCTTCATCAGTTTTAGGACCATCCTTAACTGATAAGACAATCCCATGCCTAGCTGGGAGAAAGCCTCTCTTTGAGTCGTCCATCTTATAACGCTTCAGTATTTTGTCGATGTAGGTGGACTGTGTCATTCCCAACATCCTCTTGGATCTATCTCTAAAGATCTTGATCCCTAACATGTAGTTCGCTTCACCCAAGTCCTTCATCGAGAAGGTACTTGATAACCAAACTTTAGTCTCTTCTAGCATAGAGACATTGTTTCCCATGATCAAAATGTCATCTATATAAATGATCATGAAAACAACTCCTTTGTCGCTGTGTCTCGCATAGACACAGGGATCTTCCTTGCTTCTGATGAAGTCAAACGATTTGACAGCTTCATCAAAGCGGATATTCCAGCTCCTTGACGCTTGCTTTAGCCCATAGATGGATCTTTGTAATTTGCATACAGCAGTTGGCCTGGTTTTACTAATAAAACCTTTCGGTTGTACCGTATAGACCTCTTCCTCAAGGTTTCCATTGAGAAAGGCTGTCTTTACATCCATCTGCCAGATTTCATAATCATAGTAGGCAGCTATCGCAAGTAGAATTCGAATGGACTTCAATTTTGCTACTGGTGAAAAGGTTTCATCGTAATCGATGCCATACCTTTGTGTGTAGCCTTTCGCCACAAGCCTAGATTTGTGCATTTGTACCTTGCCATCGGCATCTGTCTTTCGTTTAAAGACCCATTTGCTCCCAATTGGTCTAACCCCTTGGGGCAAGTCTACCAAGTTCCAAACTTGGTTCTGGTACATTGAATCCATTTCTAATTCCATGGCCTCTTGCCATTTGTCTGAGTCAATATCAATTATTGACTCTTTGTAGGTCTCGGGATCTTCCCGATCTGATAAAACGACATCAAGTTCACTGATGTCTTCTATCATAAGGCTTTGCTTCTGAGGTCCTCTAAGGATCCTCTTCGACCTACGGAGCTCGACTTGTTCTGGTGCTTTTCTTTTCTGGCTTCGTGTAACACGAACATTATCAGTGGGTATTGATGCAGCTGGTCGTTGGGCGCGACCCTATTCCCTTGCGGGAGGCTGCTCTTGAGCAACTTGTTGCACAGGTTGGTTGACAACGGGTTCTATTGGTGTGGTTTCAACTGTTGATCTAATCACATGACTCCCACTGACTATGACATGCCTAGCAAGTGTCATATCATCACCCTTGTCTGCTTCGAAAGCTCCCACTGAACTTGAGTCCAAATCAGAAGATTTAGAGACCTCATGTTCGTGCGTGTCAAATTCTTGAATTTCTTCAAGTTCTATCATATCATCTAACCTCTCTTCTTCGAGGTATTCAGCTTCTAAAAACTTCACGTTTCTAGACACGATCACCTTGTGATCTTCAGCATGATAGAATTCATAGCTTCTCGTCTGACGAGGATAGCCTATGAAATATACTTTGACACCCTTGGCATCTAACTTATCAGTGAGCATCAGCTTGACTATCGCAGGACAGCCCCAAGGTCTAAGATAGCCTAGTGAAGGCTTCTTTCCCTTCCATAACTCATAAGGAGTTTTCTCCACTGATTTAGATGGTACACGGTTCAGAATGTAGATTGCAGTTTGTAGTGCATATCCCCACAGATACTTTGGAAGAGTCGAGAATCCAATCATTGATCTTACCATGTCTAACAGGGTTCGATTCCTCCTCTCAGACACACCATTTAACTGTGGTGTTCCAGGAGGAGTCCATTGCGATTGAATTCCATTTTCCTTCAAGTAATCGATAAATTCTTCACTAAGGTATTCACCTCCTCGATCTGATCGAAGAGTGACTATCCTTAGGTTCAATTCATTCTCGACCTCGTTCCTAAACTTCTTGAATTTCCCAAAGGTCTCGGATTTATTCTTCATAAGATAAATATATCCATACCTTGAGAAATCGTCAGTTAAGGTAACGAAGTAAGGATAACACCCACGCGCATGGACTTTAAACGGTCCACATACATCGGTATGTATGAGCTCTAAGCAGCGAGTGGCACGAACACCTTGTCCAACAAAAGGTTTGTTCGTCATCTTACCCTTAACACAAGATTAACATGCACCATATGATTCGAAATCAAATGGTTCTAAGTAGTCCAACTTCCTTAGTCTTTGAATCCGTGTTTCATTGATATGGCCTAGCCGACAATGCCATAGATAAGATGGATTATTCTTCTTACTTGAAGACGGTTGTTTGTTATGTATTTGAAATAAAGGTAGACTACTTTGCAAAATATATAAACCATTCACCAAGCGAGCCTTTCCATAATACTGATCATTTAATGAAAAATAACAAGTATTATTCGCAAATCGAAAGGAAAAACCCATATTGTCTAACAATGGAATGGAAATAATATTTCTGACAATGGATGGAACAAAATAAACATTATCAAGTTCTAAACATTGTCCCGAAGGTAAATCTATCTTGCTGCGTCCAACGCGTTTGGCTTCAACTGGATTGCCGTTCCCAACATGCAAGTTGATTTCACCTTGCTTGACTAGCCTGTGATCAATTAGCCCCTGCACATTATTACAAATGTATGAGCCACAGGCTGTATCTAATACCCAACCATTAGAGTCAAAAGTAGTCATGTTCATTTCAATAACAAACATACCTGATCCAGAAGCTGATGACTTCTTGGCCTGATCTGCCCTAGGCAATCTTTCTTCCAATGTCCTTTCTCCTTACAGAAAAGACATTCATCTGTGCGCACCCTTCCGCTTCTATTGAACTTCCTTTTCTGGTTCGGACGCTTAGTCTTATCACTCCAAGTGTTAGCCTTGGCTCCCGACTTTCCCTTACCCTTAGCACCTTTGCTTTTCGGGTTCGAGTTAGACGGTTGCCCAACAAGCATGATCCACTTTTCCTTCTTACGAAGAGTTTGATCATATGTCTTCAGCAGATTATGAAGTTCAGGCAGTGTCACGTCCTTCGCATTCATCGTGTAATTAATGATGAACTGCGAATACGAACTCGGAAATGATTGAAGGACAAAGATCACCATGATCTTGTTCTCTAGCTTAACGCCGGCATCGGCAAGCTTTTCAAAGAGACCAATCATTTTGAGAACATGCTCAGACATGTTCCCTCCTTCACTGAGCTTGCATCTGTGTATGTCTTTGATCAAATCAAATTCAACACTTCTAGTTGTCGTCTTAAAGAGCGACTCAAGATGTTTCAACATCTCATACGGCAACATGCTTTCATGTTGCCTCTTCAGCTAATTGCTCATTGCCGCCAGCATAATACACTGCGCGGACTTAGCATCCTCAAGATGCTTATCAGACCTTGCCTTGTTGGCTTGATTCCAAGCAGCAACCTGATCGGCAGTCTGATTTTCGGGGCACACGGGAATGACCTCGTCCAAGACGTACTCAATCTTTTCGTACCTCAGCACCAAACGTATATTCCTGATCCAATCTAGGAAGTTTGGTCCGGTTAAAATTTGCTTCTCCAAGACAGCACGGATCGAGATTCTCGCCATTTCGGTTTCCAGGAGAAATAATATAGAACGAAAATAATAAATCAACTATTGAAATATTATTTCTAAATACACAGTCAACATAACTAAACAACAAGGTCCTTTAGCTGTTTAGCTCCCACTATTTTCACATATGCTTGCCCCCACAACAAACATACGGGTAATGTCCAAGAAGTTACCGTAGTGGCCAAGATCCAAATCCATACTATGCTATACTCCAACGGGGGCCGGTCGCATAGCATAATATGACCGGTAGGACTAGTAAGACTATCCAATTGCGTCACGCAACTCTTGGTTGTTAAATCTAATTTAACCCGATGCCCTACATATTGTACCTATCGAGGTCTCTAGATACAATATGCAGTAAGTCATAAACATAGGCTTACTCTAATCTGACGATTACTGCGAGTCTGTAAGACGAGGTCGCCAATACAAGAAAACGCAATGAAAGTTCAGAATTAAAGCACCCTATGGAAAGCATCTCAGAAATACATACATATATATATTTCTGTACTTATATTGGTTGGGGCTTGTAGCTTTGAGGGTTGTTATCAGTCATCTACAAACAAATAAGGGCGCCGCCTACCCATCATGCATGAACGGTCTACACGTAATGGATGTCGCTGATGAACGTATTTTTGACGCGTTCATCTTGTCTTTTTCACCTTCTTTTGCTATCTTTTAGCCTTGTTTTTTGTTAGTTTTGTAGAATTGTGACACGTTTTGTGTTTTCTGCATTTTCAGGCACTTAGGTACGAAACACCGTTTTTGGAGCTAAAAACGAGCCTTTTTGATGGAAAAGATGGCCCCGTTGAAGTTCCCCAATCTCCGTGGCTTGTTCGTAAGTGTTTGAGTATCAATAAGCATCGAGAAGGATGAGTCCAAGGCACCCGAGGGCCATGCGAGGGCAAAAAGATTGAGTTTGAAGACAAAAATCTGCCCAAGAGCCAAGCTAAGCGCCTGGAATAGTGAAGCGCTCCGCTTCAATTTCCAGGAGCTTTGGCACAGAAGTCAAGCGAAGCGCTTGGAGTGCCCGAAGCGCTTCGCTTGCCAAGCGCCCCGCTTGGCTTCTCCAAGCGGTCCGCTTGGCAGCGGTTACGTTTTCGGATTTTCCTTCTTAGATCTGATCTTTGATCATTTTTTGAATATCTTTTGAACTGTAACTTCGTTTTGGAGAGCTCCTAAGCCCCAAAACTCAGAGAATATTCAGATTTCTTTGTGTTTTAGCTTGGGATTCAAGGTTTTGATTGGGATTCATCCTTTGTAATCATCTACGGAGAGGTTTTCTTTGATTTCCACCGATTAGTGACAGCTTTGGTGGTAACTTGTATCACTCTCTTGTCTTGTAGTTTGATACGATGTATTCCAATTATTATTCATATGAATTGATGTCTATGTTGATGAATATGAGTAGCTAAATCTTTTGTGTTGGTGGTAGAATGTAGAATATGTATGCTATGGGTTATGTTTATGCTTACATGAGATTGTGATTCAATCTTGCTGCAAATCCCTTCATATAATTCTTAGTTGCCTATAAAATATATTCGAATTGAGTATAGTGACAAACTCTTGGCCAATGAAAGCTATAGGATTGTATGTTAGAGATTTGCAGCATGCTAGATAAATGGTGTTGGTGACAAGCACCTCTAAATTATTGATAGTGATCTTTCATGATGTGTGTCTTAAATTTGCCTAGACGAGTTGCTTAGCAGACTTGATCGAAGGTTCTACGCACTGAACTTGTGAGCATATTCGTAACCCATGCATGTGTATTTGATTTCTACCACCAACCGTTTTCCAAACTTGTTTACATAAATCTGATTTCTCGTTTCTATTGTTCAAAGGAACGATTCTCTAAACTTTTGAACTCGTTGACTGAAATTACTTGCAAACACCTCAAGCAAAGCCACGTTAGGTCCCGAGAGAACGACACTCGGGGACAACTTGCCATTGCACTCTAGTTTGTGTAGTGATAAGTGTTCTTAGGCTTTTAAACAAATTTAATTGGTGAAAAACGACATCATCAATTTGGCGTCGTTGCCGGGGACTTAACTCCTTTGGTTGGTGTTTTCGTTTCGGTTTTTTTCAGCCAACATCTCTTCTTTGTCTCATTTCTGTTTTTGTTTCTTTTTGCTTGAGATACTCACTATTTTGTATTTCAGGTGAGTGCATGCCTAGAACCCGAACGGGTGGACCTATTATTGAACCTTTTGTAGACGAGATCGATCGTTTGTTTCAAAGGAGAAGGAGGAATTTGAATCTTGAGTTTGAAGGAGTAGCATCTAGAGCTTCTGCTTCTGGTATTCGGGAAGAGTCTTCTTCTTATCTTTTGGAGCCAATTCTTGAATCGGTTTACTTGGAAGGTGAAATGGCGGAGAGACCTATACGTACACTTACTAAGCCTACGGTTGGGGCTAGAGGACCAGCAATTGTCCTCAATGATGCCACCAGGAACTTGGAGATCAAGAATCACATGTTCCAACAACTTCCCAAATTCTATGGGATGGCTAATGAGGACGTGATAGGATACTTGAATGAGCTCGAGAACTTTGTTCTCCATCTTGGGCGACCGGGAGCTGGTGTTACGGATGATGATCTCCGCATGAAGGTCTTTTGAATGGGGCTAGGCGGTCGTGCAAAGGCTTGGCTCAATACTTTGGAGGCCGGGTCTTTGACGACATGGGATCTATGTTTCGACAAGTTCATGGAGCGTTACTACCCCGCTTCCAAGACAATGGCTATGAAGAGCCAAATTAGCTCCTTTGAGCAGAGGTACGATGAGCCTTTCCACGAGGCCTATGATCGTTTCATGGGGTTGCATCATCGATGCCCACATAACGGGTATGATAAAGGTCAGCTTCTCCAATTCTTTTACAATGTTTTACATCCTGAGATTCAATCTCAAGTGGATAGTATTTGTGGAGGTAGTATGGGGGAGTTGCTTCCTTCTCAAGCCCAAGTAAAGCTAGACATGATGTACCGGAGTTCTCAAAACCGGAATGTGAGGGCTCGTGTGCTCCAAAAGGAGCAAAGAGGTGAGGCCAAGGTAGTAGTGGAACAAAATGCCTTCGATGGGTTCGCCCATGAAGTGAAGCAAGCTTTGAGGCAAAGCGTTCCTTCTCCTTCTACGGAAGTTTGTGGTGTGTGCAAGAATTATGGGCACCCGGCCTACTTGTGCCGTTCTGAATTTGCTAGAGAGCAATACATCACGAACGATGTCCGTCAAGAAGTATACGCTGCTGAGGGAGAGCAAGTAGTTGGAGATGTGAACTACGGGCAAGGTTATGGCAATGTGAGGCCACAAAACCGTGGACCCCGAGGTGGGTACCAGAATCAAGGCAACCGTGGTTATTTCCATAACTCGGATCAAAATGCCTATGGGCCTAATCAAGATAGAAGTCGTCTCAGCTATGGGAACAATTGGTATGAAGGAGCACCGCCTTCTAATCCTACACCTCCACCTCCGGTTGCTAGTTCGGGACCACAAGGTGGAGGGGTGCTTCCTTCACCTCTTGTCTCTTCACTCAATGATCTGGTTATGAAGACGAATAAATTCATGGAGCATTACTATCGTAATGAGGCTACTAACAATCAACGCTTTGAGAAGCTTGAGGCTAGTAGTAGCAACCTCCATAAGAAGCTACAAGAGCTTATAGATCGAGGGGCGAGTAGAGAGCAAGGGAAGTTTCCCGGAAACACGGAGAAGGCTATGGCCATAACCGTGGTGACTGATTTGCCCGTGGAGATCACGGTTGTGAGGGACAATGCACTGGTTGAGGTGCCAAGTTGCAAGGTAACTGAAACTTGCAAGGTGAGTGAGGAGCTTGAGACTCCTAAGGTAGTTGTGGAAGAGAAAGTGGTCGCACAATCTGATGCGATAGTTGAGGAAGTGAATGAAAACTCATCGTCTGAGGATGAGTTGGTGGATATGGTGGAAGTGTCTATCCAAGAGAGCTTTGATGTGGAAATCGGCTTGGGTAAGAAGGATGGAATAGTGGCAACTCTAGACACGGGAGCGGGTGTGAATGTCATACCTTTGAACGTGTACGAAGAGTCGGGTTTGTCTGGCTTAAGACCAATGAAGTGCATGGTGCAATTGGCGGATGGGTCTATGAAGAAGCCATTGGGTGTGATCGAAAATCTAGTGGTAAGATTCGCCGGTGTAGAGGTCAAGACGAACTTCATCGTCATGCCTACATCCTCCGCAAAGCTCAAGGATGTGGTTCTTTTGGGTAGAGCCTTCATCAACAAAGTACATATGGTGATAGACATGTACCGTCATACATGTAGCTTCGAGGTAAATGGCAAGCAACATACGTTGCGAGCCATAGTTAATTCATGTGCTTATGTTGATACTAACGAACTTGTAGGATTCTTTGGTCCTCTTTATGTTCGTCAAGATGTGCAGGGACTTAGTGCTTTGAAGAGCACTTGGACGGGGAAGTCTAGTACCCGATGCAAAATTGATCCCGCATGAGCTAAGATGAGTCGAGCCAACGACTTTTAAACGAAGGCGCTTCTCGGGAGGCAACCCGAGGTTGTAGGTAATTGCATGTAGATTAGAAGCACGTTTAAATTTTGTTTCGTTGTTTAGACAAGTTTTTGGGGTGAAAATTTAGCAAAAGTTGAAAAAAAAATAGATTTGGGAGCTTCAGGTCCCAAGCGAACCGCTTGGACAGCCCAAGCGGTCCGCTTGGATTTCCAGTAAGAATCCCATTCTTACTGAAAATCCAAGCGAAGCGCTTGGCTCGCCCAAGCGGTCCGCTTGAATTTCCAGTAGGAATGAAAATTCCTACTTGAAATCCAAGTGGAGCGCTTGGGAGTGCCCAAGCGGACCGCTTGCCAAGCGCTTCGCTTGGGACGCCCAAGCGCTTCGCTTGGCTTTCCTTAAGGAATCTAAGCGGGGCACTTGAGATTCAAAGCCTCCCACTTCGTTTTCTTCCTCCTTTGCCGATTTTAAACCCCAAAAATCTCAATCTCTCTCAATTCTCCACCAATTCTTGCAATCTTGTGCATTTTACAAAGCTCATCACCTCCTCTATCATTTAAACCGATCAAATTTCACGTTTGGAGCATCCATAACAAGGAATCAAAGGTACCTCTCATGAACCCTAACTTTCTTGAATTTGGGATTTCATCTTAATTAGCTTCAATTGTGTTATGCATTGGTGAATCAGAGTTTGATAATGATTATTGAGCATGTTTCTTACTAGATGTGATGTCTAAATTCGAATTTTGCTCTTCTTAATTTATGATGAACTCTAGTGCTCGAATTTTCGCTATGTAATTGTTTGATGATTGTTAGCCTTGAATTTGAGTTATGATATGATTATGGTGATGTTGTGATTGCATGAGAATGTGTTGGCTTGGTTGGGTAATTTAATTGGAGAGTTTGTTTGCTTGGTTTAGATTCGTATGGATTTAGCGTAACGAAGTGTTAAAGCTTCTCGATTTTTTCATATGAACTTTAGCAAGCCTTCAAACTCACCATGAGATTACTTGAGTGAGTTTTGACGTCTAAGAGTCGACTTGTTGCGTTATGACTTGTTTTAAACGAAGAACGTATACTTGTCTTAGAGTAGAAGTAGATCGTTTGGTAGTAGTATAAGAGTCTAAATCTCATTGTCTCTTGAAGTTATCTAATAAGATTTTTTCTAGGTACAATGGCATCAAGAAGATCCAAGAGATCAAGGGGAGAAGGGACCTCGAGTGCCCAACAAACGGCCACACCCGGCGAGTATCGCCAATCGGGGAGGGCAAGGCAATTCGAAGCGAATTTCCATGCCCACAAGCACACATACATTTCCGAGAGGAGCATTCGCTTCACGGCTGGTGAAAGCGGATTGGATGGTGCCAGAGAGCTCAACAAGCTCATTACTGAGCGAGGCTGGAAGTACTATGGCGAGGTCATGCCAAATTGGGACCAAGCAGTAGTGGAGGACTTCTACATTGCCTTCACGGACTATAATGAACGGACCGGTGAGGTTCCTGTCCGCGGTGTTGGGGTCGAGTTTACTCCTTTGAGCATCACTAGCTTCATCATGCGGTTGGATAGGCCACTGACGCGGGATCCAAACCGCCGGCCTGAAATCCACGAGAGATTTGATCCCGCGGAGCTCTATGTCTACGACAAGGAGTCTGATCACTACCCCATGGAGGTACTGAATGGCATTACCGTGGACGATTATGAATTGCCTGATGAGCCACCCCGAATTTTGCGCCACAACGATCTCACCTTCGAGGCAAGGATGATGTTGAAGTTCGTTCAAGCCAATCTGATCCCTAGCACACATGATTCCGAGGTTCAGTCCTATTACGGAGTCCTAGTCCATGCTCTCTTGCATGATTTGCCTCTCACTCCTGGTGTCGTCATCTTCGAGGAATTCAAGCGCCGCCGTAATGCCAACCGGAAGCTTGCCTTTGGTAACTTGATCACGGCCATGTGCAAGGAGGCCGGAGTTCCCGACCTCGTGCTGGACAAGAAGCCGAAGAAGTCCATCAACATTGATATGTACAATGAGATGCACGGGGCTTGGTGCACTCAGCAAGGAGAACCTATGCCACCGAGGGTTACGCGCCATATGACACCTCCTCCACCTCCGCCTACGGCCGGACAAGGAAGCTTCGACTTCTCGGGGTTCAACCAGATCTTGGTCGATCAGTTTGGTAGCTTCCAAACCACCATGTTGGAGGCTCAGTCGACCCAATTCCAGGGATTTGAGGAGCGCGAAGTCAAGAGGTGGGAGGACTTCCGTGTGATGGAGGAGCAGCGTTGGGATGATTACCAGGGGCGTGTAGATTAGCGTTGGGAGGCCGCTCGAGCAGAGGACACTAGGCGTTGGAGAGCCCACCAGGAGGAGACGATGAACCGCTATGATGCCTTAGCTCGCCGAATTCCGGGGTACCCTTTCCATGATCAGACCGGTGGTAGTGGGAGTGACTTTCCTAACACCCCCTACGACCCCTAGAGACACCAGCCGACAGGGGCCACATTTATCGGTAGTATTTGTATATTATCGTTATTTTGGCTCGTTTACTATTGTTGGTTGAAACTCTTTTAATTCGATTTGGTTGTATGATGCTATGACTTTTGACTCTTGTACTCTTTATTTGCTTTTGTAGTTGTGGCCTGTGTGCCTTTTGTCTTGATTAGTTTAGTTTAGTTTTTGTCTTGGTGCCTTAGGTGATTAAGAGAGGAAAAACATCGAAAATCTGGAAACAGGGGCCAAGCGAAGCGCTTGGAAGGGCCAAGCGGTCCGCTTCAAATTCCAGGAAGTTTTGCAACTTCCTGGAAATTCAAGCGGAGCGCCTGGAGCCTCCCAAGCGCCCCGCTTCGCTAAGCGAACCCTGTACCCAGATTTTCCTCGTTTTTCCATTCTTCTCACCTTTGCGCACCCGTTTTCACTTGTTTCTTGAGTCCTTTCAGGTACTACTCATACATAGGAGATTGGACACGAACCTTTATCTCAGGGAAGTGTACTTTCAATCCAATTTTTCCTTTTCTTTCAACTTTTCTTTGCTCGAGGACGAGCAAAAGTTTAGGTTTGGGGAGGGGGTATTGGATTTTCAGTACTATATGCTTGTGTGGATTCGTACATGCCTAATTTTACTCAAGCTCATGTGATTTGTCGTGTTTTTTCAAATTTTTGCATGCATATCATCCCTAGATTAGTTGTTGCACGTTGTTGTGTGTGGAGTTTATTGCCAAGTCTTTTGAACTTTTTTATTGAGTAGACTAAGTGTTTATGGCCATTGATCATATGTTGCATCACTTTGCAAGTAGTTTGAGACTTGTCTCGCTTGGTTTGTCACATTCGCATGTGCACTAGTTAAGCTTAGTAGTCTCGACATCACCTTGAGTGGTGTTTCTTCTGCTGCGGTTCACGATGGCCTTATGAAATGATGCATGTTAGAGTCTATGGTTGTAACCCGCGTAATTATGTACGTAATAGGCGACAAGTTCTTCACCTCGATTTGAGATTGCCAAATGCCTAGGAAGGAGGTAGTGTGAGGTGTGCGATTCCTTGTATTAAACCTATTCTATCGAATAGGTTTGGGGAGGGGGTTGTTTCGTTGATCTTGTTTTCGTCTTTGAGTCGTTGTAAAGTTTCCTTTTTCTTTTTCTTTTTGTTTTGTGTCCCAACCTATTCTTTCGAATAGGTTTGGGGAGGTGTCTTTGTAAAGAGTCTTTCCTTTTTCCTTTTCGTCTTTGTGCTCAAACCTATTCTCTCGAATAGGTTTGGGGAGGTGCTTTTGACACATAGTACTGCTGCTTGCCCCTATATATAAAAAAAAAAAAAAGAAAGAGAAAAAAAAGAAAAGAAAAAAAGAAAGAGAAAAGAGAAAAGAAAAAAAGAAGAAAGAAAATAAAGAATAAGACCCAAAAGCAAAAGAAGGGTCGTTTCAAGCCAAAAGCAGTCTCGTAGTATCAAGTGTCGTGTAAATATTTTGTTCTTGTGAAGTTATCGAGTTGTAAATTCTATCTTTCGTTTCGTGTCGCCTTTTTCCAAGGCCTGTTCTTGACCACCCTCGTCTTGCTATTCAAGAAGTGGTTGAAGGAGACTCATTCTTTGAGAGTCTGGGTAGAATAGAGGAGTGTTATCTTTCTAAGGGAACCCTCCTTCGTTTGATGAGAGCCAGTATTGGTTCGCCCTCTCTTGAGGAAAAGTCTCGCTTGGTGAACAGAAGTAAGCCCTCGGTTTCATAGGCACGGGGCAATTGTAGTATGATAACATGCATCATTGTATCGTCACTGACCAGATCCAGGTAGAAGATGTTACGAGAGACTCCTTTGTTTAACCAAGTGCACTTGAGAATGTGCATACTCGCAATCAAGGCATACTTCAACCTATTTGCATGTCATGCTCGTTTGGTCTTGTTCATAAGCATTTGGTAGATTCAATAGATTAGTTCACTTTACTTGGCATGAGACTCCTTTTGTGTTGCATTTAGGTTAGTTTGTTGCTTGAGGACAAGCAAAGGTTTGGTTTGGGGAGTTTGATGAGCGTATTTTTGACGCGTTCATCTTGTCTTTTTCACCTTCTTTTGCTATCTTTTAGCCTTGTTTTTTGGTTAGTTTTGTAGAATTGTGTCACATTTTGTGTTTTCTGCATTTTTAGGCACTTAGGTACGAAACGGCGTTTTTGGAGCTAAAAACGAGCCTTTTTTATGGAAAATATGGACCCGTTGAAGTTCCCCAATCTCCGTGGCTTGTTCGTAAGTGTTTGAGTATCAATAAGCATCGAGAATGATGAGTCCAAGGCACCCGAGGGCCATGCGAGGGCAAAAAGATTGAGTTTGAAGACAAAAATCTGCCCAGGAGCCAAGCTAAGCGCCTGGAATAGTGAAGCGCTCCGCTTCAATTTCCAGGAGCTTTGGCACAGAAGCCAAGCGAAGCGCTTGGAGTGCCCGAAGCGCTTCGCTTGCCAAGCGCCCCGCTTGGCTTCTCCAAGCGGTCCTCTTGGCAGCGGTTACGTTTTCGGATTTTCCTTCTTAGATCTGATCTTTGATCATTTTTTGAATATCTTTTGAACTGTAACTTCGTTTTGGAGAGCTCCTAAGCCCTAAAACTCAGAGAATATTCAGATTTCTTTGTATTTTAGCTTGGGATTCAAGGTTTTGATTGGGATTCATCCTTTGTAATCATCTACGGAGAGGTTTTCTTTGATTTCCACCGATTAGTGATAGCTTTGGTGGTAACTTGTATCACTCTCTTGTCTTGTAGTTTGATATGATGTATTCCAATTATTATTCATATGAATTGATGTCTATGTTGATGAATATGAGTAGCTAAATCTTTTGTGTTGGTGGTAGAATGTAGAATATGCATGCTATGGGTTATGTTTATGCTTACATGAGATTGTGATTCAATCTTGCTGCAAATCCCTTCATATGATTCTTAGTTGCCTATAAAATATATTCGAATTGAGTATAGTGACAAACTCTTGGTCAATGAAAGCTATAGGATTGTATGTTAGAGATTTGCAGCATGCTGGATAAATGGTGTTGGTGACAAGCACCTCTAAATTATTGATAGTGATCTTTCATGATGTGTCTCTTAAATTTGCCTAGACGAGTTGCTTAGCAGACTTGATCGAAGGTTCTACGCACTGAACTTGTGAGCATATTCGTAACCCATGCATGTGTATTTGATTTCTACCACCAACCGTTTTCCAAACTTGTTTACATAAATCTGATTTCTCGTTGCTATTGTTCAAAGGAAACGATTCTCTAAACTTTTGAACTTGTTGACTGAAATTACTTGCAAAAACCTCAAGCAAAGCCACGTTAGGTCCCGAGAGAACGACACTCGGGGACAACTTGCCATTGCACTCTAGTTTGTGTAGTGATAAGTGTTCTTAGGCTTTTAAACAAATTTAATTGGTGAAAAACGACATCATCAGTCGCCTATCCATCTTAGTTCTAAACGCGGTCAAGCACATAATGGGTGCCGCCTACCCATACATAAATATGCGGTCCGACATATAAGAGGGCGCCGCCCACCCTCGCATGCATAGCGGTCGAACGGAATGTAAAAACATGGTATTTAAACATGCATTGTCAAACAATAGCATATAGAGCATATGAAACAAGTAGTAGCCTATGTGGATGACAAATGACTTCATAATTTCATTATGAAAATTATAATCCCATACTTATAATCTCTATGAAATAATTGAAAATCTGGACTAGATTGAATATTCGAAAATTCTATTGACCAAGTAGCAATTTTCGAAAACCCGAAAGACTTAATTGTAATTTTAAAACCCTTAGAGGTGTTATATCTAAAATTCAAAGTAGAAGGACTAATTCGTAATAAACAATAAATTGATAAATTACAAATAAGCCCTTTAACTTTATACTAATTAAATTTAACGCCTCTAGTTTAAAACAATTACAATTAAATCATATTTATATTCCAAATATAAAATTCAATCCTCAAAACTTTCAAAATTCGATTTAGGGTCCAACCCGAAAATATATATAATTTATTTTTTTTGAAAACATGGGACGGGACCTAGTCCCGTCCCCCCGGAGCCCGCGGCCCCGGGCGCCCGGCGCCCGCGGCACGCGGGCACCGGTGCCTCGGGGTGCAGGCGCCCGGCGCCTGCATCCGCAGGCCGCCCGCGCCACGGGCGCCGCAGGCCGCCCGCGCCACGGGCGCCGCAGGCGCCCGGGTGGTGGTTGCGCGCGCGGGTTGGCTAAGGGAGGAAGGGAGAGTTTTTATTTTCTCTATGAAAACTGGGTAGAATAAATGTCAAATTCTATGTAAAAAACTCTCTAATAGTCTACTATATATAGTAGTCTATAGAAGCCTAAAGCATAAGCAATTAGACTTCGTAAAGGAATAAGAATCTAATTCTTATCGCACAAGGAAACCAATATCAAGTCTAGATTCATTCCCAATCAAATTAAAACTCAATCAGGAAAATCTAACTTATCCCTTAGACTTCTAATAGAGGAAGGAGTCGAACTCCTTCCCCTTATCAGGCCACGCGCGCGCGCGCGCCTTGTCCTACGGGAGGTGGGTCCCACTTTTGGGACCCACTTATATTTCTAAGGCAATCCAAACTCCAAGTAGATTTTGCCCAAGTGCATATGTTAATTCTAAATTAACATATCCTTTCTAATCGAACCTCCATTATATTTCCAAAATATAATCTTTAGTTGTATTTACATAAAATACAATTAATTAGCCAATTCAATTAATAATTACAAATCATTAATTGAGCCACCAAATATTATAATTAATTCCAAATCAATTATAATCCATCAATCACAATTAATTCCAAATTAATTGTGATTCCATCTTCAAGGATATTCTGATAGACTAAATCACCACATAGTGTGACCCATAGGGCCTCATGATATTAAGCAAGTCCTACACTAGGCAACATGGAATTCCTAGACGGTTCCATTTGCAATATTAATACGTGAGGACGTTTGAGAGGTTTCTCAAAGCTAACCCTTTCGTTGCGAAGCCTGTTGCGCTCAACGCGGCGATGGTAACGTCCCTTCATCTGACTTGCTCGAATGTATCTAGGATCGATGAAGTGTCTATCCCAATAATACATCCACGGGCGTCTCAGGGAGTTGCTTGGTTAAGATATACTTATGACCATCATAATGTATCATTTGCACTGGCCAGTGACTTTACCAACACAACTATGCAGACTATGAGCAGTGCTCTCCTGTTCTACACTTGAGAGATGAATCCTTCACAGAATCACTTATCACCCCCATTTGTATTTAGCCATAATCCTGGATCGTGTCTTCGGTCAGCTGCTTATTCAGAGCTGACATCGACGCGTCCACCAAGGATATGGGGCAACAAATGTGAGTATAAAGTCATGTATGTAAGAAAATATGGTCAGAGTTACCCCTAGGGTACGCAGCGGAATTTCAAAAAATTTCTTAACATACAGGTTAATTGATTATGTATATGTCGTATATATATAAAAACGTCAATTAGAAGACTAACCTTACTTCCAAAGCAGCTTCCAAGTCTTCGTAATAATCCGGTGTATCTTCTCCTTCGTCGAAGTCGAAGATATCTGCAATACTTTAATTATCTGCAAGACAATAAAAGTTAGTTTCCAGCTCCTAGAACCTCAACCTTGGTATCCACGGATGAACAGACTATCGGAAAGAATGCTAGGATATTCTTTGTGTGACCAAGAAGATGGGGCGGCGATTCCTCCGGTAGGTGGTGCGCGCGTAGGCTTATAGAGGAGGGAAGAGTTTTTATTTTCTCTAAGAAAACTGGGTAGAATGACTGTAAAAGTCTATGTCAAAAACTCTCTAATAGTCTATTATATATAGTAGTCAATAGAAGCCTAAAGCATAAGCAATTAGACTTCGTAAAGGAATAAGAATCTAATTCTTATCGCACAAGGAAACCAATATCAAGTCTAGATTCATTCCCAATCAAATTAAAACTCAATCAGGAAAATCTAACTTATCCCTTGGACTTCTAATAGAGGAAGGAGTCGAACTCCTTCCCCTAATCAATCACTGCGCGCGCGCGCGCTCTCCCAGGGACAGTAGGTGGGTCCCGATTTTGGGACCCACTTACAGTTCTAAGGCAATTCAAACTCCAAGTAGATTTTGCCATGTGCATATGTTAATTCTAAATTAACATATCCTTTTTAATCAAACCTCCATTATATTTCCAAAATATAATCTTTAAATGTATTTACAAAAAATACAATTAATTAGCCAATTCAATTAATAATTCCAAATCATTAATTGAGCCACCAAATATTATAATTAATTCCGAATCAATTATAATCCATCAATCACAATTAATTCCAAATTAATTGCGATTCCATCTTCAAGGATATTCTGATAGACTGAATCACCACATAGTGTGACCCATAGGGCCTCATCGTATTAAGCAAGTCCTAGACTAGGCAACATGGAATTCCTAGACGGTTCCATTTGCAATATTAATACGTGAGGACGTTTGAGAGGTTTCTCAAAGCTAACCCTTTCGTTGCGAAGGCGATGGTAACGTCCCTTCATCTGACTTGCTCGAATGTATCTAGGGTCGAAGAAGTGTCTATCCCAATAATACATCCACGGGCGTCTTCAGTGAGTTGCATGGTGAATCCAATATCTATTATGACCATCATAATAATATTGATACGCTGGCCAGCGGTTTTACCATCACAACTATGAACGACTATGAGCAGTGCTCTCCTGTGCTACACTTGAGAGATGAATCCTTCACAGAATCACTTATCACCCCAATTTGTATGTAGCCATAATCCTGGATCGTGTCTTAGGTCAGCTGCTTATTCAGAGTTGACATCGACGGGTCCACCAAGGATATGGGGCAACAAATGTGATGATAAAGTCCTGTAAGTACAACGGACGAATGACATCACTTCGACAACTCACCGATTCCCATAGACACGTCGGTGTAGAGTATACATCGATGGGAGTGTCCGGTGGGTACTTCCATTGTTCGATAAAGCTTCTTCGAACAACTATGCGCAGTTATGGGAACGTTCCTTGATTGTCCAACAATCCGTTCCGTGGCCGTGGGATCGGCACACACTTGCTCCAACAAGTATAACCTCCACGCATACTAGTCTTGTCAGGTTCATTCAGACCCCCACATCCGAGATGAACCACGACTAGGGAGAGTTTGGGATAGATGATAACTCACATAGATCCCACTAACTGTGTGATCGGTCATCTATCAGAGGGGACATGTTTAATATCAATACAGACAGTAATAAAGATATGACATGCTGCAGCCTGGTGTAATATAAATATGAAAGCGATACTCAATAGTAAAATTCAACAAACATATATTATATTACGTTGACCTGTCTAATAGTACATATATGTCCTCTATAAGGGCACCATGCCCTCAGTAAGGACTGTCTCTAGGACATATACACTATCAATCTCCCACTTGGACTAGAGCCAGTCACCTTTATGCCTAATGCCCAGACTAGCATAATGTCTTAAGTGGACTTCCACTGATAAGACCTTAGTGAAAGGATCTGCCACGTTGTCCGTGGTAGAGATACGTTCTATACTAACTTCTCCTCTATCAATAATCTCACGTATAACGTGATACTTTGTAAGTACATGTACGTTCTTGTTTGTAGATCTAGGTTCCTTAGCTTGAGCGACGGCGCCCGTATTGTCCCAATAAATCGTTATTGGACTAGGAGCAGGAACAACCCTCAATTCCTTCAAGAACTCTGAAATCCAGACAACTTCTTTCGAAGCTTCAGATCCAGCAATGTACTCGGCTTCTGTGGATGAGTCAGCAATCGTGGCTTGCTTAGAACTCTTCCAACAGATAGCTCCTCCGTTCAATTTGAATACGTATCCTGTCTGTGACTCAAAGTCATCAGGATCTGATTCAAATCCAGCGTCGACATAACCAGAAATCTTTAATTCTGGTTCTCCACCAAACACCAAGAACATCTCTTTAGTCCGTCGAAGGTACTTAAGAATGTTCTTTACAGCAGTCCAGTGAGGTACTCCTGGATTCTGTTGGTGTCGACAAGTGACACTAAGCGCATATGCCACATCGGGCCTTGTGCAATTCATTGCATACATTATAGACCCTACTGTCGAAGCATAGGGCACACGACTCATTGCTTTTCTTTCTTCATCAGTTTTAGGACTATCCTTAACTGATAAGACAATCCCATGCCTAGCTGGGAGAAAGCCTCTCTTTGAGTCGTCCATCTTATAACGCTTCAGTATTTTGTCGATGTAGGTGGACTGTGTCAATCCTAACATCCTCTTGGATCTATCTCTATAGATCTTGATCCCTAGGATGTTCACCCAAGTCCTTCATTGAGAAGGTACTTGATAACCAAACTTTAGTCTATTCTAGCATAGAGACATTGTTTCCCATGATCAAAATGTCATCAACATAGATGATCATGAAAACGGTTCCCTCGTCGCTGTGCCTAGTGTAGACACAGGGATCTTCCTTGCTTCTGATGAAGTCAAACTATTTGACAGCTTCATCAAAGCGGATATTCCAGCTCCTAGACGCTTGCTTTAGCCCATAGATGGATCTCTGTAATTTGCATACAGCAGTTGGCCTGGTTTTACTAATAAAACCTTCCGTCTGTACCATACAGACCTCTTCCTCAAGGTTTCCATTGAGGAAGGCAGTCTTTACATCCATCTGCCCGATCTCATAATCATAGTAGGCAGCTATCGCAAGTAGAATTCGAATGGACTTCAATTTTGCTACCGGTGAAAAGGTTTCATCGTAATCGATGCCATACCTTTGCGTGTAGCCTTTCGCCACAAGCCTAGCTTTGTGCGTTTGTACCTTGCCATCAGCATCTGTCTTTCGTTTAAAGACCCATTTGCACCCAATAGGTCTAACCCATTGGGGCAATTCTACCAAGTTCCAAACTTGGTTCAGGTACATGGAGTCCATCTCCAATTCCATGGCCTCTTGCCATTTGTCTGAGTCAATATCAATTATTGCCTCTTTGTAGGTCTCGGGATCTTCCCGATCTGATAAACCGACATCAAGTTCACTGATGTCTTCTATCATAAAGCTTTGCTTCTGAGGTCCTTTTAGGATCCTCTTCGACCTACGGAGCTCGACTGGTTTTGGTGCTTTTCTTTTCTGGCTTTGTGTAACACGAACATTATCAGTGGGCACTGATGCAGCTGGTCGCGCCACGCGACCCTGTTCCCTAGCGGGAGGCTGCTCTTGTGAAACTTGTTGCACAGTTTGATTGACAACGGGTTCTATTGGTGTGGTTTCATCTATTGATCTAATCACAGGACTCCCACTGACTATGACATGCCTAGCAAGTGTCATATCATTACCCTTGTCTGCTTCGAAAGCTCCCACTGAACTTGAGTCCAAATCAGAAGATTTAGAGAACTCATGTTCGCGCATGTCAAAGTCTTGAATTTCTTCAAGTTCTATCATGTCATCTAACCTCTCTTCTTCGAGGTATTCTGCTTCTAAAAACTTAACGTTTCTAGATACTATCACCTAGTGATCTTCAGCATGATAGAATTCATAGTCTCTCGTCTAACGAGAATAGCCTATGAAATATACTTTGACACCCTAGGCATCTAACTTATCAGTGAGAATCAGTTTGACTATCGCAAGACAGCCCCAAGGTCTAAGATAGCCCAATGAGGGCTTCTTTCCCTTCCATAACTCATAAGGAGTTTTCTCCACTGATTTAGATGGTACACGGTTCAGAATGTAGATTGCAGTTTAGAGTGCATATCCCCATAGATGTTTTGGAAGAGTCGAGAATCCAATCATTGATCTCACCATGTCTAACAGGGTTCGATTCCTTCTCTCAGACACACCATTTAACTATGGTGTTCCAGGAGGAGTCCATTGCGATTGAATTCCATTTTCCTTCAAGTAGTCGATAAATTCTTCACTAAGGTATTCACCTCCTCGATCTAATCGATGAGTGACTATCCTTAGGTTCAATTCATTCTCGACCTCTTTCCTAAACTCCTTGAATTCCCCAAAGGTCTCGGATTTATTCATCATAAGATAAATATACCCGGCCATACCTTGAGAAATCGTCAGTAAAGGTAACGAAGTAAGGATAACCCCCACGCGCATGGACCTTAAAAAGTCCACATACATCGGTATGTATGAGCTCTAAGCAGCGAGTGGCACGAACACCTTGTCCAACAAAAGGTTTGTTCGTCATCTTACCCTTAACACATGATTCACATGTACCATATGATTCAAAATCAAATGGTTCTAAGTAGTCCAACTTCCTTAATCTTTGAATCCGTGTTTCATTGATATGGCCTAGCCAAAAATGCCATAGATAAGATGGATTATTCTTCCTACTTGAAGACGGTTGTTTGTTATGTATTTGAAATAAAGGTAGACTACTTTGCAAAATATATAAACCATTCACTAAGCGAGCTTTTCCATAATACTGGTCATTTAACGAAAAATAACAAGTATTATTAGCAAAGGAAAAAACCCCAGTTGTCCAACAATGGAATGGAAATCATATTTCTGACAATGGATGGAACAAAATAAACGTTATCAAGTTCTAAACATTGTCCTGAAGGTAAATCTATCTTGCAGCGTCCAACGCGTTTGGCTTCAACTGGATTGTTGTTCCCAACATGCAAGTTGATTTCACCTTACTTGACTAGCCTGTGTTCAACGGCCCCTTGCACATTAAAATGTGCGAGCCACAGGTTGTATCTAATACCCAACCATTGGAGTCAAAAGTAGTCATGTTCATTTCAATAACAAACATACCTGAGCTAGTAGCCGGTGGCTTCTTAGCTTGATCTGCCCTCAGCTTAGGGCAATCTTTCTTCCAATGTCCTTTCTGCCTGCAGAAAAGACATTCAACTGTGCGTACCGTTCCGCTTCTCTTGAACTTCCTTTTCTGGTTCAGACGCTTAGGCTTATCACTCGAAGTGTTAGCCTTGGCTCCCGACTTTCCCTTACCCTTAGCACCTTTGTTTCTCGAGTTTCGGTTAGACGGTTTCCCAACAAACATGATCGACTTTTCCTTCTTAGGAAGAGTTTGATCATATGTCTTCAGCAGATTATGGAGTTCGGGCAGTGTTACGTCCTTCGCATTCATGGTGGTTAACGATGAACTGCGAATACGAACTCGGCAATGATTTAAGGACAAAGATCACCATGATCTTATTCTCATCTTGAGAACATGTTCAGACATGTTCCCTCCTTCATTGAGCTTGCATCTGTGTATCTCTTTGATCAAATCAAATTCAACAGTTCCAGCTGTCGTCTTAAAGACCGACTCAAGATGCTTCAGCATCTCATACGGCAACATGTTTTCATGTTGCCTCTGCAGCTCATTGCTCATTGCCGCCAGCATAATACACTGCGCGGATCTAGCATCCTCATGATGCTTATATGACTTTGCCTTGTTGGCTTGATTCCAAATCAGCAACTTGATAGGCAGTTTGATTCTCGGGACACACGGGATTAGCCTCGTCCAAGACGTACTCAATCCTTTCGTACCTCAGCACCAAACATATATTCCTGATCCAATCTAGGAAGTTTGGTCCGGTCAAAATTTTCTTCTCTAAGACAGCACGGAGCGAGATTCTCGCCATTTCGGTTTCCAGGAGAAATAATATAGAATGAAAATAATAAATCAACTATTGAAATATTATTTCTAAATACACAGTCAACATAACTAAACAATAAGGTCCTTTAGCTGTTTAGCTCCCACTATTTTCACATATGCTTGCCCCCACAATAAACATACGGGTAATGTCCAACAAGTTACCGTAGTGGCCAAGATCCAAATCCATACTATGCTATACTCCAACGGGGGCTGGTCGCATAGCATAATATGACCGGTAGGACTAGTAAGACTATCCAATTGCGTCACGCAACTCTTGGTTGTTAAATCTAATTTAACCCGATGCCCTACATATTGTACCTATCGAGGTCGCTAGATACAATATGCAGTAAGTCATAACCATAGGCTTACTCTAATCTGACGATTACTGCGAGTCTTGTAAGACGAGGTCGCCAATACAAGAAAACGCAATGAAAGTTCAGAATTAAAGCACCCTATGGAAAGCATCTCAGAAATACATACATATATATGTTTCTATACTTATATTGGTTGGGGCTTGTAACTTGAGGGTTGTCATCAGTCATCTACAAACAAATAAGGGCGCCGCCTACCCATCATGCATGAACGGTCTACACGTAATGGATGTCGCCTATCCATTCTAGTTCTAAACGCGGTCAAGCACATAATGGGTGCCGCCTACCCATACATAAAAGATGTGGTCCGACATATAAGAGGGCGCCGCCTACCCTCGCATGCATAGCGGTCGAACGGAAAGTAAAATACTTGGTATTTAAACATGCATTGTCAAACAATAGCATATCAAGCATACGAAACAAATAATAGCCTATGTGGATGCCAAATGACTTCATAATTTCATTATGAAAATTATAATCCCATAATTATAATCTCTATGAAACAATTGAAAATTTGGACCATATTGAAAAATCGAAAATTCTATTGACCAAGTAGCAATTTTCTAAAACCTGAAGGACTTAATTGTAATTTTAAAAACCTCGGAGGTGTTAAATCTAAAATTCAAAAGTAGAAGGACTAATTTGCAATAAACAATAAATTGATAAATTACAAATAAACCCTTTAACTTTATACTAATTAAATTTAACCCCTCTCGTTTAAAACAATCACAATTAAATCATATTTATATTCCAAATATAAAATTCAATCCTCAAAACTTTCAAAAAATCGATTTTGGGTCCAACACGAAAATATATATAATTTTTTTTTTTTTTTTTTTGAAAACGTGGGGCGGGACCTAGTCCCGTCCCCCCGGTGCCCGCTGCCCCGGGCGCCCGGCGCCCGCGGCACGCGGGCACCGGTGCCTCGGGTGCAGGCGCCGGGCGCCTGCGTCCGCAGGCCCTCGGGTACCTGCGTCCCGCAAGTACCCGGACGCCCGTGCCGCGGGCACACGGCGCCTGCGGTGCCGCAGGCGCCCGAGCGCCCCAGGTGCACGGGGACCGCGGTCGTAGGCGCGGGTGCCTGCGTCCCGCAGGCACCCGGGTGCCCGCGGCACGCGGGCGCCCGGCGCCCGTGCCGCGGGCACGGCGCCTGCGGCACGCGGGCGCCCGGCGCCCGTGCCGCGGGCACGGCGCCTGCGGCACGCGGGCGCCCGGCGCCCGTGCCGCGGGCACGGCGCCTGCGGCAGGCGGGCGCCCGGCGCCCCAGGCGCCGGGCGCATGCGTCCGCAGGCTCCCGGGGTGCCGGCGCCCGCCGCCTGCGTCACGCAGGCGGCCCGGTCAATATATATATTTAAAATTTTTTTTTTTTTTTTTTTTGAAAAATATAAATTATAAATTTATATAAAAAACAAAACTTTTGAAAATCGAATTAATCATAGAATCAATTGCATCCACATATCTACAAAATCATACAATATATATATACGTATATACGTAATCAATTAACCTCGCTCCGATACCACTGTAAGAAAATATGGTCAGAGTTACCCCTAGGGTACGCAGCGGAATTTCAAAAATTTTCTTAACATACAGGTTAATTGATTATGTATATGTCGTATATATATAAACACGTCAATTAGAAGACTAACCTTACTTCCAAAGCAGCTTCCAAGTCTTCGTAATAATCCGGTGTATCTTCTCCTTCGTCGAAGTCGAAGATATCTGCAATATTTTAATTATCTGCAAGACAATAAAAGTTAGTTTCCAGCTCCTAGAACCTCAACCTTGGTATCCACGGATGAACAGCCTATCGGAAAGAATGCTACGATATTCTTTGTGTGACCAAGAAGATGGGGCGGCGATTCCTCTGGTAGGTGGCGCGCGCGTAGGCTTATAGAGGAGGGAAGAGTTTTTATTTTCTCTAAGAAAACTGGATAGAATGACTGTAAAAGTCTATGTCAAAAACTCTCTAATAGTCTACTATATATAGTAGTAAATAGAAGCCTAAAGCATAAGCAATTAGACTTCGTAAAGGAATAAGAATCTAATTCTTATCGCACAAGGAAACCAATATCAAGTCTAGATTCATCCCCAATCAAATTAAAACTCAATCAGGAAAATCTAACTTATCCCTTGGACTTCTAATAGAGGAAGGAGTCGAACTCCTTCCCCTCATCCATCACTGCGCGCGCGCGCGCTCTCCCAGGGACAGTAGGTGGGTCCCGATTTTGGGACCCACTTATAGTTCTAAGGCAATTCAAACTCCAAGTAGATTTTGCCATGTGCATATGTTAATTCTAAATTAACATATCCTTTTTAATCAAACCTCCATTATATTTCCAAAATATAATCTTTAATTGTATTTACATAAAATACAATTAATTAGCCAATTCAATTAATAATTCCAAATCATTAATTGAGCCACCAAATATTATAATTAATTCCAAATCAATTATAATCCATCAATCACAATTAATTCCAAATTAATTGCGATTCCATCTTCAAGGATATTCTGATAGACTGAATCACCACATAGTGTGACCCATAGGGCCTCATCGTATTATGCAAGTCCTAGACTAGGCAACATGGAATTCCTAGACGGTTCCATTTGCAATATTAATACGTGAGGACGTTTGAGAGGTTTCTCAAAGCTAACCCTTTCGTTGCGAAGCCTGTTGCGCTCAACGCGGCGATGGTAACGTCCCTTCATCAGACTTGCTCGAATGTATCTAGGATCGATGAAGTGTCTATCCCAATAATACATCCACGGGCGTCTTCAGTGAGTTGCATGGTGAATCCAATATCTATTATGACCATCATAATAATATTGATACGCTGGCCAGCGGTTTTACCATCACAACTATGAACGACTATGAGCAGTGCTCTCCTGTGCTACACTTGAGAGTTGAATCCTTCACAGAATCACTTATCACCCCCATTTGTATGTAGCCATAATCTTGGATCGTGTCTTAGGTCAGCTGCTTATTCAGAGCTGACATCGACGGGTCCACCAAGGATATGGAGCAACAAATGTGATGATAAAGTCCTGTAAGTACAAAGGACGAATGACATCACTTCGACAACTCACCGATTCCCATAGACACGTCGGTGTAGAGTATACATCGATGGGAGTGTCCGGTGGGTACTTCCATTTTTCGATAAAGCTTCTTCGAACAACTATGCGCAGTTATGGGAACGTTCCTTGATTGTCCAACAATCCGTTCTGTGGCCGTGGGATCGGCACACACTTGCTCCAACAAGTATAACCTCCACGCATACTAGTCTTGTCAGGTTCATCAAGACCCCCACATCCGAGATGAACCACGACTAGGGAGAGTTTGGGATGGATGATAACTCACATAGCTCCCACTAACTGTGTGATCGGTCATCTATCCGAGGGGACATGTTTAATATCAATACAGACAGTAATAAAGATATGACATGCTGCAGCCTGGTGTAATATAAATATCAAAGCGATACTCAATAGTAAAATGCAACAAACATATATTATATTACGTTGACCTGTGTAATAGTACATATATGTCCTCTATAAGGGTACCATGCCCTCAGTAAGGACTGTCTCTAGGACATATACACTATCACTGTAAGTACAAAGGACGAATGGCATCACTTCGACAACTCACCGGTTCCCATAGACACTTCGTTGTAGAGTATACATCGATGGGAGTGTCCGGTGGGTACTTCCATTGTTCTATAAAGCTTCTTCGAACAACTATGCGCATTTATGGGAACGTTCCTTGATTTTCCAACAATCCGTTCCGCGGCCGTGGGATCGGCTCACACTTGCTCCAACAAGTATAACCTCCACGCATACTAGTCTTGTCAGGTTCATTCAGACCCCCACATCCGAGATGTACCACGACTAGGGAGAGTTTGGGATAGATGATAACTCACATAGCTCCCACTAACTGTGTGATCGGTCAACTATCCGAGGGGACATGTTTAATATCAATACAGACAGTAATAAAGATATGACATGCTGCAACCTGGTGTAATATAAATATGAAAGCGATACTCAACAGTAAAATGCAACAAACATATATTATATTACGTTGACCTGTGTAATAGTACATATATGTCCTCTATAAGGGCACCATGCCCTTAGTAAGGACTATCTCTAGGACATATACACTATCACTCACAAGTTCAGTGTGTAAAACCTTCGATCAAGTCTGCTAAGCAACTCGTCTAGGTAACTTTCAAGACACACATCATAAAAGACCACTATCAATACTTTAGAGGTGCTTGTCACTAACACCATTTATCTAGCATGCTGCAAATCTCTAACATACAATCCTATAGCTTTCATTGACCAAGAGTTTGTCACTATACTCAATTCGAATATATTTTAGGGAATTTTCTAAAAACTACCCCCACTGCTGCACCTAATTACGTTTCTTCCCCTGCTAGTTCAACAATTACATCTAGCCCCATTTTATCCAAAAATGTTGACCAACTTATAAATCTTCTCTCCTCAAACATGCCCTTACCAATATTTTTATTTTTTCATTTATCTTTTCCTTTCTTTTCTCAATATTTTCTTTTCCTTTTTCCTTTTTTTTTTTCATTAATCATCTTCTTCTTCAAGCTCTAAACTCCGGTACCGGAATTTTTCCGGTACCGAAGTTGTCCCCACACAGCTCCGTCGACCGGAGCTGTAAATAGCTCCGATCGGAGCTATTTGCAGCCCCAACCGGAGCTGTAAATAGCTCCCCGATCCGGAGCTGTAAATCAGCTCCGATCGGGGCTGTTTTCAGCCCCAATCGGAGCTATTTACAGCTCTGATCGGAGCTAGCTCCGATTGGGGTTGAAACAACCCCAATCGGAGCTGTAAATAGCTCCGGTCGGAGCTAATTACAGCTCCGATCGGAGCTATTTAAATAGCTCCGATCGGAGCTATTTACAACTCCGATTGGGGTTGAAAGCAGCCCCAATCGGAGCTGTAAATAGCTCCGGTCTGAGCTATTTAAAGCTCCGACCGGAGCTATTTAAAGCTCCGGCCAGAGCTGCCAGCTCCGGTCGGAGGTCCGATCGGAGCTCCGATCGCCTACTTTTTCTTTTTTTTTTTGTTTTTTATTTAATTTTAAATTATTTTTTGGAATTCTTATTATTATTTATTTATTTATTTATATATTATGGGGTAGATATTGAGATATAAAATGTGTAGGGACTTGTTTACAAAAATATTTTGGATGATGTTGAAATTTTAAAAAATTATGTAGGTTAATTTTTTAAAATTAGAAATTTTGGAGTCAAATGTGCAATAAAGAAAAGTTGATTGTGTTTGGGTGTTTCTGAAATCTGAATTTTAAATGAGGGCAAATTTGTCATTTCCAGGCCTTAATTCGCCGAGAGTCAAAGTCGTGGGGCTAGATGTAATTGTTTTTCACTAACGAGGGAAAATATGTGATTGTTGAACTAGCAGGGGAAGATTCGTAATTGATGAAACTAACAGGGGGTCTGTATGAAAATTACCCTATATTTTATAGGCAACTAAGAATCATATGAAGGAATTTGTAGGAAGATTGAATCACAATCTCATGTAAGCATAAACATAACCCATAGCATGCATATTCTACATTCTACCACCAACACAAAGGATTTAGCTACTCATATTCATCAACATAGACATCAAATCATATGAATTGTAAATAGAATACATCAAATCAAACTACTAGACAAGAGATAATGATACAATGTTACCACCAAGCTGTCACTAATCGGTGGGTATTGATGAAAACCTCTCCGTAGATGAAACAATGGATGAAATCCTATGCCAAAACCTTTAATCCAATCTAAAATACAATGTAATCTGAGTTTTCTCATAGTTTTGGGGCTTAGGAGCTCTCCAAAACGAAGCCAATGTTCAAAAAAATATCCAAAAAGTAATTGAAGATCAGATCTAAGAAGGAAAATCCGAAAACGTAACCACTACCAAGCGGACCGCTTGGAGAGGCCAAGCGGAGCGCTTGGCAAGCGAAGCGCTTGGGCCCTCCAAGCGCTTCGCTTGGCTGCTGTGCCAAAGCTCCTGGAAAATGAAGCGGAGCGCTTCACTATTCCAGGCGCTTAGCTTGGCTCCTGGGCAGATTTTTGTCTTCCAACTCAATCTTTTTGCCCTCGTACGGCCCTCGGGTGCCTTGGACTCATCCTTCTCAATGCTTATTGATGCTCAAACACTCACGAACAAGCCGTGGAGATCAAGGAACTTCAACGGGGCCATTTTCTATCAAAAAAGCTCGTTTTTAGCTCCAAAAACGCCATTTCGTAACTAAGTGCCTGAAAATGCAGAAAACAATAAACGTGACACTATTCTACAAAACTAACCAAAAAACAAGGCTAAAAGATAGCAAAAGAAGGTAAAAAAGACAAGATGAACGCGTCAAAAATACGTTCATCATCCTTCGCGTGCATGCTTTTCATTTAATGCTCTTTTGAATAGAATTCAAACAGTAACATAGGAGCGCAAATACAAGTACTTTCAGCAAGAGGTCACATATGTTCCATCAGCAAGTGGTCAGTCTCAGTTTCAGCAAGCACAACCTACTCTGTCGTATAGATTTTCACTTATGCAAGTTGTTGCTGAAGTTTCCACTTTCTGAGCAACATGTGCCTTTGTAGATACCAGTCTTCAGAAATCTTCTAGTCTTCAGATCTTCGAAATCTTCAAGTCTTCAGATCTTTAAAATCTTCAAGATTCTGAGCGGTTCTAAATGCTTCAATAGTTTGTTTGTAAAAGCAAAGTACATCATCAGCAAATGCTTCAATAGGTTGTATTTCTTTTCAGAAAACAAGATACATCATAAGCTTTAAAACCAACCTATCTAGCACCTATTCTAAGTCTTCAACAAACGTTCCTCTTTTACAATGTCCTTAAAATTCTAAATTCCTATGGACCTTAAGAGTACTAGTTACTGGACTTTCCTTAATTTAGCATGGTTAATTGCTCATCAAAATTACAAGTTTCCTAACAAATTTTCCCCTTTTTGATGTTAGCAATCCATGGCTAAATTAATTGTTACCCTTTTAGAGGTTTCTGATGTTGAAAAAATCAGTTGATTAATGCAAGCATACTTGAATAATTAAACAGTAAGCATAAGTAAATTGCATAATCAAAAACCAATAAGAGTCAAAAGCTTCATTGCTGATAGTTATCTTTCAGAAGTTTACAAGAAGTAGCAGAGATAACTAAACAAAATCAGCAAACAAAACTTTAACAACAACTATTACAGAGAGTTAAGCTCTTCCAGAAGATTTTCTCAAAATCTCTCTTACACTCTTCTCAACAAGTGCAGTAAATTCAACACAGTCCTTTTCGTAGTTTTCCAGAAGCCTACGTGTTGGTCCCTTTAAACAACAAGAAAAGACTAGAGGGGGGGGGGGGTGAATAGTCTTTTCAAACTTTCGTCGTTTAAAACTTTCTCAGCAAGTGCTTATTACTTTTCAGTAATGAGTTTGCTGGTACTTAACTTTCTCAGCAAGCGTAAGTTACTTTACAGTAGCTAGGTTTGTTGATAATTAAAATCAGAGAGCGGAAGTCTTTGATACAATAAGTGCTTTTTCAGTAAGTAAATGTTTCAGCAAGTGATGTGAGTGACTGTGTACAGACAGATATGATTTGCTGAAAACTAAGTACAGTAAGTAAATCACACATACACTTTTATAGTTGTATCTGAGAGTGGCGTAATCTCTCAACTAATCGACTTTGTCCTTTCTAGGACTGAATCCACTAATATATGATTGAGGTTCCTTACAATCTCCTATCTAGAGCGATTCAAACAGAAACCAAAGCACACTTGCTTTGTCTCCAACCTGATCTAGAGAACGTAACCTTGTTCTCCACCAAACTTGGTACTTTTAATCAGCAAAACTATGCTCGATTAAGTTCCCCCTGAATATCACACCTGAAAGGGTGTATTTTCAGTTAGAGAATTTAGGGTGAGATAACTTAATTATAACTTATTCAGTTACAACAAGTGATCTATGAAACACAACTTTGAATACTTTGCAGTAAACAAGTTTGATTGTTTCTGGTGTCAAGACTTGTTCTTGTTCGAAAGAAAGAACACTTAACTAATTTCTTAGCCTAGTTTGTTCTACTTCTTCACAAGTAGCTTTTTCAAGCTTTAAGTCTTGGAACGGATCAATGGCAGTATAGAGAGTTTGAAGGTATGTGAGTTTAAGCACAAGTGAGAGTTTGATCACGTTGTTGACACACTTCAACTCTTCGCCGGATGACCTCTATTTATAGTGAAAATAAGGAGCCGTTTGAATTTTAAATTCCAATGCTTTTGATCCTTAAGATGTCACAATCTTGCTTTTGTACTTTCAGCAGCGTCCTTGTTTGTCTTCTAGTCTTCATGTTTGCATTTAATGCATATTTGAATAGAATTCAAATAGTAACATTGGAGCGCAAATTCAAGTACTTTCAGCAAGAGGTCACATATGTTCCATCAGCAACAAGCACAACCTACTATGTCTTTCAGATTTTCACTTATGCAATGCTGTTGCTGAAGTTTCCACTTTCTGAGCAACACGTGCCTTTGTAGATACCAGTGTTCAGGAATCTTCTAGTCTTCAGATCTTCAATATTTTCATGATTCTGAGCGGTTTCTAAATGCTTCAATAGTATGTTTGTAAAAACAAAGTACATCGTCAGCAAATGCTTCAATAGGTTATTTTCTTTTCAGAAAATAAGATACATCATAAGCTAGAGAAATAACCTATCTAGCACCTAATCTAAGTCTTCAGCAAACGTTCCTCTTTTACAATGTCCTTAAAATTCTAAATTCCTATGGACCTTAAGAGTACTAGTTACTGGACTTTCCTTAATTTAACATGGTTAATTGCTCATCAAAAATTACAAGTTTCCTAACAAATTTCCCCCTTTTTGATGTTAGCAATCCATGGCTAAATTAATTGTTACCCTTTTAGAGGTTTCTGATGTTGAACAAATCAGTTGATTAATGCAAGCATACTTGAATAAATAAACAGTAAGCATAAGTAAATTGCATAATCAAAAACCAATAAGAGTCAAAAGCTTCATTGTTGATAGTTATCTTTCAGATGTTTACATGAAATAGCAGAGATAACTTAAACAAAATCAGCAAACAAAAACTTTAACAAAAACTATTGCAGAGAGTTAAGCTCTTCCAGATGATTTTCGCAAAATCTCTCTTACACTCTTCTCAGCAAGTGCAGTAAATTCAACACAGTCCTTTTCGTAGTTTTCCAGAAGCCTACGGACTTGTAGTTGAAGAATTCTTGCGTTTATGCAGGCGGTATGATGATGCTTTTCAGCATTCATTTCCATGTAATTAGTCACCCACAAATGCATGCCCCAATTGCTGGCATGGAGAAGCTGTGTATCTAAAATGCTTTTCGGATGAATCTTTCTTAGCCAGAGAAGATATTCTTCTTGATCCTTAGCAGTGAGATAGAAGTACTCATAAGGAATCAATCCAAGTCTCTTCTTTGTTTTCTTTGTTACTGGTTCAGAGTAGTAAGCTATGCCAGGTGGTTTGATCAGATTTGGTTCTTGTTTGTATGTCTTACCAATGGCGATTCTTCTTACTGAGACCTCAAGATTCAACCATCTCCCAGCAATATTTCTTGGGAGAGATTCTTCACTTTGATTTCTTTCGACTTTGAGTTCAATCCATTTGAACATTTGATTCAATATGGCTGTAGGAAAGAACTCATTCACCAGCAAGTCTTCCAGCTTTAAGATCCAGCAACCATGAATGTTTCTAATTACATTCTGAGTGGTTTCTTCATTGCTGGTCTTTGTGTATTCAATGCCGGAGCCAATAAGAATGCTGGCCAGCCTCTTTTCTTCCTGTCTTTGCCTTCTTCTTCTTGTCTTAGCATTGTCTTGATCTCTTGCTGAAGAGTCAGATGAAAAATGCTTTGAGTGGCCAGACGGAGTCAAGGCTGTTAAGGGTCTAGCTCTTATGGCTTGAGCTATTGTTTGATTGTCATCATCTTCATAATCTTCATTTAGATTGTGATGACTTTCAGTATGGCAAAAATCTTGAGTTTCAGCAGCGGTTTTTCTCTTTTTGGTACTTGCTGAATTCAACTCAGATTCTGCTTGCCTTTTAGAACTTTGCTCTATTTCAGCAAGCGGTTCTATGGGCAGTGGCTCATCAACAGCAGGAGGGGTTTGGTTTCTTTTTCTGGTACTCTTCTTTTCCCCCTTAGACATGGATTGCCACATCGGAGTGATGTGCAGAGAATAAAACTCATTGCAATTTTCAGCAAGAGTGCTTAAACTGTTATACTTCATGATGATTTGTTGCTGATCAGAGGTCATTTTTGACAACTCTCTTTGAATACTCATCATGTTCTCTTCATGTCTTTTCTCTGTTGCGGCCTTTGCTAGCTTTAGAGCTTGACTTACATCTTCTTCATAGCTTTTGTGATAAAGACTGATGTCTTTCTGAGCTATGGTCAAAGTAGTAGTGCGTCTCAGCACTGTAGACAATATCTTTCCAAAGTCAAGTGGGCTCTCAGCAAGCAATGCCTCATCTTCAGCTTTGCAGGCATTATGGACTTCCTTTAGTGCTAAAATTCTAGGAGTAAACTCCTCAACTTTTGGGAACGGCACTAAATGTGGTGTCAAGGAATGAACCTTAAGTTCGGAAGCAAACTGATCATCACGCGTTAGCAATTCTACTCGTAGACCATCGTCTAAATCATTGATGTAATCAGGAGGAGGAATCTGAACAACTTTGGGGTCTCGCTTGGATTGTTCATCCTCATTTTCTGACAAGTAGTCATCTTCCTCAGATTCATCAAGTTGAGCAACTTTAGAACCTTTATCAGTAGCTTCACTTCCTTTTTGTTGAGTGGTTGCTGATGGCAACGCTTCAGACTCAACAACTGGAGTTTCACCAGTAGTTAGTTTTAATTGAGTAGTTGCTGAAGGCAACGTTTGAGACTCAATGACTGGAGTTTCGCCAGTAGTTAGTTTTAATTGAGTATGAGACTCAATTACTGGAGTTTCGCCAGTAGTAAATGGAAGGGAGGGGACTTCCGTTGATCTTACTCCTGAAGATTGACCAATTTCTAGATCCTGCGTATGCCTTGCATGGATCAAGAGACTGTTCTGGAGAGCGCGTTGGTAATCTTCATCTTGTTCTTCATCATCATCAAGGTTTTCTTCAGTAACCTTGGCATCAGAAACTGGACTTTTGCCATTTTTCAAGGAAGCCCTTTTTCTGGCATATTCCTCTTCAGTATCAGCACCTTGCACAGGTGCTTGATTTTCAGCAGCAGTAGGAGGAGGTTGAGATTCTTGCTGAGATTGTTGTTGTTCAGCTTGCTGATTTTTGGGTTGAGCATTTTCAGCAACTGTCAACTTCAATCCTCCAGCATCAGGACTTGGACCTTGATTGTCATCATCATCGTCTTTCTTGTCCTTGGAATCTTTCCCTTCATCATCACTGGGATCAGTGGGAATGTTCTCATCTTCTTTTTCTTCATCATCATCGGTCAAAATTACTAGCTCAACGTGCTTGTATAAAGCAACACTTGTCACTTCCTCTTCCTCATTGATTTTGTGGGGATCAGCCACCACAGGTACAAATGAACCTTTGAGCATCACAGCTTGTTCAGCTGGAGAGGCACTCTTGAATTTTGCCTTCATATTCTCTCTGATTTGAGCAATCAGATTCGAGCTCATTTGGTGAGAATATGACATTTCTTCGGGAAGGATGGAGTGGACAAATATTTCGAGCTTCAGCAGAGAAGATCTCTTTTTCTCGTTTGAAAGATGAAGGTGAAGATCAGAGAAATCCATTCGCCTGTATCTTTGCCAGTTGCTGACGGACTTAGCAACTCTTGACAAAGTTGTTCTTTTGAAATTCAAGTACAGTTCCTCAGAACTTACTTGATGATCTTCAGTGATGAGTACCACTTCAGTGGTCTCCTTTTGAGCCTGAAAAAGAACGTTATTTAGATCAGGATTGGTTTGGAAAATTGTTTTAGAGTTCATTTCTGAAACATGATTTACCTGCTGAGAGTCAGCAAGCTCATGTAGTACAATTTGCATTCCATGAGGAGCTTGAGTAGCATCCTCCATTTGTTCATCCTGAAATATATTAGAGTTAGACACAAGTACTAAGCTGTCAAACTTAGTTTTAATACCAAAAACATTAACTACCTGCTGAGCAGGGAGTGTTGGTTCTGGTGCAGAGGCTTCAACAACCATCTGACTTGCATCTTGAGAAGTCTGTAGAGATAATATAATATTAGCAAAAGAATAAGTTTCAGAAATTGAAGTTCTACTGATGGTTGAATTAACTACCTGCTGAAGAAGGACAGGTTGTCGCTCAGTCCTCTCAGCATTAACAGTTTCTTCAGCTTCTTGGACTGTTTCTTCAGCAGACTTCTGGTTTTGCACTATTTGATAAAGCTGTGCGATTTCAGCAATCTCCCTTGTCTCTGAAATGACAAGTTGAGCAGAAGCATCTTGACCCTTGAGCTCACTGCTTGTCATGAAGACATCAATGGATTTGTTGGATGATTCTTCAATCTCCAACTCCATTTGTTTGCTTATTTCTTCCAGTACAAGTTGGACTTTTTCGATTGATGTCTTGGGTGAACTTGGGCCAGTATTCTCAGCATCACGAGATGCGTCGTTGAATAATGCTTCTTGTGTTTCAGCAACTTCTGGAACTGGAACCATTGCTGTCTCAGCAACTGGTCCTTCAGCAAGCGGGGTTTCCGCAACTTGATGAGTTGCTTGTTCAGCAACCATCTTTTCAGCAGCATCAGCAAGTGCCGCTCTTTGCAGGTCAGCAGCAATGTCACTTGCTGGTTCCAAAGTTGGATCATCTAAATTATCTACAATGTAGATATCTAGGACTTGAGCAGGAATTTCATTTCCACTGCCTTGTGGTCTATTCTCAGTAGAGGTATCAACGTTGAGTTGATTGTTGAAGGCTTCCGCAAACACTTCAACATTGCTGACATAGGTTTCAGTAATCACCTCAGCAACATCTACTGCCAAATGCGTTTCAGCATTTGTCTGGGAATTGTATGAGAGGTCTTGGACAGCAGGGACTGACTTGCGGGCCATTGTTTTCTTTCTTTTGTTGCTGGTCCGTTTCCTCTTAGGTACGGGGTTTGCTGATGACGCTGCAGTCTGAGTGTCATCATCAGTTTTCCTCTTTTTCTTGTTAGATTTCTCCAGTTTCCCAGAGTCATCTATAGTTGCATTTTCAGCAATGGCTGTTGTACACGTACCTTGTTGATTTTCTATATCAGTTTCTTTTGTGTTACCACCACCAACAACAGTTTCATCTCTAAGTTGCTGAGTGGTAACATCTGCAGCTGTTGTATACCTTTCATGCTGGCTTGTGCTGACAACATTTGCAGTTGTTGTCTTCTTAGTTTTCTTTCCAGCAGTCTTAGGTACATTCTGCTTGTAGAATGATCTTCCCACATTGCATACAGATTTCTTGATTGGCAATGGGTTTCTTAGCTGAATCCTGAAATGTTCAAGGATGTAGCATATCTTGATTCCATACATAACTGGAAAGGAAGGTGAGACCTTGTTGTCTTCTGCCTTTACCTTAAACTTAGTAACACAATCAACAAGCCTGTTGAAAATGTACTTAGCCCAGTTAAATTCAGTTTTATGTTCATGGATATGCATCAGCAATGGCCATCTTCTCAGGCCTACTTGGTAAATTCCTCCAACTTGGGAGTCAAGAACTTTTATTAGTAGCAGAGCTACTAGACCAAGTGAATGGCAGAGATGCTTTCTCTTAACGTGCTTTGTCCAAGTCACGGGAGCAATCTCGCCTTTCTTCATTTTCTCATTTCTGACGTCACTGTAGAAAGCTTCAATTTCTTCGTCAGTGGCAGTGACGTCATCTTCAGTTCCAGTGGTTGCAATCTGAAATATCTCCGCTAAATCAGTCCATTTCAGGACGATTTGCGTGTTCTGAACTGTAGTAAAGATCACTTTTTCAGTGACTCCTTTACTATCAGTAAGGGACTGGATTTCTGCATTGTTGTAGAATTCCATTGTATCAATCATGCTCACTTGCTTAGTGCGAGCAGAGATAAAGTTCATGAGGCCTTGCTGCTTGATAAGCTCAAGCGCCTCTTCATTCTCGTCGTCGAGTTCTTGTTCATAAAAGTACCTAATGTACTTTTCTTTTGCAAAACCTCCCCATTGCATCAACATCTCACACTTTGCAGTGTCAAGATATGACGGAGGCATAGGTTTTTCGGATATGCGGTCATTTTTCAACACAACTTTCGTTGTGTTTGCAGCCGGAGTAGTCACCGGAGCAGTGCGTGTTTCAGCACTGTCAACCTTTAATGACTTTGAGGACTTAGAAGACTGTCTCTTGGGAGCCATTTCTTTTATAGAGCAAGGAAATGTGTACGAAAAGAGATAGTTTGCTTTTTTACCGGAGGTACAGTAGATTCAGGCTAAAATTTGCAGAGAAGGGAAATGTGAGTTAAAGAATTTTGTCATTTCTCTAACTCCTTCTTTATATAGTGTCTCTGGTGTGTGAGAAACTCAATCGATTTGAGCTCTCAGCAAGGGTAAAACAGAGAAACACCGGCGTTAGTGGAGCCTTTGCATTAAAAGCGTAGTGGCCCACTAACTTGAAACCGTCAGAGCACTCTCTCTCTTTGTTTTATTAACCGTTAGATTAGTAACTCCTTTTAATCAATGGCCACGATTGAATTTCATGTCATGATTATTACGAGTTTATCTGTGCCCGATTAACGTCACAAATTGATTTTACCGAGTTTTAAGGGAATAAATTGCTTGCTGAAATAGACAAGAATCTTTTCAGTGAGTTTGAATTATCAACCTAGATACTTGCTGAAAGTTCCCCCTTACTCAGATATCTCACATTTTCTTAAGTTGAAAAGATATTTCTGATTTCCCGTATGAGTAAATTCTTTTGTACTTGAGATATCCTTTGGTAAAATCTGAGAGATGAGCTTAGCTCTTTTTCTGAGTTTCCGTTTCAGAATATTCCCTTGATACTTGAATACCTGTTTCAGTATCTGTGTTTGTCTGAATGCCTGTTTCAGCAATCCTTAAGCTCTTTCTCTTACTGAGTGCCTGTCTCAGCAAGTTATCAAGTTTCCAAACAAATACACGTTTTGAAGGAATTACTTGCTGAATGCCTGTTTCAGCAAACATGTAGTGACCTATCATTTCTTAGAAGAAATCAGTGAAAGAGTCTTTTAAACAAAAATACTTTGGCCTGCTGAATACCTGTTTCAGCATTCTGCCAAGTGTATCTTTTATTGAGGTAGTTCAATCAATCCAAGGTTATACCTTAGCATTGCGAACCTATTATCTGGTAGGGGCTTTGTAAAGATGTCAGCAAGCTGATCATCAGTGCCTACTTTCACAACCTCAATATCTCTTTTTTCCACATGATCTCTAATGAAATGATGTCTAATATCAATGTGCTTAGTCCTTGGGTGAAACTTAGGATTTTGCATGATTGCAATAGCACTTGTATTATCACAAAAGATTGGTGTTTTCTTTGCAGAAATACCATAATCTCTTAATTGTTGCTGAATCCATAGGATTTGAGTTGTGCAACAACCAGCTGCAATGTATTCAGATTCAGTAGATGAATTGGCAACACAAGTTTGTTTCTTGCTGAACCATGATATTAATCTAGTACCCAAAAACTGACAAGTTCCAGAGGTACTTTTTCTATCAAGAGTTGATCCTCCATGATCAGCATCAGAATAACCAACCTATTCAAGTCTAGAATCTTTAGGATACCATAATCCAACACTGACTGTACCTTTAACATATTTCAGTATTTTGATTGCCTTTTGTAGTGTGATTTTCTTGGATCAGATTGGAATCTTGCACACACACAAACAACATACTGTACCTTTAACATATTTCAGTATTTTGATTGCCTTTTTGTAGTGTGATTTTCTTGGATCAGATTGGAATCTTGCACACACACAAACAACATACTGAATGTCAGGTCTACTTGCTGTTAGATACAACAAGGAACCAATGAGCTTCCTATACTTATGTTCTTCAACACTTTTATCTTCTTTAGTATAGCCCAATTTGGTACCAACACTCATAGGGATCTTTTCAGGTTTCTCATCCTCTTTGATCCTAAACTTTATGAGCATTTCTTTCGCATACTTTGCTTGATTTATGAATATTCCATCTTTGAGTTGCTTGACTTGCAATCCTAGGAAATAATTCAATTTTCCCATCATACTCATTTCAAACTTATTTGTCATGAGTTTGACAAAATCATCACAAAGTTGCTTGTTCTTAGATCCAAAAATTATGTCATCCACATAAATTTGAACGAAGAGTATTTTACCATCATGGTTCATGGTAAATAAGGTTTTGTCAACTTCACCTTTCTTGAAACCATTTTCCAGCAAGAACTTAGCCAAGGTATCATACCATGCTCTTGGTGCTTGCTTTAGACCATATACAGCTTTCTGAAGCTTGTATACCATCTTGATTTTTGAGGAAAGTTCAAAGCCAGGGGGTTGTTCTAGGTAGACTTCTTCAGCAAGTTCACCATTCAAGAATGCACTTTTAACATCCATTTGGTAAACAATGAAGTCATTGTGAGCAGCAAAGGCCGAGAAAAGCCTAATTGCATCCAATCTTGCAACTGGTGCATAAGATTCATCATAGTCCAATCCTTCAGTCTGACAGTAACCTTGAGCAACTAATCGTGCTTTATTTCTTGTTACTTCACCAGACTCGCTCAGCTTGTTTCTGAACACCCACTTTGTACCAATAGCTTTCTTGTCTTCAGCAAGTGGCACAAGTTTCCAGAATTTGTTTCTTTCAAATTGATCCAGTTCTTCTTGCATTGCCTTTATCCATTCAGAGTGCTTTAAAGCTTCTTCTATGGTTTTAGGTTCAATTTCTGATACGAAGCAAGAGAACAATGATTCTACTTCTACGACAATTGCTTCTTCAGCAAGTCCATGAGTAGCTTTGAATCTAGTCACTTGGCGTTTATTAATATCGCCAATCATATCCGTAGAGGGATGATCTCTAATCCATTTATTAACAGGTTTTCTACTTGTTGGATCAGGATATGTTTGCTCATCAGCATGTGACTCTTCAGTATGTACTTGTTCAGTACTACTGGGAATTTGTGTCTCTGCTGAGATTTGTTCATCAGCAACTGCTTGTTCAGCGTTGCTCGATTGAGGTAGATCATCAGCAGGCACTGGAGATTGCGTAATTTCAGCAACTTCCAGAGCAACCGCGTCCTTTGCTGGAAATTCTTTGTCGTGAACTATATTTATCTTGTCATGACTAGGGGGAGGAAGTCATTGTCATAATCATCATTTAGTTCAATTGACTTGATTTGCCTAGCATCAGATTCAGTTCTTTGCTCATGTATGATTAGCTTTTTCATACATTCTGATATTTCTTCTTCAGCAGGCACTCCTTGTGACTTTTCATAGAATACAACATGCACTGATTCTTCAATCTTTTGTGCCTTTTTGTTGTAAACTCTATAAGCTTTACTATGCAAGGAGTAGCCGAGAAATATCGCTTCGTCTGCCTTTGGTTGAAATGTTCTTAGGTATTCTCTACCATTGTTAAGAACGAAACACTTGCAACCAAATACTCTTAGATGAGTGATGTTAGGAGGTCTTCCAACAAACAATTCATAAGGAGTTTTGTTGTATTTCTTAGTAATCAAACATCTGTTTTGAGTATAACAGGCGGTATTAATCGCTTCAACCCAATAAGCCTCACTTATTTCAGTGTCAGCAAGCATTGTTCTTGCGGCTTCTTTCAGGGTACGATTCTTCCGTTCAGCAACACCATTTTGCTGTGGTGTTCTTACTGAGGATAACTGATGTTGTATTCCTTTTGAGGTACAATATTCAGTTATGTACTGGTTTACAAACTCAGTACCATGGTCTGTCCTTATGACTTTTACCTTGTCATTTTTCATGACTTCAAGCTTATTCAGCAAGTTAGGTATTTCAGTCTTGGTTTCAGATTTGTGCTTGATGAATACTACCCAAGTAAATCTTGAATAGTCATTTACCACGACTAGACCATACTTCTTACCAGCATAGCTTGTTGAAGAAGATTCAAACAAGTTGATGAATGTGTATTTTACACTTTCATTCGAGTCTTTTTCACCTATTTTAGCTATCCTCTATATTAATTTAGCTATATTTTAGTGCATTTTATTAGAATAGTATCACGTTTCCCTTTAGATTTTATTTTACAGGTTTTGGTTGAAGTTCGAAGATTTCCGGGCAATTATATTGAAGTTGACAAGGAATTGGTGTTCCAGAAGCCTATTTGGAGTATCTGAAGGTTTCCGGATAGGATTTGGAGTCTAGGGGCCGAATCTGGAGGTTAGAAGGCTACTAGAAAACAGAAACCGAGTCCGAAAAGGGGAAGATATCCAAAAACGCGTCGAAAATGCGGAATTCCGCGAATTTCTCTCCGGGGCGAACCACCGCAGAGGTGGGGCGAACCGCCCCACACCGGGTGAACCGCCGCGTGTGTGGGGCGAACCGCCCCACAATAATTCGAGGCCTATATATAGTTGTTCACTTTTCTCCGAAAATCATATCTTTCCAGACCTACTTTCTCACCTCTCTCTATAGTTTTAGGTAGGGACTTCTCAGAGCCTGTTCTTGGGGTCCGTAGCTTAGGGGACTCTTTTTCATAGCAGTTTGGAGCTCGTAGGATCGCGATTCTCCGGAGATTGACAACCTTCGGTAACTTTGTATCATACAGTTTTATTCTTCTTATTTTATTATATTCTTTCAACATGTTTTCTTCTATGATTTCTGTTGATTGCATGTCTGTTATGAGTAGCTAAACTTATCGTTGGTGGTAGTATGTGAATTCTTAGCAACGGGAAGATAATCATGCTAATGGCTATATCGCGCATTATACTCCGTGTCATTGCTTTATTTCGTTGATCAGGCACAACCTAAATTCTCGTATGTTGTATTAATTATTATGCATGATTGGACACTTGTCGACCATCAGACCAATTATCTTCGTAGTGTTGAATAATTACGGAACACATTAGGACAATAGTGATTGACTTGTCAGACCAATTATCTTCGTAGTGCTTAATATTTGCAACAGGACACTAGATTGATTCAAAGATCTCTATGCAAGACCGAGGAATTTATGCATGATTATCGACCCGTTATGTTAAGAAGGATCATACTATCACCAATCTCCATTATCTGCTAGAAACCCCTTTTGCTATCCGTCTGCTGTTTTATATTCTCTTGTTAAATAGATAAAGCTAGTTATAGTCCTGTGAGAACGACACTCGAGTCATTCTACTGCTACACTACGGTTTTCGTTGTAGTTGTGGATTGCCTTTGGCTAAATACAAATTTATTTGACTGAATCCGGAGCACGACATCCGCGTTCATCAAATTGGCGCCGCTGCCGGAGACTATACTCCTTTTTTCTGTTTAATTTGTTTATATTATCAGCTTTAGATTCCTAATTCTATTAGTTTTAGTTTCCTAGTCTGTTTCTAATCACCTTTCCTAGTCTGTTACAGATAGTGTATGCCGCATACACGTTCTGCAGGAACACCGCTTGCTGATTCAATTGCTGAGATCGACAGAGTCTACCACCAAAGAAGGCGACTACTCGTAAGACGCGCGCTAGAGGAAATAGAGGATACCGATTTCTTTGAATCTCTACACAGTCTTTTCGAGGAAATCGACGGAATGGCAGAAGCTAGACCACTGAAAGCATGGGTTCAACCCACCAAGGATCGTATGAGGGGACCGGCGATTGTTCTTTCGTCTGCAACCCGAGATCTGGAGATCAAGAACCACGCATTCCAACAACTTCCGAGGTTCTATGGCTTATCAAGGGAAGATGTGATGGGGGTACTTGCACGATATCGATGATTTCGTCAACCAACTCCCACGACCCGGAACTGACATAACAACGGATGAGTTGAGGATGAAGGTTTTTGCTATGGGACTTGGCGACAGAGCCAAGTCATGGTTGAGTTCTCTACCAGCAGGCTCGCCGGACACTTGGGAGAAGGTTTTTTCAGCTTTCATGGAGAAATACTTCCCCCACACCTTGACTACCGCGCTAAAGGCGCAGATCACTAGATTCAAGCAGGACTATGATGAGACCATCTACACCGCGCTTTAGAGATTTCAAGATCTCACGAACAAGTGCCCTCACCATGGTTTTGAACTTTCTGACCTAGTCAAACACTTCTACAATGGACTAACCTTCGAGAACCAACAAGTGGTGGATTTCCAATGCCGAGGCAATATTTGGGAGGAAACCGCAGAAGCCGTCTGGGCAGTTTTCGAAAGGCTCGCTAAGGGTTCGTAGTTCAAGGACCCAAGAGCAATGGTTAGGAGACGTGGACCTGAAGCTCCACCGACTCAAGAGGCCCCTATATATAGGGGGAATGGGGATCAATTCGAGTGCTTTACCAACGAATTGAAGCAAGTCCCCAAGAGCGCCACCGGAACAACTGTTTCGAACGAAGTATGCCGAATATGCAAGAACTATGGGCATGGGGCTCATATGTGTAGATCGGAGCTGGCATACGATGATGGCAACTGGGCTCGAGGAGGCGAAGAAGAAGCCTTTGCTACGGAGTTTGGTACTCAAGAAGTTAGCTACGGACAAGACGGTAGGAATCCTGGAGGTGGATTTTGGAGAAGAGGATACCGTAACAATCAAGGATATGCACCGGCTAACCAAACTTATGGCCCTAACCAAGACCGTAGTAGGCTAAACTATGGTAATGATCACTGCGAAAACCCCGCTCCGAAAGAGCCACCGAAGTCGAAGTCGGCTCAACTGATGGAGAACTTGCAGAAGATGGTTGATCACACACAAAGTTTTCTCAAACATTATGAAGAAGATTCAGAGAGGACTAGGGCAAGGCTTGATAGGATGGAAGAGAGCACTAGGCTTGCCCATCAGAAGATGCAAGAGTTGATCGACCGAGGAGCAAGTAGGGAACAAGGCAAACTGCCTAGCTACACTGTGAAGTCGAATGCCATTACATTGGTCGGTGATGTACCTGACGGAATCACCATCAGGAAGGTCGTTAGGTGCGAGTGTTGCATGAAGGAAGAACTTCTACAGGCTGAGGAAGAAGAGAAGGACCTTGGTTCTGACGCAAGTGATGAGGAGCAAGAGGATCCCGAACCACTCCCTAAAAGTTTCGATGTTAAGGTAGGGATTGGTGAGCTTGAAGATGTCCGTGCCACACTAGACACGGGATCCTACTCAAACATAATCCCTTTGAATGTGTTTGAAAAGAGCAACCTTGGAAAACTATCTGAGCAAAGGGCTATTGTGCAACTAGCGGATGGATCCTTTATGAGACTCGAGGGCGTTGTGAAAAATGTGTTGGTCAAGATTGGTGAAGCATCTATATACACCAATTTTGTAGTTATGCCGGCATCTGCACCTGGGACGGGGGATGTCATACTCTTAGGGCAAACGTTCTTGACCAAACTACACTCCGTGATGGACATCTACCAAAGAACTTGCACCATCGAAGTGGATGGCAAGCAACACGTGTTGCAAGCCATACCTGGTCCACCTGAACCGCCTGATATTTCTTTCACTACTCACTATTGTGGTCTCGCAGCCTATATTCTTTCTTATTCACAGGTTCGTGGCATGGAGAGGAGATCAATGAAGGGGAAGCCTAGTACACGCAAAAAGAAGAGATAGGCGCAAGACAGGAGTCGAGTCAAAGACTTTAAACAATGACGCTATCCGGGAGGCAACCCGGAATTTTTATCACTTTCTTTACTGCTTTTCTACATGCATTCATTCTTGAACTATTTGCTTCTCGTATGCGAATTTGTTATGTCTGTGTCGTATGTGCTTTTGTTTGAGTGAGATTTTTCGAGTGGTTTTTGAAAAATTGGTTTCGGGGATTGAAACCGCATTTTCTGACGACAGGAACCGTCTCCCCGCATCGGGGAGCACGGGGCGAACCGCCCCACGGCTCCAGAACTTCAAAAATGCGGATTTCTTCCCCAAAACCTCATTTTCTTCATTTTTCTTCATTCCTCCTTCCCAAAAACCGAATTTCGCGATTTAAACTTCAAATCTTCATAACTTCTTCAATTCTTGACCAAATTTAGTGTTCTTTAGCTTAAATCGAAGCCTATTACATGATCTATCATCCATACGAATAGATTTTTCCTTATGCGTTAGATTTTCAGATATGAGGTATCATCTTTAGAACCCTAATTTTGAATTTGGGGGTTTTCTAATTTGAGCTTCAATTATGCTTATTTGATGCATGGGTATGTTATTTGTGTGATTAGACATGTTATTTACTATCAATTGCATGCTCAATTTTGCTTGAATTGTTGATTTGGGTATTTTGCTACTAGATGATATATCTTGTTATGCAATATGTCTTTATCTTTGATTTCTTGCATATGGTTGTGTTTATTGATGTAATGTTGGTAGATTTGACGATAGAATGCTTAATTGTTGAGTATGAGGATTTATGATGGTAGAATTTTTCGCTACTATGGTATGAATTGAGCCTTGTTATCTAGGATATTGGTTGTCTAGTAAGAGCATAATGTGATGTATTGCATGTAGTAGTTACATTGGTATGTTGCATGATGAAGAAGCTAGACTAGACATTACGGTTTGGGGAGCTCGATTGTTGATTTTATCACTTGTTATTTCATTCTTACACTAGCTTATGCATGAGTCAGTTTTGTGTCATACGAGGTACTAACTGCTGTTTGTAGGAACCATACCAAGGGAAAGGAGCATTCCCGTATGATTGCTATGAAGAACCATGTCAAGGAAGGTGACCTCGTTAGATGTGCGTTCGAGCCAAGGGGTTTGCAACAACGTCGTGGATTATCCAAGAGGAGGAGCTAGAGTACACCTGGAGTAAGGACTCCTATGTCTATTCATGCACCACCGAAGGGACAGAAACCATTATTACGTCAGCACTCCGTCATGAGGACTGCAAAGTTCGGGTGAACTGGAAGGCACCGGACAGTCTTGCCGCGACGGATTCAATCTTGAGTCGCAGTTGCTCGAAGGTTCCGAAGCGCTAGCTTGGTTCCAAAACATAACGACATGGGTGCGCGGCCCCTCTTGGGGTGCCCCACCTGCCTCTAAAGGGAGCATCATATAGACATCGGTCGGATTAACAGTAGAGAATGTGGTCGACATTGGAAAAATGGTAGAAGACCTTGAGTATCCGAGCAGCTTACTGAAACCTTCTCGTGGTGTAAAACGTTGGAGGGGGAGGTCCTGATACCACTGCGCTTTCCCCTTCAACGGTTCACATCCTATTGGAGGGCTTCAAGATAGAGGATTCCATAACAGAGGCGGCCAATCTTGAAGATTCTACTCGACACTGCAACTACTAGTGACGATGTGCGTGACAGTAGTGACAATGAAGGCCATACGGGCAATGATGATACCAATGGAGGAGTTGTTCCTGTCCGGCCTATGATTGAAACTACCACGCATACCAGAAGACCTGATGACACCTATAAACTCCCAGAGCAGGCCAATAACTCACAAGCAGCATACTCAGCCGACCGAGGCCAAACCATGGGGTAACATCTAGTATCACATCTTATTTCCTCATTTTCTTACTGCTAGGGACTAGCGTAAATTTCATGAGGGGGGATGGGATTTAAGTGATCTGGTGTTGTTAGTTTGGAGCTTGGTATTGGTAGGCTGAGTATAGTACCTCGCATGCTTTATCCGTCTGCATTTGCATTTGCACGTTTACTGCTTTCTTAGATTTTTTACGTTGCATTCACTACATTCATCCTAGGATAGTCTTGCATGTTTATATGGAGTTTATTGCCGAATTTTTGAACCTTTTTATTGGTAGATCAACTAACTATGCCATTAATCGTATGCTTCATCTCTATGAATTTGTTTGAGGTTTTTCTCGCTTGGCTTGTCACATTTATGTATTGCACTTAGTTAAGCTTGGTAGTCTCGACATCACTTAGTGGTGTTTTCTCTACTGCGGTTCACGAAGGCCTTTATAATAGGATGATGCATGTTAGGGTCTTATGGTTGTTTTCCCGAGTAATTATGTACCTAAGAGGCAACAAGTCTTCACCATGCTTGAGATTGCTAAATGCCTAGGAAGGAGGTAGTGTGAGGTTGTGTGATCCTTTGTTTATAACCTATTCTTCCGAATAGGTTTGGGGAGGGGGTTACACCATTATAGACTTGTTTCTGTTTTTCATTTCGTATCGTGAGTTTATTTTTCCTTTTTCGTAAATTTGTACTCCAACCTATTCTTTCGAATAGGTTTGGGGAAGTCGTATGGTCTTTTTGTTATGCTACTGCTGCTAGAAAAAATCGAAAAAAAAAGAAAAAATGAAAGGAAAAAAGAGAAAAAGAAAAAAAGAATCTGGAAAGAAAAAAAGAAAAGACCCCAAAAAAGCAAAGAAGGGTCCCAAAAAGAAAGCCAAATAGCAGTTTAGCAAGTGTTGAGTCTTTTCCATTTTGTAATGTTCGTAATCGTGTTTTTCTATTTTTTTTATCTTTTTTGTCTTGAGTGTCATCTGTTCTAGACCACCCTCGTCCTGCCATTCAGGAAGTGGTGAATAGCTTAAGACTTTACTTTGAGATGGGTAGAATAGGGGAGTGTTATCTTTTATAGGGAACCCTCCTTCGTTTGATGAGAGCCAGTACTGGTTCGACCTCTTTGAGGGAAAGTCTTAACATGGTGGAACAGTAGTAAGTCCTCAGTTTCATAGGCACGGGGCAACCATTCGTATCTTAGCATGCTTCATTACGTCGTCACTGACTAGGTCCAGGTAGAGAATGTTACGAGAGACTATCTTGTCTTGACATAAGTGCTTATGTGGATGTGTATAAGTCAATCGAGGTATTCTTCAACCTATATTCATCTTTGATTTATATGGTTTTTGTTCATATGTTATTTGATAGATTCAGTAGATTAGTTCATTTTATTTGGCATGAACTCCATTTGTGTCTTGCATGATTTTTGTATTAGAGTCTAGCTTAGTGCTTGAGGACAAGCAAAGTTCGGTTTGGGGAGTTTGATGAATGTGTATTTTACACTTTCATTCGAGTCTTTTTCACCTATTTTAGCTATCTTCTATGTTAATTTAGCTATATTTTATGCATTTTATTAGAATAGTGTCACGTTTCCCTTTAGATTTTATTTTACAGGTTTTGGTTGAAATTCGAAGATTTCCGGGCAAATATATGAAGTTGACAAGGAATTGGTGTTCCAGAAGCCTATTTGGAGTATCTGAAGGTTTCCGGATAGGATTTGGAGTCTAGGGGCCGAATCTGGAGGTTAGAGGCTACTAGAAGTCAGAAACCGAGTCCGAAAGGGGAAGAAATCCAAAAAAAAACGCGTCGAAAAATGCGGATTTCCGGAGAAATTGTCTGGGGCGAACCGCCCCACACCGGGCGAACCGCCGCGCGTGTGGGGCGAACCGCCCCACAGTATTTCAAACCCTATATATAGTTGCTCAGTTTTCTCGAAAATCATATCTTTCCAGACCTACTTTCTCACCTCTCTGTAGTTTTAGGTAGGGACTTCCAGACCTGTTTTGGGGGTCCGTAGCTTAGGGATACTTTTTCATAGCAGTTTGGAGCTCGCTATGATCCAATCATCCGGAGATTGACAACCTCGGTAAACTTTGTATCTTACA
>CM051456.1:58323139-58464460 GCA_028274465.1 Plantago ovata | reverse complement strand
AACGGCGATTGTTCTTTCGTCTGCAACCCGAGATCTGGAGATCAAGAACCACGATTCCAACAACTTCCGAGGTTCTCTGGCTTACAAGGGAAGATGTGATGGGGTACTTGCACGATATCGATGATTTCGTCAACCAACTCCCACGACCCGGAACTACGATAACAACGTATGAGTTTTAGGATGAAGTTTTTTTGCTATGGACTTGCGACAGAGCCAAGTCTGGTTGAGTTTCCTACCAGCAGCTCGCCGACACTTGGGAGAAGGTTTTTTCAGCTTTCATGGAGAAATACTTCCCCAACACCTTGACTACCGCCTAAAGGCGCAGATCACTAGATTCAAGCAGGACATGATGAGACCATCTACCCGCGCTTTAGAGATTTCAGATCTCACGAACAAGTGCCCTCACCATGGTTTTGAACTTTCTGACCTAGTCAAACACTTCTACAATGGACTAACCTTCGAGAACAACAAGTGGTGGATTTCCAATGCCGAGGCAATATTTGGGAGGAAACCGCAGAAGCCGTCTGGGCAGTTTTCGAAAGGCTCGCTAAGGGTTCGTAGTTCAAGGACCCAAGAGCAATGGTTAGGAGACGTGGACCTGAAGCTCCACCGACTCAAGAGGCCCCTATATATAGGGGGAATGGGGATCAATTCGAGTGCTTACCAACGAATTGAAGCAAGTCCCCAAGAGCGCCACCGGAACAACTGTTTCGAACGAAGTATGCCGAATATGCAAGAACTATGGGCATGGGGCTCATATGTGTAGATCGGAGCTGGCATACGATGATGGCAACTGGGCTCGAGGAGGCGAAGAAGAAGCCTTTGCTACGGAGTTTGGTACTCAAGAAGTTAGCTACGGACAAGACGGTAGGAATCCTGGAGGTGGATTTTGGAGAAGAGGATACCGTAACAATCAAGGATATGCACCGGCTAACCAAACTTATGGCCCTAACCAAGACCGTAGTAGGCTAAACTATGGTAATGATCACTGCGAAAACCCCGCTCCGAAAGAGCCACCGAAGTCGAAGTCGGCTCAACTGATGGAGAACTTGCAGAAGATGGTTGATCACACACAAAGTTTTCTCAAACATTATGAAGAAGATTCAGAGAGGACTAGGGCAAGGCTTGATAGGATGGAAGAGAGCACTAGGCTTGCCCATCAGAAGATGCAAGAGTTGATCGACCGAGGAGCAAGTAGGGAACAAGGCAAACTGCCTAGCTACACTGTGAAGTCGAATGCCATTACATTGGTCGGTGATGTACCTGACGGAATCACCATCAGGAAGGTCGTTAGGTGCGAGTGTTGCATGAAGGAAGAACTTCTACAGGCTGAGGAAGAAGAGAAGGACCTTGGTTCTGACGCAAGTGATGAGGAGCAAGAGGATCCCGAACCACTCCCTAAAAGTTTCGATGTTAAGGTAGGGATTGGTGAGCTTGAAGATGTCCGTGCCACACTAGACACGGGATCCTACTCAAACATAATCCCTTTGAATGTGTTTGAAAAGAGCAACCTTGGAAAACTATCTGAGCAAAGGGCTATTGTGCAACTAGCGGATGGATCCTTTATGAGACTCGAGGGCGTTGTGAAAAATGTGTTGGTCAAGATTGGTGAAGCATCTATATACACCAATTTTGTAGTTATGCCGGCATCTGCACCTGGGACGGGGGATGTCATACTCTTAGGGCAAACGTTCTTGACCAAACTACACTCCGTGATGGACATCTACCAAAGAACTTGCACCATCGAAGTGGATGGCAAGCAACACGTGTTGCAAGCCATACCTGGTCCACCTGAACCGCCTGATATTTCTTTCACTACTCACTATTGTGGTCTCGCAGCCTATATTCTTTCTTATTCACAGGTTCGTGGCATGGAGAGGAGATCAATGAAGGGGAAGCCTAGTACACGCAAAAAGAAGAGATAGGCGCAAGACAGGAGTCGAGTCAAAGACTTTAAACAATGACGCTATCCGGGAGGCAACCCGGAATTTTTATCACTTTCTTTACTGCTTTTCTACATGCATTCATTCTTGAACTATTTGCTTCTCGTATGCGAATTTGTTATGTCTGTGTCGTATGTGCTTTTGTTTGAGTGAGATTTTTCGAGTGGTTTTTTGAAAAATTGGTTTCGGGGATTGAAACCGCATTTTCTGACGACAGGAACCGTCTCCCCGCATCGGGGAGCACGGGGCGAACCGCCCCACGGCTCCAGAACTTCAAAAATGCGGATTTCTTCCCCAAAACCTCATTTTCTTCATTTTTCTTCATTCCTCCTTCCCCAAAACCGAATTTCGCGATTTAAACTTCAAATCTTCATAACTTCTTCAATTCTTGACCAAATTTAGTGTTCTTTAGCATAAATCGAAGCCTATTACATGATCTATCATCCCATACGAATAGATTTTGTCCTTATGCGTTAGATTTTCAGATATGAGGTATCATCTTTAGAACCCTAATTTTTGAATTTGGGGGTTTTCTAATTTGAGCTTCAATTATGCTTATTTGATGCATGGGTATGTTATTTGTGTGATTAGACATGTTATTTACTATCAATTGCATGCTCAATTTTGCTTGAATTGATGATTTGGGTATTTTGCTACTAGATGATATATCTTGTTATGCAATATGTCTTTATCTTTGATTTCTAGCATATGGTTGTGTTTATTGATGTAATGTTGGTAGATTTGACGATAGAATGCTTAATTGTTGAGTATGAGGATTTATGATGGTAGAATTTTTCGCTACTATGGTATGAATTGAGCCTTGTTATCTAGGATATTGGTTGTCTAGTAAGAGCATAATGTGATGTACTGCATGTAGTAGTTACATTGGTATGTTGCATGATGAAGAAGCTAGACTAGACATTACGGTTTGGGGAGCTCGATTGTTGATTTTATCACTTGATTATTTCATTCTTACACTAGCTTATGCATGAGTCAGTTTTGTGTCATACGAGGTACTAACTGCTGTTTGTAGGAACCATACCAAGGGAAAGGAGCATTCCCGTATGATTGCTATGAAGAACCATGTCAAGGAAGGTGACCTCGTTAGATGTGCGTTCGAGCCAAGGGGTTTTGCAACAACGTCGTGGATTACCCAAGAGGAGGAGCTAGAGTACACCTGGAGTAAGGACTCCTATGTCTATTCATGCACCACCGAAGGGACAGAAACCATTATTACATCAGCACTCCGTCATGAGGACTGCAAAGTTCGGGTGAACTGGAAGGCACCGGGACAGTCTTGCCGCGACGGATTCAATCTTGAGTCCGCAGTTGCTCGAAGGTTCCGAAGCGCTAGCTTGGTTCCAAAACATAACGACGTGGGTGCGCGGCCCCTCTTAGGGGTACCCCTTACCTGCCTCTAAAGGGAGCATCATATAGACATCGGTCGGATTAACAGTAGAGAATGTGGTCGACATTGGAAAAAATGGTAGAAGACCTCTGAGTATCCGAGCAGCTTACTGAAACCTTCTCGTGGTGTCAAACGTTGGAGGGGGAGGTCCTGATACCACTGCGCTTTCCCCTTCAACGGTTCACATCCCATTGGAGGGCTTCAAGATAGAGGATTCCATACCAGAGGCGGCCAATCTTGAAGATTCCCTTCGACACTGCAACTGTACTAGTGACGATGTGCGTGACAGTAGTGACAATGAAGGCCATACGGGCAATGATGATACCAATGGAGGAGTTGTTCCTGTCCGGCCTATGATTGAAACTACCACGCATACCAGAAGACCTGATGACACTCTATTAAACTCCCAGAGCAGGGCCAATAACTCACAAGCAGCATACTCAGCCGACCGAGGCCAAACCATGGGGTAACATCTAGTATCACATCTTATTTCCTCATTTTCTTACTGCTAGGGACTAGCGTAAATTTCATGAGGGGGGATGGGATTTAAGTGATCTGGTGTTGTTAGTTTGGAGCTTGGTATTGGTAGGCTGAGTATAGTACCTCGCATGCTTTATCCATCTGCCTTTGCATTTGCACGTTTACTGCTTTCTTAGATTTTTTTTACGTTGCACTCACTACATTCATCCTAGGATAGTCTTGCATGTTTTATATGGAGTTTATTGCCGAACTTTTTGAACCTTTTTATTGTGTAGATCAACTAACTATGTCATTAATCGTATGCTTCATCTCTATGAATATGTTTGAGGTTTTTCTCGCTTGGCTTGTCACATTTATGTATTGCACTTAGTTAAGCTTGGTAGTCTCGACATCACTTAGTGGTGTTTTCTCTAATGCGGTTCACGAAGGCCTTTATAATAGGATGATGCATGTTAGGGTCTTATGGTTGTTTTCCCGAGTAATTATGTACCTAAGAGGCAACAAGTCTTCACCATGCTTTGAGATTGCTAAATGCCTAGGAAGGAGGCAGTGTGAGGTTGTGTGATCCTTTGTTTATAACCTATTCTTCCGAATAGATTTGGGGAGGAGGTTACACCATTATAGACTTGTTTCTGTTTTTTCATTTTCGTATCGTGAGTTTACTTTTTCATTTTTCGTAAATTTTGTACTCCAATCTATTCTTTCGAATAGGTTTGGGGAAGTCGTATGAGTCTTTTTGTTATGCTACTGCTGGCTAGAAAAATCGAAAAAAAAAGAAAAAAATGAAAGGAAAAAAGAGAAAAAGAAAAAAAGAATCTGGAAAGAAAAAAAGAAAAGACCCCAAAAAAGCAAAGAATGGTCCCAAAAAGAAAGCCAAATAGCAGTTTAGCAAAGTGTTGAGTCTTTTCCATTCTTGTAATGTTCGTAATCGTGTTTTTCTATTTTTTTATCTTTTTTGTCTTGAGTGTCATCTGTTCTAGACCACCCTCGTCCTGCCATTCAGGAAGTGGTGAATAGCTTAAGACTTTACTTTGGAGATGGGTAGAATAGGGGAGTGTTATCTTTTATAGGGAACCCTCCTTCGTTTGATGAGAGCCAGTACTGGTTCGACCTCTTTGAGGGAAAGTCATAACATGGTGGAACAGTAGTAAGTCCTCAGTTTCATAGGCACGGGGCAACCATTCGTATCTTAGCATGCTTCATTACGTCGTCAATGACTAGGTTCAGGTAGAGAATGTTACGAGAGACTATCTTGTCTTGACATAAGTGCTTATGTGGATGTGTATAAGTCAATCGAGGTATTCTTCAACCTATATTCATCCTTTGATTTATATGGTTTTTGTTCATATGTTATTTGATAGATTCAGTAGATTAGTTCATTTTATTTGCATGAAACTCCATTTTGTGTCTTGCATGATTTTTGTATTAGAGTCTAGCTTAGTTGCTTGAGGACAAGCAAAGGTTCGGTTTGGGGAGTTTGATGAATGTGTATTTTCCACTTTCATTCGAGTCTTTTTCACCTATTTTAGCTATCTTCTATGTTAATTTAGCTATATTTTAATGCATTTTATTAGAATAGTGTCACGTTTCCCTTTAGATTTTATTTTACAGGTTTTGGTTGAAATTCGAAGATTTCCGAGCAAATATATTGAAGTTGACAAGGAATTGGTGTTCCAGAAGCCTATTTGGAGTATCTGAAGGTTTCCGGATGCGATTTGGAGTCTAGGGGCCGAATCTGGAGGTTAGAAGGCTACTAGAAGTCAGAAACCGAGTCCGAAAAGGGGAAGAAATCCAAAACCGCGTCGAAAATGCGGATTTCCGCGAGAAATTGTCTGGGGCGAACCGCCCCACACCGGGCGAACCGCCGCGCGTGTGGGTCGAACCGCCCCACAGTATTTCAAACCCTATATATAGTTGCTCAGTTTTCTCCGAAAATCATATCTTTCCAGACCTACTTTCTCACCTCTCTCTGTAGTTTTAGGTAGGGACTTCCCAGAGCCTGTTTTGGGGGTCCGTAGCTTAGGGGATACTTTTTCATAGCAGTTTGGAGCTCGTAGGATCGCAATCATCCGGAGATTGACAACCTTCGGTAACTTTGTATCTTACAGTTTTATTCTACTTATTTTATTATATTCTTTCAACATGTTTTCTTCTATGATTTCTGTTGATTGCATGCCTATTATGAGTATCTAAACTTATCGTTGGCGGTAGTATGTGAATTCTTAGCGAAGGGAAGATAATCATGCTAATGGCTATATCGCGCATTATACTCCGTGTCATTGCTTTATTTCGTTGATCAGGCACAACCTAAATTCTCGTATGTTGTATTAATTATTATGCATGATTGGACACTTGTCGACCATCAGACCAATTATCTTCGTAGTGTTGAATAATTACGGAACACATTAGGACAATAGTGATTGACTTGTCAGACCAATTATCTTCGTAGTGCTTAATATTTGCAACAGGACACTAGATTGATTCAAAGATCTCTATGCAAGACCGAGGAATTTATGCATGATTATCGACCCGTTATGTTAAGAAGGATCATACTATCACCAATCTCCATTATCTGCTAGAAACCCCTTTTGCTATCCGTCTGCTGTTTTATATTCTCTTGTTAAATAGATAAAGCTAGTTATAGTCCTGAGAGAACGACACTCGAGTCATTCTACTGCTACACTACGGTTTTCGTTGTAGTTGTGGATTGCCTTTGGCTAAATACAAATTTATTTGACTGGATCCGGAGCACGACATCCGCGTTCATCACTCACATATGAGAGTCAACAGGTGGTGGATTTCCAATGCCGTGGTACTATCTAGGAAGAGACCGCCGAGGATGTGTGGGCGTGTTTCGAAAGGCTTGCTAAAGGATCTCAATCCAAGGATCCAAGAGCAATGGTTAGAAGGCGTGGACCTGAGGCTCCACCAAACCAGGAGATCCCAATGCATGAAGTGAATGATGTGAGTGGCGATAGGTTCGAAGATTTCGCCAATCAGATGAGGCAAGCTCTAAGTGGCCTAATCGGAACTTCTCTCTCCAACGAGGTATGTAGGGTGTGCAAGAATTATGGGCATGGGGCTCATATGTGTAGATCAGATCTAGCACGAGAAGATGTTCACTTGGGAAACCGTATTAATCGTACTCCTAAAGACGAAGCATCTACATCCAAGTCAGCAACTCTCTTGGATAATTTACAGAAATTGGTGGATTTCACCCAAGTGTTTTTGAAGAGATACGAGGAGGATTCGACAAAGATCAATGCTCGTCTGGATCAATTGGAAGCTAGAGCTAGTAGAGAGCAAGGGAAGTTACATAGCAGCACTGAGGGGTCCATGTAGATCAACTTGGTGGGAGATCAACCAGTGGAAATCACCATTAAGCAAGTTGCTAAGTGCGAGTGTTACAAGGATGAAGAGCCTCCACTAGCCAAGGAAGAAGAGAAGGACCTTGGTACTGATGAGAGTGGAAAGAAGCAAGAGAATCCCGAGCCACTCCCTCAAAGTTTCGATGTTAAGGTCGGAATTGGCGAACTTGAAGATGTCTGTGCCACACTAGACACGGGATCTTACTCCAACGTGCTTCCTTTGAATGTGTTTGAGAAGAGTAACCTTGGAGAACTATCTGACCATAGGGCTATTGTGAGAACTGGCAGATGGATCCTTTGTGAGACCCGAAGGCGTTGTGAAAAATGTGTTGGTCAAGATTGGTGAAGCATCTGTATACACCAATTTCGTAGTTATGCCGGCGTCTGCACCTGGGACGGGGGATGTCATTCTCTTGGGACGAACGTTCTTGACTAAGCTACGCTCCGTGATGGACATCTGCCAAAGAACTTGCACTATTGAAGTGGATGGCAAGCAACATGTGCTGCAAGCCATATCTGATCCACCTGATCCGCCTGATAATTCTTTCACTACTCACTACTGTGGTCTTGCAGCCTATATTCTTTCTTATTCACAGGTTCGTAGCATGGAGAGGAGATCGATGAAGGGGAAGTCTAGTACCCGCAGAAAGAAGAGATAGGCGCGGACAGGAGTCGAGTCAAAGACTTTAAACAATGGCGCTATCAGGGAGGCAACCCGGAGATTTTATCGCTTTCTTTACCGCTTTAGATTTTATCTCACGAGTATGACTGAGTATTATAGGTCACTTATACAAGCATTAGCTCTCACCTCGGATCCACTTTCGACGTTCGGGACGAGTGACGACGTTCAGGTTTGGCGAGGAGGCTATCGCTGGTTATCTCTATACTTACCTTGCTTATGATAAGTTCGTGAAATTTTTTGCATTTGCACGTTTACTGCTTTCCTAGGATAGTCTTGCATGTTTTATATGGAGTTTATTGCCGAATTTTTTGAACTTTTTTATTGAATAGATCAACCAAATATGCCATTAATCGTATGCTTCATCTCTATGAATTTGTTTGAGGTTTTTCTCGCTTGGCTTGTCACATTTATGTATTGCACTTAGTTAAGCATGGTAGTCTCGACATCACTTAGTGGTGTTTTCTCCACAGCGGTTCACGAAGGCCTTTATAATAGGATGATGCATGTTAGGGTCCTATGGTTGTTTTTCCGAGTAATTATGTACCTAAGAGGCAACAAGTCTTCACCATGATTTGAGATTGCTAAATGCCTAGGAAGGAGGTAGTGTGAGGTTGTGTGATCCTTTGTTTATAACCTATTCTTCCGAATAGGTTTGGGGAGGGTTTGGGGAGGGGGTTGCACCATCATTAGACTTGTTTCTGTTTTTCATTTTCGTATCGTGAGTTTATTTTTCTTTTTCCGTAAATTTTGTACTCCAACCTATTCTTTCGAATAGGTTTGGGGAAGTCGTGTGAGTCATTTTGTTTCTCTCTTTGTTATGCTACTGCTGGATAAAAAAAATCGAAAAAAAAGAAAGAAAGGAAAAATTCCAGAAAAAAAGAGAAAAAGAAAAAGAAAAAAGAATCTGGAAAGAAAAAAAGAAAAAAAAAAAAATAAAAGACCCCAAAAAAGCAAATAAGGGTCCGAAAAAGAAAGCCAAATACCAGTTAGCCAAGTGTTGAGTCTTATTCTTGTAATGTTCGTAATCGTGTTGTAATTTTCTATTTTTTATCTTTTTTTCTTGAGTGTCATCTGTTCTAGACCACCCTCGTCCTGCCATTCATGAAGTGGTGAATAGCTTAAGACTTTACTTTAGAGATGGGTAGAATAGGGGAGTGTTATCTTTTATAGGGAACCCTCCTTCGTTTGATGAGAGCCAGTACTGGTTCGACCTCTTTGAGGGAAAGTCTTAACATGGTGGAACATCAGTAAGTCCTCAGTTTCATAGGCACGGGACAACCATTCGTATCTTAGCATGCTTCATTACGTCGTCACTGACTAGGTCCAGGTAGAGAATGTTACGAGAGACTATCTTGTCTTGACATAAGTGCTTATGTGGATGTGTATAGGTCAATCGAGGTATTCTTCAACCTATATTCATGCTTTGATTTATATGGTTTACGTTCATATGTTTTTTGGTATATTCAGTAGATTAGTTCATTTTATTTGGCATGAGACTCCATTTTGTGTCTTGCATGTTTTTTGTATTAGAGTCTGGCTTAGTTGCTTGAGGACAAGCAAAGGTTCGGTTTGGGGAGTTTGATGAATGTGTATTTCACACTTTCATTCGAGTCTTTTTCACCTATTTTAGCTATCCTCTATGTTAATTTAGCTATATTTTAGTGCATTTTATTAGAATAGTGTCACGTTTCCCTTTAGATTTTAATTTACAGGTTTTGGTTGAAATTCGAAGATTTCCGGGCAATTATATTGAAGTTGACAAGGAATTGGTGTTCCAGAAGCCTATTTGGAGTATCTGAAGGTTTCCGAATAGGATTTGGAGTCTAGGGGCCGAATCAGGAGGTCAGAAGGCTACTAGAAGACAGAAACCGAGTCCGAAAAGGGGAAGAAATCCAAAAACGCGTCGAAAATGCGGAATTCCGCGAATTTCTCTCCGGGGCGAACCGCCGCAGAGGTGGGGCGAACCGCCCCACACCGGGCGAACCGCCGCGTGTGTGGGGCGAACCGCCCCACAATAATTCGAGGCCTATATATAGTTGCTCAGTTTTCTCCGAAAATCATATCTTTCCAGACATACTTTCTCACCTCTCTCTATAGTTTTAGGTAGGGATTTCCCAGAGCCTGTTCTGGGGGTCCGTAGCTTAGGGACTCTTTTTTATAGCAGTTTGGAGCTCGTAGGATCGCGATTCTTCGGAGATTGACAATCTTCGGTAACTTTGTATCTTACAGTTTTATTCTACTTATTTTATTATATTCTTTCAACATGTTTTCTTCTATGATTTCTGTTGATTGCATGCCTATTATGAGTAGCTAAACTTATCATTGGTGGTCGTATGTGAATTCTTAGCGAAGGGAAGATAATCATTCTAATGGCTATATCGCGCATTATACTCCGTGTCATTGCTTTATTTCGTTGATCAGGCACAGCCTAAATTCTCGTATGTTGTACTAATTATTATGCCCAATTGGACCCTCGTCGACCTATTTGCGAGTTTATATTCGTAGTGATGAATGATTACGGAACACAATAGGACAATAGTGATTGACTTGTCAGACCCATTATCTTCGTAGTGCTTAATAATTGCAACAAGACACTAGATTGATTCAAAGATCTCTATGCAAGACCGAGGAATTTATGCATGATTATCGACCCGTTATGCTAAGAAGGATCATACTATCACCAATCTCCATTATCTGCTAGAAACCCCTTTGCTATCTGTTTGCTGTTTTTATATTCTAAATTAGATTTGATAAAGCTAGTTATAGTCCTGAGAGAACGACACTCGAGTCATTCTACTGCTACACTACGGTTTTCGTTGTAGTTGGGGATTGCCTTTGGCTAAATACAAATTTATTTGACTGAATCCGGAGCACGACATCCGCGTTCATCACAAGTCCATGTGTAAGAGTTGTAAAGGTTTTGTAGTTGACGGTACTGCCTTGTTCTTGAAAGAAGATTTGGTTTGCTTTCCTTGCTTACATGCATTGCAAACACCATCCTTCTTAAAAGTAACCCTAGGTAATCCAACTACAAGTGCCTTTTTAGACAGCTTATTCAGCGTCTTGAAGTTTAGATGACTTGTTCGTTTATGCCATAACCATGCTTTTTCTGCAAGGCAATCATGATCTGAGACAAGGCATTTTTCAACAATTGCTGAAGACCAATCAACGGTGTACAAGCCTCCTGATCTTCTTGCAATCATTATTACCTTTTTAGTCTCGAAATCTATAAGTTTACATTCATCACTTTTAAATTTTGATGAAGTATCCTTTGTCAGCAAACTGACTCATGCTGAAAAGGTTAAACTTAAGATTTTTAACCTAAAGAACTCCAGTAATGGTTATGCATCCTAACTTCACGTCACCATAGCCTTTTGTAGAACCGGAGCCTCCACTAGCAAACCTTATTGTTGGACCTTTAGACCACCGTCTATAGTTTATAAGGTTATTCTTGTTGCCCGTCATGTGCTTTCCACAACCACTATCAAAGTGCCAGATTGCATCGTTTGTCTCCGTGGCTGAAGTTTGCACAATCAAGAGCAAACAAGTTAATTATCCAATAATGGATGTCCATTAACATGTTCAATAATGCGTCCAGTGGAAACCCAAGTCTTAAGTTTTTCAACTTTGACTTGTTTTCTACTTGCTGAGGAACTAGGAGGTTTTGAGCTGAAAGACTTTTGACTCGTGCTGGTCATATCGACTTTCTGATGTGGTGTCTTGCTCGGTTGACCTTTTTGCTGAACATACTTTTCAGTAAGTTCTTTTCTAGCAAGGTTCCTTCTAGCCCTAGCATTAAGATTCTTTTCATAATTCTTAGGCTTGATTTTCTTCATCTCTTTGAAGTATCTTTGCTGACTTTGCTTATACTCATGAAAGAGTTGACTTTGCTTGGTTTTGAAACCGAGTCCACTTTTCGGAGAATGCTGAGCTTTAGCGTCAGCAACCTTACTTGATTCAGGTTTGTCAGCAAAGGACTTCTGATTAATTTTAGTAATCTTGCCTTTAGTCTTAACAACTTGCTTTTCAGCAACTTGTTTGGCGGGATGCTTCACAACATCCTTTTTCTTTCCAGTTTGCTTCTCAGCAACCTGTTTTCCTTTTAAAGTCTTGTTACTTTGAGTAGCAACAGCGGGCTTTATGGTCATAGGTACTTGATTGCTTGTTTCAGCAACCTTAGATTGACCAAACTGATAGATTTCTGGTAGACCACTATCAGTAGCACGTACAAAGGAGATAGGTGATTTATCTTTACTCAAGATTTCTACGTCATCACCTTCATACATTGCGCCTAAACCTTCTTTCTGAGATGGGTCTCTCAAATAAGAGTTTAGTTCAGTCAGCGTATTACTTGCGTCGACATAAGATTTGAAATTGATTTTCATCTTTTCCATCTCTTGGATTTCAGCAAGTAACTTTAGAATTGAGGACTGATATTCTTCCAATTCTAATGCCATTTGAGAATTCTTCTCTGTAGCTTCAGCAATCAACTTCTTAAGACGCCTTATTTCAGCATCCTTTTCTTCTGTCTCTTCCTTCAGCAAGATGTACTTTTCAGTAGTCTGCTTGGTCAGAGTTTCAGCAATTTGTAGTTTCTCTTACTGTCTGCTCAGAGTTTTCTCAAATCTTTCGATTTCTCCTTGAATCTTGTCAAGGTCAATCTCGTCTTCACTTTCTGAGTCTGAGTCAGAGGTAGGGTTGTTTACCTGACCAGCCATGAGGCAGAATTCGTAGTTTGACACATCTGGATAAGCTTCCATAGCTATTCCACAAACTTCTTTGCCAATCTCTACGTCAAGAGTGGCTTCTTCATCGTTGGTGTCTGAACTTTCATCCTCACTGTCTTCAGAGCTAGTATCAATACACAATGCATCGATTTTTGCTTGAAGTTTCTTCTTTTCTTCAGCAATAAAAGCTCTTTTGAACTTCTTCTTCTTTTCAGCAGATTTGCCTTTCAGCAAAGGGCAATTAGCTTTGAAGTGTCCAGGCTTTTTGCAGTAAAAGCATAGATCATTTCCAACTGCTGGTTCTTCTGATGAAGTAGCTTGCTGAGCTTGCTTGTTCAGCGAGCTAGTCTCATTCTTGTACTTATGGTAGTTGTTACCAAGATGCTTTTTCAGCTTCTCTTTTGCTTTTCGCCTTTCAAGTTCCTTTCTAGTGAATTTCTTCATGTTTTTGATAACCAAAGAGTTTTCATCAGTGGGTTCTTTTTCATTCTTCTTTTCAGAAGATGACGGCTTTGCAGCAAGAGCAATGTTTTGCGATTTTTCAGCAAATACATTTTCTCTTTGCTTTGTCTCATAGTTGACAGTAGCAAGATGAGAGAACAACTTTGTTGGTGTAATGTCTGGTATTCCTTGATTATAATAGAAATTCTAAGTGTGGATCCATTCTTGATTCAGACTTCTGATGATAGTTTTCACTTTCTCAGAATCAGAGTAAAGGTTTCCAACACCCAAGGCTGCCATTTCACTAACAAGAGTTGTGAATCTGAAATCCAAGTCTTCCAGTGACTCGTTTGTACCTTGCTTAAAGTTTTGAAACTTGAATTTAAGTACTTCAAGTTTGTTTTCCTTGGTTTTGTCAGATCCAGCACAAAGATCTTGAACCATTTTCCAAGCTTCCTTTGCAGTCTTAGCACCCTACAGTTTGCACTGTATGGTATCCGGAGTTGATCGAATGATGATATTTCTTGCTTGGCCGTCAAGACGGAATCTCTTAGCTTCGTCAGAAGTCCATTCCTCTCTTGGTTTTGGCACAACCGTATCTGATGGTTCGCCTAGGATAGTTTCCTTTCCAGCTTCAGTGGTTTTGTGAGGGAAACTCCTTTCAACCTTAGTGATCTTGATAGGTCCATCACTAATGGCCTCAAGATGTAGCATCATGTTGTTTCGCCATTTCTCGTAATTTTCCAGCTTCAGCAAGGGAGCATCTCCTAAAGACATCCTGTCAGCAAAGCACTACCAAACTGATCAAGTGAGAGTGATTTACGGAAAGCACCTAAGGGGATCTAGGTTCAGTGCTGAAGGTTAAAGAACCTCCAGCTCTGATACTACTTGTTGGTCCCTTTAAACAACAAGAAAAGACTAGGGGGGGTTTGAATAGTCTTTTCAAACTTTCGTCGTTTAAAACTTTCTCAGCAAGTGCTTATTACTTTTCAGTAATGAGTTTGCTGGTACTTAACTTTCTCAGCAAGCGTAAGTTACTTTACAGTAGCTAGGTTTGCTGATACTTAAAATCAGAGAGCGGAAGTCTTTGATACAATAAGTGCTTTTTCAGTAAGTAAAGGTTTCAGCAAGTGATGTGAGTGACTGTGTACAGACAGATATGATTTGCTGAAAACTAAGTACAGTAAGTAAATCACACAAACACTTTTATAGTGGTATCTGAGAGTGGCGTAATCTCTCAACTAATCCACTTTGTCCTTTCTAGGACTGAATCCACTAAGATATCATTGAGGTTCCTTACAATCTCCTATCTAGAGCGATTCAAACAGAAACCAAAGCACACTTGCTTTGTCTCCAACCTGATCTAGAGAACGTAACCTTGTTCTCCACCAAACTTGGTACTTTTAATCAGCAAAACTATGCTCGATTAAGTTCCCCCTGAATATCACGCCTAAAAGGGTGTATTTTCAGTTAGAGAATTTAGGGTGAGATAACTTAATTATAACTTATTCAGTTACAACAAGTGATCTAAGAAACACAACTTTGAATACTTTGCAGTAAACAAGTTTGATTGTTTCTGGTGTCAAGACTTGTTCTTGTTCGAAAGAAAGAACACTTAACTAATTTCTTAGCCGAGTTTGTTCTACTTCTTCACAAGTAGCTTTTTCAAGCTTTAAGTCTTGGAACGGATCAATGGCAGTATAGAGAGTTTGAAGGTATGTGAGTTTAAGCACAAGTGAGAGTTTGATCACGTTGTTGACACACTTCAACTCTTCGCCGGATGACCTCTATTTATAGTGAAAATAAGGAGCCGTTTGAATTTTAAATTCCAAGGCTTTTGATCCTTAAGATGTCACTATCTTGCTTTTGTACTTTCAGCAGCGTCCTTGTTTGTCTTCTAGTCTTCATGTCCTTCGCGTGCATGCTTTGCATTTAATGCATATTTGAATAGAATTCAAACAGTAACATTGGAGCGCAAATACAAGTACTTTCAGCAAGAGGTCACATATGTTCATCAGCAAGTGGTCAGTCTCAGTTTCACCAAGCACAACCTACTCTGTCTTTCAGATTTTCACTTATGCAATGTTGTTGCTGAAGTTTCCACTTTCTGAGCAACACGTGCCTTTGTAGATACCAGTCTTCAGTAATCTTCTTGTCTTCAGATCTTCGAATTCTTCAAGTCTTCAGATCTTCGATAATCTTCAAGATTCTGAGCGGTTTCTAAATGCTTCAATAGTTTGTTTGTAAAAACAAAGTACATCATCAGCAAATGCTTCAATAGGTTATTTTCTTTTCAGAAAATAAGATACATCATAAGCTAAAGCTTCAATAAGTTATTTTCTTTTCAGAAAATAAAATACATCGTAAGCGGTAAAAACCAACCTATCTAGCACATAAACTAAGTCTTCAGCAAACGTTCCTCTTTTACAATGTCCTTAAAATTCTAAATTTCTATGGACCTTAAGAGTACTAGTTACTGGACTTTCCTTAATTTAGCATGGTTAATTGCTCATCAAAATTACAAGTTTCCTAACAAAGTCTCTTCTTTGTTTTCTTGGTTACTGGGTCAGAGTAGTAAGCAATGCCAGGTGGTTTTATCAAATCTGGTTCTTGTCTATAAGTCTTACCAATGGCAGTTCTTCTTACTGAGACCTCAAGATTCAACCATCTCCCAACAATATTTCTTGGGAGGGATTCTTCCCTTTGTTTTCTTTGTACCTTGAGTTCAATCCATGTGAACATTTGGTTCAATATGGCTGTAGGAAAGAACTCATTTACCAGCAAGTCTTCCAGCTTTAAGATCCAGCAACCATGAATGTTTCAGATCACATTCTGACTGTTTTCATCATTGCTGGTCTTTGTATACTCGATGCCGGAGCCAATAACAATGCTGGCCAGCCTCTTTTCTTCCTGTCTTTGCCTTCTTCTTCTTGACTTAGCATTGTCTTGATCTCTTGCTGAAGAGTCAAACGAGAAATGCTTTGAGTGGCCAGACGGAGTCAAGCAACTAAGCTAGACTCTAATACAAAAAACATGCAAGACACAAAATGGAGTTTCATGCCAAATAAAATGAACTAATCTACTGAATCTACCAAAAAACATATGAACAAAAACCATACGAATCAAAGCATGAATATAGGTTGAAGAATACCTAGATTGACTTATACACATCCACATAAGCACTTATGTCAAGACAAGATAGTCTCTCGTAACATTCTCTACCTGGACCTAGTCAGTGACGACGTAATGAAGCATGCTAAGATACGAATGGTTGCCCCGTGCCTATGAAACTAAGGACTTACTGCTGTTCCACCATGTTAAGACTTTCCCTCAAAAGAGGTCGAACCAGTACTGGCTCTCATCAAAACGAAGGAGGGTTCCCAATAAAAGATAACTCTCCCCTATTCTACCCATCTCTCAAGTAAAGTCTTAAGCTATTCACCACTTCCTGAATGGCAGGACGAGGGTGGTCTAGAACAGATGACTCTCAAGACAAAAAAAAGATAAAAGATAAAAATACGATTACGAACATTACAAAAAATGGAAAAGACTCAACACTTTGCTAAACTGCTATTTGACTTTCCTTTTTTGGACCCTTCTTTGCTTTTTTGGGGTCTTTTCTTTGTTCTTTTTTTCCTTTCCAGATTCTTTTTTTTTCTTTTTCTTTTTCTCCTTTTTTCTGGAATTTTTCTTTTCTCTTTTTTTTTTTCCGATTTTTTCTAGCCAGCAGTAGCATAACAAAGAGAGAAACAAAATGACTCACACGACCTCCCCAAACCTATTCGAAAGAATAGGTTGGAGTATAAAATTTACGAAAAGGAAAAAATAAACTCATGATACGAAAATAAAAAACAGAAACAAGTCTACTGATGGTGTAACCCCCTCCCCAAACCTATTCGGAAAAATAGGTTATAAACAAAGGATCACACAACCTCACACTACCTCCTTCCTAGGCATTTAGCAATCTCAAAGCATGGTGAAGACTTGTTGCCTCTTAGGTACATAATTACTCGGGAAAACAACCATAAGCCCCTAACATGCATCATCCAATTATAAAGGCCTTCGTGAACCGCAGTATAGAAAACACCACTAAGTGATGTCGAGACTACCAAGTTTAACTAAGTGCAATACATAAATGTGACAAGCCAAGCGAGAAAAACCTCAAACAAATTCATAGAGATGAAGCATACGATTAATGGCATAGCTAGTTGATCTACCCAATAAAAAAGTTCAAAAAATTCGGCAATAAACTCCATATAAAACATGCAAAACTATCCTAGGATGAAAGTAGTGAATGCAACCTAAAAAATCTAAGAAAGCGGTAAACGTGCAAATGCAAATGCAAGCAAAGAACAAGATACTAATCGACACAAAGCCAAACAATACTTAACATCATGGTTCACATCCCATCCCCCTTACGATTCTTAAGCTAGCCTCTAGCAAAAGAGAATGAGTAATAAGAAGTGATACTAGATGTTACCGAAGGGTTTGGCCTCGGTCGGCTGAGAGTGGACATGTGGAAGGACTAATCATCGGGATGGTAGTCCCCATAAAAGTCACTCTACATGTCATTCATGAGCTCATTGGACTGTCGTAGAGCTTCCTGCTGTTGCTGGATGAGCTGTTGCTGCTCCCACATGTGCTGCCTATCCTCTCGGCGATGCTCCTCGAATATCTCCCAATCGCGGTTGTGCTGGACAATGTGCCTGTCAATGTCCTGTCGCATGGCCGCGTTCTTGGCATCAATTCTGTCGAAACGGCTGTCGAGGTAGGTACGGAATTCGGAGAAGTCAAATCCTCCAGACCCCTGTGGTGCTCCAGCTGGTGCATGCGGTGCTTGATGGACAAACGGAATATCTGGGATAGGGGCTTTGCCAACATCGGCCTCCATAGCATCCTCATGATCGGAATCATTTGGCTGGAATGGTGGTCCTACATCAGCAGCGGATGCTGTGGGGTTCCTCAACTGATATATGTTGAGCTGTACCTCAATGGTCGAGGGTGAAAGGGCAGCGACCTCGCAATCCCCCTCCTCAATATCATCGACCCCATGATATATTCAGTAGGCTGTGATGAAACTCGGGAAGATGAAAGGCTTCCTCTTCTTTTCCCATTGGCGCTCGTACTCCTCAAACATAATGTGCCCTATGTCAATTTGATGTCCGTCTATGAGGCAGTAGAGGAGCTCGGCGTAATAGGGCTGAATCCATGTGTCATTCTTCCTCGGGATCAAGTCGGAGATGCAAAATTTTATCATTACCTTAGCTTCGATGCTAAGGTCGCTATAACTGATCCGTCCAGGTGCTGCCCCAACTTCCGGATATCGGTATTCCCTGTTGCAGATCACGTCGGTGATGTGTCTCCCTATCCCCCTAGTGATCTTCGAATACGAGTAGGCATGGTCGCTCTCTGTGAATTCCAGGTTCCCGAAATGGATGAAGGCAGAAATGTACTCTGGGTTCCATGGTATAATCAGCCCTCGGACTAGCACCCCATTCTTCTCTTCGAGATCCGTGTATCCAGTGTAGAAATCTCGGAGGAGGCTCTCGTCGTACCCTTTGAACCTGTTGGAACTGTACCATGCCCAATTCCTTTGTGACCCTAAACGTGACAGCGTCCTATATCCCGCTCTATCCGCCGCGGACTCAGGAATGTCAATCCTCCTATATGGGATGATCGACCTTCCTCCGTCGGCCATCTCCGCCTCTAGCCTTTGCCGCACCACCATCGCAGCGGCAGACAACTCATACAAATGGTGAGATGGTTGGGAGCTTGATGCCACTCCCTTCCCCTTTTTGCTAGAGCCGGCTCTCCTTGTCCTCGGTGCCATGATTCCTACAAACAGCAATTAGTATCTTGTACGATGCAAAACAGACCTATACAAATGTAAATATACGAGTGAACAAACGAATAAAATTCTCAAAAATCCAACTCCTCAAAAACCCAAAACCTAGTCTAGCTAATTCATTACGCAACATATCAATGTAACTACTACAATAACATATCACATCATGCTCTTGCTAACAACAAATGCCTTGAATCACAAGGTTCAATCCATACCGTAAAAATCAAAATCTAGCATAATTCTTCAATCTCATCAATTATGCATTCTACCAATACAACCATAAATTTCATATCAATAAATACACGTTTAAACATGGAATGAAAGCAAGAGAGACATTTCCCAAACAAGACATATATCATCCAATTAGCAAAAATCTCAAATCATCAAACCAAGCCTAATTGAACATGTAATTGACAATGAAATACGAATCTAATCACATAAATCATCAACCCATACATCATACAAGCCTAATTGAAGCATAAATAAAAAAATCCCCAAATTGTAAAAATTAGGGTTCATGTGATAATACCTCAAATCCGGAAATTGAATGAGCTAGGAAGAAATTTGTTCGGATAGAATGATAGAGCACGTAATGGGCTTCGAATGAAACTAAAGAACACACAAAATGATGGAGAGATGAAGAAGTTATGAAGATTTGAAGTTATATTGAATATGGAGGAAATTTTGGAGTTTGGAAGATGAAAATGGAGGAAAATGGGGGTTTGGGGAAGAAACCCCCGTTTTTAGAAATCTGGTGGTGTGGGGCGGTTCGCCCCACACCTGGGGCGGACAGCCCCACGCGCCCAGAGCGCGCGCGCGCGCTCTTGTCGTGGGGCGATTCGCCCCCCACTTTTAGGTGGGAGACGAAATGCGGTTTTTAGTCCCCGAAAAAGTTTTTAGTCCCCGAAAAATCATTTTCCTTATAAAATCACTCGAAAAGTCGCACTCGAACACAACATAAGCACATACGACACAGAACCGATGATGAACGTATTTTTGATGCGTTCATCTTGTCTTTTTTACCTTCTTGCTATCTTCTAGCCTTGTTTTTTGGTTAGTTTTGTAGAATAGTGTCACGTTTTGTGTTTTCTGCATTTTCAGGCACTTAGGTACGAAACGGCGTTTTTGGAGCTAAAAACGAGCCTTTTTGATGGAAAAGATGGCCCCGTTGAAGTTCCCCAATATCCGAGGCTTGTTCGTAAGTGTTTGAGTATCAATAAGCATCGAGAAGGATGAGTGCAAGGCACCCGAGGGCCATGCGAGGGCAAAAAGATTGAGTTTGAAGACAAAAATCTGCCCAGGAGCCAAGCTAAGCGCCTGGAATAGTGAAGCGCTCCGCTTCAAATTCCAGGAGCTTTGGCACAGAAGCCAAGCGAAGCGCTTGGAGTGCCCGAAGCGCTTCGCTTGGCTACTCCAAGCGGTCCGCTTGGCAGCGGTTACGTTTTCGGATTTTCCTTCTTAGATCTGATCTTTGGTCATTTTTTGGATATCGTTTGAACTGTAACTTGGTTTTGGAGAGCTCCTAAGCCCCAAAACTCAGAGAAAACTCAGATTACATTGTATTTTAGCTTGGGATTCAAGGTTTTGATTGGGATTCATCCTTTGTAATCATCTACGGAGAGGTTTTCTTTGCTTTCCACCGATTAGTGACAGCTGTGGTGGTAACTTGTATCACTCTCTTGTCTTGTAGTTTGATATGATGTATTCTAATTATTATTCATATGAATTGATGTCTATGTTGATGAATATGAGTATCTAAATTTTTTGTGTTGGTGGTAGAATATAGAATATGCATGCTATGGGTTATGTTTATGCTTACATGAGATTGTGATTCAATCTTGCTGCAAATCCCTTCATGTGATTCTTAGTTGCCTATAAAATATATTCGAATTGAGTATAGTGACAAACTCTTGGTCAATGAAAGCTATAGGATTGTATGTTAGAGATTTGCAGCATGCTAGATAAATGGTGTTGGTGACAAGCACCTCTAAAGTATTGATAGTGATCTTTCATGATGTGTGTCTTAAATTTGCCTAGACAAGTTGCTTAGCAGACTTGATCGAAGGTTCTACGCACTGAACTTGTGAGCATATACGTAACCCATGCATGTGTATTTGATTTCTACCACCAACCGTTTTCCGAACTTGTTTACAACAATCTGATTTCTCGTTGCTATTGTTCAAAGGAAACGATTCTCTAAACATTTGAACTCGTTGACTGAAATTACTTGCAAAAACCTCAAGCAAAGCCACGTTAGGTCCCGAGAGAATGACACTCGGGGACAACTTGCCATTGCACTCTAGTTTGTGTAGTGATAAGTGTTCTTAGGCTTTTAAAACAAATTTAATTGGTGAAAAACGACATCCATCAATTTGGCGCCGTTGCCGGGGACTTAACTCCTTTGGTTGGTGTTTTTGTTTTGGTTTTTTCAGCCAACATCTCTTTCCCACCCCTTATTTCTTTCTTGATTGAATTGTGTGAAAGTTTTGCGAAACTAACGGAAACTTACAGTTAGTTGAAGGCTTTGTTGTTGAACAGGTATGGAAGAAGTTTGCTTGAACGAAGCTTTCAAAATCCGGTATGAGGCGATAAGGAAAGAGCCGGCGATTTATCTTGAACCGGAGGCTAGGTTATATGAGGTCACAGATGAAATTCTCTATAGCATAGCTACCTTCCAAGATTCGCCTTGTGAGAATGCATTACGATTCGTGGTAGAATACCGGCGTGACGTTGGGTTGTTACCACCACGTGATTTGAATGATGATCAGCTCTTGCGTCGGTTGTTTCCATGTGCTCTTACTGGGAAACCCAAGGAATGGTTGAGATCTTTGCCTGGGGGATCACTGAGGAGTTGGCAAGACGTGGTAGACGCCTTTCTTGATCGGTTCCTTTCGCCTAGGGAAAATGAAGAGCTCAAGAAGCGGATAATTGAATTCGCTCAGCGGAAGGGAGAAAGGTTCTGCGATGCTCTAGAGAGATTTGAGCTCTACAAGGGCGAATGCCCACATCATCGGTTGAGCGAATATGAACTGATTACTTGTTTTTATCGAGGATTGGATGAAGACTTGCATTTGGTGATAGATGGAGCATGTGACGGTATGGAGAATTGTACCGTATCCCAAATCAAATAGGTTTTTGGGAGATTGCTCGCTGCGACACGTAACCATGCTCTTGTGTCACCGGTTGGTTACTCAGAGATGTATCGAGCACCCAAGCCTATTGCCATTAGTTCTTATGATGACAACTTCGATTATAAAGTGAAGACATGCTCGGGCGAAAATATTCCATATTACGTCTTTGAGGTGGAAGACTCGCAAGCTCAAGGTGAAGAGGAGTGCTTCACCGAAGAGGAAGAAAAGGTGTTATCCACTCTAATGGAGGTTTGGGGAAATGTGCTCGAAGTAGCAGGTAAATACCAAGAGGATTTTGATACTAGAATGGAGTGTGTGTATGAAGTTCTAGGAGAATCTGAGGTCATGCTCGAGTTACTAGAAGAGAAAATGAGTAAAGAAAGGGGTTCCGAGTGTCACATGCATGAAGAAAATTCACTGGAAATTCAGGTTGAGCGCTTGGGACAGTCAAGCGGAGCGCTTGAAATTCCAGGAGAGAAAGGAGAGGAAAAAAAAGAAGCTCCAGGAGCCAGGCGAAGCGCTTGGCCTGGGCCAAGCGAAGCGCTTGGCAAGCGCTCCGCTTGCGCTCTGTCAAGCGGTCCGCCTGAGACCTGGGAGGAAAATTCTGATTTTTCCGAAAATGAGAGAAATCTTAATCGTCAAGAGGAGTTCATTGAGGGACTTGAGGCTGATCTGGAAGGGGAAGAAGAACATTGTGAAAGCTCCAGGATTGAGGAAGAACTTGAAGAGGCAAACATACTTTTGCGGAGTGGCAAGGAATCAAGACCACCGTATCCTTTGATGTATCCTTCTAAAACTAAATCTTTGCCTAATAATACATGTGATACAGGTGATGATGAGCAGCTTGAGAAGGAGGTTGTAGAAGAAGCCGCACCAACCCCTGAACTCGTTACTGAGAAGGATAAGGAAGATGAGGAAGGGGGTGCACGACAAAAGGAGGGCGGACTCCATAAGTCGCCTAATCCTTATGTGCCCCCTAAACCCCATCTTCCCTTTCCCGGAAGGATAAAGGAAGCTAAGAAGGACATCCGAGACTCACCTATATATGGGATTCTATCAAAAGTAGAGGTGAACGTTCCCCTTCTGGAATTGATTCAAAATATTCCCGCTTACACGAAATTTTTCAAAGAAGTGAGGAGTAATAAGAAGATTTTCTAGAAAGGGGATGTTGCTGAACTTGATATGGTTAACTCGGTGCATGAGTTACCTTTGAAGCAAAAGGATCCCGGGAGTTTCATAATTAGTATCACCATGGGAAACGGCCGATCCACAAAAGCAATGCTCGATTTGGGGGCTACCATTAATCTAATGCCATACTCCATCTACAAGGCGTTGGGGTTGGGAAAAATCCAACCCACTAGCATGGTCGTTCAAATGGTTGATCGAAGTGTGAAACGCCCACTGGGGATAGTCGAGGATATTCTAGTGAAGGTGGATAGAATCATTGTACCAACCGACTTTGTGGTGATGGAAACAGCAGACGAGGGTACAAGTTCGAGAAAGGAGCATATTGTGCTTTTGGGCAGACCCTTCATGGCTACCACCAACACATGTTTGGAGCTTCGAGGGAAAAAGATCACCATGGAGGTACTCGGAGACAAAGTTCAGATCGAAGAACTTAAATTTGTTGATTGTTATGAATCTGTCTCTTGTGATACTTATTCTGCCCATCAAGTTAGCTACCCTTTAGAAGCCGCTCTTAATATGAACCTAGAAGAGGGATTTGTCACCGAAGAAGTGTTAGCTATGAAAGCCCTCCTAGATAGTGCACCCGAAATTCCTCTAGGGGAAGAAGTAGAGGAGTCCCTAGGAGTAGATGAAGATGAAGGAGTGACCCCTCCACCTAGTGAACCAACCCTTGAGCTTAAACCATTACCAAGCCATTTGAAATATGTCTTCTTAGGAGAGAATGAGTCCAAACCTGTAATCATATCTTCTAAGCTTGGTAAGGAGGAAGAGGCTAAGTTAGTGGAGGTGTTGAAAAGAAACACCGGAGCCATAGGTGACATCAAGGGTATAAGCCCAGTGCAATGTACCCACAAAATAGGCTAAGAGGAAAATGCGAAACCTGTTAGGCAACCACAACGTAGGCTAAACCCAGCTATGCAAGAAGTTGTGAAGAAAGAGGTGCTTAAACTCCTAGATGCTAAGATGATTTACCCAGCTCACGATAGCAGATGGGTTAGCCCCGTCCATGTAGTCCCTAAGAAGTCGGGTATAACGGTCGAAGCAAATGATAAAGGGGAATTAGTACCCGTTAGGAAAACAACGGGGTGGCGTATGTGCATCGATTATAGGAAATTGAATTCTGCCACAAAGAAAGATCATTTTCCTTTACCATTTATTGATGATATGCTTAACCGCCTAGCTGGGTAAGAGTTCTATTGTTTCTTGGATGGTTTGTCAGGTTTCTACCAGATTCCTATAGCTCCCGAGGACCAAGAGAAGACCACCTTCACATGTCCTTTTGGCACTTTCGCGTACCGGAGGATGCCCGTCGGATTGTGCAATGCTCCGGCCACTTTCCAACGCTGCATGCTCTCCGTCTTCTCCGACATGGTGAATAAATTTGTTGAGGTATTTATGGATGATTTTTCCGTTTACGGTGATTCATTTGATGATTGTCTTGATAAACTTGATCGTGTCTTAAGGAGATGTATTGAATGTAATCTTACCTTGAGTTGGGAAAAGAGTCACTATATGGTTAAAGAGGGAATTGTGTTGGGACATGCTATTTCTAAAAGAGGGATAGAGGTAGACAAAGGGAAACTTGAAATCATTGAAAAGTTACCTCCACCTACTCGTGTGCGTGAATTGCAATCCTTCCTTGGGCATGTAGGCTTCCATAGGAGATTTATCAAAGATTTCTCTAAGATAGCTAAGTGCTTGAGTAACTTGCTTGCTAAAGATGTTCCCTTCGAATTCACACAAGAATGTCTTGACGCTTTCCACACACTTAAGTAGAAACTCTTAACAGCCCCTATTGTAGTCTCTCCGGATTGGAAAATTCCTTTTGAAATTATGTGTGATGCTTCTGACTATGCTATGGGTGCTGTTCTTGGTCAAAAGGTTGATAACCGTTTCAGAGTGATTTACTATGCTAGTAAGACCCTAGATGTTGCTCAGATTAATTATACTACCACTGAGAAAGAATTCTTAGCGGTTATTTTTGCTCTAAGTAAATTCAGGTCCTATATTACTGGGTACAAAGTTTTTGTTCACACTGACCATGCAGCTCTCAAGAATTTGATTGCTAAGCGTGAAACCAAGCCGCACTGGTGGGTACTTCTTCTCCAAGAGTTCAAGGTGGAATTAATCGATAAAAGTGGCAAGGAAAACCTAGTGGCGGACCACTTGTCCCGGTTGCCAAACATTCCACAAGATGACACGCCCGTCCCAGATGATTTGTGCGATGATCAGTTGATGCGCATAGAGTTGGAACCATGGTACGTCGATATCGTTAACTTCTTAGCCACAAATGTGATGCCAACCCATCTCTCAGGACCTGAACGGCGTTCACTTGTGAGGAATTGTCGCCATTACATATGGGATAACCCGTACTTGTTCCGCAAGGGAGGAGATGAAGTCTTGCGGTAGTGTGTACCCGAGAAAGAGCAATTGTCGATACTGAGATTCTGCCATGAGTTAGAATGTGGAGGGCATTATAGTGGCCAAAAAACCGCTCCCAAGGTGCTTCAATCCGGGTTCTTTTGGCCCAGCTTGTATGAAGATGCGCGCTCATTTGTGGCCCAATGTGACTCATGCCAACGGAGTGGCAACATTGGCAAGCAACAAGAGATGCCCCAGCAAGGTAACTTAGTTGTTGAGCCTTTTGATGTTTGGGGTATAGACTTTATGGGACCATTCCCTAAGAGTAATGGGTACGAATATATCTTGGTTGCGGTCGACTATGTCACCAAATGGGTAGAGGCTGTTCCCACCCGGACTAATGATGCCAAGGTTGTACTCTCTTTTCTTCGTGATGTGATCTTCAATAGGTTTGGGACCCCGAGGTCCATTATCAGCGATGGGGGAACTCACTTTGTGAACAAGGTCTTCGCTAATCTCATGAAGAAGTACGGGGTCACACATTTCGTTGCTACTCCATATCATCCTCAAACATCTGGCCAAGTAGAAGTGAGCAATCGGCAAATCAAGAAAATCTTGGAGCGGGTAGTCAAACCCTCGAGAAAGGATTGGTCCACCAAGTTGCCGGATGCACTATGGGCATATAGGACCTCGTTCAAAATGGTGATTGGTACCACTCCCTACCGGCTTGTGTATGGGAAAGCTTGCCATCTACCCGTGGAGTTGGAGCATAGAGCACTTTGGGCCATCAAGCAATTGAACCTTGATATGGAGAAAGCCGGTGAAGAAAGACTTTTGAAACTCACCGAGCTAGATGAGCTAAGATGGAAAGCCTTCGAGAGTGGTAAGATATACAAGGAACGGGCAAAGAGGTATCATGATAGAGGCATCATTCGCAAGGATTTAGTCCCAGGACAAAAGGCACTCCTCTTCAACTCTCGGTTGCGACTTTTTCCTGGAAAACTCCGTTCTAGATGGGACGGACCATTTGAAATTGTCCGAGTAGCACCCCATGGTGCTGTGGAACTCTTGGACAATCAAACCGGAGCTACCTTCAAGGTCAATGGCCAGAGAGTTAAGCCGTACCTAGAGCCTCTCGAGTCGACTCATGAAGTGGAGGTTGACTTGGATGAGGTACCTTTTGTATCTTAGTTCATTTCTTTAGTTTCTTGTACTCTTTATTTGCTTTTGTAGTTGTGGCCGGTGTGCCTTTTGTCGTGATTAGTTTAGTCTAGTTTTGTCTTGGTGCCTTAGGTGATTAAGAGAGGAAAAACATCGAAAATTTGGAAACAGGGCCAAGCGAAGCGCCTGGAAGGGCCAAGCGGTCCGCTTCAAATTCCAGGAAGTTTTGCAACTTCCTGGAAATTCAAGCGGAGCGCCTGGAGCCTCCCAAGCGCTCCGCTTGGCTCCCTCCAAGCGGTCCGCTTGGACCCTGTACCTAGATTTTCCTCGTTTTTCCATTCTTCTCACCTTTGCGCACCCGTTCTCACTTGTTTCTTGAGTCCTTTCAGGTACTACTCATATATAGGAGATTGGACACGAACCTTTATCTCAGGGAAGTGTACTTTCAATCCAATTTTTCCTTTTCTTTCAACTTTTCTTTGCTCAAGGACGAGCAAAAGTTTAGGTTTGGGGAGGGGGTATTGGATTTTCAGTACTATATGCTTGTGTGGTTCGTACATGCCTGATTTTACTCAAGTTCATGTGATTTGTCGTGTTTTTTCAAATTTTTGCATGCATATCATCCCTAGATTAGTTGTTGCACGTTGTTGTGTGTGGAGTTTATTGCCAAGTATTTTGAACTTTTTTATTGAGTAGACTAAGTGTTTATGACCATTGATCATATGTTGCATCACTTTGCAAGTAGTTTGAGGCTTGTCTCGCTTGGTTTGTCACATTCGCATGTGCACTAGTTAAGCTTAGTAGTCTCGACATCACCTTGAGTGGTGTTTCTTCTGCTGCGGTTCACGATGGCCTTATGAATTGATGCATGTTAGAGTCTATGGTTGTAACCTGTGTAATTATGTACGTAAGAGGCGACAAGTTCTTCACCTCGATTTGAGATTGCCAAATGCCTAGGAAGGAGGTAGTGTGAGGTGTGCGATTCCTTGTATTAAACCTATTCTATCGATTAGGTTTGGGGAGGGGTTTGCTTTATTAGATCTTGTCTTTCGTCTTTGAGTCATTGTAAAGTTTCCTTTTTCTTTTTCTTTCTATTTTGTGTCCCAACCTATTCTTTCGAATAGGTTTGGGGAGGTGTTTTTGACACTTAGTACTGCTGCTTGCCCCTTTATAAAAGAAAAAAAAAAGAGAAAAAGAAAAGAAGAAAAAAAAAACAAAAAAAAAAAAAAAGAGAGAAGAAAGAAAATAAAGAATAAGACCCAAAAGCAAAAGAAGGGTCGTTGCAAGCCAAAAGCAGTCTAGTAAAGTGTCAAGTGTCATGTAAATATTTGTTTTTCGAAGTTATCGAGTTGTAAATTCTATCTTTCGTTTCGTGTCACCTTTGTCCAAGGCCTGTTCTTGACCACCCTCGTCTTGCTATTCAAGAAGTGGTTGAAAGAGGCTCATTCTTGAGAGTCTGGGTAGAATAGGGGAGTGTTATCTTTCTAAGGGAACCCTCCTTCGTTTGATGAGAGCCAGTATTGGTTCGCCCTCTCTTGAGGAAAAGTCTCACTTGGTGAACAGAAGTAAGCCCTCGGTTTCATAGGCACGGGGCAATTGTAGTATGATAACATGCATCATTGTGTCGTCACTGACCAGGTCCAGGTACAAGATGTTACGAGAGACTCCTTTGTTTAACCAAGTGCACTTGAGAATGTGTATATTCGCAATCGAGGCATACTTCAACCTATTTGCATGTCATGCTCATTTGGTTTTGTTCATAAGCATTTGGTAGATTCAATAGATTAGTTCACTTTACTTGGCATGAGACTCCTTTTGTGTTGCATTTAGGATAGTTTGTTGCTTGAGGACAAGCAAAGGTTTGGTTTGGGGAGTTTGATGAACGTATTTTTGACGCGTTCATCTTGTCTTTTTTACCTTCTTTTGCTATCTTCTAGCCTTGTTTTTTGGTTAGTTTTGTAGAATAGTGTCACGTTTTGTGTTTTCTGCATTTTCAGGCACTTAGGTACGAAACAGCGTTTTTGGAGCTAAAAACGAGACTTTTTGATGGAAAAGATGGCCCCGTTGAAGTTCCTCATTCTCCGTGGCTTGTTCGTGAGTGTTTGAGTATCAATAAGCATCGAGAAGGATGAGTCCAAGGCACCCGAGGGCCATGCGAGGGCAAAAAGATTGAGTTTGAAGACAAAAATCTGCCCAGGAGCCAAGCTAAGCGCCTGGAATAGTGAAGCGCTCCGCTTCAAATTCCAGGAGCTTTGGCACAGAAGCCAAGCGAAGCGCTTGGAGTGCCCGAAGCGCTTCGCTTGCCAAGCGCTCCGCCTGGCTACCCCAAGCGGTCCGCTTGGCAGCGGTTACGTTTTCGGATTTTCCTTCTTAGATCTGATCTTTGGCCATTTTTTGGATATCTTTTGAACTGTAACTTGGTTTTGGAGAGCTCCTAAGCCCCAAAACTCAGAGAAAACTCAGATTACATTGTATTTTAGCTTGGGATTCAAGGTTTTGATTGGGATTCATCCTTTGTAATCATCTACGGAGAGGTTTTCTTTGCTTTCCACCGATTAGTGACAGCTTTGGTGGTAACTTGTATCACTCTCTTGTCTTGTAGTTTGATATGATGTATTCTAATTATTATTCATATGAATTGATGTCTATGTTGATGAATATGAGTAGCTAAATCTTTTGTGTTGGTGGTGGAATGTAGAATATGCATGCTATGGGTTATGTTTATGCTTACATGAGATTGTGATTCAATCTTGCTGCAAATCCCTTCATATGATTCTTAGTTGCCTATAAAATATATTCGAATTGAGTATAGTGACAAACTCTTGGTCAATGAAAGCTATAGGATTGTATGTTAGAGATTTGCAGCATGCTAGATAAATGGTGTTGGTGACAAGCACCTCTAAAGTATTGATAGTGATCTTTCATGATGTGTGTCTTAAATTTGCCTAGACAAGTTGCTTAGCAGACTTGATCGAAGGTTCTACGCACTGAACTTGTGAGCATATACGTAACCCATGCATGTGTATTTGATTTCTACCACCAACCGTTTTCCGAACTTGTTTACAACAATCTGATTTCTCGTTGTTATTGTTCAAAGGAAACGATTCTCTAAACATTTGAACTCGTTGACTGAAATTACTTGCAAAAACCTCAAGCAAAGCCACGTTAGGTCCCGAGAGAACGACACTCGGGGACAACTTGCCATTGCACTCTAGTTTGTGTAGTGATAAGTGTTCTTAGGCTTTTAAAACAAATTTAATTGGTGAAAAACGACATCATCAACCGAACAAATTCACATATGAAAAGCAAATTGTTCAAGAATGAATGCATGCAGAAAAGCAGTAAAGAAAGCGATAAAAACCCCGGGTTGCCTCCCGGATAGCGCCATTGTTTAAAGTCTCTGAGTCGACTCCTGTCTTCGCCTATCTTTTCCTTCTGAGGGTACTAGACTTCCCCTTCATGAGTCTCCTTCCCGTGCTTTGATCCTGTGAATAAGAGTGAACATAGACGTTAAGACTACTGTAATCAATAGTGTTAGAAGTATCGGGTGGATCAGGTGGATCAGATATGGCTTGCAACACATGTTGCTTGCCATCCACTTCGATAGTGCAAGTCCTTTGGTAGATGTCCATTACGGAGCGTAGCTTAGTCAAGAACGTTCGTCCTAAGAGTATGACATCCCCCGTTCCTGGTGCTGATGCTGGCATAATTACAAAATCGGTGTAGACAGAGGCTTCACCAATTTTGACTAATACATTCTTCACAACGCCTTCGGGTTTCACAAGGGATCCATCCGCCAGTTGCACAATAGCCTTATGCACAGTTAGTTCTCCAAGGTTACTCTTCTCGAAAACATTCAAAGGGAGCACATTAGAGTAGGATCCTGTGTCCAGTGTGGATCGGACATCTTCAAGCTCCCCAATCCCGACCTTAACATCGAAACTTTGAGGGAGTGGCTCGGGATCCTCTTGCTCCTCTTCTCTCTTGTTAGTACCAAGGTCCTTTTCTTCTTCTTCGGCTTGTGGGGGCAGTTCCCTCTTGCAACTCTCGCACTTAGCAACCTTCTTGATGGTGATTTCAACAGGTAGATCACCCACTAAGTTAATGGACAACGACTTCTCAGTGTTGCTGGGCAGTTTGCCTTGCTCCCTACTTGCTCCTCGGTCGATCAACTCTTGCATCTTTTGATGGGCAAGTCTAGTGCTCTCTTCCAACCTATCGAGCCTTGCCCTAGTCTTCTTGGAGTCTTCTTCATAACGTTTGAGAAAACTTTGTGTGTGATCGACCATCTTCTGCAAGTTCTCCATCAGTTGAGCCGACTTCGACTTCGGTGGCTCTTTCGGAGCGGGGTTTTCGCAGTGATCATTACCATAGTTTAGCCTACTACGGTCTTGGTTAGGGCCATAAGTTTGGTTAGCCGGTGCATATCCTTGATAGTTACGGTATCCTCTTCTCCAAAATCCACCTCGAGGATTCCTACCGTCTTGTCCGTAGCTAACTTCTTGGGTACCAAACTCCGTAGCAAAGGCTTCTTCTTCGCCTCCTCGAGCCCAGTTGCCATCATCGTATGCCAGCTCCGATCTACACATATGAGCCCCATGCCCATAGTTCTTGCATATTCGGCACACTTCGTTCGAAACAGTTGTTCCGGTGGCGCTCTTGAGGACTTGCTTCAATTCGTTGGTAAAGCACTCGAATTGATCCCCATTCCCCCTATACATAGGGGCTTCTTGAGTCGGTGGAGCTTCAGGTCCACGTCTCCTAACCATTGCTCTTAGGTCCTTGAACTGCGAACCCTTAGCAAGCCTTTCGAAAACTACCCAGACGGCTTCTGCGGTTTCCTCCCAAATATTGCCTCGGCATTGGAAATCCACTACTTGTTGGTTCTCGAAGGTTAGTGCATTGTAGAAGTGTTGGACTAGGTCGGAAAGTTCAAAACCATGGTGAGGGCACTTGTTCGTGAGATCTTAAACCTCTCAAACGCGGTGTAGATGGTCTCATCATAGTCCTGCTTGAATCTAGTGATTTGCGCCTTTAGCGCGGTAGTCAAGGTGTGAGGGAAGTATTTCTCAATGAAAGCTGAAAAAACCTTTTCCTAAGTGTCCAGCGAGCCGGCTGGTAGAGAACTCAGCCATGACTTGGCTCTGTCGCCAAGTCCCATAGCAAAAACCTTCATCCTCAACTCATCCGTTGTTATGTCAGCTCCGGGTCGTGGGAGTTGGTTGACGAAATCATCGATATCGTGCAAGTACCCCATCACATCTTCCCTTGATAAGCCATAGAACCTCGGAAGTTGTTGGAATGCGTGGTTCTTGATCTCCAGATCTCGGGTTGCAGACGAAAGAACAATCGCCTGTCCCCTCATACGATCTTTAGTGGGTTGAACCCATGCCTTCAGTGGTCTAGCTTCTGCCATTCCGTCAATTTCCTTGAAAAGACTAAGTAGGGATTCAGAGAAATCGGTTTCCTCTATTTCCTCTAGTGCGCGTCTTTCAAGTAGTCGCCTTCTCTGGTGGTAGACTCTGTCGATCTCAGCAAGCGGTGTTCCTGCAGAACATGTATGCGGCATACACAATCTGTAACAGACTAGGAAAGGTGATTAGAAATAGACTAGGAAAGCAGTATTAGAGAGAGATTAAAAAGGAAAACTAAAACTAGTAGAATTAGGAATCTAAAGCTGTAAATATAAACAAATTAAATAGAAAAAAGGAGTATAGTCACCGGCAACGGCGCCAATTTGATGAACGCGCGGATGTTGTGCTCCAACGCGAACGAATCAAATAAATTTGTAATTAGCCAAAGGCAATCCACAACTACAACGAAAACCGTAGTGTAGCAGTAGAATGACTCGAGTGTCGTTCTCTCAGGACTATAACTAGCTTTATCTATTTAACAAGAGAATATAAAACCGCAGACAGATAGCAATAGGGGGTTTCTAGCAGATAATGGAGATTGGTGATAGTATGGTCCTTCTTAACATAACGGGTCGATAATCATGCATAAATTCCTCGGTCTTGCATAGAGATCTTTGAATCAATCTAGTGTCCTGTTGCAAGTATTAAGCACTACGAAGATAATTTGGTCTGACTAGTCAATCACGATTGTCCTAATGTGTTCCGTAATTATTCAACACTACGAAGATAATTGGTCTGATGGTCGACTAGTGTCCAATTGTGCATAATAATCAATACAACATACGAGAATTTTGGTTACAACTGATCAACGAAATAAAGCAATGACACGGAGTATAATGCGCGATATAGCCATTAGCATGATTATCTTCCCTTCGCTAAGAATTCACATACTACCACCAACGATAAGTTTAGCTACTCATAATAGGCATGCAATCAACAGAAATCATAGAAGAAAACATGTTGAAAGAATATAAAATAAGTAGAATAAAAATGTAAGATACAAAGTTACCGAAGGTTGTCAATCTCCGGATGATTGTGGTCCTACGAGCTCCAAACTGCTATGAAAAGGTATCCCCTAAGCTACAGAACTCCCAGGACAGGCCCCGGGAAGTTCCTACCTAAAACTATAGAGAGAGGTGAGAGAGAAGGTCTGGAAAGATATGATTTTCGGAGAAAAACTGAGCACTATATATAGGCCCCGAAAAACTGTGGGGCGGTTAGCCCCACACGGGGCGGTTCGCCCGTGTGTGGCGGTTAGCCCCACGTCTGGGGCTAATTCCGCGTTTTCGACGCGTTTTAGGATTTCTTCCCCTTTTCGGACTCGGTTTCTGTCTTCTAGTGGCCTTCTAACCTCCAGATTCGACCCCTAGACTCCAAATCCTATCCAGAAACCTTCAGATACTCCAAATAGGCTTCTGGAACACCAATTCCTTGTCCACTTCAATATAATTGCCCGGAAATCCTCGATTTTCAACCAAAACCTGTAAAATAAAATCTAAAGGGAAACGTGACACTATTCTAATAAAATGTACTAAAATATAGCTAAATTAACATAGAGGATAGCTAAAATAGGTGAAAAAGACTCGAATGAAAGTGTAAAGTACACATTCATCAACAAGCAGCATACTCAGCCGACCGAGGCCAAACCATGCGGTAACATCTAGTATCACATCTTATTTCCTCATTTTCTTACTGCTAGGGACTAGCGTTAATTTCATGAGGGGGGATGGGATTTAAGTGATCTAATGTTGTTAGTTTGGAGCTTGGTATTGGTAGGCTGAGTATAGTACCTCGCATGTTTTATACGTCTGCATTTGCATTTGCACGTTTACCGCTTTCTTAGATTTTTTAGGTTGCATTCACTACATTCATCCTAGGATAGTCTTGCATGTTTTATATGGAGTTTATTGCCGAATTTTTTGAACTGTTTTATTGGGTAGATCATCTAACTATGCCATTAATCGTATGCTTCATCTCTATGAATTTGTTTGAGGTTTTTCTCGCTTGGCCTGTCACATTTATGTATTGCACTTAGTTAAGCTTGGTAGTCTCGACATCACTTAGTGGTGTTTTCTCTACTGCGTTTCACGAAGGCCTTTATAATAGGATGATGCATGTTAGTGTCTTATGGTTGTTTTCCCGAGTAATTATGTACCTAAGAGGCAACAAGTCTTCACCATGCTTTGAGATTGCTAAATGCCTAGGAAGGAGGTAGTGTGAGGTTGTGTGATCCTTTGTTTATAACTTATTCTTCCGAATAGGTTTGGGGAGGGGGTTACACCATCATTAGACTTGTTTTCATTTTTTTTCATTTCCGTTCCGTGAGTTTATTTTTCCTTTTCCGTAAATTTTGTGCTCCAACCTATTCTTTCGAATAGGTTTGGGGAAGTCGTGTGAGTCATTTTATTTCTCTTTTTGTTATGCTACTGCTGGCTAAAAAAATCGAAAAAAAAAGAAAGAAAGAAAAATTCCAGAAAAAAAAAGAGAAAAAGAAAAAAAAGCAAAAAAATCTGGAAAGAAAAAAAGAAAAAAAAGAAAAGACCCCTAAAAAGCAAAAGAAGGGTCCAAAAATGAAAAGCCAAATAGCAGTTCAGCAAAGTGTTGAGTCTTGTTTTCAATTCTTGTAATGTTCGTAATCGTGTTGTAATTTTCTATTTTTTATCTTTTTTGTCTTGAGTGTCATCTGTTCTAGACCACCTTCGTCCTGCCATTCAGGAAGTGGTGAATAGCTTAAGACTTTACTTGAGAGATGGGTAGAATAGGGGAGTGTTAGCTTTTATGTGGATGTGTATGAGTCAATCGAGGCATTCTTCAACCAATATTCATGTTTTGATTTATATGGTTCTTGTTCATATGTTTATTGATAGATTCGGTAGATTAGTTCATTTTATTTGGCATGAGACTCCATTTTATGTGTTGCATTGTTTTTTGCATTAGAGTCTAGCTTAGTTGCTTGAGGACAAGCAAAGGTTCGGTTTGGGGAGTTTGATGAATGTGTATTTTACACTTTCATTCGAGTCTTTTTCACCTATTTTAGCTATCATCTATGTTAATTTAGCTATATTTTAGTGCATTTTATTAGAATAGTGTCACGTTTCCCTTTAGATTTTATTTTACAGGTTTTGGTTGAAAATCGAGGATTTCCGGGCAATTATATTGAAGTTGACAAGGAATTGGTGTTCCAAAAGCCTATTTGGAGTATCTGAAGGTTTCCGGATAGGATTTGGAGTCTAGGGGTCGAATCTGGAGGTTAGAAGGCCACTAGAAGTCAGAAACCGAGTCCGAAAAGGGGAAGAAATCCAAAAACGCATCGAAAACGCGGAATTCCGCGAAAATCTCTCCGGGGCGAACCGCCGCAGATGTGGGGCGAACCGCCCGGTGTGTGGGGCGAACCGCCCCACAGTATTTCGAAGCCTATATATAGTTGCTCAGATTTTCTCCAAAATTCATACTTTTCCAGACCTACTTTCTCACCTTTCTCTGTAGTTTTAGGTAGGGACTTCCCAGAGCCTGTTCTGGGGGTTCGTAGCTTAGGGGACTCTTTTTCATAGCAGTTGGGAGCTCGTAGGATCGCAATTCTCCGGAGATTGACAACCTTCGGTAACTTTGTATCTTACTGTTTATTCTACTTATTTTTATATTCTTTCAACATGTTTTCTTCTATGATTTCTGTTGATTGCATGCCTATTATGAGTAGCTAAACTTATCGTTGGTGGTAGTATGTGAATTCTTAGCGAAGGGAAGATAATCATGCTAATGGCTATATCGCGCATTATACTCCGTGTCATTGCTTTATTTCGTTGATCAGGCTTAAGCCCAAAATTCTCGTATGTTGTATTAATTAGTATGCACAATTGGACCCTCGTCGACCTGTTCGCGAGTTTATCTTCGTAGTGTTGAATAATTACGGAACACAATAGGACAATAGTGCTTGACTTGACAGAATCGTTATCTTCGTAGTGCTTAATAATTGCAATAGGACATTAGATTGATCAAAGATCTCCATGCAAGACCGAGGAATTTATGCATGATTATCAACCCGTTATGCTTTGAAGGATCATACTATCACCAATCTCCATTATCTGTTAGAAACCCCTTTGCTATTACGTCTGCTGTTTTTATATTCTAAATTTGATTTGATAAAGCTAGTTATAGTCCTGAGAGAACGACACTCGAGTCATTCTACTGCTACACTACGGTTTTCGTTGTAGTTGTGGATTGCCTTTGGCTAAATAATAAATTTATTTGCTGAACCTGGACCCGACAAATCCGCGTTCATCAGTGTTTGATGCCGGAGTAGTCACCGAAGCAGTGCGTTTCTCAGCACTGTCAACCTTAGACGACTTTGAAGACTTAGAGGACTGTCTCTTTGGTGCCATTTCTTTTTATAGAGAAGAAAGTGTACGAAAAAGATAGTTTGCTTTTTGACCGGAGGTACAGTAGATTCAGGCTAAAATTTGCAGAGAAAGGAAATGTGAGTTAAAGAATTTTGTCATTTCTCTAACTCCTTCTTTATATAGTGTCTCTGAATGTGCGAGAAATTCAATCGTTTTGAACTCTCAGCAAGGGTAAAACAGAGAAACACATGCGTTAGTGGAGCCTTTGCATTAAATGCGTAGTGGCCCACTAACTTGAAACCGTCAGAGCATTCTCTCTCTTTGTTTTATTAACCGTTCGATCAATAACTCCTTTTAATCAATGGCACGATTGTATTTCATGTCATGATTATTCCGAGTTTATTTGTGCCCGATTAACGTCACAAATTGATTTTACCGAGTTTTAAGGGATTAGATTGCTTGCTGAAATAGACAAGAATCTTTTCAGCGAGTTTGCATTAATAGCCTAGATACTTGCTGAAAGTTCCCCCTTACTTAGATATCTCATATTTCCTTAAGTTTAAAAGATATTTCTGATTTTCCGTATCAGTAAATTCTTTTGTACTTGAGGTATCCTTTGGTAAAATCTGAGAAGTGAGTTTTGCTCTTTTTTTGAGTTCCCGTCTCAGAATATTCCCTTGATACTTAAATACCTGTTTCAGTATCTTTGATTGTCTGAATGCCTGTTTCAGCAATCCTTAAGGTTTTTTATTTTCTTACTGAGTGCCTGTCTCAGCAAGTGATCAAGTTTCCTAACAAATACCCGTTTTGAAGGAATTACTTGTTGAATGCCTGTTTCAGCAAACATGTAGTGACCTATCATTTCTTAGAAGAAATTAGTAGACGGAGCTTTTAAGTAAGAATACTTTGGCTTGCTGAATACCTGTTTCAGCATTCTGCCAAATGTATCCTTTATTGAGGTAGTTGAATCAATCCAAGGTTATACCTTAGCATTGCGAACCTATTATCTGGTAGGGGCTTGGTAAAGATGTCAGCAAGCTGATCATCAATGCCTACTTTCACAACCTCAATATCTCCTTTTTCTACATGATCTCTAATGAAATGATGTCTAATATCGATGTGCTTAGTCCTAGAGTGAAACTTAGAATTTTGCGTGATAGCAATAGCACTTGTGTTATCACAAAAGATTGGTGTTTTCTTTGCAGAAATACCATAATCTCTTAATTGTTGCTGAATCCATAGGATTTGAGCTATGCAACAACCAGCTGCAATGTATTCAGATTCAGTGGATGAATTGGCAACACAGGTTTACTTCTTGCTGAACCATGATATTAATCTAGTACCAAAAACTGACAAGTTCCAGAGGTACTTTTTCTATCAAGAGTTGATCCTCCATGATCAGCATCAGAATAACCAACCAATTCTAGTCCAGAATCTTTATGATACCATAATCCAACATTGACTGTACCTTTGACATATTTCAGTATCTTGATTGCCTTTTTGTAGTGTGATTCTCTTTGATCAGATTGGAATCTTGCACACACACAAACAACATACTGAATGTCAGGTCTACTTGCTGTTAAGTACAACAAGGAACCAATGAGCTTCCTATACTTGTGTTCTTCAACACTTTTATCTTCTTTAGTATAGCCCAATTTGGTACCAACACTCATAGAGATCTTTTCAGGTTTCTCTTCCTCTTTGATCCTAAACTTTATGAGCATTTCTTTTGCATACTTTGCTTGATTTATGAATATTCCATCTTTGAGTTGCTTGACTTGCAATCCTAGGAAATAATTCAATTTTCCCATCATACTCATTTCAAATTTGTTTGTCATGAGTTTTGCAAAATCATCACAAAGTTGATTGTCCTTAGATCCAAAAATTATGTCATCCACATAAATTTGAACTAAGAGTATTTTACCATCATGGTTCATGGTAAATAAGGTTTTGTAACCTTCACCTTTCTTGAAACCATTTTCCAGCAAGAACTTAGCCAAGGTATCATACCATGCTCTTGGTGCTTGCTTTAGACCATATACAGCTTTCTGAAGCTTGTATACCATCTTGATTTCTGATGGAAGTTCAAAGCCAGGGCGTTGTTCTAAGTAGACTTCTTCAGCAAGTTCACCATTCAAGAATGCACTTTTAACATCCATTTGGTAAACAATGAAGTCATTGTGAGCAGCAAATGCCAAGAAAAGCCTAATTGCATCCAATCTTGCAACTGGTGCATAAGACTCATCATAGTCCAATCCTTCAGTCTGACAGTAACCTTGAGCAACTAATCGTGCTTTATTTCTTGTTACTTCACCAGACTCACTCAGCTCGTTTCTGAACAACCACTTTGTACCAATAGCTTTCTTGCCTTCAGCAAGTGGTAAAAGTTTCCAGACTTTGTTCCTTTCGAATTGATCCAGTTCTTCTTGCATTGCCTTTATCCATTCAGAATGCTTTAAAGCTTCTTCTATGGTTTTAGGTTCAATTTCTGAAACAAAGCAAGAGAACAATGATTCTACTTGTACGACAGTGTCTTCTTCAGCAAGTCCATGAGTAGCTTTGGATCTAGTCACTTGGCGTTTATTAATATCGCCAATCATATCCGTAGAGGGATGATCCCTAATCCATTTATTAACAGGTTTTCTGCTTGTTGGATCTGGATATGTTTGCTCATCAGCATGTGACTCTTCAGTATGTACTTGTCCAATACTACTGGGATTTTGTGTCTCTATTGAGATTGGTTCATCAGCAACTGCTTGTTCAGCATTGCTTGATTGAGGTAGTTCATCAGCAGGCACTGGAGGTTGCATAGTTTCAGCAACTTCCGGACAACTGCGTCTTTTGCTGGAAATTCTTTGTCGTGAACTATATTTATCTTGTCATGACTTGGGGGAGGAAAGTCATTGTTAGAATCATCATTTAGTTCAATTGACTTGATTTTCCTAGCATCAGATTCAGTTCTTTGCTCATGTATGATTAACTTTTTCATACATCCTGATATTTCTTCTTCAGCAGGCACTCCTTGTGTCTTTTCATAGAATACAACATGCAATGATTCTTCAATCTTTTGTGCCTTTTGTTGTAAACTCTATAGGCTTTACTAAGCAAGGATTAGCCGAGAAATATCGCTTCGTCTGCCTTTGGTTGAAATGTTCTTAGGTATTCTCTACCATTATTAAGAACGAAACACTTGCAACCAAATACTCTTAGATGAGTGATATTAGGAGGTTTTCCAACAAACAATTCATAAGGAGTTTTGTTGTATTCCTTAGTAATCAAACATCTGTTTTGAGTGTAACAGGCGGTATTAATCGCTTCAACCCAGTAAGCCTCACTTATTTCAGTGTCAGCAAGCATTGTTCGTGCGGCTTCTTTCAGGGTACGATTCTTCCGTTCAGCAACACCGTTTTGCTGTGGTGTTCTTACTGAGGATAACTGATGTTGTATACCTTTAGAGGTACAAAATTCAGTTATGTACTGGTTTACAAACTCAGTACCATGGTCTGTCCTTATGACTTTTACCTTGTCATTTTTCATGACTTCAAGCTTATTCAGCAAGTTAGGTATTTCAGTCCAGGTTTCAGATTTGTGCTTGATGAATACTACCCAAGTGAATCTTGAATAGTCATCCACCACGACAAGACCATACTTCTTACCAGCATAGCTTGTTGAAGAAGATTCAAACGAGTCCATGTGCAAGAGTTGTAAAGGTTTTGAAAGTATATATGTCCTAGAGACAACCTACGATAGGGACAATATGTACTTGATTACATTAAGTTATTGTTATTTATTTATGTTCATTTATCTATACATTATTAAATACAATTGGCATTACATTTTATGAATACATTATTTGGTTGTTTGAATTATTCGATAGAATGTTCCCAAGGACTTAAGGTAATCACCAAGTTAGTGGGAGCTTGTGTGTCAATAATTAAGTCCTAAAATAAGCCACTAGCTGAAGGTCATTGAGATACGGGATATCAATGATGCGATTGAAGCTAGCATATGTTGCATTAGATCCTTCGAGGATGTAGTAGGTCTCACTGCTACGAATGAACTTGGTTATTCATGATGAACATATGGACACTTTGGAGAGTGTTGGCATGCCCAACCGAGAAACCATTTGGTAAAGCTATTTAAGTGTCTATGGTAGTTTCGGTGTGTAGGGTGATGTTAGTAGTCCTTAGACTTGAGGCCAATACTACATCATATGTGGAATAATGTACTTTGACCATGCGCAACGCTTGCACTCTTAAAGTAGGGTAGATACGGCATGCGTTGGGTACATTAGGAAGCATATGGTGTGAGTGATTGGGCCAAGATAGGATTCATTCCTCCGTAATAGATACAAGAAAAGAATACTCACTTCTCATATTTAGTGCGATCATAAAACCGGTGGCCACCGTATGTGAATATGTCAAAATGGTGTTTGGACATAATTCATAGATCGACTAATAAGATTGAGAGACCATGAATGAAGTTAATAGAATAGACACATAACCATATTCTAGACTCATTCGAGTATTCGTGAATGAAGGGACCGTATCATCAAAGTACCCTACGCTACAGGTGGTTTGTTTTCCTCACAAACGTTCCTTGCATATTAATATTGTCTGATAAATTGTCTAGGAATTTATTATGACCTTAATTAGATTGTTGCTTAATATGCAAGGCCCTATGGGTCACACTTCAAGGTGGTGTTTCTACAAATGAGCTGTGTATATTGGATTAAATATTAATTAGATTAATATTAAATTATTATACATAAATATAATAGAGTTATTATTAATTGGATTAATATTAATTTATTATGTGTGGAATATATTTTAGAATATTAATTGAATTGAATTGGATTTAATTAATTAATTGAAGACTGTGCACTTGGGCGGGATTTGAGCAAAGCCCAATAAGGAGAAGAGAGCATAGCAATCAGCTGGGCCAACCGGCCCAGCTGATCACCAAGCCTGGCGCGTGCAGTGCACGCGCCAGGCGAGTGAGCCCTGGCGCGTGCACTGCACGCGCCAGGTAAAACGAATTGGGGCAGCTGGAAGCTGCCCCACGTGCTTCTCTCTCTCTCTCTCCTTATTTCTTCTTTTGATTTTTCTTTTATCTTTGACTGAGATAATTAATTATTATCTCTTAGTTGGTTAGTTGATGACTTTTGGAGTCTTCTAATCAGTAAGATTTACTTGGATAAAATCTTACGTGATTTCCTGAACCAACTGACTGACTAAATCAAAAGGAAAGAAAGAAGTCTTCTATTCAATTCCTACGTAGAAAATTCTCTCTGACAGTCAAAAAGAAATAATTTTCTCTTAGAAGCTCAAAACACAGAAGAACATCCTAGCGTTCTTGGTGGATACACTGCCCGTGGATACCAAGGTCTAAGGATACAAGGAACCTGTTGATGAACAATCTTGGAGATTCCATTGAAGAAGATTTCATCTCTGACGAAGAAGAAATCAACCAACCGGACGAGGAGATTGCAAGGCTCTGTTTGGAGATTGAGGAACAGCTACCCGGTCAATTTGCTTATCTACTGGAGGACACGTAAGTGATTTCTTCCAGTTCAATAAACAGTATAGTCATATCAGTTTTAGTGAGATTAAAATTTTTTAAACTTCCGCTGCTTAGCCTTAGAGGCAAATTTTCTCACTTTTACTAACAGTGGTATCAGAGCTAGGCTGATTCATGACTATATTCGTTTATGATTTATGTTTAATGTTGTTGTGGATTATTATATATATGTAAAATATAAAATTTCCAGATTCTTTAATTGGATTTAAAGAAAAGAAAATTGGGTTTTATTATTGCATGTATTTTATTTCCAGATTCTTCATATTAGATTTAAAGAAAGGAAATAAATCACATTCATATTTTATTTTCCAGATTCATTTATTAGATAAATAGAAAAGAGAAAATCAAAAAAAAAAGGGAAGAGTCATAGTCGACTCTTTCCCTTCTCTGTCGATAAACAGACAGAGGGGCGGTGGAGCTTGGCTCCACCACCGGAGCTCCGCCGGCCTCCTCAAACCCCATCAATTCTTCTTCTCGTTCTGTTTCCTCTCCATTGTCCCTTTTCAAGAATGGGATTGATTTGGTTTATGGGTTATGGAGCTTTGAAACTCCATTAATGGTGATTCAAGCTTTGTAAACATATACCTCGAATCAATCCAAAATTATATGGAGAAGAGTCACTGGAACATGGGAAGAATAACGCAAGCAAGAATGGAGTCGAATGGAATTGCTTGGAGCAATTCCGATCGACGGCCGAACGAAAAAAAAAAAAAAAATTTTGGTTTCTCGTTTTTGAACGAATTTGAAGGCTTGCGAGTATGTTTTGGATGGAGTGTAATGTTTAGAACATGATTATGGATCTTCAATTCGAAGTTAAAGATGATGATTAAAGTTTTGGAAACTTTGTTTGGTTACAGGGACCCAATTGAACTTTTGCAGAAAATATGCGGGTTGCTAATAGTCAAGAAGGAAGACTCCAGGGACTTGTATCCCAATTTGACAGTTTCTGTCTTATTGGGGCTCAAGCCCTTGAACTTCTGATTGTTGCAAATTGACCCTAGAATTTGCTGAATGTTTTCAAATTGACCCAGAAACTTAATTTTAACTTTCTGCGAATTATAAAGAGGTCCCTGGAGTTTTAGAAACTTGTTATTTAATTTATAAATGGTTTATAAATTACATTTAAACCCTATTAATACTTTGGAAAGTGATTAAAATGTTTAGAACCATAAATATTAGTTTATAATATTTAGTAACATGTTTGTTAGTTTATAAATAGTTTATAAACTACATTTTAATAGTAATGTAATGCTTTGGAAGATTATATTATTATTAAAACTTGTTTTAAATGTTTTGGAAATTCTTAGAGAATTTATAAATTAGATTTTGATTTACATATAATGATAATGATCCACAACAACTACTTATATGCTCCAACTTGGTTGTATCATATGTATTGTATGTCAACATGAGCAATTTAATTATTTAAATATTGTATTTAAATATTGTTAGTCCGCATTTATTGTATGGGTAAGCGGCACCCATTCGTTTCCGGACCGCATCTGTCATATGCATGGGTAGGCGGCACCCATTACTTGCTAGTCCGCAATTGATATGTATGAGTAGGCGGCACTCATTACTTGTTAGACCACATTGCATGAGCCTTGGGTAGGCGGCACCCATTATGTGATGCATGTTAGGGATCTTGGTCAAGCGATTAAATACCCCGTTTAAAGGTTCCCCAACCAATTTAAGTCTCGAGTAAATCGCATGATGTCACCCATCATAATTGAAGGTTAAATGGACTTACTAATCTCATGAGTAATATGCACCATAGTGCTTACTCTGTTTGCCGTAAGAAAGTTGCTTTCATAGGACCATTTTTGGTGCCGTGTGATGGTTATGACTTACTTGAATTATGTCGAGTCGCCATAGCGTCAGGCATAATTTAGGGACATCGATCAAAATAGTTTTGATCAACCAAGAGTTGTATTGTACAATTGGTTTGGAGACCTACCTGTTTGACTATTATAGTGATCAGCCATAGCTGGGGCTATAATAGTGCAAGCATGGATCTTGGCTCACTACAACAATTATAAGATAATCGTTCGTACTCCCTATAGGGGTCAAGAGTATGTGAAAATAGTGAGAACTAAATAAAGCTAAAGTCCTAGTTTATTTAGTCGCTGATTGTAATCATAGAAATTAATTTTAGAGTTTTAATTACAGTTTTATTTATTTACTTCTCTAGGTCTGAAAAGATGGCCAATTTATCCATAAGAATGATCTTGGAGAAATGCACTCTTACTGGTCCAAACTTTATGGATTGGATCCGTAACATTCGTTTGGTGCTTAGGCAAGAGAAAATTGAGTACGTCTTGGACGAACCAATCCCCACTCCTCCTACTGCTGCTGCTGAGCTTGCTAAGTTTGACAAAGTTGCTCACCAGAAGCACAAAGATGATGCTGCTAATGCACAGTGTGTTATGCTAGCTGCAATGACTATGGAGCTGCAAAGGCAACATGAAAACATGATGCCATATGAAATGCTCGTGCACCTCAAAAGCCTCTTTGGAACTGTTTCTAAGAGTGTTGAATTTGATCTTCTTAGAGAAATCTTCAAAATGAGGATGTCTGAAGGAGGAAATGTATCTGAACACGTGCTCAAGATGATTGGACTCATTGAGAAACTGGCAACTGCTGGAATCAAATTTGAGAACCGTGTTTCAGTCATCATCATCCTTCAATCATTGCCGGATTCATATTCCACATTCATCATGAATTACAATATGAATGCCAAAGATGCTACACTTCCTGAAATCCACAATATGCTTAAGACCTATGAACAGGCTCAACCTAAGAAGAAGTCTGTTATGTTGGTTGGATCATCTGCGAAGGCTCACCCTAAGGGCTATGGCTCAAAGGGTAAGACTAAGCAAACCAAGAAGCCAAAGATTGGACCTAAGGCTAAGGTTTTTAAGCGTAAGGCTGGAAATCAGAAGAAGGTGGTGAACATGGAGAAGGATACGTGTCTTTACTGCAAGCAGAAAGGACACTGGAAGAGAGATTGCCCAAAGGCAATTGCTGATGGAGTTGTGACCACGCATGGTGCATCTGGCTCCCATCAAGGTATGTTTGTCATTGAGATAAATATGTCTACACAAAACTCGAATTGTTGGGTATTAGATACTGCTTGTGGCTCACACATTTGTAACAATTTGTAGGGGCTCATTGATAGCCGACAGGTTAGACCAAGGGAAATTGATCTACGCGTAGGAAATGGATCGTCCGTTGCTGCCCTACGTGTTGGAACTTATAGATTAAATTTACCCTCGGGTTTTGTTTTAGAACTGAATAATTGTTATTTCGTTCCTTCTATTGTAAGAAACATTATTTCCATTCCTATGTTAGACAATGAAGGGTTTTCCTTCCGTTTTGCCAATAATAATTGTTATTTTTCGCATAATGGTATTGATGTTGGAAATGCTCCTCTTATGAATGGTTTGTACTTACTTGAATGTAGACATAATTTATTTCATATACAAAACAAACGACCAAAGCTTGATAATTCAAGAAATATCACTTACTTGTGGCATTGTAGACTTGGTCACATTAATGAGACAAGAATTGCAAGGTTAAGAAAGTTAGACTATTTAGCACCATTTGATTTTGAATCATATGGGAATTGTGAATCATGTCTTAAAGGAAAAATGATCAAGAAACCTTTTTCCGGAAAGGGTACTCGTGCTAAACAAGTACTTGAGTTAGTTCACTCTGATGTGTGTGGACCTTTTAAAACTCAAGCTAGGGGTGGGTATTCTTACTTCATAACCTTTACCGATGATTTCTCTAGATTTGGCTATGTGTATCTTATGAAACACAAATCTGAAGCTTTTGAGAAATTCAAAGAATATAAGGTTGAAGTAGAGAAACAACTTGAAAGAAGTATTAAGACTCTTCGATCAGATCGAGGAGGAGAATACTTAAGTAAGGAATTCTTGGATTACTTAAAGCTTAATGGAATTCAATCACAATGGACTCCACCAGGAACACCACAAATGAATGGTGTTTCTGAGAGGAGAAATCGAACTTTGTTAGACATGGTAAGATCCATGATGAATTTCACAACTCTTCCAATCTTCTTATGGGGATACGCGTTACTAGACTCAATATATATTCTGAATAGGGTTCCATCCAAATCAGTCGAGAAAACACCATATGAGTTATGGTATGGCAAGAAGCCAAGTCTTTCACATATGCATGCCTGGGGTTGTCCAGCATATGTGAAAATAATGCTCGCAGGGAAACTGGAACCCAGAAGTGAGAAATGTTATTTTATTGGATATCCTAAGGAAACCAAGGGTTACTACTTCTATCTGCCTGAGGAACATAACATCATTGTTTCCAGACAGGCTGCCTTTCTGGAAGATGATTATGTCTTCAAGCAACATAGTAGAAATGAGATAGAACTCGAGGAAATCCAAGAACAAGAAAATAACATTGAGGTTAATGAATTGTCAAATAGTTATGACAATGATTCAGTGGGAGCTCAAGGAGGATCTTATGGCTCGAGCACATCTCTGGGAAGATATCTGCCAGCCAGTGGGAGCATTTTAGGAAATTTGACTAATTCCCAAAATGCCCCTATTGAGCCGATATTGACTGAACCGACTGGAACGGTTCAACAGGTCATGTCAGAACCAACTCCCCAGGATACAGTTGCAACCGTTGCACCTGAACCACGTGCAACTGTTGCATCTGACCTGCCTTCAACTGTTCAACAGATTGAACAAGTTGAACCATCTCACAATCAGAATATACAGCCAGCACAACCAAACAAACCCGCACTCCGTCGGTCTAAAAGGTTAGAAGTGAGAGCTTCCAAGAAGATAAGTTTACTCTTGGAGGATGACAAGTTTGAACTTGACTTATCTCACAAAGATGACCCTAAGACTTACAAAGAAGCAATGTTGGACATTGATTCAAGAAGGTGGCAAGAAGCCATGAAATCCGAAATAGACTCAATGTATGAGAATCAAGTATGGGACTTGGTTGATGCACCAGAAGGGGTTAGACCTATCGGTTGCAAATGGGTTTTCAAGAGGAAAACAGATGCTGATGGCAACATACAGACATACAAGGCTAGGCTGGTGGCGAAAGGTTATAGTCAACGATATGGTATCGATTATGACGAAACATTTTAACCAGTAGCCAAGCTTAAGTCTATTCGAATTTTACTTGCTATAGCAGCATACTATGATTATGAGATTTGGCAAATGGATGTGAAAACTGCTTTCCTTAACGGAAATCTCGAGGAAGAGGTGTATATGATACAACCTGAAGGCTTTACATCTAAGTCAAATCCCAAATTAGTTTGCAAGCTAAAGAGATCCATTTATGGACTAAAGCAAGCCTCAAGGAGTTGGAATATTCGCTTTGATGAGGCAGTCAAATCGTTTGACTACATCAGATGTGCAGAAGATCCATGCGTTTATGTTAAACGCAGCGATGCTGGAATTGTTTTCATGGTTATATATGTTGATGACATATTAATCATGGGAAACAATGTCCAAATGTTACGATCCACAAAGGAGTGGTTATCTAAGACTTTCTCGATGAAAGACTTAGGTGAAGCCTGTTACATTCTTGGAATCAAAATCCATAGGGATAGATCCCGAAGATTGTTAGGGTTGTCACAGTCCACATATGTCGACAAAATAGTGAAACGCTTTAATATGGATGGATCCAATAAAGGTTTCTTACCAGCTAGACATGGCGTTGCTCTCACTTCGAAGGATAGTCCTTCTACAGATGAGGAAATCGAACACATGAAAAGAATCCCATATGCGTCAGCTATTGGATCTATCATGTATGCCATGAATTGTACAAGGCCAGATGTGGCATATGCGCTTAGCTGTACTTGTCGACACCAACAGAATCCAGGTATGAAACACTGGACAGCTGTGAAAGCAATTCTTAAGTATCTTAGAAGAACTAAAGATTCCTTTCTGGTATATGGTGGACAACAAGAGTTGCGAATGAGTGGTTATGTCGATGCCGGTTTTCAATCGGACCCAGACGACTACAAATCACAAACTGGGTATGTGTTTACACTCAATGGTGGAGCCGTCACTTGGAAGAGTTCAAAGCAATCCACCTTGGCTGATTCTACGACCGAATCCGAGTACATTGCTGCTGCAGAAGCCTCAAAGGAGGCTGTCTGGATTTCAGAATTCCTAAAGGAACTAGGGGTAGTTCCTAATAGTAGTCCTATAACGGTCTACTGCGACAACGAAGGCGCTGTTGCACAAGCAAAGGAACCAAGATCCACTAACAAGAATAAGCATGTACCTAGGAAGTATCATCTAATTAGAGAGATGATAGCTAGAGGGGAAGTATCTATAGAACGAGTTTCCACTGAGGAAAATGTGGCAGATCCTTTCACCAAGGTGTTGAACATTGACAAACATGTTAGACATTTCAACAACATAGGTGTTAGACACGTAGGTGATTGGCTCTAGGCCAAGTGGGAGATTGAAAGTATATATGTCCTAGAGACAACCTACGATAGGGACAATATGTACTTGATTACATTCAGTTATTGTTATTTATTTATGTTCATTTATCTATACATTATTAAATACAATTGGCATTACATTTTATGAATACATTATTTGGTTGTTTGAATTATTCGATAGAATGTTCCCAAGGACTTAAGGTAATCACCAAGTTAGTGGGAGCTTGTGTGTCAATAATTAAGTCCTAAAATAAGCCACTAGCTGAAGGTCATTGAGATACGGGATATCAATGATGCGATTGAAGCTAGCATATGTTGCATTAGATCCTTCGAGGATGTAGTAGGTCTCACTGCTACGAATGAACTTGGTTATTCATGATGAACATATGGACACTTTGGAGAGTGTTGGCATGCCCAACCGAGAAACCATTTGGTAAAGCTATTTAAGTGTCTATGGTAGTTTCGGTGTGTAGGGTGATGTTAGTAGTCCTTAGACTTGAGGCCAATACTACATCATATGTGGAATAATGTACTTTGACCATGCGCAACGCTTGCACTCTTAAAGTAGGGTAGATACGGCATGCGTTGGGTACATTAGGAAGCATATGGTGTGAGTGATTGGGCCAAGATAGGATTCATTCCTCCGTAATAGATACAAGAAGAGAATACTCACTTCTCATATTTAGTGCGATCATAAAACCGGTGGCCACCGTATGTGAATATGTCAAAATGGTGTTTGGACATAATTCATAGATCGACTAATAAGATTGAGAGACCATGAATGAAGTTAATAGAATAGACACATAACCATATTCTAGACTCATTCGAGTATTCGTGAATGAAGGGACCGTATCATCAAAGTACCCTACGCTACAGGTGGTTTGTTTTCCTCACAAACGTTCCTTGCATATTAATATTGTCTGATAAATTGTCTAGGAATTTATTATGACCTTAATTAGATTGTTGCTTAATATGCAAGGCCCTATGGGTCACACTTCAAGGTGGTGTTTCTACAAATGAGCTGTGTATATTGGATTAAATATTAATTAGATTAATATTAAATTATTATACATAAATATAATAGAGTTATTATTAATTGGATTAATATTAATTTATTATGTGTGGAATATATTTTAGAATATTAATTGAATTGAATTGGATTTAATTAATTAATTGAAGACTGTGCACTTGGGCGGGATTTGAGCAAAGCCCAATAAGGAGAAGAGAGCATAGCAATCAGCTGGGCCAACCGGCCCAGCTGATCACCAAGCCTGGCGCGTGCAGTGCACGCGCCAGGTAAAACGAATTGGGGCAGCTGGAAGCTGCCCCACGTGCTTCTCTCTCTCTCTCCTTATTTCTTCTTTTGATTTTTCTTTTATCTTTGACTGAGATAATTAATTTTTATCTCTTAGTTGGTTAGTTGATGACTTTTGGAGTCTTCTAATCAGTAAGATTTACTTGGATAAAATCTTACGTGATTTCCTGAACCAACTGACTGACTAAATCAAAAGGAAAGAAAGAAGTCTTCTATTCAATTCCTACGTAGAAAATTCTCTCTGACAGTCAGAAAGAAATAATTTTCTCTTAGAAGCTCAAAAACACAGAAGAACATCCTAGCGTTCTTGGTGGATACACTGCCCGTGGATACCAAGGTCTAAGGATACAAGGAACCTGTTGATGAACAATCTTGGAGATTCCATTGAAGAAGATTTCATCTCTGACGAAGAAGAAATCAACCAACCGGACGAGGAGATTGCAAGGCTCTGTTTGGAGATTGAGGAACAGCTACCCGGTCAATTTGCTTATCTACTGGAGGACACGTAAGTGATTTCTTCCAGTTCAATAAACAGTATAGTCATATCAGTTTTAGTGAGATTAAAATTTTTTAAACTTCCGCTGCTTAGCCTTAGAGGCAAATTTTCTCACTTTTACTAACAGGTTTTGTAGTTGACGGTACTGCCTTGTTCTCGAAAGAGGATTTGGTTTGCTTTCCTTGCTGACAAGCATTGCAAACACCATCCTTCTTAAAAGTAACCTTAGGTAATCCAACAACAAGTGCCTTTTTAGACAGCTTATTCAGCGTCTTGAAGTTTAGATGACTGATGAATGTGTATTTTACACTTTCATTTAAGTCTTTTTCACCTATTTTAGCTATCCTCTATGTTAATTTAGCTATATTTTAGTGCATTTTATTAGAATAGTGTCACGTTTCCCTTTAGTTTTTATTTTACATGTGTTGGTTGAAAAACGAGGTTTTCCGGGCAATTATATTGAAGTTGACAAGGAATTGGTGTTCCAGAAGCCTAATTGGAGTATCTGAAGGTTTCCGGATAGGATTTGAAGTCTAGGGGTCGAATCTGGAGGTTAGAAGGCCACTAGAAGTCAGAAACCGAGTCCGAAAAGGGGAAGAAATCCAAAAACGCGTAAAAAAATCCTGAATTTTACTCCCGCGCGAATCGCCTGGGATGTGGGGCGAATCGCCCCACACCAGGCGACTCGCCCGGTGTGTGGGGCCCTTCGCCCCACACTAATTCGAAGCCTATATATAGTTGCTCAGTTTTTCTCCGATTTTCATACTTTTCCAGACCTATTCTCTCACCTTTCTCTGTAGTTTTAGGTAGGAACATCCCAGAGCCTGTTCTGGGGGTTCATAGCTTAGGAGATACTTTTTCATAGCAGTTTGGAGCTTGTAAGATCGCGATTCTTCGGAGACTGACAACCTTCGGTAACATTGTATCTTACAGTTTTTCTACTTATTTTTATATATCTTTCAACATGTTTTCTTCTATGATTTCTGTTGATTGTATGACAACTATGAGTAGCTAAACTTCTCGTTGGTGATAGTATGTGAATTCTTAGCGAAGGGTTGATAATTATGCTAATGGCTATATCGCGCATTATACTCCGTGTTATTGCTTTATTTCTTTGATCTATCTAAATCTCTATCTTCGTATTGTTGATTAATTATTGCACACAATTGGACAATTCGTTGGTCTTTGACCTATCTAAATCTATATCTTCGTAGTGTTTGATAATTACAACAGGACAATTCATTGATCAAAGATCTCCATGCAAAACCGAGGAATTTACGCATGATTATTAACCCGTTATGCTTTGAAGGACCATACTATCACCAATCTCCATTATCTGTTAAGAAAAACCTTTGCTAAATCGTCTGTATTTTTATATTCTAAATTAGATTATATAAAGCTAGTTATAGTCCTTAGAGATCGACACTCGAGGTTATTCTACTGCTACACTACGGTTTTCGTTGTAGTTGTGAATTGCCTTTGGCTAAATAACAAATTTATTTGATTAATCGAGTCTGACAAATTCGTGTTCATCAAATTGGCGCCGTTGCCGGGACTATACTCCTTTTTTCTGTTTAATTTGTTTATATTTTCAGCATTCAATTCCTAGTTCTAGTAGTTTTAGTTTCCCTATTAATCTCTTTCTTATTCTCCTTTCCTAGTCTTAGTAGCATTCGATATCTAGAAATTTTCTTGATTTTCGAGATTTCTAACGAGGCTAATTTTCAGTTTTGAGTTACTCATGTTCCAGATTTCTAGGTATGACGACCTTAAAAGCTCGCTTGACACCTACGTTCTGGCAAGTCAAGAGAGGGTCAACTATATACTTGGAAGAAGAGTTATCGGTATATGAGGTAACAAGTTCTATAGTGAGAGGGATTCCGAGGTTCGAAGATGGAGTGGGGATGAATCCGTTAAGCTTCATCAAGTCCTATGAGGAAGAAATAGCAAAAGTTCCAGCAAAGGGGTTCACTGAGGACCAATTATGAAGGAAATTATTTTCTTTTTCTCTAGGGTATGAACCAAGGATGTGGATAGCAAGGTTAGCACCAGGATCACTGAGGACCTGGAGCCCAGTAGTAGAGGAGTTCTTGGCACGTTTCATGCCTTACCATGAGACGATTGCACTGTGGAATCGGTTCGAACACTTCAAGCAAGGAGAATACGAGCGGTTCTGTGACACCTATGAACGTTTTGAGCTGTGTAAACGTGAGTGCCCCCACCACCGTTTCGACGACGGGGAGCTGATTTGGTTTTTTGTTGGTGGACTACGTGATGAAGTTAGGCTTCAAGTGGATGGGATGTGTGGAGGTTTAGAAGAATGTACAGTTGAAGAGGCAGTGAAGGTCTTTCAAAAATACGCCAATGGATCCGCACAATCCGAGAAAATAATGTTGAATGAAGTCACCAACATATATTCAAATCAAGGCGAAACTGACGGGTTATGCGAAGGATATTCTGAGGATGAAGACATCAGTGAGGAGGAGGAACTTGCGTTTTACGCAGGGATTAAAGCCATTGAGAGTGTTTTCGAGATAGCACACGCAGGGCAAGCTGAGAACAATCTTCGCATCGAGAAGGCTTTAGAAGCGGTCGAAGTAACTGAGCAACTTATCAAGGAGCTTAGCCTGTTGAAGTGCGGAAGGTGCGCTAAAGCAGTCAAGGACACCCCCCATGGAAGTAGTGAGCAAACCACCCGAGGTAGGGGGCGAATCACCCCCCAACTCCAGGGAATCGGACGACCCCAGTCCTCCCGATGTGACACCTGAAACTGATGCCGAGCCACTTCCAGCTGTTACTACAAAGGAGAATGAGTGCGAAGAGGTGAATCTACTACTCCGTGGAGGCAAGATGACCAAAATTCCTAACTTCGTGCGTCTAAACGGGTAGAATCTACTGGGACCGAAAATACAGGACCAAGCACAGAACAAGAGGTTAGCGGAAGTTCCAAAGAACCTCAAAAAGTTCCAGGGAAGGATGATGAACCAAGACCACCTGTGGAAAACATAAGTGATGATGAAGTCGAGGTAGGAATTCCTACGCCAGGGGAACTTCACAAATCTTCTAATCCATATGTGCCTCCAAAGCCACATGTACCATTCCCAAGTCGGATCAAGCCAGCCAAGAAGGATATTCAAGAGTCACCCCTATTCCAGCGCCTCTCAAAAGTGGAAGTAAATGTACCGCCCTTGGAGTTATTCCAAAACATTCCAGCTTATACGAAATTCTTTCGTGAGATCAAGAACAAAAGGGTTACTTCAACAAAGGAAGTGAATGGGGTTGAAACGGTCAACTCAATTGCCGGGTTGCCCGTGAAGAAAAAGGATCCTGGAAGTTTCATCATCGACATCGCCTTAGGGAATGGACGAACTACGAACGCAATGCTTGACAGCTAGCATTAACTTAATGCCCTATTCGGTGTACAAGGCCCTAGAACTCGGAGAATTGACACCAACTGATATGGTCGTCCAAATGGCAGACCAAAGTGTAAAGAGGCCGGTCGGGATAATAGAAGACATCCTTGTGAAGGTGGACAAATTGATAATCCCAACTAATTTTGTAGTAATGAAGTCCGCAAACGAGGGAAAGAGCCATATCCGTGAGCACGTAGTACTACTTGGGAGACCATTCATGGCAACTACTTACACATGCCTTGAACTTAAGGGCAAGAAAATAACCATGGAGGTAATGGGCGAGAAGATTGAGTTTGTAGGATGTAGCATCGGAGATAAGGAAGTCACGGAGGAGTTAAAATTCGTCGATTGCTATGAGTCCGTGATTCCTGAATTTCATCATTGCCATGGTACTCGTGAACCACTTGAGGAGGCACTGACAATGCAAACTGAGACGTGCTACATGACCGAAGAAGCAAGGGAACTAGTTGAAATAATGGATAGCACCCCGTAAATTCCCGCAGGAGAGGAGGTACTTGAACCTTTTAGATGAAGAAGAGGAAGAAAGCAGGTTTCCTGAAGAACCTAGCTTAGAATTGAAACCGCTTCCTGCGCACCTCAAGTATGTGTACTTAGGAGAAAATCAGAAGAAACCTGTAATTGTCTCCTCACATCTCTCCGACGATGAACAAAGTAAGATGATTGAACTATTGAAGGAAAATTCTGCAGCTATAGGATGGGGGATCAGTGATATCAAAGGAATTAGCCCTACACGGTGCGTGCACAACATCACTCTGGAGCAAGATGCCAAACCCGTAAGGCAACCTCAGCGAAGGATAAATCCAGCAATGCAAGAGGTGGTAAAGAAAGAAGTGATCAAGTTGCTAGATGCTGATATGATTTACCCCATTCCTGATAGTCGATGGGTGAGCCCGGTACATGTAGTTCCTAAGAAATCAGGAGTCACGGTAGAAGAGAATAAGAAGGGAGAGTTGGTACCGGTTAGGAAGACCACTGGATGGCGGATGTGTATTGACTATAGAAGATTAAATGCCGCCACTAAGAAAGACCACTTCCCTTTACCATTTATAGATGACATGCTAAACCGCCTTGCGGGGCGGAAGTTTTATTGTTTTCTTGATGGTTTATCAGGTTTCTACCAGATTCCGATTGCACCGGAGGATCAGGAGAAGACGACATTCACTTGCCCATTCGGAACATTTGCCTATAGGAGGATTCCATTTGGACTATGCAACGCTCCTGCCACTTTTCAAAGGTGCATGCTTTCTGTTTTCTCTGACATGGTAACTAAATTTGTTGAAGTTTTCATGGATGATTTTTCCCTTTTTGGTGATTCGTTTGATGAATGCTTGCAAAGATTAGATCTTGTTTTGAAAAGGTGCATTGAATGCAACTTGACCTTAAGCTGGGAGAAGAGTCATTATATGGTTAGAGAAGACATTGTTCTAGGACATGTAGTTTCTGAAAGGGGTATTGAGGTAGACAAGGCTAAGATCGAAATCATTGAAAAACTTTCCCCACCTACTTGTGTGAAAGAATTGCAATCTTTTCTTGGCCATGTAGGTTTTCATAGGAGGTTTATTAAAGATTTTTCGAAAATTTCTAAACCTTTAAGTAGCTTGCTTGCAAAAGATGTGGTTTTCCATTTCTCTAATGAGTGCTTAGTTGCTTTTAATACCCTTACGGAAAAGCTTGTTTCTGCTCCCATTGTTATGCCGCCTGACTGGAATCTTCCTTTCGAGATTATGTGTGATGCTTCGAATTTTTCTATGGGTGCTGTTTTATGCCAAAAAGTTGATAAGCAGTATCGTGTGATTTATTATGTTAGTAAGACTCTAGACTCTGCGCAAGTTAATTATACAACTACTGAAAAGGAATTTTTAGCTGTTGTCTTTGCTTTACAAAAGTTTAGGTCTTATCTAATTGGCCATCCTGTGAATGTCCATACTGATCATGCTGCTTTGAGACATTTGATAGCTAAGCAAGATTCTAAGCCTAGATTAATCAGTTGGGTCCTTTTGCTGCAAGTCTTTGATTTGACCATAGTGGATAGAGCTGGTAGGGAGAATTTAGTAGCAGATCATTTATCTAGAATAACTAATATCTCTGTTGATTCGATACCCATGAATGAGGACCTCCCTGATGAGCACTTACGTAACGACCCGGCCCACTAACGGGCCGAGACCTAGCCCAACGGGCCGGCAAGGTTACTCATGGGCGCTCTCCGGGGTGATATGCTGGCCCCACAAACCAACACGGGTTCTAAACCGCGCACTTTGTCCTCACTCGTGCGCGCACCGGGAACTTCACAGTGGGTCACCCATCCTAGAATTGCTCCAGAGCAAGCACGCTTAACTCTGAAGTTCACAGTGGATTCCCGAAAAGAAAGGTGCACCTTGTTGGTATGAGTAGCATTGTCAACCCTTTTAAGCTTCTGAAATCTGGGGCGTTACAATCACCCCCTCTTAAATTGCGCAACGTCCTCGTTGCGCGCTGTCCCGAGATCAACCATCCGTGCAGGATTCTAGAGGTGGCCCCTCCAGGCTCAAGAGGTGGCTCCCACCATCGATACGGTGTAGCACTTTGTCCCGGATGGCACTTAGTTCCTGCAGTTCCGGATAGTCCAGCTCTGATACCACTTGTAACGACCCGACCCATTAATGGGCCGAGACCCGGCCCAACGGGCCGGCGAGGTTACTCATGGGCGCTCTCCGGGGTGATATGCTGGCCCCACAGACCAACACAGGTTCTAATCCGCGCACTTTGTCCTCACTCGTGCGCGCACCAGGAACTTCCCAGTGGGTCACCCATCCTAGAATTGCTCCAGAGCAAGCACGCTTAACTCTGAAGTTCTTCTAGGTGGATTCCCGAAAAGAAAGGTGCACCTTGTTGGTATGAGTAGCGTTCTCAACCCTTTTAAGCTTCTGAAATCTGGGGCGTTACAATGCTTTCTTTTCGGGAATCCACCTATAAGAACTTCAGAGTTAAGCGTGCTTGCTCTGGAGCAATTCTAGTATGGGTGACCCACTGGGAAGTTCCCGGTGAGCGCACGAGTGAGGACAAAGTGCGCGGTTTAGAACCCGTGTTGGTCTGTGAGGCCAGCATATCACCCCGGAGAGCACCCATGAGTAACCTTGCCGGCCCGTTGGGCTGGGTCTCGGCCCGTTAGTGGGCCGGGTCGTTACAAGTGGTATCAGAGCGGGACTATCCGAAACTGCAGGAACTAAGTGCTATCCGGGGCAAAGTGCTACACCGTATCGACGGTGGGAGCCACCTCTTGAGCCTGGAGGGGCCACCTCTAGAATCTTGCACGGATGGTTGGTCTCGGGACAGCGCGCAACGAGGACGTTGCGCAATTTAAGAGGGGGTGATTGTAACGCCCCAGATTTCAGAAGCTTAAAAGGGTTGAGAACGCTACTCATACCAACAAGGTGCACCTTTCTTTTCGGGAATCCACCTAGAAGAACTTCAGAGTTAAGCGTGCTTGCTCTGGAGCAATTCTAGGATGGGTGACCCACTGGGAAGTTCCTGGTGCGCGCACGAGTGAGGACAAAGTGCGCGGATTAGAACCTGTGTTGGTCTGTGGGGCCAGCATATCACCCCGGAGAGCGCCCATGAGTAACCTCGCCGGCCCAGGTCTCGGCCCATTAATGGGTCGGGTCGTTACAACTTAATGAAGGCTAATGAAGAGCCTTGGTATGCAGATATTGTAAACTATTTGGCTATGAATGTCTGCCCCACTAACTTTTCAGCCTCAGACAAGAGACCTCTTGCCAAGCGTTGCAGGACTTACATATGGGATGATCCGCATCTATTCAAGGAAGGAGCTGATGGGATTCTAAGGAGATGCGTGACACAGGAAGAGCAACAAAGTGTGCTGAGCCATTGCCATGAGCTTAATTGTGGGGGACATTATAGTGGGTTGGAAACAGCTCGCAAGGTACTACAAGCAGGATTTTTCTGGCCAACAATATACAAAGATGCTCGAAGTTTTGTGAAGAATTGTGACCCATGTCAACGAGGTGGTAGTTTTGGCAAGAAAGATGAAATGCCCCTTCAAGGGAATCTAGTGGTAGAACCTTTCGATGTATGGGGCATTGATTTCATGGGACCATTTCCATCAAGTGGAGGCTATGTATACATTCTTGTTGCAGTGGATTATGTGACTAAATGGGTGGAAGCAATTCCTACGAAAACAAATGACAGTGCAGTGGTTATGAAGTTCTTGAAGGAGGTAATATTCTCTAGATTTGGGTGCCCTAGGACAATCATCAGTGATGGAGGGTCACACTTCGTCAATAGAACGTTTGCCTCCCTTCTTAAGAGATACAGTGTCCACCATAGTGCCGCTACACCATATCACCCACAGACATCGGGACAGGTCGAAGTCAGCAACCGTCAAATTAAGAAGATCCTGGAACGAGTAGTGAAGCCTAGTAGTGAAGCCTTGGTATGCAGATATTGTAAACTATTTGGCTATGAATGTCTGCCCCACTAACTTTTCAGCCTCAGACAAGAGACCTCTTGCCAAGCGTTGCAGGACTTACATATGGGATGATCCGCATCTATTCAAGGAAGGAGCTGATGGGATTCTAAGGAGATGCGTGACACAGGAAGAGCAACAAAGTGTGCTGAGCCATTGCCATGAGCTTAATTGTGGGGGACATTATAGTGGGTTGGAAACAGCTCGCAAGGTACTACAAGCAGGATTTTTCTGGCCAACAATATACAAAGATGCTCGAAGTTTTGTGAAGAATTGTGACCCATGTCAACGAGGTGGTAGTTTTGGCAAGAAAGATGAAATGCCCCTTCAAGGGAATCTAGTGGTAGAACCTTTCGATGTATGGGGCATTGATTTCATGGGACCATTTCCATCAAGTGGAGGCTATGTATACATTCTTGTTGCAGTGGATTATGTGACTAAATGGGTGGAAGCAATTCCTACGAAAACAAATGACGGTGCAGTGGTTATGAAGTTCTTGAAGGAGGTAATATTCTCTAGATTTGGGTGCCCTAGGACAATCATCAGTGATGGAGGGTCACACTTCGTCAATAGAACGTTTGCCTCCCTTCTTAAGAGATACAGTGTCCACCATAGTGCCGCTACACCATATCACCCACAGACATCGGGACAGGTCGAAGTCAGCAACCGTCAAATTAAGAAGATCCTGGAACGAGTAGTGAAGCCTAGTAGGAAGGATTGGGCAGGAAAATTGAATGATGCACTTTGGGCATACAGGACTAGCTACAAGACGGTGATCGGGAAAACTCCGTACAGACTTGTGTATGGGAAGGCATGTCATCTTCCCGTAGAACTGGAACACAAGGCATATTGGGCTATAAAGGCACTCAATCTTGATATGGGAAAAGCTGGCGAGGAACGATTGTTGCAACTAGATGAGCTTGATGAATTACGACTAGGTGCTTATGAAAATGCCAAGATCTACAAGGAACGTACTAAGAAGTATCATGATCGTGGTATAGTACGTAAGGAATTGATTCCTGGACAAAAAGCTTTGGTATTTAATTCTCGCCTTCGACTATTTCCTGGAAAGCTCCGTACTCGTTGGGATGGACCGTACGAAATTATCGAAGTTGCTCCCCATGGAGCTGTAAAACTCTTCTATCCAAAGACGGGCAATACCTTCAAGGTGAATGGCCAGTGGGTGAAGCCGTACTTCGAGATATCTAGTGATCAAAGGGAGGTTGATCACCTCGAGCTTACCCTTACCGCCTCCACTAAAGGTTAGTGTGTTCTGTTGTTTTGTTTTCTCACGAGTTTGATTGAGTATTATAGGTCACTTATACAAGCATTAGCTCTCACCTTGAATCCACTTTCGACGTTCGGGACGAGAGATGACGTTCAGGTTTGGGGAGGAGGTTATCGCTGGTTATCTCTATACTTATCTTGCTTATGATAAACTCGTGAAATTTTTTGCATTTGCACGTTTACTGCTTTCCTAGGATAGTCTTGCATGTTTTTTATGGAGTTTATTGCCAAACTTTTTGAACTTTTTTATTGGGTAGATCAACTAACTATTCCATTAATCGTATGCTTCATCTCTATGAATTTGTTTGAGGTTTTTCTCGCTTGGCTTGTCACATTTATGTATTACACTTAGTTAAGCTTGGTAGTCTCGACATCACTTAGTGGTGTTTTCTCTACTGCGGTTCACGAACGCCTTTATAATAGGATGATGCATGTTAGGGTCTTATGGTTGTTTTCCCGAGTAATTATGTACCTAAGAGGCAACAAGTCTTCACCATGCTTTGAGATTGCTAAATGCCTAGGAAGGAGGTAGTGTGAGGTTGTGTGATCCTTTGTTTATAACCTATTCTTTCGAATAGGTTTGGGGAGGGGTTTACACCATCATTATTCTACTTAGCAAAGTGTTGTGTCTCATTTTCCAATTCTTGTAATGTTCGTAATCGTGTTGTAATTTTCTATCTTTTGTCTTTTGTTTTTGAGTGTCATCTGTTCTAGACCACCCTCGTCCTGCCATTCAAGAAGTGGTGAAAATCTTAAGGCTTTGCTTGAGAGATAGGTAGAATAGGGGAGTGTTATCTTTTATAGGGAACCCTCCTTCGTTTGATGAGAGCCAGTACTGGTTCGACCTCTTTGAGGAAAAGTCTTAACTTGGTGAACGGCAGTAAGTTCTCAGTTTCATAGGCACGGGACAACCATTCATATCTTAACATGTTTCATTACGTCGTCACTGACTAGGTCCAGGTAGAGAATGTTACGAGAGACTATCTTGTCTTAACATAAGTGCTTATGTGGATGTGTATGAGTCAATCGAGGCATTCTTCAACCAATATTCATGTTTTGATTTATATGGTTCTTGTTCATATGTTTTTTGATAGATTCGGTAAATTAGTTCATTTTATTTGGCATGAGACTCCATTTTATGTGTTGCATTGTTTTTTGCATTAGAGTCTAGCTTAGTTGCTTGAGCACAAGCAAAGGTTCGGTTTGGGGAGTTTGATGAATGTGTATTTTACACTCTCATTTAAGTCTTTTTCACCTATTTTATCTATCCTCTATGTTAATTTAGCTATATTTTAGTGCATTTTATTAGAGTAGTGTCACGTTTCCCTTTAGTTTTTATTTTACAGGTTTTGGTTGAAAGACGAGGTTTTCCGGTCAATTATATTGAAGTAGACAAGGAATTGGTGTTCCAGAAGCCGAATTGGAGTATCTGAAGGTTTCCGAATAGGATTTGAAGTCTAGGGGTTGAATCTGGAGGTTAGAAGGCCACTAGAAGTCAGAAACCGAGTCCAAAAAGGAGAAGAAATCCAAAAACGCGTAAAATCCCAAATTTTACTCCCGGGCGGATTGCCCAGGATGTGGGGCGAATCGCCCCACACCAGGCGACTCGCCCGGTGTGTGGGGCCCTTCGCCCCACACTAATTCGAAGCCTATATATAGTTGCTCAGTTTTTCTCCAATTTTCATACTTTTCCAGACCTATTCTCTCACCTTTCTCTGTAGTTTTAGGTAGGAACTTCCCAGAGCCTGTTCTGGGGGTTCATAACTTAGGAGATACTTTTTCATAGTAGTTTGGAGCTTGTAAGATCGCGATTCTTCGGAGACTGACAACCTTCGGTAACATTGTATCTTACAGTTTTTCTACTTATTTTTATATATCTTTCAACATGTTTTCTTCTATGATTTCTGTTGATTGCATGACAACTATGAGTAGCTAAACTTCTCGTTGGTGATAGTATGTGAATTCTTAGCGAAGGGTTGATAATTATGATAATGTCTATATCGCGCATTATACTCCGTGTTATTGCTTTATTTCTTTGATCTATCTAAATCTCTATCTTTGTATTGTTGATTAATTATTGCACACAATTGGACAATTCATTGTTCTTTGACCTATCTAAATCTATATCTTCGTAGTGTTTGATAATTACAACAGGACAATTCATTGATCAAAGATCTCCATGCAAAACCGAGGAATTTACGCATGATTATTAACCCGTTATGCTTTGAAGGACCATACTATCACCAATCTCCATTATCTGTTAAGAAAAACCTTTGCTAAATCGTCTGCTGTTTTATATTCTATATTAGATTAGATAAAGCTAGTTATAGTCCTTAGAGATCGACACTCGAGGTTTTTCTACTGCTACACTATGGTTTTCGTTGTAGTTGTGAATTGCCTTTGGCTAAATAACAAATTTATTTGATTAATCGAGTCTTGCAAATTCGTGTTCATCAATGACTTGTTCGTTTATGCCATAACCATGCTTTTTCAGCAAGGCAATCGTGATCTGAGACAAGGCATTTTTCAACGATTGCTGAAGACCAATCTACGGTGTACAAGCCTCCTGATCTTCTTGAAATCATATTTACCTTTTTAGTCTCGAAATCTATAAGTTTACATTCATCAATTTTGATTTTGATGAAGTATCCTTTGTCAGCAAACTGACTCATGCTGAAAAGGTTAAACTTAAGATTTTTCACATAAAGAACTCCCGTAATGGTTATGCATCCTAACTTCACGTCACCATAGCCTTTTGTAGAACCAGAGCCTCCACCAGCAAACCTTATTGTTGGACCTTTAGACCACCGTCTATAGTTTATAATGTTATTCTTGTTGCCCGTCATGTGCTTTCCACAACCACTATCAAAGTGCCAGATTGCATCGTTTGTCTCCGTGACTGAAGTCTGACCAGCCATGAGGCAAAACTTGTAATTTGACACATCTAGATAAGCTTCCATAGCTATTCCACAAACTTCTTTGCCAATCTCCACATCTAGAGTGGCTTCTTCATCGTTAGTGTCTGAGCTTTCATCCTCACTGTCTTCGGAGCTAGTATCAATGCATAATGCATCGATTTTTGCTTGAAGCTTCTTCTTCTCTTCAGCAATAAAAGCTCTTTTGAACTTCTTCTTCTTTTCAGCAGATTTGCCTTTCAGCAAAGGGCAATTAGCTGTGAAGTGTCAAGGCTTTTTGTAGTAAAAACAGAGATCATTTCCAACTGCTGGTTCTTCTGATGAGGTTGCTTGCTGAGCTTGCTTATGGTAGTTGTTACCAAGATGCTTTTTCAGCTTGCTCATTCTTGTACTTATGGTAGTTGTTACCAAGATGCTTTTTCAGCTTCTCTTTTGCTTTTCGCCTTTCAAGTTCCTTGCTGATGAATTTCTTCATGTTTTGACAACCAAAGAGTTTTCATCAGTAGGCTCTTTATCATTCTTCTTTTCAGAAGATGACGGCTTTGCAGCAAGAGCAATGTTTTGCGATTTTTCAGCAAACACATTTTCTCTTTGCTTTGTCTCATAATTGACAGTAGCAAGATGAGAGAACAACTCTGTTGGTGTAATATCTGGCATTCCTTGATTGTAATAGAAATTCTGAGTGTGGATCCATTCTTGATTTAGACTTCTGATGATGGTTTTCACCTTCTCAGAATCTGAGTAAATATTTCCAACACCCAAGGCTGCCATTTCACTAACAAGAGTTGTAAATCTGAAATCCAAGTCTTCCAGTGACTCGTTTGCACCTTGTTTAAAGTTTTGAAACTTTAATTTAAGTACTTCAAGTTTGTTTTCCTTGGTTTTGTCAGATCCAGCACAAAGATCTTGAACCATTTTCCAAGCTTCCTTAGCAGTTTTAGCACCCCACAGTTTGCACTGTATGGTATCCGGAGTTGATCGAATGATGATGCTTCTTGCTTGGCCATCAAGACGGAATCTCTTGGCTTCGTCGGAAGTCCATTCCTCTCTTTGTTTTGGCACAACAGTATCAGTCGGGTCGCCTAAGATTGTTTCCTTTCCAGCTTCAGTGGTCTTGTGAGGGAAACTCCTTTCAACCTTAGTGATTTTGATAGGTCCATCATTAATGACAGTGACCATTTCATCGCTAATGGCCTCAAGATGTAGCATCATGTTGTTTCGCCATTTTCGTAGTTTTCCAGCTTCAGCAAGGTAGCATCTCCTAAAGACATCCTGTCAGCAAAGCACTACCAAACTGATCAAGTGAGAGTGATTTACGGAAAACACCTAAGGGGATCTAGGTTCAGTGCTGAAGGTTAAACAACCTCAAGCTCTGATACCACTTGTTGGTCTCTTTAAACAACAAGAAAAGACTAGAGGGGGGTGGGGGTGAATAGTCTTTTCAAACTTTCGTCGTTTAAAACTTTCTCAGCAACTGCTTATTACTTTTCACCAATGAGTTTGCTGATACTTAACTTTCTCAACAAGCACAAGTTACTTTACAGTAACTAGGTTTGTTGATACTTAAGATCAGAGAGCGGAAGTCTTTGATACAATAAGTGCTCTTTCAGTAAATAAAGGTTTCAGCAAGTGATGTGAGTGACTGTGTACAGATAAATATGTTTTGCTGAAAACCAAGTACAGTAAGTAAATCACACAAACACTTTTATAGTGGTATCTGAGAGTGGCGTAATCTCTCAACTAATCCACTTTGTCCTTTCTAGGACTGAATCCACTAAGATAAGATTGAGGTTCCTTACAACACCTATCTAAAGCGATTCAAACAGAAACCAAAGCACACTTTCTTCGTCTCCAACCTAATCTAGAGAACGCAACCTTGTTCTCCACCATACTTGGTACTTTTAATCAGCAAAACTATGCTCGATTAAGTTCCCCCTGAAAGGGTGTATTTTCAGTTAGAGAGGTTTGGGATGAGATAACTTAATTATAACTTATTCAGTTACAATAAGTAATCTAAGAAACAAAACTTTGAATACTTTGCAGTAAACAAGTTTGATTGTTTCTGGTGTCAAGACTTGTTCTTGTTCTAAAGAAATAACACTTAACTAATTTCTTAGCCGAGTATGTTCTACTTCTTCACAAGTAGCTTTTTGAAGCTTTAAGTCTTGGAACGGATCAATGGAAGTAGAGAGTATTTGAAGGGTTTGTGAGTTTAAGCACAAGTGAGAGTATGATCACGTTGTTGACACACTTCAACTCTTTGCCGGATGACCTCTATTTATAGTGAAATAAGGAGCCGTTTGAATTTTAAATTCCAAGGCTTTTGTTCATTAAAATGTCACTATCTTGCTTTTGTACTTTCAGCAGCGTCCTTGTTTGTCTTCTAGTCTTCATGTCCTTCGCGTGCATGCTTTGCATTTAACGCTCTTTTGAATAGAATTCAAACAGTAACATTGGAGCGCAAATACAAGTACTTTCAGCAAGAGGTCACATATGTTCCATCAGCAAGTGGTCAGTCTCAGTTTCAGCAAGCACAACCTACTCTGTCGTATAGATTTTCACTTATGCAAGCTGTTGCTGAAGTTTCCACTTTCTGAGCAACATGTGCCTTTGTAGATACCAGTCTTCAGAAATCTTCTAGTCTTCAGATCTTCGAAATCTTCAAGTCTTCAGATCTTCAAATCTTCAAGATTCTGAGCGGTTCTAAATGCTTCAATAGTTTGTTTGTAAAAACAAAGTACATCATCAGCAAATGCTTCAATAGGTTGTATTTCTTTTCAGAAAACAAGATACATCATAAGCTTTAAAACCAACCTATCTAGCACCTATTCTAAGTCTTCAGCAAACGTTCCTCTTATACAATGTCCTTAAAATTCTAAATTCCTATGGACCTTAAGAGTACTAGTTACTGGACTTTCCTTAATTTAGCATGGTTAATTGCTCATCAAAATTACAAGTTTCCTAACAATTGTCCAATTGTGTGCCGTTATTATTCAACACTACGAAGATAGAGGTTTTAGATAGATCAAAAAAATAAAGCAATCACTCAAAGTCTGATTCGCTTTACCGCCATCAGCATAATTATTAACCCTTCGCTAAGAAATCACATACTATCACCAACGATAAATTTAGCTACTCATAGATGGCATGCAAACAACATAAATCATAGCAAGATTCAATGAAAACATGTTGAAAGATAAATAAATATGAATAGAAAAACTGTAAGATACAAGGTTACCGAAGGTTGTCAATCTCCGAAGAATCGCGATCTTACAAGTTCCAAAACGATAAGAAAAAGTGTCTCCTATGCTAAGAATCCCCATAACAGGCTCTGGAGAATTCCTACCTAAAACTAATGAGAAAGGTGAGAGAAAAGGGCTGAGAAAGTATGAAAAACGGAGAAAACTGAGCAACTATATATAGGTTTTCGGCAGGTGTGGGGCGAGTCGCCCAACACACCGGGCGAATCGCCTGGTGTGGGGCGGTTCGCCCCACGTCCCGGGCGAATCGCCCGGGACCTCCAGTCGGCTGGTTACGCGTTTTCGACGCGTTTTTTGATTTCTTTTCCTTCGGACTCGGTTTTTGCCTTCTAGTGACCGTTTAGCCTTCAGACTCGACCCCTAGACTTCAAATCCAATCTGGAATCTTCTAGACACTCCAAAAATGCCTTCGGAACACCAATTCTTCGTCCACTTAAATATAATTGCCCGGAAAACCTCGTTTTTCACCCAAAACCTGTAAAATACAAACTAAAGGGAAACGTGACACTGTTCTAATAAAATGCACTAAAATATAGCTAAATTAACATAGAGGATAGCTTAATTGGTGAAAAAAGACTCGAATGAAAGTGTAAAATACACGTTCATCAACTCATCATAGTCCAATCCTTCAGTCTGGCAGTAACCTTGAGCAACTAAACGTGCTTTGTTCCTTGTTACTTCTCCAGACTCACTCAGCTTGTTTCTGAACATCCACTTTGTACCAATTGCTTTCTTTCCTTCAGCAAGGGGTACAAGTTTCCAGACTTTGTTCCTTTCAAATTGATCCAGTTCTTCTTGCATTGCCTTGATCCATTCAGAATGCTTTAAAGCTTCTTCTATGGTCTTAGATTCAATTTCTGAAACAAAGCAAGAGAACAAAGCTTCTACTTCAATTGCTTCTTCAGCAAGTTCTTGATTAGTAGATACTTTGGATCTAGTCACTTGGTGTTTGTCAATATCACCAATCATATCCGTAGAGGGATGATCTCTAATCCATTTATTAACAGGTTTTCTGCTCTTTGGATCTGGATAAGTTTGCGTTTCAGCATGTGACTCTTCAGCATGCACTTGTTCAGTACTACTGGTATCTTGTTGTATCTCTGCTGAAATTGGTTCATCAGCAACTGCTTGTTCAGCAATGCTGGTTTGAGGTAACTCGTCAACTGACACAGGAGTTGCGTAGTTTCAGCAACATCTGGAGCAACCGATTCTTTAGCCGAAACTTCTTTATCATGAACAATATTTATCTTGTCATGACTTGGGGGAGGTGAGTCATTGTCAGAATCATTATTTAGTTCAATTGATTTGATATTCCTAGCATCAGATTCAGTTCTTTGCTCGTGTATGAGTAACTTCTTCATCCATTCTGATATTTCTTCTTCAGCAGGGACTCCTTGTGACTTTTCATAGAATACAACATGCACTAATTCTTCGATCTTTTGTGCCTTTTTTGTTGTAAACTCTATAAGCTTTACTATGCAAGGAGTAGCCAAGAAATATCGCTTCGTCTGCCTTTGGTTGAAATGCTCTTAAGTATTCTCTACCATTGTTAAGAACAAATCATTTGCAACCAAATACACTTAGATGGGTGATGTTAGGAGGTCTTCCAACAAATAACTCATAGGGAGTTATTTTGTATTCCTTAGTTATCAATCAACTATTTTGAGTATAGCAGGCGGTATTAATCGTTTCAACCCTATAAGCTTCACTTATTTCAGTGTCAGCAAGCATCGTTCTAGAAGCTTCCTTAAGGGTACGATTCTTCCTTTCAGCAACACCATTTTGTTGAGGTGTCCTTACTGAGGATAACTGATGTTGTATGCCTTTTGAAGTGCAATACTCAGTTATGTACTGGTTTACAAACTCAGTACCATGATCTGTTCTTATGACTTTTACCTTGTCATTTTTCATGACTTCAAGCTTGTTCAACAAGTTAGGTATTAATCATGATCTGAGACAAGACATTTTTCAACGATTGCTGAAGACCAATCTACAGTACAGAGACCTCCTGATCTTCTAGCAACCATAATAACCTTCTTCGTCTCAAAGTCAATAAGTTTACATTCATCACTTTCGATTTTGATGAAGTAACCTTTGTCAGCGAATTGACTCATGTTGAAAAGGTTAAACTTAAGATTTTTGACATAAAGAACTCCCGAAACGGTAATGCATCCTAATTTCACGTCACCATAACCTTTAGTAGAACCAAAGCCTCCACCAGCAAACCTTATTGTTGGACCTTTAGACTACGTCTATAGTTTATAAGGTTTTTCTTGTTGCCCGTCAAAGTGCCAAATTGCATTATTTATCTCCGTGGCCGAAGTCTGACCGGCCATGAGGCAGAATTTATAGTTTGACACATCTGGCTAATCTTCCATAGCTATCCACAAACTTCCTTGCCAATCTCTACATCAAGAGTGGCTTCTTCTTCTTCAGTGTCTGAGCTCTCTACCTCACTGTCTTCAGAGCTTGTATCAATGCAAAGAGCATCGATTTTTGCTTGAAGCTTCTTCTTTTCTTCAGCAATCAAAGCCCTTTTGAAATTCTTCTTCTTTTCAGCAGATTTTTGCGTTTCAGCAAAGGACAATTTGCTTTGAAGTGTCCATGCTTTTTGCAATAAAAGCAAAGATCATTGCCAACTCCTGGTTCTTTAGAGGAATATGCTTGCTGAGCTTGCTTGTTCAGCGAGCTAGCTTCATTCTTGTATTTATGGTAGTTGTTACCAAGATGCTTTTTCAGCTTCTCTTTTGCTTTTCGCCTTTCAAGTTCCTTACTGATGAATTTCTTCGTGTTTCTAACAACAAGAGCGTTTTCATCAGCAGGCTCTTTATCATTCTTCTTTTCAGAAGATGATGGTTTAGCGACAAGAGCAATGTTTTGTGAGTTTTTAGCAAACACATTTTCTCTTTGCTTTGTCTCGTATTTGACAGTAGCAAGATGAGAGAACAACTCTGTTAGAGTGATATTTGGCATTCCTGGATTGTAGTAGAAGTTCTGAGTATGGATTCATTCTTGGTTCAGACTTCTAATAATGATTTTCACCTTCTCAGAATCTGAATAGAAGTTTCCAACTCCTAAGGCAGCCATTTGATGACAGTGTTTTTTACACTTTTATTTAGTTCTTTTTCACCTATTTAGCTATCCTCTTGCATGCATTTTAGTGCGTTTTGTTAGAATAGTGTCACGTTTCCATTTTTTTTGTTATTTTCAGGTTTTAGGTGAAAATCGCACTTCTGGATGTAAATTATGGCGAAACATTGAAGTTTTGGTGCAATGCGATCACCCGTGGTGTGTCAAGGAGTACCGGGACGTGTTTCCAGGCCTAAAGATGGTGTTTTGGAGCTCAAAACCATGCCCAAGGCCAAGGAGAACATGAAATATTCGAGATATCTTGTATGAGGCGGAAACGGTAGTTCATTCGGAGTTCGGATGAAGATTTTGGAGCGTTTGAAGTGAAATCTGGAAGTTCCATTTGCATAGTCTCTGTATTTTTGGCACCCGTCTTTCATACGATATTGGATTGGGATGAGGTTACAACCTACGTGTAGCTAACTCAAAGTGCTATCTAACGGTTGGTCTTACGTGCCAATCCAAGTTCGGAAGCCCGGAATCTCTATTCGAGCGTAGAGGAAAAACTGGCAAACTTGCTGCCAGCCACAGGCGGACCGCCTGGGACGGGGGGTGCACAACCCCTCAGATTCCGGAATTTGGAGATATTTTATATATATAAGTCGAATTTGCATATCTTTAGTCATGTTTTTGCAGACATAAACCATAGAGCATGTTCTGGATTTTCTTTGACTTTGAACTACTTTTTCTTAGCGATTTGGAGCATCGAGGTAGAGATTTGGACATCTATTGATCTCACTTTGCTAGATCTTTGTGAGTTTAGCAATTGACCGGAGATTGACAACCCTCGATGCTAACTTTATATCTCACTATTTTTTGCACTCTATCTTTCAATTCAACCATGTTTTCATCTATGATTGTTATGATTGCTATTGTTGATTTCGATTTTGATATGAGTAGCTAAAACTTCTAGTTGGTGGTACTATGTAAATTCATAGCTAGGGTTCATATTGTGCATGATTGAGTTTCTAAATCTTTTGCTTGTAGAATCGTTTTATTCGATTCTTTGATCCGACTAAGCCAAATATCTTCGTATAAAAGTGTTAGAAACACTAGGACAAGTCAAGATCAACATTTTCGGTATTTACAATTATCAAGTACTGCTTGCACTACGCCTGACAACCTGATGAACGTGTATTTTACACTTTCATTCGAGTCTTTTTCACCAATTTAGCTATCATCTAGGTTAATTTAGCTTATATTTTAGTGCATTTTATTAGAATAGTGTCACGTTTCCCTTTTCTTAGCATTTTTCAGGTTTTAGGTAAAAAACGTATTTTTATGGGCAATGTTGATGAAGAGGACGAAGTTTTGGTGTTTCGAAGACATTCGTGATGTATCTAGAAGGTTCCGGATGAGATTTGAGGCCTAGGGGACGAGTTTCAAGGCTTAAAGGTCACTAGAAGGCAAAATCCGAGTACGAGAAGGAAAAGAAGACCAAAATCTCGCTCCCACCGACTGGATGTCCCAGGCGAACCGCCTGGGACGTGGGGCGAATCGCCCCACACCAGGAGAATCACCTGGCACCTGGGGCGGTTCGCCCCGGGAAGTTTCCGCAGCTATATATATCTTTGCCTATTTTCTACGTTTTTCAGACCTTTTCACATTATTCTGAGACACAAATTCTCCAGGGCCTGTTCTGGGAATTATTAGCATAGAAGACTCTTTTTCTTATTGATTTGGAAGCTTTAGCATAGAGATTGGACATCTTTGATTTTCGATTCTTGCTTGTGAGTTAGCAATTCATCGGAGATTGACAACCTTCGTTGGTAACTTGTGTGTCACGATTTTTCGGCTTTTTTTTATTTCATTCAACATGTTTTCATTCAATCTTGCTTTGATTCTTGTTGATTGCAATATGAGTAGCTAAATCTATCGTTGGTGATAGTTTGTGATTTATTAGCTAGGGTTCTTGATAATGCATGAGTGGCTTCGCGCGTTTAAGACTTGATTTATTGTTTTATTTCTTTGATCTATCTAAGCTATCTATCTTCGTAGTGTTGAATTGAAAGGCACACATAGGACAATTCACGATCATAGATTTCTATACAAACTTCAAGTACTTCATGCATGATTATTACTCGTTGCTTTGAATGACCATACTATCACTGACTTCCATCATATTGATAAGAAAAATCCGTGCTTTGCTTGATTTCTGATTTATAATTTAAGTTAAATTAGATAAAGCTAGTTATAGTCCTGAGAGATCGACACTCGAGGTTATTTTACTTCTACACTACGTGCCTTGGTTTTCGTTGTAGTTGTGAATTGCCTTTGGCTAAAAACGAATTTATTTGATTAATTGAGTTTGACAATCTCGTTCATCAAATTGGTGCCGTTGTCGGGGACTATACTCCTTTTTTTCTTTAGCTTATTTATATTTTCAGCTTTCAATTCCCTATAGAAGAACAGGCTCTGGGGTTTGCTCTCAAAATGTTTCACTTTCTTACACTATTTCTTTCCCCCTATCTTTTTCAGTAAATTCGTCTAATCTGGTCTTGGTTACCTTGCGTGCTTGTGCTCTTGAAGTTCTTGGTTACATTGTGTTTGTTTGCACTCTTTGTGCTTTTCCTTTACAAGTTTTTGTTTTTCTTTTGTGGATTCTGCTCCTTGGTTTCTTGTTTCCTCATGTGCGGAACCTAGTCATATGAAAGGATGAGTCAACGAGTTCCTTTGCCCCGATATGTGATACCTCGAGGGCCTTGCATAACATTGGATGAAGATTGCAAGGATTATGACTTTGATCCTTCTTACTACTCCATTCTCTCCACGTTTTCGATGGGTGATGATCCAAGAGGGTTCTTAGACACGTACGAGGAAGGTGTGTTGAGGATACCTCGAGAGAATGTGGAGGGGGTTATTTTATCACATGAGAAACTATGTATGAGAGGATTTATGGGAGCCTTGAAAGGGTACGGTTGAGGATGGCTCAAAATCCCGCCGGAAAAATCGTTGCGCACTTGGGGTGAAGTAACCTGCAAGTTTCTGGAACATTGGGATAGGGACTCACCTCCCGGGTCAAGAGCATGGACGTCTCGCTTCAGTAGTCAGCCACCAGAAATCGACATTGCCGATGAAGAGGAATGTGGAGAAGAATCCATTGATGAAGTCTCCTATGAGTTCCAAAGGAGTTTTTATCCTCTTTTGTCTTTTTATTTTCCATCTGATTCCCTTGTTTATTTTTTAGATTTAGATTTTATTGGTTTTGTTCATTTTAGTTTTCAGGGAATCATGGACTTGCTTGAGCAGATACGGAGACGAGCCAAGGATGGTTCCAAAGATGCGAGGAGTACTCGAACGGATGCACAAGATTCGTTTCCATTTGATAATGGATAACATTAGTGGTAATGGTTGCATGTAGTTTAGTTTTATCGCTTTCTTGCATTGCATGCATATCATTGTTTTTATTTTATATTTTCGTATGTTTTTGGTGATAAAATAGGTTTTAAGATGATAATTTTGCGTTTCGGGAGGAAAAAGGCGCTCCAGGAGTCTGGAGATGCCAAGCGAACCGCCCCCCATGTGGGGCGATTCGCCAGGCAAGTCCAGGCTACCTGGGGTGTTCTTGACGCCCCATGCGAATCGCCCCCCCACCTGCGGCGGTTCGCCCCGGGTGTCCAGAAACCCGGAGCATTCTGGACGCCCCAGGCGGATCGCCCCCAACCTGGGGTGGTTCGCCCCGGGTGTCCAGAAACCCGGAGGTCCGGATTTTCGTTTGGAACCCTATTTTTCTCCTATTATGCTAAATTATTGATCTTTTTACCTCTTTTATCGCCCGTTTTAGTTTCTCACGAGTTTCCTTGAGTCATATAGGTTACAGGTACAAGTTAGCTCTCACCTTAAATCCACTTTCGACGTTCGGGACGAGCGACGACGTTCAGGTTTGGGGGGGGGGGGTTATCGCTGGCTATCTCTATACTTGTTTTGCTTATGATAAACTCGCGAAACCTTTTGTTTGTATTTGCATTTGCAGTTTACCGCTTTCTTAGTATTTAGTTGCATGCACTACATTCATCCTGGTATAGTTTTGCATGTTTTTGTGTGGAGTTTATTGCCAAATTTTTTGAACTTTTTTATTGGGTAGATTAACTAGTTATGACCTTTGACCATGCGTTTCATCTCTATGAATTTGTTTGAGGTTTATCTCGCTTGGCTTGTCACATTTATATATGCACTTAGTTAAGCTTGGTAGTCTCGACATCACTTAGCGGTGTTTTCTCTACTGCGGTTCACGAAGGCCTTTATAATAAGATGATGCATGTTAGAGTCTTGTGGTTGTTTTCCCGTGTAATTATGTACCTAAAAGGCAACAAGTCTTCACCTTGCTTTGAGATTGCTAAATGCCTAGGAAGGAGGTAGTGTGAGATTGTGTGATCCTTTGTTTGAAACCTATTCTAACAAATAGGTTTGGGGAGGGGGTTATGCTGTCATTATGACCTGTTTTTCGATTTTGAGTGTTGTGAGTTTGTTTTCCTTTTTCGTAAAGTTTGTGCTCCAACCTATTCTTTCGAATAGGTTTGGGGAGGTCGTTTGTGAGTCATTGTAATTTCTTTTTCGTTGAGCTACTGCTGGTTATATACAAAAAAAAAAAAGAAAGGAAAAAAGAAAAAAAATCGGAAAAAAAAAAGAAAAAGAAAAAAAATCCAGAAAAAAGAAAAAATCTGGAAAAGAAAAAAAAAAAAAAAAAAAAAGACCCCAAAATAGCAAAGTAGGGTCCAAAGAAAGCCAAAAAGCAGTTTAGTAAAGTGTTTGTCTCGTTTTTCAATTCTTGTAATGTTCGTAATCGAGTTGTAAAGTGTGTCTTTCGTTTGTTTGAGTGTCATCTGTTCTAGACCACCCTCGTCCTGCCATTCAGGAAGTGGTGATAGTTTATGACTTTGCTTGAGAGATGGGTAGAATAGGGGACTGTGAACCTTTAGGGAACCCTCCTTCGTTTGATGAGAGCCAGTATTGGTTCGACCTCTTTGAGGGAAAGTCTTAACTTGGTGAACATCAATAAGTCCTCAGTTTCATAGGCACGAGACAACCATTCGTATTTTAACATGTTTCATTACATCGTCACTGACTAGGTCCAGGTGTAAAATGTTACGAGAGACTATCTTGTTTAACATAGTGCATATGTGAATGTGTATGAGTCAATCGAGGCATTCTTCAACCAATATCCATGTTATGATTTGTATGGTCATTGTTCTTAAGTTTCTGATAGACTCAATAGATTAGTTCATTTTATTTGGCATGAGACTCCATTTTGTGTGTTGCATTGGTTTTCTGCATTAGAGTCTAGCTTAGTTGCTTGAGGACAAGCAAAGGTTCGGTTTGGGGAGTTTGATGAACGTGTATTTTACACTTTCATTCGAGTCTTTTTCACCAATTTAGCTATCCTTTAGGTTAATTTAGCTTATATTTTCGTGCATTTTATTAGAATAGTGTCACGTTTCCGTTTTCTTTGCATTTTTTAGGTTTTAGGTAAAAAACGTATTTTTATGGGCAATGTTGATGAAGAGGACGAAGTTTTGGTGTTTCGAGGAGATTCGTGGTGTATCTAGAAGGTTCCGGATGAGATTTGAGGCCTAGGGGACGAGTTTCAAGGCTTAAAGGTCACTAGAAGGCAAAATCCGATTCCGAAAAGGAAAAGAAGACCAAAATCTCGCTCCCACCAACTGGATGTCCCAGGCGAACCGCCTGGGACGTGGGGCGAATCGCCCCACACCAGGCGAACCGCCTGGCACCTGGGCCGGTTCGCCCGGGAAGTTTCCGCAGCTATACATATCTTTGCCTATTTTCTACGTTTTTTAGACCTTTTCACATTATTTTGAGAGACAAATTCTCCAGAGCCTGTTCTGGGAATTATTAGCATAGAAGACTCTTTTTATTATTGATTTGGAAGCTTTAGCATACAGATTGGACATCTTTGATTTTCGATTCTTGCTTGTGAGTTAGCAATTCATCGGAGATTGACAACCTTTGTTGGTAACTTGTATCTCACGATTTTTCTGCTTTTATTTATTTCATTCAATATGTTTTCATTCCATCTGGCTTTGATTCTTGTTGATTTCAATATGAATAGCTAAATCTATCGTTGGTGATACTATGTGATTTCTTAGCTAGGGTTCTTGATTATGCATGAGTGGCTTCGCGCGTTTAAGACTTGATTTATTGTTTTATTTCTTTGATCTATCTAAGACATCTATCTTCGTAGTGTTGAATTGAAAGGAACACATAGGACAATTCACGATCATAGATTTCTATACAAACTTCAAGTACTTCATGCATGATTATTACCCGTTGCTTTGAATGACCATACTATCACTGACTTCCATCATATTGATAAGAAAAATCTGTGCTTTGCTTGATTTCTGATTTATAGTTTAAGTTAAATTAGATAAAGCTAGTTATAGTCCTTATAGATCCACACTCGAGGTTATTTTACTTTTACACTACGTGCCTTGGTTTCGTTGTAGTTGTGAATTGCCTTTGACTAAAAACAAATTTATTTGATTAATTGAGTCTGACAATCTCGTTCATCACAACCTTAGCCAAGTATTAGTATAGATAAGAGGCTTTCAAAATACATGTCAAAACCTGTCTTTTGGTGTTTGTTCTGTCGAGTATTTTGGGTGGAAACCTTGCGATAGTATCCTCTCTGAATAGAGAGTTGTCTGATACGGTGTAAACAATTCCCACATCAAGATCAGTTCGAATTACTTTTAAAGCAGTACGTGTTGCACTTTCATGCATAATTAGAACCCGATGCTTAGAATGAATATAACTATCACCAGCTGTAGTCATATATTGTTAAGTAAAGCTAAGTTAAATTTGTTTACTGAATTTATAATAGTTATTGTAGTTAAAGCTAGTTAAGTCCCTAGAGATCGACACTCGAGGTCATCTTGCCTCTACACCACGTGTTTTGTGTAGTTGTGACTTGCCCTTTGGCTAAAACAGATTCATTTGATTGTTCGAGTCTGACAATCTCGTTCATCAAATTGGCGCCGTTGCCGGGGACTTTTACTACTTTTTACTCTTTAGCTTATTTATATTTTTAGCATTCAATTTCCAGGATAAGTGATCTTAGTTTGTCTAGTTTAGAAGTTGAATTACAAATTTCGGTCAGAACTAACAGGGCTGATTTTTGGTTGTGAGTTACTCCTGTCACAGATATCCAGGTATGACGTCCATGAGGGCTCGCATGACGCCCCAATTTTTGCAGGTTAAGAGAGGATCAACTATATAGCTGGAGGATGAGTTAACTGGGTATGAAGTGACATGTTCCGTGGTGAGGAACATACCAAGGTTTGTGGAAGGAGTGTGGATGAATCCATTGAGTTTCATTCGATCCTACGAGGAGGAAATAGCTCGAATTTCGGCGAAGGGGTTTACAGAGGGCCAAGTGTGCATGAAGTTATTTTCTTTCGCCTTGGGGTATGAGCCGAGGCTTTGGATGGCAAGGTTAGCACCAGGAACGCTGAAGACTTGGGACCAAGTAGTAGAGGAGTTCTTGGCGTGTTTTATGCCTTACCAAGAGACAATGGCCTTACGAGGCAGGATTGAACACTTCAAGCAAGAAGAAGATGAGCGGTTTTGTGACACCTATGAGCGTTTTGAGAAGTATAAACGAGAGTGTCCCCATCATCGTTTCGACGATGGGGAGTTGATTTGGTATTTTGTTGGTGGGTTACGTGATGAGGTTAGGATTAGAGTGGATGGGTTGTGCGGAGGATTGGAAGAATGTATGGTTGAAGAGGCAGAAAAGGTCTTCCGTAAGTACGCCAGCGGATCCGCGCAGTCTGAGAGACTAACACCAAGTCACATCACCAGTGAGAAACTAGACCGAGGTGGAGCTGAAAGCTTATCTGAGGCGTATGCCTTAAGCACGCTTCCGGATGATCGGGAGAATGAAGAAGAAGCTGTTAGTGAGGAGGATGAACTTGCATATTATGCAGGAATTAAGGCCATTGAGAGTGTATTTGAAATCGCACATGCAGGGCAAGTTGAACAGAACCTTCGTATAGCAAAGGTTTTTGAGGGTGTAGTAGTAACTGAGCGACTAATGGAGGAATTCAGCTTGTTAGAGTGTGAGAAGGTAGAACAAATTCGTACACCTGAGTTCGGAGAAAAATTCACAGGGACGCCCCACTGGATGTGAGGGGCGGTCCTCCTGGTGTGGGGGGCGGTGCGCCCCTCACGACTAGAGAGCTGGCGACTCCCCTGGACACCTCAGGCGCACCGCCTGAGGTGGGGGGCGGCCCGCCCCACAGCACCAGGGAGCTGGACGACCCCAGCTCCCCAATTTCACCAGTAGTTGACGATCTTCATGATGCGGAGCACATTCCAGCGGTTACCATCGAGACCCATGAGTTCGAGGAAGTACACCTACTTCTCCGTGGTGGAAAGGTAACTACAATTCCTAATTTTGTAAGTCCTAAACATGTTAAATCTACTGTCACTAACGATGCAGGGATAATCAAGGAGAATGAAGTTGGTAAGAGCTCAACGGACTCTCAAGTGCAGGACGATACACCTCGCGCATCTGAAGGCGGCGACGACGATGGGGAAATGGGGGACACACCAAACATTGAGGAGGAACTTCATAAGTCCTCCAACCCTTATGTGCCCCCGAAACCTCATATGCCATTCCCTTGTAGGATCAAGCCAGCCAAGAAGGATATACAATAGTCACCACTATACAAGCGCCTCTCTAAAGTCGAAGTTAATGTTCCTCTATTGGAGCTAATCCAAAATGTTCCCGCCTATACGAAGTTCTTTCGTGAGGTTAAGAGCAACAAAAGGATTGCTCTAGGGGGGGATGTTAAAGGGATTGAGACGGTGAATTCTATAGCTGAGCTTCCTGCGAAGCAAAGAGACCCAGGAAGCTTCATAATCGATATTACCATGGGGAATGGACGGTCCACCAAGGTTATGCTCGACTTGGGATCTAGCATCAACCTGATGCCCTACTCAGTATACAAATCTCTAGACCTTGGAGAAGTAAATCCAATCGAAATGGTTGTACAGATGGTGGACTAAAGCGTGAAGCGCCATGTGGGAATAATTGAGGATATCCTCATGAAGGTAGACAAATTGATAATTCCTGCAGATTTTGTAGTGATAAAGTCAGCTGAGGAAGGAAAGAGCCATGTTCGCGAACACGTGGTGCTGCTTGGAAGACCATTTATGGCAACTACCAATACATGCCTTGAACTCAAAGGCAAAAAAATCTCCATCGATGTAATGGGTGAGAAAATTCAATTGGTAGGATGTAGTATAGTAGATAAAGAAGTTATAGAAGAATTGAAGTTCATTGATTGCTATGATTCTGTGATTTCTGAATTTCGCCATTGCCATGATAATATTGATCCTCTTGAAGAGGCACTAACCATGCAGGTAGAGACGTGTTACATGTCTGAGTAAGCAACGGAACTAGTTGAGAGAATGGATAGCACACCCGAAATACCATTCGGAGAAGAGGTGCTTAAACCCATAGAGGAAGAAGAGGGAGAGAACCGACTTCTAGAAGAGCCTAGCTTAGATTTAAAACCCCTTCCTGGGCACCTTAAGCATGTGTACTTAGAGGAAAATGAGAAAAAGCCGGTAATAATCTCTTCACACCTATCTAGCATTGAAGAAGGTAGGCTAGTCCAAGTCTTGACAGAAAATTTTGCAGCCATAGGATGGGAAATCAGTGATATAAAGGGGATTAGCCCTACACGGTGTGTGCACAGTATCACTCTAGAACAAGATGCCAAACCCGTTAGGCAACCTCAGCGTAGGATAAACCCCGCCATGCAAGAAGTAGTGAAAAAAGAGTTGATTAAGTTGCTAGATGCCGATATGATCTACCCCATTCCTAATAGTAAGTGGGTAAGCCCCGTACACGTTGTACCTAAGAAATATGGGATTACAGTAGAGGAGAATGAGAAGGGAGAGATAGTGCCAGTTAGGAAAACCACGGGTTGGCGGATGTGCATTGATTATAGGAGATTAAATGCCGCCACAAAGAAAGACCATTTTCCTCTCCCATTTATTGATGACATGTTGAACCGCCTCGCAGGGCGGAAATTTTATTGTTTCCTTGATGGCTTGTCAGGTTTCTATCAAATTCCAATTACACCAGAGGACCAGGAGAAGACAACATTCACTTGCCATTTCGAAACGTTTGGTTACAGGAGAATGCCATTTGGGCTATGTAACGCCCCCGCCACGTTTCAAAGGTGCATGCTTTCTGTCTTTTCTGATATGGTGACTAAGTTTGTTGAAGTTTTCATGGATGATTTTTCCCTTTTTGGTGATTCGTTTGATGAATGTTTGGATAGATTGGGTCTTGTTCTGAAAAGGTGTATCGAATGCAAATTAACTCTCTAAGTTGGGAGAAAAGTCATTACATGGTTAGGGAAGGCTTGTTCTAGGACATGTAGTCTCCAATAGAGGGATTGAAGTTGATAAGGCATAGATAGAGATAATTGAGAAGCTTCCCCCACCCACTTGTGTCAAAGAACTTCAATCATTTCTTGGTCATGTAGGATTCCATAGGAGGTTTATCAAAGATTTTTCGAAAATTGCAAAACCCTTAAACAACTTGCTTGCAAAAGATGTGAGTTTCGATTTTTCTGAAGATTTCTTAGAGGCCTTTAACAACCTTAAGGAAAGATTTGTTACTGCTCCTATAGTTGTGCCACCGGATTGGAAACTTCCTTTTGAGATAATGTATGATGCCTCAAATTTTGCTATGGGGGTTGTTTTATGCCAAAAGGTGGATAAGTAGTATCGTGTGATTTACTATGTTAGTAAGACCCTAGACTCAACTCAAGTTAACTATACAACTACTGAAAAAGAATTTTTAGCTGTTGTTTTTGCTTTACAGAAGTTTATGTCTTATTTGCTAGGACACGCTGTGAATGTCCATACTGATCATGCTGCTTTAAGACATTTAATAGCTAAACAAGATTCTAAGCCAAGATTAATCCGTTGGGTCTTATTCTTACAACACTTTGATTTGACCATAGTGGATAGAGCTGGTAAGGAAAATTGCGTAGCTGATCACTTGTCTAGAATTCCAAATATCCCTGTAGATGCAATTCCTGTCAATGAGGACCTTCCCGATGAACACTTGATGAGAGTAGATGAAGAGCCATGGTATGCTGATATTGTGAATTAATTGGTTACGGGTATTTGCCTAACTAATTTCTCAGCCTCCGATAGGAGAGCTCTTTCAAAATAGTGCAGGTTTTACAAATGGGATGATCTGAACCTTCTTAGAGAAGGACCTGATGGAATCTTGAGGAGATGCGTTCCACAAGGAACAACGAAGTGTACTGAGTCATTGCCATGAGGTTCAGTGCGGTGGACACTACAGTGGGGCTAAACACTCCGTAAGGTGTTCCAAGAAGGATTTTTCTGGCCATCCTTGCACCGAGATGCGAGGGAATTTGTGAAGAATTGTGACCCATGTCAGCGAGGGGGCAATATTGGCAAGAGGGAAGAAGTGCCCCAGCAAGGGAATTTAGTGGTAGAACCTTTTGATGTATGGGGAATTGATTTCATGGGACCATTCCCATCAAGCTCGGGATATGAGTACATTCTAGTCGCAGTGGATTATGTAACTAAGTGGGTGGAGGCAATTCCCACCAGAAAGAATGATGCTTCGGTAGTTTTGGGATTCTTGAAGGATGTGATTTTCTCCCGGTTTTGGAGTTCCCAGAACAATTATCAGTGATGGAGGTTCTCACTTCGTCAACCGGTCCTTTGCCTCACTCATGAAGAAATACAGTGTTACTCATAATGTTGCTACACCATATCATCCGCAGACTTCTGGGCAAGTAGAGGTTAGCAACCGTCAAATTAAAAAGATCCTTGAGCGTGTGGTGAAGCCTAGCAGGAAGGATTGGGCTGGAAAACTGAATGATGCGCTTTGGGCGTATAGAACCAGCAACAAAACAGTAATCGGCACCACTCCGTATAGACTTGTGTTTGGGAAAGCATGCCACCTTCCGGTTGAGCTAGAACATAGAGCGTACTGGGCCATAAAGGAGCTAAACCTTGATATGGGAAAAGCTGGGGAAGAAAAGTTGATGCAACTCGACGAGCTTGATGAACTACGCCTCGGTGCCTATGAGAACGCAAGCTTTACAAGGAGCGCACCAAAAAGTATCACGATCGTGGTATTGTGCGGAAAGAGCTGATCCCTGGTCAAAAAGCCTTAGTGTTCAACTCCAGACTTCTCTTATTTCCAGGGAAGCTCCGTACTCGATGCGATGGACCATACGAGATTGTCGAAGTTGCTCCCCATTGAGATGTAGAACTTTTGGACCCGAAGACTAGCGACACCTTCAAGGTGAATGGGCTCCCCATGGAGCTGTAGAACTTTTGGACACGAAGACTGGCGACACCTTCAAGGTGAATGGGCAACGAGTGAAACCATACTTTGAGCTTCCCAGTGATCAAATGGAGGTTGATCATCTCAAACTCACCTCTCCCACCTTCACATGAGAGTATGTAGCTTGTACTTTTTACTTTTGAATATTTAGTTGTTTTTCCCCTTGTGTTAGCGTGTGTTTTGGTGACAAAATAGGTAAAAAGTTGGTATTTTTGAGTTCGGGGATGATTAACTCGGCGCCAGGACTCAGCCGCTCCTAGGCGGACCGCCCCTCACACAGGGCGGTGCGCCGGGGAGAGGTAGAATTCCTAGGCGCCCCTGGGCACCCCAGGTGGACCGCCCCTCACACGGGGCAGTGTGTCCGGGAGAGGCAGAGCCTGGGCACCAGTGCTCCGGGTGTCCAGATTTTCATCCAGATACCTCGAATCACCGCAAACGTATTAATCTTTTTACCCCTTTTATCATCCCTTTTTGTTTCTCACGAGTTTCTTTGAGTAATATAGGTTACAGTTACACTTCCAGCTCTCACCCAACATCCACTTTCGACGTTCGGGGCGTACGACGAAGTTCAGGTTAGGGGGGGGGGTTATCTCGTGAAAGTCTTTGTTTGCACGTTTACCGCTTTCTTAGGATTTAGTTTGTTCGTATGCATTCATCCTTAGTCTAGTTTTTCCATATTGTTTTGTGGAGTTTATTGTCAAAAATATTTAGAACTTTTTTATTTTATAGACTAAGTGTTTTTGACCATTGACCATGCATTGCATTTCTATCGAATAGTTTGAGGTTTTTCTCGCTTGGCTTGTCATATTCGTATGTATACTAGTTAAACTTGGTAGTCTCGACATCACTATGTGGTTTTTTCTCTACTGCGGATCACGAAGGCCTTATAAAATGTTGCATGTTAGAGTCTTTGGTTGTATTCTCGTGTAATTATGTACCTAAGAGGCAACAAGTCTTCACCTTACTTTTTGAGATAGCTAAATGCCTAGGAAGGAGGTAGAGTGAGGTGTGTGATCCTTTGTTTGGATCTATTCTAACGAATAGGTTTGGGGAAGGGGTTACCATTGTTATGACTTGTTTTTCGTCTTGTTGAGTCATGTTGAGTTTGTTTTTCTTCTTCTTTGTGAGTTTGTGCTCCAACCTATTCTTTCGAATAGGTTTGGGAAGGTCGTTGTAGAGTCGTTGTTATTTCTTTTCATTGTTGCTACTGCTGGCTATATTACAAAGAAAAAAAGAAAAATCGGAAAAAAATAAAAAAGAAAAAAAATCTATTCTAGAAATCTGGAAAACGAAAAAAAAGAAAAGAAAAGAAAAAAAAAGTAAAAAAGAATAAGACCCAAAAAAACAAAAGAAGGGTCCAAGCAAGCCAAAAAGTAGTTTAGCAAAGCGTTGCATCATTTTTCAGCTTTTGTAGTAGTTTGTAATCGAGTTGTAAATTCTTCCTTGTGTTTTTGTGTCGCCTAGTCCAAGGCCTGTTCTAGACCACCCTCGTCCTGCCATTCAGGAAGTGGTGAAGAGTCTTTTCTCTAAGAGTCGGTAGAATAGGGGAGTGTTGTCTATTAGGGAACCCTCATTCGTTTGATGAGAGCCAGTATTGGTTCGACCTCTCTTCAGGGAAAGTCTCACTTGGTGAACAGTAGTAAGTCCTCAGTTTCATAGGCACGGGGGCAACCATTTGTATTCTAATATGCATCATTGCGTCGTCACTGACCAGGTCCAGGTGGAGAATGTTACGAGAGACTCCCTTGTTTAACAAAGTGCATATGTGAATGTGTATAGGTTCAATAGAGGCATTCTTCAACCTACTTCCATGTTATGATATGTATGGTCTTTGTTCATAAGCATTTGGTCGATACAATAGATTAGTTCTTCTTGTTTGGCATGAGATTCCTCTTTGTGTTGCATGTAGTTTGCATAGAGTCTTGCTAGTTGCTTGAGGACAAGCAAAGGTTCGGTTTTGGGAGTTTGATGACAGTGTTTTTTACACTTTTATTTAGTTCTTTTTCACTTATTTAGCTATCCTCTTGCATGCATTTTAGTGCATTTTGTTAGAATAGTGTCACGTTTCCATTTCTTTTGTTATTTTCAGGTTTTAGGTATTTGGCGGAATTTGGCGATATTTTATATATATAAGTTGAATTTTCATATCTTGAGTCATATTTTTGCAGACATAAACCCTAGAGCTTGTTCTGGGTTTTCTTTGACATAGAACTACTTTTTCTTAGCGATTTGGAGCATCGAGGTAGAGATTTGGACATCTATTGATCTCACCTTGCTAGATCTTTATGAGTTTAGCAATTCACCGGAGATTGACAACCCTCGGTGGTAACATTGTATCTCACTATTTTTTGCACTCTATCTTTCTATTCAACCATGTTTTGATCTATGATTGTTATGATTGCTATTGTTGATTTCGATTTTGATATGAGTAGCTAAAACGTCTAGTTGGTGATAGTATGTAAATTCATAGCTAGAGTTCATATTGTGCATGATTGAGTTTCTAAATCTTTTGCTTGTAGAATTGTTTTATTCGATTCTTTGATCCGACTAAGCCAAATATCTTCGTATAAAAGTGTTAGAAACACTAGGACAATTCAAGATCAACGTTTTTGGTATTTACAATTATCAAGTACTGCTTGCACTAAGCCTGACAACCTTAGCCAAGTATTAGTATAGATAAGAGGCATTCAAAATACATGTCAAAACCTGTCTTTTGGTGTTTGTTCTGATCGAGTGTTTTGGGTGGAAACCTTGTGGCAGTATCCTCTCTGAATAGAGAGTTGTCTGATACGGTGTAAACAATTACCACAGTAAGATTAGTACGTGTTGCACTTTCATGCATAATTAGAACCCGATGCTTAGAATGAACATAACTATCACTGTAACACCCCGTTTTTTTTCTTATTATTTAATTATTTATTTAATTATTATTTTATTGTTTAATTATTTATTTTAGTTAATTAATTATCAGAGTAAATTATTTATTCGATAGTTATTTAATTATTTTTGCGTAAGCTAGTTCGTTTCGTTTCGTTTGGATCAATCTAGAAGCCTGGACCGTTTTGCCCATCTTTTGGCCCATTTTCGTGGCCCAAGCTCAAGGCCCATCAGGTGGCCCTTTGTTCATCTAACCCTAAATCTAATGCTCCCCCACTTTTTCCTCCCTTCACGTCACCATCAATCTGAGAAAACAAAAGAAGAACAAAACTTGTTTGCCTCTCTCTCACACTCCTCACGCCCACCATCATCAGACTCCAACTTTCATCTTTCTATTCTTCATTCATCATTACCATCATCAAACTCCATATTTACATCTCAATTTCTCACCATCATCATCCGAAATTATCATCACCAACGCCACTCTCAACCTCCACCACCACGACCATAGCATCACCACTGGATCTCACCATCAACCGGCTTTGTTCACTCCGTTCACTGCGTCGCCGTGCTCCGATCTGTCCCGTCCTGTCTGTTCGCCGCCGCCGATCGATCCTTCCGTCTGTTTAATTCTGATTTCGATCGGTAAGAGATTTCGATTCCTTCTGATCTTTCGGTTTCGAATTCGAGTTTGATTACGATTTCGATTCGAATCTTGTTTAATTCTCTTTTTTCTTTTCGATTTATTCAATTTGCAGATTTGTTCAAACCTTTATTTCGGTTCGAAGGTAAATCTCGTTTCTCTTACTGCTGCTCTTGATTCGAAACTCGTACTCGTATTCTGTTTTGGACTTTTTTACCCTTGGACGGTTCTGCCTTGATCGATCTGACCTTGTTAATTATTTCGAACCGAGAACCGGGACTTGGTTGTTAGCATAGTTACTGTTTGGCTGGACTTGCGAATTTATTGACCTCGTTGTTGAATTTTATTTCCTGTTTGACCTCGAAGGAACTTTTGGACCTTGTTGTTACTGTTTTGGATTTTTGTGGACTGATTTGGGAAATCTAAAAACCTAAAGGACCTTTTTGCAGTTTTACCGTTGACCGTAGTTGACTGACAGTAGGCTTTTATCGTAAACCTTTTTGCTTTGAGAAGACTGTTTGGTGTCTGGAAAACTGCTGGTTCGTTTGTACTGTCTGTTTTCGAAAAGGGTTTTTCTTGCAATTTACCACTGAGGGTATTTTGGTAATTTCCAGAATCTGAAAACCGAAAGAGTTTCTGAAAATGTTTTAAACTTGGTTTCTGTTTTTGTAAGTTAGTATTGACTTGACTTACTAGCTTAGTTGGTTAGGTTCTTGCTTGACTAACTCAGAGGTCCCGAGTTCGAACCCCGACTTTACCATTCCTTTTTCAACCTTTTTCCTTCCGTCCGTTCGACTTCTAAATTGTGTTTAGTACTTTCTTGTTAGGTTCTCCGTTGTCCGTAAACCCGTAAAGCTCATTTCTCGTTGAGGCCTTTTACTCGCAAGCTAAGGTGAGTGTTCACCCCTAAACCTATTATTTGCGAAAAACTGGAAGGTTACGTGACTGTTTGTACCTATTACTGTATATTGTATATTGTATGCTTCCGCGTAAAAGTATAAGTCCTAAGTATGACTTTTGGATTTCTGTTTATTGCTACTCTGTTCTGTACTGACCTTTCTGCAGGAACACCTCTCGGTGTTAATTAATTGTATCTGTTGTTCTGTATCTGTTCTGTTTCTGTGTGACCGGTCGATTAGGTTATGGTTAGGTAGGCTTGGGTAGTAGAGGACTATCGGGTTTGCTTGATCGTGGCCTAGTCTATTCCCTTTTAGGCGCGAGGCAGAAGTCGCTGAGGTTTATTAGGGTCGTAGGATCTGTTTCCCCAAAGTACACGGGGGTTTCTGTTTCTGTCCGGAGTTATGCATCCTCTGGAGGGAGTTATAAGGGCATTCTGGGAGTAGGAGCAATAAGGCGGGCTGCACCAACGGTCTACAACATATCTGTTCTGTTAATCTGTTATATGTGCTCTGTTCTGTTTGCTCGTTTTTCTGAAAGGGATTTTGTTTTTAAAACCGATTACTTTATGTTTTAACTTAGAACCTCACTGAGATGCTTTATCTCACACTCTTTTGTTTTTCCAAAATTCCTTCCTTCCACATGCTGCTGAGGATGTGCGTGACTAGGAAGCCAGCGACTGAGAGAAGGGTCTGGGGTGTCACGGGTTTCTTTTCAAAATAAGAAGATACACTTTTATTGTCTTCATTCGTTATGCATTCGAACTTGAGTTGTCATTGGATAATATTTATTATTGTTAGCGTCAAAGATTATTTTAGCATTTATTGCCGACCGTTGTTATGAAAGTATTTTTCGATTTTCCTTTTTCAAGAAAATATTTTGTTTTCAAAACCGGTACCGTTACAGTTGGTATCAGAGCTTGAGTTCAAACTCGAGCTTGCTAGGGTAGGATCTTTTGACCTTTGGGGTGTGTGTGAGGGTCCGAGTCGCTGGTTAGGTCTTGTATTTTCTGTTGCTTTTCTGATTCGAGTCTTACGTACTATCCCTGAACCGTCTCTTCATCTTCTCTGTTCTGTTTCTGACTACCTCTGACCCGTTCTGAGACTATTGACCTTCCGTGGTTGTTTGATTCTGACGAAGTTATTAACTAGTTAACTACGCGTGTGCTTACAGATAGGTATGAGTTCTGAGAAGAGGGTTATTCGTTATCGTCTAGTCGAAGGAGAATTTAACCCGTATACCTCCGTTCCTGTTGTTGGCGTTTACCCTGGATTCGTGATGGATAGAGTCGTGCATGAACGTGATCACTACTGGCTGGAGAACTTTAAGCTTCGAGATGTGATAGCAACGAAGGAAGCGGAGATCGGATTTCTGAAGACGGCTTTACGCGCCGCAAAGGAGCACTCTGGCTTTGTTTCGTTAACCGCGTCCAACGTTGGCAACCGGATTCGCAGGAGGAAGGCTCGGAGGACATTCCCCGAGGGTTGTGGACCATCCCGTAGAGGAAAGAGTGAAGACGAAGAAGAATCCGAAGAAGATCCCGAGGAGGACCCCTCTGGGGAGAAGGAGGAGACGCTCACGTGCCCGAGGGACGTTCCGAGGATGATAGCGAGGACGCTTATTAGGATAGTTGCCTTTTCGAGCTCGTACCGAACTTCTTTGTTTCTGCCAAGCGAGTTTTTCTTTTAGTTCAGCCGACTGAGACTTCTTATGCTTTTCCGTTTATTTGACTCTGTGGTTTTCTGTTTTCCTCGCTAAGACGAGTAGAGACCGTTTTCTTTTGTTTTATTGCATGCTTGGATGTTTTGAGACTTCGTTGTTTTCTTGTTTTTGCTTTTTGTTTTAAAGTTCAAGGCATGTTTTCTTCTTCACTGCTCAGTTTATACCTGTTGTAGAAGATTAAGTACTGGCATTAGTTCTTTGTTTTTCTGCTCTTTTCTAAGTTAGAGATTCGAGGTTGTTAAATCAACTGCTAAGTAGTGCCCTTTGTTAGAATGGGTCGCAGAAACACTCGTGGTGCCAGCAGCAATGGAAGTGGAGACGATCAGCACGCTGAAAATGGAGACCAAGTGGACCGTATCATCGCTGCTCTGGGGAATTTCAGCGAAACCATTCGCCGTGCTGGAGCAACAGCACCACCTGTTCAGCCAGTTCCTCCGCCACCACCACCGATTCAGACCATCGATCAAGCTGCGGAACGATTCACTCGATTCCATCCTGAGAGGTTCGAGGGAACACCAGATGCCCGTAAGGCTGAGCTCTGGATCGAAGGCATGGAGAACTTATTCTCGATCCTGCACTATCCGGACGAGAGGAAGATCGAGCTTGCTGCTTTCCAGTTCGTGGGAGCCGCCAGGAACTGGTGGAGAACCGTGAATGCGAGATGGAGGCAAGAGGGAGTTGCTCGTACCTGGGAGAATTTCACCAAGGACTTCATGGACAAGTACGTGCCTCGCCTGGTTCGCGAGAACCGGAGAGATGAATTTCAAGCTTTGGTGCAAGGGAACATGGATGTTGCCGACTATGACTCGGAGTTTACCCGGTTACTGAAGTACGTGCCGCATTTCCAGGATGATGAACGAGAGAAGGTCCGTCACTTTGTGAAGGGACTCAACTCCGAGATCCGGTACAGTCTATTTGGGACCAATATGCCTACCTATCTCAAGGTTGTCGAACTCGCCTCCGAGGTAGAGAGTGGTCTCAAGGAGATCAAGATGGCTGATAAGCCATACTCGAGCAAGAGGAACTACTCTAGTTCTTCTGGGAGCCATGGAGGAGGAAGTCAATCTGGATATAAGAGGGAGAACCGAGGAGGATATCAATCTGGATATCAGGCGCCACCGGCGAAGTATTCCCGTACTCAGCATGACAACCGTTCTCGCAACACTACTGGAGGGTCTGGGCAGTCGTCCCAGGCAAGGAAGAATTGCAACTACTGTGGAGGAGTGAACCACGATGAGCACAACTGCTGGAAAAGACAGGGCTTATGCTTGGCTTGTGGGAGTAAGGATCACAAGATTAGCCACTGTTCGAACCGACATGCCATTGTCAAGGGAGGAAGGCCAGGAGACTATGCTCCGAGAAATGATGGAAAGGGTACTATGGCGAAGCCCCGAGTTTTCAGCATAGGCGGTCATGAAGTTCCTGACACCGCAAATGTGGTTGAAGGTACGCTACTCATCGCTCAAACTTCTTCTAAAGCTTTATTTGATCCTGGTGCTACGCATTCATTTATTGCTGAAGTATTTGCTGAGTCACTCGTTTTACCATACAAAGTACTACCCTACGCTTTAGAAGTATGTACGCCTTTGGGAGCTAGTCTAATCACTAAGCAGTTCGTCGAGCGATGTGAGATTTCCATCCTAGGAAGAACTTTCCCTGCTGACCTAATATTTCTACCTCTATCAACCTACGATGTTATTCTGGGTATGGATTGGCTGTCCGAGCACTACGCGCAACTGGATTGTCGAACCAAGGCAATATCCCTAGGAAAACCTGAAGAGGAGAAAGTCGTATGGAAAGGAGATAAGAGAAAGGATGAGAAGTTTTTACTGTCTGCCATGGAAGCTAGGAGGCTGTACGTGAAGGGTGCTACCTGCTTTTTGGCATATCTGATCAATAAACCCAAAGATCAGCCAAAAATCGAGGAAGTCAGGGTGGTTAAGGAGTTCAAGGGTGTTTTCCCTGAGAAGCTGGATTCCGTACCCCCTGAACGAGAGGTGGAGTTTAGCATTGATCTGGTACCTGGCACTGCACCAATATCGAAGTCACCGTATAGGATGGCACCTGCTGAGCTTAAGGAGCTAAAGACTCAACTGCAAGATCTGGTGGATAACGGTTTTGTGAGACCTAGTTCGTCACCTTGGGGATCACCGGTTCTGTTCGTGAAGAAGAAGGATGGTACTATGAGGATGTGCATCGACTACCGAGGCTTGAATCAAGTCACGGTCAAGAACAAGTACCCCCTGCCCCGTATTGAGGAACTCTTCGATCAGTTGGAAGGTTCGAAGGTTTACTCAAAACTTGATCTGCGATAAGGCTATTATCAAGTCAGGGTAAGGGAAGAAGACATACCTAAGACTGCCCTGAACTCGAGGTATGGTCATTACGAGTTCGTAGTGATGCCGTTTGGCCTTACGAATGCCCCGGCTGTGTTCATGGATTTGATGCACCGAGTTTTTCAGCCGTATCTGGATCAGTTTGTTGTTGTTTTCATCGATGACATTCTCGTTTACTCAAAATCTGAAGAAGATCATGAGAAACATCTTCGAATTGTCTTGGAAACTCTTCAGAACAACAAATTGTATGCCAAATTCAGCAAGTGTGAATTTTGGCTAGATAAGGTAGCCTTCTTAGGGCACATTATCTATGGAGAAGGTTTGGAGGTTGACCCGTCGAAGATTGAGTCGATAGTCAATTGGAAGAGACCCGAATCTGTCACTGAAGTGAGGAGTTTTCTTGGTTTGGCTGGTTACTATCGCCGTTTTGTGAAGGATTATTCGAAGATAGCTGGACCCTTGTCCTCTTTAACAGGGAAAAATCCTAAGTTCGTATGGAGTGACAAGTGTCAGGAAAGCTTCGAGGAGCTGAAGAAGAGGCTGACCACCGCCCCGATACTAGCTCTTCCCGAGGGAACCAACGACTTTATAGTTTACACTGATGCTTCAAAGGAAGGTTTGGGTTGTGTACTGATGCAATGAGAAAAGGTGATCGCATATGCTTCGAGAAAACTGAAGCCATATGAAAGAAATTACCCAACCCATGACCTTGAGCTAGCTGCTATAGTCTTTGCGTTGGGAAAGTGGAGACACTATCTTTATGGTCCTGAGTTCACCATCCTCACGGACCATAAGAGCTTGAAGTACGTGTTTACCCAAAAGGAGTTGAACATGAGACAACGACGATGGATGGAATTTCTGGGCGATTACACCTGTACCATTCGATACCATCCCGGTAAGGCCAATGTGGTCGCTGATGCCTTAAGTCGTAGGGTACACGTGTCAAATCTCGAAGTATCAAAATTGTCGTGTATGTTCGCCAATATCACTTTGAGGTATGAGTTGGCAGGAAAGATTCTGGAGGCTCAAGAGTATGACGAAGAGCTTCAAGATATCAAGGCACATATTACTGAGCTTCGAAATGCGAAATTCTCTATTGATGAGAATGGAGCTCTAAGGTTTCAGGGTAGACTGTGTGTGCCTTCTGATGAAGAGCTTAGACGATTAATTTTGGAGGAAGCTCATAAGTCTAAGTATTCGATGCATCCTGGAGGAAACAAGATGTACGAGGATTTGAAGAAGGTTTACTGGTGGACCTATATGAAACGAGATGTTGCACAGTTTGTGCAAAGTTGCTTGGTCTGCCAGCAAGTGAAGGCTGAGCACCAGAAACCGGGAGGTTTACTACAGCCACTCAAGATTCCACAGTGGAAATGGGAGATGATCACTATGGATTTTGTGACTGGTTTACCGGTAGCTAGGGGTGGTTTTGATAGTGTTTGGGTTATTGTCGACAGATTGACAAAGTTGGCACATTTTCTACCCGTTAAAACCACCTACACATCCGAGAAATTAGCTGAAGTCTACCGCGATGAGATAATCAGGCTTCATGGCACTCCAGTGAGCATTGTCTCGGATAGAGATCCAAAGTTTGTCTCGAGATTTTGGAAGCAAGTACATGAAGGCTTAGGTACTAAGTTGAATTTTAGTACCGCAGCACATCCGCAGACGGATGGTCAATCCGAAAGGACCATTCAAACGTTAGAAGATCTTCTGAGATTGTGTGTGCTAGATCACCAAGGAAGCTGGGCACAGCATTTGCCATTGGTGGAGTATGCTTATAACAACAGTTATCAGGCATCGATTGGTATGGCACCGTTCGAGGCGTTGTACGGTCGGAAATGTAGATCACCACTGTATTGGGATTTGGAGGACCGAGTTTCTACACCAGTAGCTGGAGAGAGGTCTCTCAATGAGATGATACAAGAAACCTTGGAAAAGGTTAGGCTTATCCGAGACCGATTGAGAACTGCTCAAAGCCGACAGAAGAGTTACGCCGATAACCGTAGGCGAGATTTGGAATTTGAAGTGGGTGATTTTGTCTTTCTCAAGCTATCTCCGAGAAAGGGAATTGTTCGTATGGGTCGTAGAGCTAAGCTGAACCCGCGATATGTGGGTCCATACGAGATCATTGAGAGAGTTGGCATTGTAGCTTATCGGTTGCAACTGCCCACTACTATTACTGGAATTCATAATGTATTCCATGTATCTCAACTGAAGAAGTATTATCCGGATCCGTCGCACGCGATCCAACCCGAGGAAGTGACCATTGAGGAGGATTTGTCGTATGTGGAGCAACCGGTTCGTATTCTTGACCAGAAGGTACAACAACTCCGTAATCGGCAAATCAAGCAAGTAAAGGTTCTGTGGAGAAATCATCAGTATGAGGAGGCGACCTGGGAAAGTGAGGATGACATGCGCCGGCAGTATCCCGAGCTCTTCAACTTTTCAGGTGCGAATTTGGGGACCAAATTCTTTTAAGGGGGGAAGAGTGTAACACCCTGTTTTTTTCTTATTATTTAATTATTTATTTAATTATTATTTTATTGTTTAATTATTTATTTTAGTTAATTAATTATCAGAGTAAATTATTTATTCGATAGTTATTTAATTATTTTCGCGTAAGCTAGTTCGTTTCGTTTCGTTTGGATCAATCTAGAAGCCTGGACCGTTTTGCCCATCTTTTGGCCCATTTTCGTGGCCCAAGCTCAAGGCCCATCAGGTGGCCCTTTGTTCATCTAACCCTAAACCTAATGCTCCCCCACTTTTTCCTCCCTTCACGTCACCATCAATCTGAGAAAACAAAAGAAGAACAAAACTTTTTTGCCTCTCTCTCACACTCCTCACGCCCACCATCATCAGACTCCAACTTTCATCTTTCTATTCTTCATTCATCATTACCATCATCAAACTCCATATTTACATCTCAATTTCTCACCATCATCATCCGAAATTATCATCACCAACGCCACTCTCAACCTCCACCACCACGACCGTAGCATCACCACTGGATCTCACCATCAACCGGCTCTGTTCACTCCGTTCACTGCGTCGCCGTGCTCCGATCTGTCCCGTCCTGTCTGTTCGCCGCCGCCGATCGATCCTTCCGTCTGTTTAATTCTGATTTCGATCGGTAAGAGATTTCGATTCCTTCTGATCTTTCGGTTTCGAATTCGAGTTTGATTACGATTTCGATTCGAATCTTGTTTAATTCTCTTTTTCTTTTCGATTTATTCAATTTGCAGATTTGTTCAAACCTTTATTTCGGTTCGAAGGTAAATCTCGTTTCTCTTACTGCTGCTCTTGATTCGAAACTCGTACTCGTATTCTGTTTTGGACTTTTTTACCCTTGGACGGTTCTGCCTTGATCGATCTGACCTTGTTAATTATTTCGAACCGAGAACCGGGACTTAGGTTGTTAGCATAGTTACTGTTTGGCTGGACTTGCGAATTTATTGACCTCATTGTTGAATTTGATTTCCTGTTTGACCTCGAAGGGACTTTTGGACCTTGTTGTTACTGTTTTGGATTTTTGTGGACTGATTTGGGAAACCTAAAAACCTAAAGGACCTTTTTGCAGTTTTACCGTTGACCGTAGTTGACTGACAGTAGGCTTTTATCGTAAACCTTTTTGCTTTGAGAAGATTGTTTGGTGTCTGGAAAACTGCTGGTTCGTTTGTACTGTCTGTTTTCGAAAAGGGTTTTTCTTGCAATTTACCACTGAGGGTATTTTGGTAATTTCCAGAATCTGAAAACCGAAAGAGTTTGTGAAAATGTTTTAAACTTGGTTTCTGTTTTTGTAAGTTAGTATTGACTTGGCTTGCTAGCTTAGTTGGTTAGGTTCTTTCTTGTTAGGTTCTCCGTTGTCCGTAAACCCGTAAAGCTCATTTCTCGTTGAGGCCTTTTACTCGCAAGCTAAGGTGAGTGTTCACCCCTAAACCTATTATTTGCGAAAAACTGGAAGGCTACGTGACTGTTTGTACCTATTACTGTATATTGTACATTGTATGCTTCCGCGTAAAAGTATAAGTCCTAAGTATGACTTTTGGATTTCTGTTTATTGCTACTCTGTTCTGTACTGACCTTTCTGCAGGAACACCTCTCGGTGTTAATTAATTGTATCTGTTGTTCTGTATCTGTTTTGTTTCTGTGTGACCGGTCGATTAGGTTATGGTTAGGTAGGCTTGGGTAGTAGAGGAATATCGGGTTTGCTTGATCGTGGCCTAGTCTATTCCCTTTTAGTCGCGAGGCAGAAGTCGCTGAGGTCTATTAGGGTCGTAGGATCTGTTTCCCCAAAGTACACGGGGGTTTCTGTTTCTGTCCGGAGTTATGCATCCTCTGGAGGGAGTTATAAGGGCATTCTGGGAGTAGGAGCAATAAGGCGGGCTGCACCAACGGTCTACAACATATCTGTTCTGTTAATCTGTTATATGTGCTCTGTTCTGTTTGCTCATTTTTCTGAAAGGGATTTTGTTTTTAAAACCGATTACTTTATGTTTTAACTTAGAACCTCACTGAGATCCTTTATCTCACACTCTTTTGTTTTTCCAAAATTCCTTCCTTCCACATGCTGCTGAGGATGTGCGTGACTAGGAAGCCAGCGACTGAGAGAAGGGTCTGGGGTGTCACGGGTTTCTTTTCAAAATAAGAAGATACACTTTTATTGTCTTCATTCGTTATGCATTCGAACTTGAGTTGTCATTGGATAATATTTATTATTGTTAGCGTCAAAGATTATTTTAGCATTTATTGCCGACCGTTGTTATGAAAGTATTTTTCGATTTTCCTTTTTCAAGAAAATATTTTGTTTTCAAAACCGGTACCGTTACAATCACCAGCTCTCGTCATATATTGTTAAGTAAAGCTAAGTTAAATTTGTTTACTGAATTTATAATAGTTATTGTAGTTAAAGCTAGTTAAGTCCCTAGAGATCGACACTCGAGGTCATCTTGCCTCTGCACTACGTGTTTTGTGTAGTTTTGAGTTGCCCTTTGGCTAAAACAAATTCATTTGATTGTTCGAGTCTGACAATCTCGTTCATCACCATTTCACTCACTAGAGTTGTGAATCTGAAATCCAAGTCTTCCAGTGACTCATTTGTACCTTGTTTAAAGTTTTGGAACTTTAACTTTAGCACTTCGAGTTTGTTTTCCTTGGTTTTGTCAGATCCAGCACAAAGATCTTGAACCATTTTCCAAACTTCTTTAGCAGTTTTGGCACCCAACAATTTGCGCTGTATAGTATCTGGAGTTGATCGAATAATGATGTTTCTTGCTTGGCCATCAAGACATAATCTTTTGGATTCGTCGGAAGTCAATTCCTCTCTTGCTTTTGGAATGGCGGTATCAACCGGTTCTCCTAAGATAGTTTCCTTTCCAGCAGTATCCGTGGTTTTGTGAGGAAAGCTTCTCCCAAGTTTAGTGATCTTGATAGGTCCATCATTTATGCCAGTAACCATCTCATCACTAATGGCCTCAAGATGTAGCATCATGTTGTTTCGCCATTTTTCATAGTTTTCCAGCTTCAGCAAGGAGCGTCTCCTAGCGACATCCTGTCAGCAAAAGACTACCAAACTGATCAAGTGAAAGTGATTTACGGAAAGGACCTAAGGGGTTCTAGGTTCAGTGCTGAAGGTTAAAGAACCTCCAGCTCTGATACCACTTGTTGGTCCCTTTAAACAACAAGAAAAGACTAGATGGGGGGGGGGGGGTGAATAGCAATAGTGGTTGACTTGTCAGACCAAATTATCTTCGTAGTGCTTAATATTTCCAACAGGACACTAGATTGATTCAAAGATCTCTATGCAAGACCGAGGAATTTATGCATGATTATCGATCCGTTATGCAAAGAAGGACCATACTATCACCAATCTCCATTATCTGCTAGAAACCCCTATTGCTATCTGTCTGCTGTTTTATATTCTCTTGTTAAATAGATAAAGCTAGTTATAGTCCTGAGAGAACGACACTCGAGTCATTCTGCTGCTACACTACGGTTTTCGTTGTAGTTGTGGATTGCCTTTGGCTAAATAACAAATTTATTTGCGTGAACTCGGAGCACGACATCCGCGGTTCATCACATGTGCCTTTGTAGATACCTTTCTCAGAATTCTTCTAAATCTTCAGTCTTCGAATCTTCAAGTTTCAAAGCGGTTCTAGTGCTTCAATAGTTCATTTGTAGAAACAAAGTACATCATCAGCAAACTAAAGCACCTAACTATGTCGATTCCCCATGTGTCGAAGGGGCATGTGATCTTGGCGGGAATGGGTGGTCTTGCGGGCGCATGGTCGGGGGTCACAAAGTATTGCCATTATTCACATTTGCACACCAATTGTGCTACGTCCTCTCGCACCGTTGGCCAATAGAATCCTTGGCGGATAATTTTCTGGGCTAGAGCTCTTCCTCCCGAATGGTTTTCATAACTTCCTTGGTGCATTTCCTCTAGGATCGCTTGGACTTCGTTGTCGCTAACGCACCTAAGGTTCGTGCCTTTAAAGCATCTCTTGTAAAGATATGTCCCTTGGACGAAGTATCTCACTACTCTTCCTTTGATCCTTCATGCCTCCGCACAGTCCGTTAGCAGGATGCCATGCATCATATAGGCAGCGATAGGTTGCATCCAACTTGGGGTTGTATCAATAGTGAACATGCCTTGCGTGCATTTTTGGGAACTTTCGATGGACAAAAACTCCATCTTCAGAAGTATCACATTTCGAGTGTCCATGCCTCCGGACGCAGATGCATATTTTGACAAGGCATCCGCCCTACCGTTGAATTCTCTAGCAATTTTTTCCACTTGGCATTCCTCAAAGTGTGTCATTTCTTCTTTGATAGCATCCTTGTACTCCAATAAGGAACTTTACTTTGCTTTGAATGCTCCGGACAGCTGCCTCTCGGCCAACTGTGAATCGGTAAAGAGCTTGATTTTCTTCACTTGAAGTGCCTTGGCCATCCGGAGACCAATTAGAATTGCTTCATATTCAGCTTCATTATTTTGAGACCAAGAAGCCTAAGGTCACAACATATTCCAACTCGGCTCATCCGGGGCTCCTGAGGTAAATTCCAATTCCTCCGGACCTTCCGAAAGACGAACCATCTACTTGTAAAATCCAAACATCACCGTGATCTTTTGGTTCTTTCAGATTGGGAACAATGATTTCTTGGACAGGTTCCTCCGGACCCTTGGCTATTTCCTTCGGACCTTTTGCTGTTTCCTCCGGACCCTCCGTGACGGGTTTTGGTCCTTGGACAATGATCTGAGAATTTGCTTCTTCCATGGAGACATCGTTGAGAAGAAACATGTGACTTGGGGTATACACTTCCTTTCGGTCGTTGGTATCAGGACGATAGAGCATAGCGTCTTCGGCATTAGACATGTTTATTTCCCTACTAGTTTGGGCTAGTTCCTTGAATCCTTTCAACGCCGCTTCTAGAGCCTTGAAGTGTTCACTGACTTGTGATCCTTGGGACTCGATCATCATACCTGAATCAGATTGTGCTTCCTTTGGGTCGACGTCCATAGGGTCCTTCGTGGGGTAGTCAGCCAAGAAATCTGCTAAGACTTGAGCTTTTTTGGCTAATGGAGCTTGGTAGTGGATATCGAACTTGCTAAGCTCGATTGCCCATCATGCTAGTCTTCCGCTCATTTCCGGTCGCCCTAGGACTTGCTTGAGAGATTGGCTTGTTAAGACAATCACCTTATGTGCACCAAAATATGGTTTGAGCCTCCTTGCGGTGTAGACCAGGGCAAATGACAATCTCTCAATGTCCAAGTACCTCGTCTCCGCACCTGCGAGCGCCTTGCTCAAATAGTAAGTCGCCATATGATCATTCCCTTGGATCCGTACTAGGACGGAACTTATCACCTCCGGAGTGGTCACGAGGTACAAGTATAATGGTTCTCCGTCCACCGGCTTGGATAGCAAAGGTGGCGACAACAAATACTGCTTTAGTTTTTCAAAAGCCTCTTCGCATTCCTTTGTCCACTCGAACTGATTACTCTTCCTCAGGACCTTGAAGAAGGGAAAGTTCTACTCGGCCAATCTTGAGATGAAACGGATTAGGGCGATAGATTTTCCAACTAATTATTGTACCTCATTGAGTGTCCTTGGTTGTGGTAGGTTGAGGATGAATTTGATCTTTTCTGGATTTGCTTCTATTCCACTTTCAGTCACTACGTAACCAAGGAACTTGCCTCCCTTGACACCAAATGTGCACTTTCCCGGATTAAGTTTCATACCATACCTCCTCAGGACCGCGAAGCACTTGTTGAGATGTTCAACATGTTGGTTCTCCATCTTGCTCTTCACTAGCATGTCATCAACATAAAATTCCATGGTTTTGTCTCTTCCTTGAACATCTTGTTCACTAGGCGTTGGTAAGTTGCTCCCGCGTTCTTGAGTCCAAAAGGCATGACGTTGAAGAAGTAGACGTTGCCATTGGAAAAGAAGGTTGTCTTCGGCACGTCGTCCCTCGCCATCTTGATTTGGTAAAAGCCTTGGTAGGCATTGATGAAGTTGTTTTTCACCAATTAAATTTGTTTAAAAGCCAAAGAAAACTTATCACTACACAAACTAGAGTGCAATGGTAAGTTTTCCCCGAGTGTCGTTCTCTCGGGACCTAACGTGGCTTTGTTTGTGATTTTTGCTAGTTATTTCAGACAACGAGTTCAAGTGTTTATGGAATTGTTTTCTTAGAACAAAGCAACGAGAAATCAGATTTTTGTAATCAAGTTTGGAAAACGGTTGGTGGTAGAAATCAAATACACATGCATTTACGAATATGCTCACAAGTTCAGTGCGTAAAACCATCGATCAAGTCTGCTAAGCAACTCGTCTAGGTAACTTTCAAGACACACATCATAAAAGATCACTATCAATACTTTAGAGGTGCTTCTCACTAACACCATTTATCTAGCATGCTGCAAATCTCTAACATACAATCCTATAGCTTTCATTGACCAAGAGTTTGTCACTATACTCAATTCGAATATATTTTATAGGCAACTAAGAATCATATGAAGGAATTTGCAGCAAGATTGAATCACAATCTCATGTAAGCATAAACATAACCCATAGCATGCATATTCTACATTCTACCACCAACACAAATGATTTAGCTACTCATATTCATCAACATAGACATGAAATCATATGAATTGTAAATAGAATACATCAAATCAAACTACTAGACAAGAGATAATGATACAATGTTACCACCAAGCTGTCACTAATCGGTGGGTATTGATGAAAACCTCTCCGTAGATGAAACAATGGATGAAATCGTATGCCAAAACCTTTAATCCAATCTAAAATACAATGTAATCTGAGTTTTCTCTGAGTTTTGGGGCTTAGGAGCTCTCCAAAACGAAGCCAATGTTCAAAAGTATCCAAAAAGTAACTGAAGATTAGATCTAAGAAGGAAAATCCGAAAACGTAACCGCTGCCAAGCGGACCGCTTGGAGAGGCCAAGCGGAGCGCTTGGCTGCTGTGCCAAAGCTCCTGGAAAATGAAGCGGAGCGCTTCACTATTCCAGGCGCTTAGCTTGGCTCCTGGGAAGATTTTTGTCTTCCAACTCAATCTTTTTGCCCTCGTACGGCCCTCGGGTGCCTTGGACTCATCCTTCTCGATGCTTATTGATGCTCAAACACTCACGAACAAGCCGTGGAGATCAAGGAACTTCAACGGGGGGCCATTTTCTATCAAAAAAACTCGTTTTTAGCTCCAAAAATGTCATTTCGTACCTAAGTGCCTGAAAATGCAGAAAACAATAAACGTGACACTATTTCTACAAAACTAACCAAAAAACAAGGCTAAAAGATAGCAAAAGAAGGTAAAAAAGACAAGATGAACGCGTCAAAAATACGTTCATCAAACTCGCCAAACCAAACCTTTGCGTGTCCTCAAGCAACAAACTATCCTAAATGCAACACAAAAGGAGTCTCATTCCAAGTAAAGTGAACTAATCTATTGAATCTACCAAATGCTTATGAACAAAACCAAATGAGCATGACATGCAAGTAGGTTGAACAATGCCTCGATTGCGAATATACACATTCTCATGTGCACTTGGTTAAACAAAGGAGTCTCTCGTAACATCTTCTACCTGGACCTGGTCAGTGATGACACAATGATGCATGTTATCATACTACAATTGCCCCGTGCCTATGAAACCGAGGGCTTACTACTGTTCACCAAGCGAGACTTTCCCTCAAGAGAGGGCGAACCAATACTGGCTCTCATCAAACGAAGGAGGGTTCCCTTAGAAAGATAACACTCCCCTATTCTACCCAGACTCTCAAGAATGAGCCTCTTTCAACCACTTCTTGAATAGCAAGTCGAGGGTGGTCGAGAACAGGCCTTAGACAAAGGCGACACGAAACGAAAGATAGATTTACAACTCGATAACTTCACAATAACAAATATTTACATGACACTTGACACTTTACTAGACTGCTTTTGGCTTGCAACGACCCTTCTTTTGCTTTTGGGTCTTATTCTTTATTTTCTTTCTTCTTCTTTTTTTTTCTTTTATTTTCTCTTTTTCTTTTCTCTTTTTTTCTTCTTTTCTTTTTCTCTTTGTTTTTTTTTTTATATAGGGGCAAGCAGCAGTACTAAGTGTCAAAAACACCTCCCCAAACCTATTCGAAAGAATAGGTTTGAGCACAAAGACGAAAAAGAAAAAGGAAAGACTCTTTTACAAAGACACCTCCACAAACCTATTCGAAAGAATAGGTTGGGACACAAAACAAAAGGAAAAAGAAAAAGGAAACTTTACAACGACTCAAAGACGAAAGACAAGATCAATAAGGGAACCCCCTCCCCAAACCTATTCGATAGAATAGGTTTAATACAAGGAATCGCACACCTCACACTACCTCCTTCCTTTGCATTTGGCAATCTCTAATCGAGGTGAAGAACTTGTCGCCTCTTACGTACATAATTACACGGGTTAAAACCATAGACTCAAACGTGCATCATTTCATAAGGCCATCGTGAACCGCAGCAGAAGAAACACCACTCAAGGTGATGTCGAGACTACTAAGCTTAACCAGTGCACATGCGAATGTGACAAACCAAGCTAGACAAGCCTCAAACTACTTGCAAAGTGATGTAACATATGATCAATGGTCATAAACACTTAGTCTACTCAATAAAAAAGTTCAAAAGACTTGGCAATAAACTCCACACACAACAACGTGCAACAACTAATCTAGGGATGATATGCATGCAAAAAATTGAAAAAAACACGACAAATCACATGAACTTGAGTAAAATCAGGCATGCACGAACCACACAAGCATATAGTACTGAAAATCCAATACCCCCTCCCCAAACCTAAACTTTTGCTCGTACTAGAGCAAAGAAAAGTTGAATGAAAAGGAAAAATTGGATTGAAAGTACACTTCCCTGAGATAAAGGTTCGTGTCCAATCTCCTATATATGAGTAGTACCTGAAAGGACTCAAGAAACATGTGAAAGCGGGTGCACAAAGGTGAGAAGAATGGAAAAAACGAGGAAAATCTGGGTACAGGGTCCAGGCGGACCGCTTGGAGCCAAGCGGTCCGCTTGTCAAGCGGAGCGCTTGGGAGGCTCCAGGCGCTCCTCTTGAAATTCCAGTAAACTTTTTGATTTACTGAAATTTCAAGCGGACCGCTTGGCCCTTCCAAGCGCTTCGCTTGGCTCTGTTTCCAGATTTTCGATGTTTTTTCCTATCTTAATCATCTAAGACACCAAGACAAACACTAGACTAAGCGAATCACGACAAAAGGCTCACAGGCCACAACTACTAAACAAAGAAAAATACAACCTCGGGGTGCCCCCCGAGAAGCGCCTTCGTTTAAAAGTCGTTGGCTCGACTCTTCACAACTCATGCGGGATTGATTTCGCCTCGGGTACTAGACTTCCCCCTCCAATTGCTTCTCAAAGCATCAATTCCCTGCACATCTTGACGAACATAAAGTGGACAAAAAAATCCTACAAGTTCGTTAGTATCAACATAAGCACATGAATTAACAATGGCTCGCAACGTGTGTTGCTTGCCATTTACCTCAAAGTGACATGTTCGGCGATACATGTCTATGACCATATGCACTTTGTTGATGAATGCTCTACCCAAGAGAACCACATCTTTGAGCTTAGCAGAAGATGTAGGCATAACGATGAAATTAGTCTTCACCTCAACACCGGCAACCCTCACCGCCAAGTTCTCAATCACACCCAACGGCTTTTTCATGGACCCATCCGCTAATTGCACCATGCATTTCATAGGTCTCAAGCCAGACAAACCCGACTCTTCATACACGTTCAAGGGTATAACATTCACACCCGCTCCCGTGTCTAGAGTTGCCACTATTCCGTCCTTCTTCCCCAAGCCGATTTCAACATCGAAGCTCTCTTGGATGGGCAGTTCCACCATATTCACCATCTCATCCTCAGACGATGAGTTTTCTTTCACCTCTTCAACTATCGCATCAGATTGTGCGACAACTTCCTCTTCCATAACCACCTTAGGAGTCTCGACCTCCTCACTCACCTTGCAAGTTTCAGTTATCTTGCAACTTGGCACCTCAACTCGTGCATTGTCTCTCACAACCGTGATCTCCACGGGCAAATCAGTCACCACGGTTATGGCCATAGCCTTCTCCGTGTTCCCGTGAAACTTCCCTTTCTCTATACTAGCCCCCCGATCTATCAACTCTTGCAACTTCTTATGGAGGTTGCTACTACTAGCCTCAAGCTTCTCAAACCGTTGATTGTCAGTAGCTTCATTACGATAGTAATGATCCATAAACTTATTCGTCTTCAACACAAGATCGTTGACAGAAGAGACAAGAGGTGAAGGAAGCACCCCTCCACCTTGTGGTCCCGAACTAGCAACCTGAGGTGGAGGTGTAGGATTAGAGGGCGGTGCTCCTTCATACCAATTGTTCCCATAGCTGAGACGACTTCTATCTTGATTACGCCCATAGGCATATTGATCCGGGTTATGAAGATAACCACGGTTGCCTTGATTCTGGTGCCCACCTCGGGGCCCACGGTTTTGTGGCCTCATATTGCCATATCCTTGCCCGTAGTTCACATCTCCAACTACTTGCTCTCCCTCAGCAGCATACACTTCTTGACGGACATCGTTCGTGATATATTGCTCTCTAGCAAATTCAGAACGACATAAATAGGCCGGGTGCCCATAGTTCTTGCACACACCACAAACTTCCGTAGAAGGAGAAGGAACGCTTTGCCTCAAAGCTTGCTTCACTTCATGGGCGATCCCATCGAAGGAATCTTGTTCTACCACTACCTTGGCCTCACCTCTTTGCTCCTTTTGGAGCACACGAGCCCTCATAGTCCGGTTTTGGGAATTCCGGTACATCATGTCCAGCTTCACTTGAGCTTGAGAAGGAAGCAACTCCCCCATACTACCTCCACAAATACTATCCACTTGAGATTGAATCTCGGGATGTAAGCCATTGTAAAAGAATTGGAGAAGCTGACCTTTATCACACCCGTGATGTGGGCATCGATGATGCAACCCCATGAATCGATCATAGGTCTCGTGGAAAGGCTCATCATACCTCTGCTCGAAGGAGCTAATTTGGCTCTTCATAGCCATCGTCTTGGATGCGGGGTAGTAACGCTCCATGAACTTATCAAAACAAAGATCCCATGTTGTCAAAGACCCGGCCTCCAAAGTATTAAGCCAAGCCTTTGCACGATCACCTAGCCCCATAGAAAAGACCTTCAAACGGAGATCATCATCCGTAACACCAGCTCCTGGTCGCCCAAGATGGAGAACAAAATTTTCGAGCTCATTCAAGAACCCAATCACGTCCTCATTAGCCATCCCATAGAATTTGGGAAGTTGTTGGAACATGTGATTCTTGATCTCCAAGTTCCTTGTGGCATCATTGAGGACAATTGCTGGTCCTCTAGCCCCAACCGTAGGCTTAAGAAGTGTACGTAAAGGTCTCTCCGCCATTTCACCTTCCAAGTAAACAGATTCAAGAATTGGCTCCAAAAGATAAGAAGAAGACTCTTCCCGAATACCAGAACTGGAAGCTCTATATGCTACTTCTTCAAACTCGAGATTCAAATTCCTCCTTCTCCTTTGAAACAAACGATTGATCTCGTCTACAAAAGGTTCAATAATAGGTCTACCCGTTCGGGTTCTAGGCATGCACTCACCTGAAATGAAGAGTAGTGAGTATCTCAAGCAAAAAGAAACAAAAACAGAAATGAGACAAAGAAGAGATGTTGGCTGAAAACACCAAACAAAAACACCAACCAAAGGAGTTAAGTCCCCGGCAGCGGCGCCAAATTGATGATGTCGTTTTTCACCAATTAAATTTGTTTAAAAGCCAAAGAACACTTATCACTACACAAACTAGAGTGCAATGGCAAGTTTTCCCCGAGTGTTGTTCTCTCGGGACCTAACGTGGCTTTGTTTGTGGTTTTTGCTAGTTATTTCAGACAACGAGTTCAAGTGTTTATGGAATTGTTTTCTTAGAACAAAGCAACGAGAAATCAGATTGTTGTAATCAAGTTTGGAAAACGGTTGGTGGTAGAAATCAAATACACATGCACGGGTTACGAATATGCTCACAAGTTCAGTGCGTAAAACCTTCGATCAAGTCTGCTAAGCAACTCGTCTAGGTAACTTTCAAGACACACATCATAAAAGACCACTATCAATACTTTAGAGGTGCTTGTCACTAACACCATTTATCTAGCATGCTGCAAATCTCTAACATACAATCCTATAGCTTTCATTGACCAAGAGTTTGTCACTATACTCAATTCGAATATATTTTATAGGCAACTAAGAATCATATGAAGGAATTTGCAGCAAGATTGAATCACAATCTCATGTAAGCATAAACATAACCCATAGCATGCATATTCTACATTCTACCACCAACACAAAGGATTTAGCTACTCATATTCATCAACATAGACATCAAATCATATGAATTGTAAATAAAATACATCAAATCAAACTACTAGACAAGAGATAATGATACAATGTTACCACCAAGTTGTCACTAATCGGTGGGTATTGATGAAAACCTCTCCGTAGATGAAACAATGGATGAAATCGTATGCCAAAACCTTTAATCCAATCTAAAATACAATGTAATCTGAGTTTTCTCTGAGTTTTGGGGCTTAGGAGCTCTCCAAAATGAAGCCAATGTTCAAAAGTATCCAAAAAGTAACTGAAGATCAGATCTAAGAAGGAAAATCCGAAAACGTAACCGCTGCCAAGCGGACCGCTTGGAGAGGCCAAGCGGAGCGCTTGGCAAGGGAAGCGCTTGGGCCCTCCAAGCGCTTCGCTTGGCTGCTATGCCAAAGCTCCTGGAAAATGAAGCGGAGCGCTTCACTATTTCAGGCGCTTAGCTTGGCTCCTGGGCAGATTTTTGTCTTCCAACTCAATATTTTTGCCCTCGTACGGCCCTCGGTTGCCTTGGACTCATCCTTCTCGATGCTTATTGATGCTCAAACACTCACGAACAAGCCATGGATATCAGGGAACTTCAACGGGGCCATTTTCTATCAAAAGAGCTCGTTTTTAGCTCCAAAAACGCCATTTCGTACCTAAGTGCCTGAAAATGCAGAAAACAATAAACGTGACACTATTCTACAAAACTAACCAAAAAACAAGGCTAAAAGATAGCAAAAGAAGGTAAAAAGGACAAGATGAACGCGTCAAAAATACGTTCATCAGGCATCCATGAAACTAAGTAGTGCACATCCGGCGGTGGAGTCCACAAGTTGATCAATCCTAGGAAGCGCATAAGGATCCTTCGGACAAAACTTATTGAGGCGAGTGAAGTTGTTGCACATTCTCCATTTCCCTTCGCCTTTTTCTACTAGGACAGCATTGCAAACCCAATCGGAGTATCTTACTTCCTTGATGTGCCCTGCTTTCAATAGCTTCTGGACCTCGGCTTCTCGAGAATATGGGTGATCTTGGGATCTAATTTCAGATGGTAAACCGCGACCCTAGGGTCAATTCCCTTGAGATCCTCCATACTCCATGCAAAAACATCATTGTTGTCTCTGAGGCATTGCATGACCTTCATTCGTACCTCGGCGGTCATCTCTGTCCCTATCCTTGTGACCTTGTCGGAGGACCCTTCTACCACTTGAATTTCTTCCAAGGCCTCTTTTGCTTCAATTTTGTTTTCTTCAAAAAATGCTTTCTTCTTTGAGGTCGGAGGGATGGGAGGAATTACATTGTACTCTTCGAGCTCTTTTAACCTCTGCCACTACTAAACTTTGTTCTTTCCTCTAGACCGCTTTTCTTCGCCTTACTGTCGGGCTAGGATTTTTAGATTTCCTTCGGGTCCGGGTCGCTCGAATGTAGTAAAAAGTATTTGCTCTTGATTTCGGATCCCTGTCTCCTAGGGTGAAACGTGCGCTCGAGATGATACTTGCGGAAAGAGTATAGCACTCCCACGCCTCTCTTATGTTTCCAATTTCTTGCCCTACGGCTCCATCGTGCAAGGAAACTTCATGCGGTTGTGGACGGTTGATACGACCGCCTTGAATTGTGACAATGCAGGTCGCCCTATTACCACATAATAGTCGAAAGGAATGTCGACTACGAAGAATGTCACCGACTTTGTTACTCTGAAAGGATCATTACCCATGGACACCGGTAGGACCAAACTCCCGAGGGGCATTATTGGCTGTCCTCCGAACCCTACTAGGGCGCTTACCACTTCTTTCAATCCTTCCTTCGGGTCAATTTTCATCTTTTTTAGAGTGCTTGTGAAAATGAGATTGGCTGAGCTTCCGGTATCTACTAGTACCTTTGGGACTTCATAGAAAAAAATATCGAGAGAAACTTCCGAAGGAACACTTGGATCTTGAGTGTCCCCTCCTCCGACATGCCTCGGAGGAAGTTCACTATCATCAAAGGAGATCATGTTGGTTCCTTTCGGCGCGACTTGTCCATACTTGGGGTCTCTTGCAGTAAGGTTGTTCGCGGTTCTTTCTCTTGCCTTGCGACTATCTCCTCCCGCCGGTCCTCCGGCAATAGTGAGAATTCTCCCATGGATGGGTCCATTCTCAAAGTTCGCTTCTCTTCCATAATCTCGATGTCGCTCGCCCTCTGGAGTAGGAGGAGGTGGGGGTGGCAAGACTGAAGGCTCCCTTCATGGTTCGGGGGCGATGTGATGGATAGATCCCTCACGACGAATGTAGTTAACCAATTGCCCTTGGCCCACTAACTTCTCAATTTCAGTTTTGAGGTTAACACATTCATCGGTGGTATGTCCTCTACCTTTGTGAAAGTGGAAAAAATTTTCCGAATTTCTATGCTTCCGGGACTCCGGCATAGGGTCGGGCCAATCCACGTCCATCCTTCTTGTTATAATAGTGCTCAAGATTTTGGATATTGGCCTATTAAGCTCTGTGTACTTCTCGTACCTTCTAGTAGGAGACCTCCTTGGAGGAGTTCTCTTATCCCTGAAGTCATTTCTATGGTGTGGCTATTTTTGGACGGTATTTCTTTCATTTGTCTAGTCTTGCCTCTTTTGCTTTGGAGGATGACTTTGACCTTGCCTTTGTTGTTCCTTTTCCTTCAAATCGGCCGGAGGAATAGTTCTCACTGGGACGATTCTTCGGAATTCCTCTGCTGCCAAAACGTTTTCGCATACTTGCTCTCGGTCCTTCTCGGTCTCCACATGGGACCTTGCGAGTTCGTCCCGAAGCTTCTCATTGGTGTTATTCCCATACAAGTATTGCTTTCGCTCCTTGGCTCCATGAGTTTCTACTTGGTATACCGCTTCATGGAACCTTGTCAAGAATTCCCTCAAGTCCTCCGACGGTCCTTGGATGATTTCGGCCAAATACTTGACTCCTCTTTTCTTCCGAATCACTTTCTCAATTTTTTGATGAATTGAGATGTGAGTTCCTTGTAGGACGTGATGGAGCCATTGTCCAAGTTAGACCACCAAACCATTGCCTCTCCACAAAGTGTCGAAGGGAAGATCAATGCCTTGGTGTTGGGATCATGTCCATGGGCTTCCATCTTTGTGCCAAACCTTACAAGATGGTTCTTCAGACAGCTAGTACGATCATAATTTTCCAAATTTGGAAATCCTCTATCAGTCTTCACCACATGAGTTCTTATGGCATCACATAAGGCGCTTGGCTCCATGTCCTTCTCTTGTTCTTGGACGTTTGTCTTCAATGCATCTATTTGTGCTTCAAGGACTTTTCTCTGTGCTTTTAGCTTTTCAAGGTTAAGCCTCCTTCTGGTCATGGGGTCAAATCCTACCATTGGGATTACTTGAGCTACCGTCCTACCACCATTGTTCTCAGCCATCGCGTTCGGACGGTTAATGAATGTGTATTTTACACTTTCATTTGAGTCTTTTTCACCTATTTTAGTTATCCTCTATGTTAATTTAGCTATATTTTAGTGCATTTTATTAGAATAGTGTCACGTTTCCCTTTAGTTTTATTTTACAGGTTTTGGTTGAAAAACGAGGATTTCCGGGCAATTATATAGAAGTTGACAACGAATTGGTGGTCTAGAAGCCTATTTGGAGTATCTGAAGGTTTCCGGATAGGATTTGGAGTCTAGGGGTCGAATCTGGAGGTTAGGAGGCCACAAGAAGTCAGAAACCGAGTCCGAAAAGGGGAAGAAATCCAAAAACGCGTCGAAAACGCGCAAAATCCCGAAAAAATCTCCCGGGAGAATCGCCCGGGATGTGGGCTGAATCGCCCCACACCAGGCGACTCACCCGGTGTGTGGGGCCCTTCGCCCCACACAAATTCGAATACTATATATAGTTGCTCAGTTTTTCTCCAAATTTCATACTTTTCCAGACCTATTCTCTCACCTTTCTCTGTAGTTTTAGGTAGGAACTTTCCAGAGCCTGTTCTGGGGGTTCATAGCTTAGGAGATACTTTTTCATAGCAGTTTGGAGCTTGTAAGATCGCGATTCTTCGGAGACTGACAAACTTCGGTAACATTGTATCTTACAGTTTTTCTACTTATTTTTATATATCTTTCAACATGTTTTCTTCTATGATTTCTGTTGATTGCATGCCAACTATGAGTAGCTAAACTTCTCGTTGGTGATAGTATGTGAATTCTTAACGAAGGGTTGATAATTATGCTAATGGCTATATCGCGCATTATACTCCGTGTTATTGCTTTATTTCTTTGATCTATCGGAATCTATATCTTCGTATGTTGATTAATTATTGCACTCAACTGGACAATTCATAGACTTGACCTATCTATATCTATATCTTCGTAGTGTTGAATAATTACGGAACACAATTGGACAATTCATTAGTCTTTGACCTATCTATATCTTCGTAGTGTTTGATAATTACAACAGGACAATTATTGATCAAAGATCTCCATGCAAGACCAAGGAATTTACGCATGATTATTATCCCTTTATGCTTTGAAGGACCATACTATCACCAATCTCCATTATCTGTTAGAAAGACCCTTGCTATAGTCTGCTATTTTTATATTCTAAATTAGATTTGATAAAGCTAGTTATAGTCCTTAGAGATCGACACTCGAGGTTATTCTACTGCTACACTACGGTTTTCGTTGTAGTTGTGAATTGCCTTTGGCTAAATAACAAATTTATTTGATTAATCTGGGACCCGACAATCCCGCGTCCATCAAATTGGCGCCGTTGCCGGGGATTATACTCCTTTTTTTCTGTTTAATTTGTTTATATTTTCAGCATTCAATTCCTAATTCTAGTAGTTTTAATTTTCCTTTTTAATCTCTCTCTGATATTGCTTTCCTAGTCTGTTACAGATAGTGTATGCCACATACACGATCTAGGGGAACACTGCTTGCTGATTCAATTGCTGAGATCGACAGAGTCTACCACCAAAGAAGGCGACTACATCAAAGGCGTGAACTAGAGGTAATAGAGGATACCGATTTCTCTGAATCTCTACACAGTGTTTTTAAGGAAATCGATGGAATGGTAGAAGCTAGACCACTGAAAGCATGGGTTCAGCCCTCCAAGGATCGTATGAGGGGACCAGCGATTGTTCTTTCGCCTGAATCTCGAGATCTGGAAATCAAGAACCACGCATTCCAACAACTTCCGAGGTTCTATGGCTTATCAAGGGAAGATGTGATGGGGTACTTGCACGATATCGATGATTTCGTCAACCAACTCCCACGACCTGGAGCTGAAATAACAACGGATGAATTGAGGATGAAGGTTTTTGCTATGGGACTTGGCGACAGAGCCAAGTCATGGTTGAGTTCTCTACCAGCAGGCTCGCTGGACACTTTGGAGAAGGTTTTTTCAGCTTTCATGGAAAAATACTTCCCTCACACCTTGACTACCGCGCTAAAGGCGAAATTCACTGGATTCAAGCAGGACTATAATGAGACCATCTACACCGCGTTTGAGAGGTTCCAAGATCTCACGAACAAGTGCCCTCACCATGGTTTTAAGCTTTCTGACCTAGTGCAACACTTCTACAATGGACTAACCTTCGAGAACCAACAAGTGGTGGATTTTCAATGCCGAGGCAATATTTGGGAGGAAACCGCGGAAGCCGTCTGGGCAGTTTTCGAAAGGCTTGCTAGGGGATCGCAGTTCAAGGACCCAAGGGCAATGGTTAGGAGACGAGGACCTGAAGCTCCACCGACTCAAGAAGCCCCTATGTATAGGGGGAATGGGGATCAATTCGAGTGCTTTACCAACGAATTGAAGCAAGTCCTCAAGAGCGCCACTGGAACAACTGTTTCAAACGAAGTTTGCCGAATATGCAAGAACTATGGGCATGGGGCTCATATGTGTAGATCGGAGCTTGTGTATGATGATGGCAACTGGGCTCAAGGAGGCGAAGAGGAAGCCTTTGCTACGGTGTTTGGTACTCAAGAAGCTAGCAACAGACAAGACGGTAGGAATCCTCGAGGTGGATTTTGGAGAAGAGGGTTCCGAAACAATCAAAGATATGCACCGGCTAGCCAAACTTATGGCCCTAACCAAGACCGTAGTAGGCTTAACTATGGTAATGACCACTGCGAAAACCCCGCTCCGAAAGAGCCACCGAAATCGAAGTCGGCTCAACTGATGGAGAACTTGCAAAAGATGGTTGATCACACCCAAAGTTTTCTCAAACGTTATGAAGAAGATTCCGAGAAGAGTAGGGCAAGACTTGATAGGTTGGAAGAGACCACTAGGCTTGCCCATCAAAAGATGCAAGAGTTGATCGACCGAGGAGCAAGTAGGGAGCAAGGCAAGCTGCCTAGCAACACTGAGAAGTCGATGTGCATTACCTTGGTGGGTGAATTATCTGTTGAAATCACCATCAAGAAGGTTGCTAAGTGCGAGAGTTGCAAAGGGGAAGTACCCCCACATGCTAAGGAAGAAGAGAAGGACCTTGGTTCTGATGAGAGTGAAGAGGAGCAAGAGGATCCCGAGCCACTCCCTCAAAGTTTCGATGTTAAGGTCGGAATTGGGGAACTTGAAGATGTCCGTGCCACACCAGACACGGGATCCTACTCTAATGTGCTCCCTTTGAATGTGTTTGAGAAGAGTAGCCTTGGAAAACTATCTGAGCATAAGGCTATTGTGCAACTGGCGGATGGATCCTATGTGAGACCCGAGGGCGTTGTGAAGAATGTATTGGTCAAGATTGGTGAAGCTTCTGTATACACCAATTTTGTAGTTATGCCGGCGTCTACACCTAGGACGGGGGATGTCATTCTCTTGGGGCGAACGTTCATGACTAAGCTACGCTTCGTGATGGACATCTACCGAAGGACTTGCACTATTGAAGTGAATGGCAAGCGACATGTGTTGCGAGCCATATCTGATCCACCTGATACTTCTCACACTACTCACTACTGTGCTCTTGCAGCATATGTTCTTTCTTATTCACAGGTTCGTGGCATGAGGAGGAGATCAATGAAGGGGAAGTCTAGTACCCTCAAGAAGAAGAGCTAGGCGCAGACAGGAGTCGAGTCAAAGACTTTAAACAATGGCGCTATCCGGGAGGCAACCCGGAGTTTTTATCGATTTCTTTACTGTTTTTCGCATGCATTCATTCTTGAACAATTTGCTTCTCATATGTGAATATGTTCATCTTTGTTTCGTATATGCTTATGCTGTGTTCGAGTGAGATTTTTCGAGTGGTTTTATGAGAAAAATGGTTTTGGGGATTAAAAACCGCATTTTTTGTCGAAGATTTCGTCTCCCCGCATCGGGGAGTGGGGGGCGAATCGCCCCGTATGGGGCGACTCGCCCCACGACCTCTGAAGACTAAAAACGTAGATCTCCTCTTTTTTAGCTCATTTTCTTCATTCTCTTCACCTCTTTCTCTCCAAAAACCGAATTTGGCGAAAATACCTTCAAATCTTCATACCTTCTTCATTTCTTCACCAAATTTAGTGTTCTATAGCTTCAATCGAAGCCTATTACATAATCTATCTTTTCATCCGAACAGATTTCACCCTAGTGCATTATTTTTTCAGGTCTGAGGTATCTTCTAATGAACCCTAATTTTTCAAATTTGGGGGTTTTCTAATTTGAGCTTCAATTATGCTTATATGATGCATGGGTAGGTTGTTTGTGTGATTAGAAGCATTATTTACTATCAATTGCATGCTCAATTATGCTTGGATTGTTGATTTTGGAATTTTGCTACTAGATGATATATCTTGTTAGGCAATATATCTTTATCTTTGATTCATACATATGATTGTGTTTATTGATGTAATGATGATGGATTTGACGATAGAATGCATAATTGTTGAGTATGAGGATTTATATTGATAGAGTTTTTCGCTTCCATGGTATGAATTGAGCCTAGCTATTTAGGTTATTGGTTGTAGTTACATTGGTATGTTGCATGTTGAAGAAGCTAGGCTAGACATAAGGTTTTGGGGAGTTCGATTGTTGATTTTATCACTTGTGTGTTTCGTTCTTACACTAGCATATGCATGAGTCAAGTTTGTGTCATACGAGGTACTAACTGTTGTTTGTAGGAACCATGCAAAGGGAGAGGAGCATTCCCGTATGATTACTATAAAGTATTCGAGGGGGATCGATTACAACCATGTCAAGAAGAGTGATCTCGTTAGAGGTGCGTTCGAGCCACGGGCTCTTGCAACAACGTCACGGATTATCCAAGAGGAGTAGCTAGAGTACACCTGGAGTAAGGACTCCTATGCCTATTCATGCACCACCGAAGGGACAGAAACCATTATTACGTCAGTAATCCATCACAAGAACTGCAAAGTTCGAGTGAACTGGAAGGCACCGGGACGATCTTGCCGCGACGGATTCAATCTCGAGTTCGCAGTTGCTAGAAGGTTCCGAAGCGCTAGCTTGGTTCCAAAACATAATGACATGGGTGCCCGACCCCTCTTAGGGGTGCCCCTTGACTGCCTCTAAAGGGAGCATCATATAGACATCGGTGGCATCAACCGTAGAGAATGTGGTCGACATTGGAAAAGATGGTAGAAGACATCTGAGGATCCGAGCAGCTTACTGTAACCTCCTCGGGGTGTAAAACGCTGGAGAGGGAGGCTCTGATACCACTGCTCTTTCTCCTTCAACGGTTCACAGCCTATTGGAGGGCTACAGGATGGAGGATTCCATAACAGAGGCGGCCAATCTTGAAGGTTCTCTTCGACACTGCAACTCTACTGATGTGGATGTGCGTGACAGTAGTGACAATGAAGGCCATACGGACAATAATGATACAGTCTGAGGAGTTGTTCCTATCCGGCCTATAACTGGAACTACCGCACCTACCAGAAGATCTGATGACACCCTATAAGGCTCCCAAAGCAGTCCCAATAACTCAAAAGCAACATACTCAGCCGACTGAGGCCAAACCATGTGGTAACATCTAGTATTACATCTTATTTCCTCATTTTCTTACTGCTGGGGACTAGCGTTAATTTCATGAGGGGGGATGGGATTTAAGTGATCTAGTGTTGTTAGTTTCGAGCTTGGTATTGGTAGGATGAGTATAGTACCTTTCATGTTTTCTCCGTCTGCATTTGCATTTGCACGTTTACTGCTTTCTTAGATTTTTTAGGTTGCATTCACTGCATTCATCCTAGGATAGTCTTGCATGTTTTATATGGAGTTTATTGCCGAATTTTTTGAACTTTTTTATTAGGTAGATTAACTAACTATGCCATTAATCATATGCTTCATCTCTATGAATTTGTTTGAAATTTTTCTCGCTTGGCTTGTCACATTTATGTATTGCTCTTAGTTAAGCTTGGTAGTCTCGACATCACTTAGTGGTGTTTTCTCTACTGCGGTTCACGAAGACCTTTATAATAGGATGATGCATGTTAGGGTCTTATGGTTGTTTTCCCGAGTAATTATGTACCTAAGAGGCAACAAGTCTTCACCATGCTTTGGAATTTCTAAAAGCCTAGGAAGGAGGTAGTGTGAGGTTGTGTGATCCTTTGTTTATAACCTATTCTTCCGAATAGGTTTGGGGAGGGGGTTACACCATCATTAGACTTGTTTTTCGTTTTTCATTTCTGAATTGTGAGTTTATTTTTCCTTTCTCGTAAATTTTGTACTCCAACCTATTCTTTCGAATAGGTTTGGGGAAGTCGTTGTGAGTCATTTTGTTTCTCTTTTTGTTATGCTACTGCAGGCTAAAAAAATCAAAAATAAAGAAAGAAAAATTCCAGGAAAAAAGAAAAAAAGAAAAAAAGAAACTGGAAAAAAAAAAAAAAAAGAAAAAAAAGAGAAAAGACCCCAAAAAAGCAAAGAAGGGTCCAAAAACGAAAGCCAAATAGCAGTTTAGCAAAGTGTTGTGCCTCGTTTCCAATTCTCGTAATGTTCGTAATCATGTTGTAATTTTCTATTTTTGTCTTTTGTTTTTGAGTGTCATGTGTTCTAGACCACCCTCGTCCTGCCATTCAGGAAGTGGTGAATAGCTTAAGACTTTACTTGAGAGATGGGTAGAATAGGGGAGTGTTAGCTTTTATAGGGAACCCTCCTTCGTTTGATGAGAGCCAGTACTGGTTCGACCTCTTTGAGGGAAAGTCTTAAACTTTGTGAACAGCAGTAAGTCCTCAGTTTCATAGAGAATAGTGTCACGTTTCCCTTTAGTTTTTATTTTACAGGTTTTGGTTGAAAAACGAGGATTTCCGGGCAATTATATTGAAGTTGACAAGGAATTGGTGTTCCAGAAGCCTATTTGGAGTATCTGAAGGTTTCCGGATAGGATTTGGAGTCTAGGGGTCGAATATGGAGGTTAGGAGGCCACTAGAAGTCAGAAACCGAGTCCGAAAAGGGGAAGAAATCCAAAAACGCGTCGAAAACGCGCAAAATACAGAAAAAATCTCCCGGGCGAATCGCCCGGTGTGTGGGGCCCTTCGCCCCACACAAATTCAAACACTATATATAGTTGCTCTGTTTTTCTCCGAATTTCATACTTTTTCAGACCTATTCTATCACCTTTCTCTGTAGTTTTATGTAGGAACTTCCCAGAGCCTCTTCTGGGGGTTCATAGCTTAGAAGATACTTTTTCATAGCAGTTTGGAGCTTGTAAGATCGCGATTCTTCGGAGACTGACAACCTTCGGTAACATTGTATCTTACAGTTTTTCTACTTATTTTTATATATCTTTCAACATGTTTTCTTCTATGATTTATGTTGATTGCATGACAACTATGAGTAGCTAAACTTCTCGTTGGTGATAGTATGTTAATTCTTAGCGAAGGGTTGATAATTATGCTAATGGCTATATCGCGCATTATACTCCGTGTTAATGGCTATGCTTGATCAAAGATCTGCATGCAAGACCGAGGAATTTACGCATGATTATTAACCCGTTATGCTTTGAAGGACCATACTATCACCAATCTCCATTATCTGTTAGAAAAACCCTTGCTATATCGTCTGCTGTTTTTATATTCTAAATTAGATTTGATAAAGCTAGTTATAGTCCTTAGAGATCGACACTCGAGGTTATTCTACTGCTACACTACGGTTTTCGTTGTAGTTGTGAATTGCCTTTGGCTAAATAACAAATTTATTTGATTGATCCGGGACCCGACAATCCCGCGTCCATCAACGATTCTGAGGAGTGGTTTGATTTGGAAGAGTTGGTGGATTGACAACCTGGAGTTGAAGTTGGTCCAGAGGAACTTGGAGATGGTCCGGAGAATTTGTGTCATTGGGCGCTTGCGATGCCCTTAATCTCCTCTCGATCACTTCCCTCAAGTTTCACGAAGCTCCTTGGGGACCTATCCTTGATTGCACGCCTTGGGGTCCTAGCCTTGACTGAATTGGCCTAGGACTTGCTCGAGATTGAGCTTCATCTTGAACGGGTTATGCTCTTGCCTGCATTGGTGCGGGTTCTTGCACTTGGGGCTGCCTTTGGGCCCTTATTTCTTCCTCTACTCTTGCTGCCTCATGTTGTCCTAGGCATCCTTGGATGGTCAGGATGAACAATCCGTATTGCGCCTCCGTGAAACCAAAGTCCGCGGGACGAACTACTTGTCCGTTGGAAAGGGTAAAGTTCATTGCTACTGGCTGGACTTGTCTTGGGACCGGTTGAGCTTGCCTTGGGACCGGTTAAGCTTACCTTGGGACCTGGTGAGCGGAAGGTCTCTATGCGCCAAAACCGGATCCGACGGGGATTCCTTGGGGCACATTTTCATCAACCCTTTCCTCCGGAGCAGTGACGCTCGCTGGGGCTCCATCGACCAAGTCATTGTCCGAGTAGTCATCAACATTATCATTTCTAACTGTCGTACCACCGTTGCCTCGCCCCCTCCTCTGCCTCTGCCTCCTAACGGGGGACGGCCCCGAGAACGAGCAGGTGGGGGTCCGGCGACAGCGGTCGCAAGACGGGTATTTCTTCTGGGATTAACCATCCTTCGGCTCGCGGTAGTAGGTCGAGGGTAACCTTTTGATCGGTTCCCACATACGGCGCCAAATGTTTATAGGTAATTCGCGCTTTCCTTTGGAGCACCGTACTTTCCTCTAGAGCGTGGTCGCAGGGCGAAGGTTCTAAAGTGTCCTTCGCACTTCAAGTGCCTTCCGCACTGTTCCTAGGACCTGAGATATAACTTAGCAAGATGGGGGGTTAGTGCCACAAGCCCGGCTTGTCAATGATCAAGCCGGAGGGATGACTTTACGTGTAGGGAGTTGGTAGGCTTCCCTAGTAGATGTAGAGTGAGAAAGTAGTGTGTGATGGGAGGTCATAATGATTACCTTGATTTGAGTGATCCCATATTTATACTAGCAATAGAATATTGCCTGGGCACTTAGGATCGTGACAAGTGTCCGACCATGATTGAGTCTCCCATGGGCTTAGGCCCATTTGGAGTGACCCATAGGCTTTGGCCCAGATCTTCCACTAGGGTTGGTGTTAGGAAACTTGTAATTTTGATGAGCAATTAACCATGCTAAATTAAGGAAAGTCCAGTAACTAGTACTCTTAAGGTCCATAGGAATTTAGAATTTTAAGGACATTGTAAAAGAGGAACGTTTGCTGAAGACTTAGAGTAGGTGCTAGATAGGTTAGTTTTGCCGCTTATGATGTATCTTGTTTTCTGAAAAGAAAAACAACCTATTGAAGCATTTGCTGATGATGTACTTTGTTTACACAAACAAACTATTAAAGCATTTAGAACCGCTCAAAAACTTGAAGATTTCGAAGACTGAAGACTAGAAGATTTCTGAAGACTGGTATCTACAAAGGCACATGTTGCTCAGAAAGTGAAAACTTCAGCAACAGCATTGCATAAGTGAAAATCTAAACGACAGAGTAGGTTGTGCTTGCTGAAACTGAGACTAACCACTTGCTGATGGAACATTTGTGACCTCTTGCTGAAAGTACTTGTATTTGCGCTCCAATGTTACTGTTTGAATTTTATTCAAATAAGCATTAAATGCAAAGCATGCACGCAAAGGACATGAAGACTAGAAGACAAACAAGGACGCTGCTGAAAGTACAAAAGCAAGATAGTGACATTTTAAGGAACAAAAGCCTTAGAATTTGAAATTCAAACGGCTCCTTATTTCACTATAAATAGAGGTCATCCGGCAAAGAGTTGAAGTGTGTCAACAACGTGATCAAACTCTCACTTGTGCTTAAACTCACATACCTTCAAACACTCTTACTGCCATTGATCCGTTCCAAGACTTAAAGCTTGAAAAAGCTACTTGGGAAGAAGTAGAACTTACACGACTAAGAAATTAGTTAAGTGTTCTTTATTTCTTTCGAACAAGAACAAGTCTTGACACCAGAAACAATCAAACTTGTTTACTGCAAAGTATTCAAAGTTTTGTTTGTTAGATTACATGTTGTAACTGAATAAGTTATAATTATGTTATCTCATCCCAAAACTCTCTAACTGAAAATACACCCTTTCAGGCGTGATATTCAGAGGGAACTTAATCGAGCACAGTGTTGCTGATTAAAAGTACCAAGTTTGGTGGAGAACAAGGTTACGTTCTCTAATTAGGTTGGAGACGAAGGAAGTGTGCTTTGGTTTCTGTTTGGATCGCTCTAGATAGGTGTTGTAAGGAACCTCAAACTTATCTTAGTGGATTCAGTCCTAGAAAGGACAAAGTGGATTAGTTGAGAGATTACGCCACTGTCAGATACCACTATAAAAGTGTTTGTGTGATTTATTTATTGTACTTAGTTTTCAGCAAAGCATATCTATCTGTACACATTCACTCACTTCACTTGCTGAAACTATGACTCACTGACAAAGCACTTATTGTATCGAAGACTTCCGCTCTCTGATTTTAAGTATCAGCAAACCTAGTTACTGAAAAGTAACTTGCACTTGCTGAGAAAGTTAAGTATCAGCAAACTCATTACTGAAAAGTAATAAGCACTTGCTGAGAAAGTTTTTAAACGACGAAAGTTTGAAAAGACTATTCACCACCCCCCCTCTAGTCTTTTCTTGTTGTTTAAAGGGACCCACAAGTGGTATCAGAGCGAGGTTCTTTAACCTTCAACACTGAACCTAGATCCCCTTAGGTACTTTCCGTAAATCACTCTCACTTGATCAGTTTGGTAGTCTTTTGCTGACAGGATGTCTTTATGAGACGCTCCCTTGCTGAAGCTGGAAAACTACGAAAAATGGCGAAACAACATGATGCTACATCTTGAGGCCATTAGTGATGAGATGGTTACTGTCATTAATGATGGACCTATCAAGATCACTAAGGTTGAAAGAAGTTTTCCTCACAAAACCACTGAAGCTGGAAAGGAAACTATCTTAGGCGAACCGGTCGATACCGTTGTTCCAAAACCAAGACAGGAATGGACTTCCGACAAAACTAAGAGATTCCGTCTTGATGGCCAAGCAAGAAACATCATCATTCGATCAACTCCAGATACCATACAGTGCAAACTGTGGGGTGCTAAAACTGCTAAGGAAGCTTGGAAAATGGTTCAAGATCTTTGTGCTGGATCTGACAAAACCAAGGAAATCAAACTCGAAGTGCTGAAGTTAAAGTTCCAGAACTTTAAACAAGGTACTAATGATTCACTGGAAGACTTGGACTTCAGATTCACAACTGTTGTTAGTGAAATGGCAGCCTTGGATGTTGGAAATCTTTACTCAGAAGGTGAAAACCATCATCAGAAGTCTGAACCAAGAATGGATCCACACTCAGAACTTCTACTATAATCAAGGAATGCCAGACATTACACCAACAGAGTTGTTCTCTCATCTTGCTACTGTCAACAACGAGACAAAGCAAAGAGAAAATGTGTTTGCTGAAAAATCGCAAAACATTGCTCTTGCTGCAAAGCCGTCATCTTCTGAAAAGAAGAATGATAAAGAGCCTGCTGAGGAAAACTCTTTAGTTGTCAAAAACATGAAGAAATTCATCAGTAAGGAACTTGAAAGGCGAAAAGCAAAAGAGAAGCTGAAAAAGCATCTTGGTAACAACTACCATAAGTACAAGAATGAGACTAGCTCGCTGAACAAGCAAGCTCAGCAAGCAACCTCATCAGAAGAACCAGCAGTTGGAAATGATCTCTGCTTTTAATGCAAAAAGCCTGGACACTTCAAAGAAAATTGCCCTTTGTTGAAAGGCAAATCTGCTGAAAAGAAGAAGAAGTTCAAAAGAGCTTTTATTGCTGAAGAAAAGAAGAAGCTTCAAGCAAAAATCGATGCATTGTGCATTGATACTATCTCCGAAGAGAGTGAGGATGAAAGTTCAGACACTGACGATGAAGAAGCCACTCTTGACGTAGAGATTGGCAAAGAAGTTTGTGGAATAGCTATGGAAGCTTATCCAGATGTGTCAAACTACGAGTTCTGCCTCATGGCCGGTCAGGTAAACAATCCTACCTCTGACTCTGACTCAAAAAGTGAAGACGAGATTGACCTTGACAAGATTCAAGGAGAAATCGAAAGATTTGAGAAAACTCTGAGAAGACAGCAAGAGAAACTACAGATTGCTGAAACTCTGACCAAGCAGACTACTGAAAAGTATATCTTGCTGAAGGAAGAGACAGAAGAAACGGATGCTGAAATAAGGCGTCTTAAGAAGTTGATTGCTGAAGCTACAGAGAAGAATTCTCAAATGGCATTAGAATTGGAAGAGTATCAGTCCTCAATTCTAAAGTTACTTGCTGAAATTCAAGAAATGAAAAAGATGAAAATCAATTTCATATCTTATGCTGACGCAAGTAATACGCTGACTGAACTAAACTCTTATTTGAGAGATCCATCTCAGAAAGAAGGTTTAGGTGCAACGTATGAAGGTGATGACGTAGAAATCTTGATTAAAGACAAATCACCGATTTCCTTCGTACGTGCTACTGATAGAGGTCAACCAGAACTCTATCAGTTTGGTCAATCTAAGGTTGTTGAAACATGCAATCAAGTACCTATGACCGTAAAGCCCGCTGTTGCTACTCAAAGTAACAAGACTTTAAAAGGAAAACAGGTTGCTGAGAAGCAAACTGTAAAGAATGTTGTAAAGCATTCTGCCAAACAAGTTGCTGAAAAGCAATTTGTTAAGTCAAAAGGCAAGATTACTAAAAGTAATCAGAAGACCTTTGCTGACAAACCTGAATCAAGTAAGGTTGCTGACACAAAAGCTCAGCATTCTCCGAAAAGTGGACTCGGTTTCAAAACCAAGCAAAGTCAACTTTTTCACGAGTATAAGCAAAGTCAGCAAAGATACTTCAAAGATATGAATAAAATCAAGCCTAAGAGTTCTGAAAAGACTCTAAATGCTAGGGCTAGAAGGAACCTTGCTAGAAAAGAACTTACTTAAAAGTATGTTCAGCAAAAAGGTCAACCGAGCAAGACACCACATCAGAAAGTGGATTTGATCAGCACGAATCAAAAGTCTTTTAGCTCAAAACCTCCTAGTTCCTCAACAAGTATAAAACAAGTCAAAGTTGAAAAACTTAAGACTTGGGTTTCCACTGGACGCATTCTTGAACATGTTAATGGACATCCAATATTGGATAATTAACTTGTTTGCTCTTGATTGTGCAGACTACAGCCACGGAGACAAACGATGCAATCTGGCACTTTGATAGTGGTTGTGGAAAGCACATGACGGGCAACAAGAATAACCTTATAAACTATAGACGGTGGTCTAAAGGTCCAACAATAAGGTTTGCTAGTGGAGGCTCTGGTTCTACAAAAGGCTATGGTGACGTGAAGTTAAGATGCATTACCATTACGGGAGTTCTTTATGTCAAAAATCTTAAGTTTAATCTTTTCAGCATGAGTCAGTTTGCTGACAAAGGATACTTCATCAAAATCAAAAGTGATGAATGTAAACGTATAGATTTTGAGACTAAAAAGGTTATTATGATTGCAAGAAGATCAGGAGGCTTGTACACCGTAGATTGGTCTTCAGCAATCGTTGAAAAATGCCTTGTCTCAGGTCACGATTGCCTTGCTGAAAAAGCATGGTTATGGCATAAATGAACAAGTCATCTAAACTTCAAGACGTTGAATAAGCTGTCTAAAAAGGCACTTGTAGTTGGATTACCTAAGGTTACTTTTAAGAAGGATGGTGTTTGCAATGCATGTCAGCAAGGAAAGCAAACCAAATCTTCTTTCAAGAACAAGGCAGTACCGTCAACTACAAAACCTTTACAACTCTTACACATGGACTTGTTTGAATCTTCTTCAACAAGCTATGCTGGTAAGAAGTATGGTCTGGTGGTGGTAGATGACTATTCAAAATTCACTTGGGTAGCATTTATCAAGCACAAATCTGAAACTAGGACTGAAATACCTAACTTGCTGAGTAAGCTTGAAGTCATGAAAAATGACAAGGTAAAAGTCATAAGGACAGACCATGGTACTGAGTTTGTAAACCAGTCATAACTGAGTATTGCACTTCAAAAGGCATACAACATCAGTTATCCTCAGTAAGGACACCACAACAAAACGGTGTTGCTGAACGGAAGAATCGTACCCTGAAAGAAGCCGCAAGAACAATGCTTGCTGACACTGAAATAAGTGAGGCTTATTGGGTTGAAGTGATTAATACCGCCTGTTACACTCAAAACAGATGTTTGATTACTAAGGAATACAACAAAACTCCTTATGAGTTGTTTGTTGGAAGGCCTCCTAATATCACTCATCTAAGAGTATTTGGTTTTAAGTGTTTCGTTCTTAATAACGGTAGAGAATACTAAGAACATTTCAACCAAAGGCAGACAAAGCGATATTTCTCGGATACTCCTTGCATAGTAAAGCTTATAGAGTTTACAACAAAAAGGCACAAAAGATCGAAGAATCAGCGCATGTTGTATTCTACGAAAAGACACAAGGAGTGCCTGCTGAAGAAAAAATATCAGAATGTATGAAAAAAAGTTAATCATACATGAGCAAAGAACTGAATCTAATGCTAGGCAAATCAAGTCAATTGAACCAAATGATGATTCTGACAATGACTCTCCTCCTCCAAGTCATGTCAAGATAAATATAGTTCACGACAAGGAATTTCCAGCAAAAGACGCAGTTGCTCCGGAAGTTGCTGAAACTATGCAACCGCCCGTGCCTGCTGACGAGTTACCACAATCTAGCAATGCTGAACAAGCAGTTGCTGACGAACCAATCTCAGCAGAGACACAAAATCCCAATAGTACTGAACAAGTACATGCTGAAGAGTCACATGCTGATGAGCAAACATATCCAGATCCAACGAGCAGAAAACCTGTTAATAAATGGATTAGAGATCATCCCTCTACGGATATGATTGGTGATATTGATAAACGCCAAGCGACTAGATCCAAAATTTCTGCTACTCATGGACTTGCTGAAGAAGCAACTGTTGTAGAAGTAGAATCTTTGTTCTCTTGCTTTGTTTCAGAAATTGAACCTAAAACCATGGAAGAAGCTTTAAAGCATTCTGAATGGATAAAGGCAATGCAAGAAGAACTTGATCAATTTGAAGGGAACAAAGTCTGGAAACTTGTACCACTTGCTGAAGGCAAGAAAGCTATTGGTACAAAGTGGGTGTTCATAAATAAGTTAAGTGAGTTTGGTGAAGTAACAAGAAATAAAGCACGTTTAGTTGCTCAAGGTTACTGTCAGACTAAAGGATTGGACTATGATGAGTCTTATGCACCAGTTGCAAGATTGGATGCAATTAGGCTTTTCTTGGCCTTTGCTGCTCACAATGACTTCATTGTTTACCAAATGGATATTAAAAGTGGATTCTTGAATGGTGAACTTGCTGAAGAAGTCTACTTAGAACAACCCCCTGGCTTTGAACATCCCTCAGAAACCAAGATGGTATACAAGCTTTAGAAAGCTGTATATGGTCTAAAGCAAGCACCAAGAGCATGGTATGATACCTTGGCTAAGTTCTTGCTGGATAATGGTTTCAAGAAAGGTGAAGTTGACAAAACCTCATTTACCATGAACCATGATGGTAAAATACTCTTAGTTCAAATTTATGTGGATGACATAATTTTTGGATCTAAGAACAAGCAACTTTGTGATGATTTTGCCAAACTCATGACAAACAAGTTTGAAATGAGTATGATGGGAAAATTGAATTATTTCCTAGGATTGCAAGTCAAGCAACTCAAAGATGGAATATTGATAAATCAATCAAAGTATGCAAAAGAAATGCTCATAAAGTTTAGGATCAAAGAGGAAGAGAAACCTGAAAAGATCCCTATGAGTGTTGGTACCAAATTGGGCTATACTAAAGAAGATAAAAGTATTGAAGAACACAATTATAGGAAGCTCATTGGTTCCTTGTGTAAGAAAATATGGTCAGAGTTACCCCTAGGGTACGCAGCGGAATTTCAAAAATTTTCTTAACATACAGGTTAATTGATTATGCATATGTCGTATATATATAAACACGTCAATTAGAAGACTAACCTTACTTCCAAAGAAGCTTCCAAGTCTTCGTAATATTCCGGTGTATCTTCTCCTTCGTCGAAGTCGAAGATATCTATAATACTCTGTATATCTGCAAGACAATAAGAGTTAGTTTCCAACTCCTAGAACCTCAACCTTGGTATCCACGGATGAACAGCCTATCGGAAGAATGCTAGGATATTCTTTGTGTGACCAAGAAGACGGGGCGGCAATTCCTCCGGTGAGGTGGCGCGCCCGTGGATGGCTAAGGGAAGAGGGGAGAGCTTTTATTTTCTCTAAGAAAACTGGGTAGTATAACTGTGAAAGTGTGTGTCTGAAATTGTGTGTCAAAAGCTCTCTAATAGTCTACTATATATAGTAGTCAATAGAAGCCTAAAGCATAAGCAATTAGACTTCGTAAAGGAATAAGTATCTAATTCTTATCGCACAAGGAAACCAATATCAAGTCTAGATTCATTCCCAATCAAATCAAAACTCAATCAGGAAAATCTAACTTATCCCTTCGACTTCTAATAGAGGAAGGAGTCGAACTCCTTCCCCTTATCCATCATGCGCGCGCGCGTGCCTCCTAGGGACATTAGGTGGGTCCCAATTTTGGGACCCACTTATAGTTCTAAGGCAATTCAAACTCCAAGTAGATTTTGTCCAAGTGCATATGTTAATTCTAAATTAACATATCCTTTCTAATCAAACTTCCATTATATTACCAAAATATAATCTTTAATTGTAATTACATAAAATACAATTAATTAGCCAATTCAATTAATAATTCCAAATCAGTAATTGAGCCACCAATTATTATAATTAATTCCAAATCAATTATAATCCATCAATCACAATTAATTCCAAATTAATTGCGATTCCATCTTCAAGGATATTCTGATAGGCTGAATCACCACATAGTGTGACCCATAGGGCCTCATCGTATTAAGCAAGTCCTAGATTAGGCAACATGGAATTCCTAGACGGTTCCATTTGCAATATTAATACGTGAGGACGTTTGAGAGGTTTCTCAAAGCTAACCCTTTCGTTGCGAAGCCTGTTGGGCTCAACGCGGCGATGGTAACGTCCCTTCATCTGACTTGCTCGAATATATCTAGGATCGATGAAGTGTCTATCCCAATAATACATCCACGGACGTCTCAGGGAGTTGCTTGGTTAAAATATACTTATGACCATCATAATATATCATTTGCACTGGCCAGTGACTTTACCAACACAACTATGTGGACTATGAGCAGTTCTCTCATGTGCTACACTTGAGAGATGAATCCTTCACAGAATCACTTAATCACCCCCATTTGTATGTAGCCATAATCCTGGATCGTGTCTTAGGTCAGCTGCTTATTCAGAGCTGACATCGACGGGTCCACCAAGGATATGGGGCAACAAATGTGATGATAAAGTCCTGTAAGTACAAAGAACGAATGGCATCACTTCGACAACTTACCGGTTCCCATAGACACTTCGGTGTAGATTATACATCAATGGGAGTGTCCGGTGGGTACTTCCATTGTTCGATAAAGCTTCTTCGAACAACTATGCGCAATTATGGGAACGTTTCTCGATTGTCCAACAATCCGTTCTGTGGCCGTGGGATCGGCTCACACTTGCTCCAACAAGTATAACCTCCACGCATACTAGTCTTGTCTGGTTCATTCAGACCCCCACATCCGAGATGAACCTCGACTAGGGAGAGTTTGGGATAGATGATAACTCACATAGCTCCCACTATCTGTGTGATAGGTCATCTATCCGAGGGGACATGTTTAATATCAATACAGACAGCAATAAAGATATGACATGCTGCAGCCTGGTATAGTATAAATATGAAAGCGATACTCAATAGTAAAATGCAACAAACATATATTATATTACGTTGACCTGTGTAATAGTACATATATGCCCTCTATAAGGGTACCATGTCCTTAGTAAGGACTGTCTCTAGGACATATACACTATCAATCTCCCACTTGGACTAGAGCCTGTCACCTTTATGCCTAATGCCCAGATTGGCATAATGTCTTAAGTGGACTTCCACTGATAAGACCTTGGTGAAAGGATCTGCCACGTTGTCCGTGGTAGAGACACGTTCTATACTAACTTCTCCTCTATCTATAATCTCACGTATAACGTGATATTTTCTAAGTACATGTTCGTTCTTGTTTGTAGATCTAGGCTCCTAAGCTTGAGCGACGGCGCCCGTATTGTCCCAATAAATCGTTATTGGACTAGGAGCAGGAACAACCCTCAATTCCTTCAAGAACTCTGAAATCCAGACAGCTTCTTACGATGCTTCTGATTCAATAATGCACTCGGCTTCTGTGGATGAGTCAGTAATCGTGGCTTGCTTAGAACTCTTCCAACAGATAGCTCCTCCGTTCAATTTGAATACGTATCCTGTCTATGACTCAAAGTCATCAGGATCTGATTCAAATCCAGCGACGACATACCCAGACATCTTTAATTCTGGTTCTCCACCAAACACCAAGAACATCTCTTTAGTCTGTCTAAGGTACTTAAGAATGTTCTTCACAGCAGTCCAGTGAGGTACTCCTGGATTCTGTTGGTGTCGACAAGTGACACTAAGCGCATATGCCACATCGGGCCTTGTGCAATTCATTGCATACATTATAGACCCTACTGCCGAAGCATAGGGCACACGACTCATTGCATTTCTTTCTTCATCAGTTTTAGGACCATCCTTAACTGATAAGATAATCCCATGCCTAGCTGGGAGAAAGCCTCTTTTTGAGTCGTCCATCTTATAACGCTTCAGTATTTTGTCGATGTAGGTGGACTGTGTCATTCCTAACATCCTCTTGGATCTATCTCTAAATATCTTGATCCCTAGGATGTAGTTCGCTTCACCCAAGTCCTTCATCGAGAAGGTACTTGATAACCAAACTTTAGTCTCTTCTAGCATAGAGACATTGTTTCCCATGATCAAAATGTCATCTACATAAATGATCATGAAAACAACTCCTTTGTCGCTGTGTCTCGCGTAGACACTGGGATCTTCCTTGCTTCTGATGAAGTCAAACGATTTGACAGCTTCATCAAAGCGGATATTCCAGCTCCTTGACGCTTGCTTTAGCCCATAGATGGATCTTTGTAATTTGCATACAGCAGTTGGCCTGGTTTTACTAATAAAACCTTCCGACTGTACCATATAGACCTCTTCCTCAAGGTTGCCATTGAGGAAGGCAGTCTTTACATCCATCTGCCAGATTTCATAATCATAGTAGGCAGCTATCGCAAGTAGAATTCGAATGGACTTCAATTTTGCTACCGGTGACAAGATTTCATCGTAATCGATGCCATACCTTTGCGTGTAGCCTTTCGCCAAAAGTCTAGCTTTGTGCGTTTGTAACTTGCCATCGGCATCTGTCTTTCGTTTAAAGACCCATTTGCACCCAATTGGTCTAACCCCTTGGGGCAAGTCTACCAAGTTCCAAACTTGGTTCTGGTACATTGAATCCATTTCTAATTCCATGGCCTCTTGCCATTTGTCTGAGTCAATATCAATTATTGCCTCTTTGTAGGTCTCGGGATCTTCCCGATCTGATAAATCGAGATCAAGTTCACTGACATCTTCTATCATAAGACTTTGCTTCTGAGGTCCTCTAAGGATCCTCTTCGACCTACGGAGCTCGACCTGTTCTGGTGCTTTTCTTTTCGGGCTTCGTGTAACACGAACATTATCAGTGGGTACTGATACAGCCGGTCGCTGGGCGCGACCTTGTTCCCTTGCGGGAGGTTGTTCTTGTGCAACTTGCTGCACAGGTTCGTTGACAACGGGTTCTATTGGTGTGGTTTCAACTGTTGATCTAATCACAGGACTCCCACTGACTATGACATGCCTAGCAAGTGTCATATCATCACCCTTGTCTGCTTCGAAAGCTCCCACTGAACTTGAGTCCAAATCAGAAGATTTAAAGACCTCATGTTCGCGCGTGTCAAAGTCTTGAATTTCTTCAAGTTCTATCATGTCATCTAACCTCTCTTCTTCGAGGTATTCAGCTTCTAAAAACTTCACGTTTCTAGACACGATCACCTTGTGATCTTCAGCATGATAGAATTCATAGCCTCTCGTCTGCCGAGGATAGCCTATGAAATATACTTTGACACCCTTGGCATCTAACTTATCAGTGAGCATCAGTTTGACTATCGCAGGACATCCCCAAGGTCTAAGATAGCCTAGTGAAGGCTTCTTTCCCTTCCATAACTCGTAAGGAGTTTTCTCCACTGATTTAGATGGTACACGGTTCAGAATGTAGATTGCAGTTTGTAGTGCATATCCCCACAGATACTTTGGAAGAGTCGAGAATCCAATCATTGATCTTACCATGTCTAACAAGGTTCGATTCCTCCTCTCAGACACACCATTTAACTGTGGTGTTCCAGGAGGAGTCCATTGCGATTGAATTCCATTTTCCTTCAAGTAAACGATAAATTCATCGCTAAGGTATTCACCTCCTCGATCTGATCGAAGAGTGACTATCCTTAGGTTCAATTCATTCTCGACCTCGTTCCTAAACTCCTTGAATTTCCCAAAGGTCTCGGATTTATTCTTCATAAGATAAATATATCCATACCTTGAGAAATCGTCAGTATAGGTAACGAAGTAAGGATAACCCCCACGCGCATGGACTTTAAACGGTCCACATACATCGGTATGTATGAGCTCTAAGCAGCGAGTGGCACGGACACCTTGTCCAACAAAAGGTTTGTTAGTCATCTTACCCTTAACACAAGATTCACATGTACCATATGATTCAAAATCAAATGGTTCTAAGTAGTCCAACTTCCTTAGTCTTTGAATCCGTGTTTCATTGATATGGCCTAGCCGACAATGCCATAGATAAGATGGATTATTCTTCTTACTTGAAGACGGTTGTTTGTTATGTATTTGAAATAAAGGTAGACTACTTTGCAAAATATATAAACCATTCACCAAGCGAGCTTTTCCATAATACTGATCATTTAATGAAAAATAACAAGTATTATTCGCAAATCGAAAGGAAAAACCAATATTGTCTAACAATGGAATGGAAATAATATTTCTGACAATGGATGGAACAAAATAAACATCATCAAGTTCTAAACATTGTCCCGAAGGTAAATCTATCTTGATGCGTCCAACGCGTTTAGCTTCAACTGGATTGTCGTTCCCAACATGCAAGTCGATTTCACCTTGCTTGACTAGCCTGTGATCAATTAGCCCCTGCACATTATTACAAATGTGTGAGCCACAGGCTGTATCTAATACCCAACCATTGGAGTCAAAAGTAGTCATGTTCATTTCAATAACAAACATACCTGAGCCAGAAGCTGATGACTTCTTGGCTTGATCTGCCCTAAGCTTAGGGCAATCTTTCTTCCAATGTCCTTTCTGCTTACAGAAAAGACATTCATCTGTGCGTACCGTTCCGCTTCTCTTGAACTTCCTTTTCTGGTTCGGACGCTTAGGCTTATCACTCCAAGTGTTGGCCTTGGCTCCCGACTTTCCCTTACCCTTAGCACCTTTGCTTTTCGAGTTTGGGTTAGACGGTTGCCCAACAAGCATGATCGACTTTTCCTTCTTAGGAAGAGTTTGATCATATGTCTTCAGCAGATTATGAAGTTCAGTCAGTGTTACGTCCTTCGCATTCATCGTGTAATTAATGATGAACTGCGAATACGAACTCGGCAATGATTGAAGGACAAAGATCACCATGATCTTGTTCTCTAGCGTAACGCCGGCATCGGCAAGCTTTTGAAAGAGACCAATCATTTTGAGAACATGCTCAGACATGTTCCCTCCTTCACTGAGCTTGCATTTGTGTATGTCTTTGATCAAATCAAATTCAACACTTCTAGCTGTCGTCTTAAAGAGCGACTCAAGATGTATTAACATCTCATACGGCAACATGCTTTCATGTTGCCTCTACAACTCATTGCTCATTGCCGCCAGCATAATACACTGCGCGGATCTAGCATCCTCAAGATGCTTATCAGACCTTGCCTTGTTGGCTTGATTCCAAGCATCAACCTGATCGGCAGTCTGATTTCGGGGCACACGGGAATGACCTCGTCCAAGACGTACTCAATCTTTTCGTACCTCAGCACCAAACGTATATTCCTGATCCAATCTAGGAAGTTTGGTCCGGTTAAAATTTGCTTCTCCAAGATAGCACGGAGCGAGATACTCGCCATATCTAATATCCTAAGGAGAAGTAATATAGAACGAAAATAATAAATCAACTATTGAAATATTATTTCTAAATACACAATCAACATAACTAAACAACAAGGTCCTTTAGCTGTTTAGCTCCCACTATTTTCACATATGCTTGCCCCCACAACAAACATACGGGTAATGTCCAACAAGTTACCGTAGTGGCCAAGTTCCAAATCCATACTATGCTATACTCCAACAGGGGCTGGTCGCACATCATAATATGACCGGTAGGTGATGATGTCGTTTTTCACCAATTAAATTTGTTTTAAAAGCCTAAGAACACTTATCACTACACAAACTAGAGTGCAACGGCAAGTTGTCCCCGAGTGTCGTTCTCTCGGGACCTAACGTGGCTTTGCTTGAGGTTTTTGCAAGTAATTTCAGTCAACTAGTTCAAAAGTTTAGAGAATCGTTTCCTTTGAACAATAGCAACGAGAAATCAGATTTATGTAAACAAGTTTGGAAAATGGTTGGTGGTAGAAATCAAATACACATGCACGGGTTACGTATATGCTCACAAGTTCAGTGCGTAGAACCTTCGATCAAGTCTGCTAAGCAACTCGTCTAGGCAAATTTAAGACACACATCATGAAAGATCACTATCAATAATTTAGAGGTGCTTGTCACCAACACCATTTATCTAGCATGCTGCAAATCTCTAACATACAATCCTATAGCTTTCATTGACCAAGAGTTTGTCACTATACTCAATTCGAATATATTTTATAGGCAACTAAGAATCATATGAAGGGATTTGCAGCAAGATTGAATCACAATCTCGTGTAAGCATAAACATAACCCATAACATGCATATTCTACATTCTACCACCAACACAAAAGATTTAGCTACTCATATTCATCAACATAGACATCAATTCATATGAATAATAATTGGAATACATCATATCAAACTACAAGACAAGAGAGTGATACAAGTTACCACCAAAGCTGTCACTAATCGGTGGAAATCTAAGAAAATGTTGGTCCCTTTAAACAACAAGAAAAGACTAGAGGGGGGGGGTGAATAGTCTTTTCAAACTTTCGTCGTTTAAAAACTTTCTCAGCAAGTACTTATTACTTTTCAGTAATGAGGTTGCTGATACTTAACTTTCTCAGCAAGCGTAAGTTACTTTCCAGTAGCTTGGTTTGCTGATACTTAAAATCAGAGAGCGGAAGTCTTTGAAACAATAAGTGCTCTTTCAGCAAGTAAAGATTTCAGCAAGTGAAGTGAGTGACTGTGTACAAACAGATATAAGTTCCTGAAAGCTAAATGCAGTAAGTAAATCACACAAACGCTTTTATAGTGGTATCTGAGAGTGGCGTAATCTCTCAACTAATCCACTTTGTCCTTTCTAGGACTGAATCCACTAAGATATGATTGAGGTTCCTTACAATCTCCTATCTAAAGCGATTCAACAGAAACCAAAGCGCACTTGCTTTGTCTCCAACCAAAACTAGAGAACTCAACCTTGTTCTCCACCAAACTTGGTACTTTTAATCAGCAAAACTATGCTCGATTAAGTTCCCCCTGAATATCACGCCTGAAAGGGTGTATTTTCAGTTAGAGAGTTTTGGGGTGAGGTGACTTAATTATAACTTATTTAGTTACAACAAGTAATCTAAGAAACACAACTTGGAATACTTTGCAGTAAACAAGTTTGATTGTTTCTGGTGTCAAGACTTGTTCTTGTTCGAAAGAAAGAACACTAAACTAATTTCTTAGCCGAGTTTGTTCTACTTCTTCACAAGTAGCTTTTTCAAGCTTTAAGTCTTGGAACGGATCAATGGCAGTAAGAGTGATTGAAGGTTTGTGAGTTTTAAGCACAAGTGAGAGTTTGATCACGTTGTTGACACACTTCAACTCTTTGCCGGATGACCTCTATTTATAGTGCAAGTAAGGAGCCGTTTGAATTTCAAATCCTAAGGCTTTTGTTCCTTAACATGTCACTATCTTGCTTTTGTACTTTCAGCAGCGACTTTGTTTGTCTTCTAGTCTTCATGTCCTTTGCGTGTAAGCTTTGCAATAAATGCACATTTGAATAGAATTCAAACAGTAACATTGGAGCGCAAAATCTCGTACATTCAGCAAGAGGATACATATGTTCATCAGCAAGTGTTCAGTCTCAGTTTCAGCAAGCACAACCTACTCTGTCTTTCAGATTTTCACTTATGCAATGCTGTTGCTGAACATTCCACTTTCTGAGTAAACACGTGCCTTACCAGTCTTCAACAATCTTCAAGTCTTCAAGTCTTCAAAAGTCTTCAAGATTCTGACCGGTTTCTTATTTGCTTAAATAATTTGTTTGTAATAAACAAAATATATCTTCAGCAAATGCTTCAATAGGTCATTTTCTTTTCAGAAAATAAGATTCATTAAAGCTAAGCATCAATAAGATATTTTCTTTTCAGAAAATAAAATACATCATACGCAAAAGAAATAACTTATCTAATACCTAACTAAGTCATCAGCAAACGTTCCTCTTTTACAATGTCCTTAAAATTCTAAATTCCTATGGACCTTAAGAGTACTAGTTACTGGACTGTTCTTAATTTAGCATGGTTAATTGCTCATCAAAATTACAAGATTCCTAACAAATTTCCCCCTTTTTGATGTTAGCAATCCATGGCTAAATTAATTGTTACCCTTTTAGAGGTTTCTGATGTTGAATAAATCAGATGATTAATGCAAGCATACTTGAATAAATAAACAGTAAGCATAAGTAAGTTGCATAATCAAAAACCAATAAGAGTCAAAAAGAATTCATTGCTGAAAGTTATCAATCAGAAGTTTACAAGAAAGCATAGATAACTAGGAATCAGCAAACAAAAACTTTAACAAAAACTATTGCAGGGATTTAAGCTCTTTCAGGGGATTTTCTCAAAATCTCTCTTACACTCTTCTCAGCAAGTGCAGTGAATTCAACACAATCCTTCTCGTAGTTTTCCAGAATCCTACGGACTTGTAGTTGAAGAATTCTTGCATTTTTGCAGGCAGTATGATGATACTTTTCAGCATTCATTTCCATGTAATTAGTTACCCACAAATGCATGCCCCAATTGCTAGCATGGAGAAGTTGTGTATCTGAAATGCTTCTCGGATGAATCTTTCTTAACCAGAGAAGATCTTCTTCTTGATCCTTAGCAGTGAGATAGAAGTACTCATAAGGAATCAATCCAAGTTTCTTCTTAGGTTTCTTTGTTACCGGGTCAGCGTAGTAAGCAATGCCAGGTGGTTTGATCAGATTTGGTTCTTGCTTGTATGTCTTACCAATGGCAATTCTTCTTACTTGGACCTCTAGATTCAACCATCTCCCAGCAACATTTCTTGGGAGGGATTCTTCCCTTTGATTTATTTGGACCTTGAGTTCAATCCATTTGAACATTTGATTCAAAATGGCTGTAGGAAAGAACTCATTTACCAGCATGTCTTCCAGCTTTAAAATCCAGCAACCATGAATGTTTCTGATTACATTCTGAGTGGTTTCCTCATTGCTGGTCTTAGTATATTCAATGCCGGAGCCAATAGCAATGCTGGCCAGCCTTTTCTCTTCCTGTCTTTGCCTTCTTCTTCTTGATTTAGCATTGTCTTGATCTCTTGCTGAAGATTCAGACGAAAAATGCCTTGAGTGGCCAGACGGAGTTATGGCTGTTAAGGATCTAGCTCTTATGGCTTGAGCTATTGTTTGATTGTCATCATCTTCTTCATCATCTTCATTCAGATTGTGATGACTTTTAGTGTGACAGAAATCTTGAGTTTCAGCAGCGGTTTTTCTCTTTTTGGTACTTGCTGAATTTAACTCAGTTTCTGCTTGTCTTTTAGAACTTTGCTCTCTTTCAGCAAGAGGTTCTAATGGAAGTGGCGCATCAACAGCAGGAGTAGGAGGGGTTTGATTGCTTTTTCTAGTGTTCTTCTTTTCCCCCTTAGACATGGATTGCAACATCGGAGTGATGTACAGAGAATAAAACTCATTGCAATTTCAGCAAGAGTGTTGAGACTGTTATACTTCATGATGATTGCTTGTTGGTCAGAGTTCATTGTTGCCAACTCTTTTTGAATATTCATCATGTTCTCTTCATGTCTTTTCTCTGTTGCGACCTTCTCATCCATAATATTCTGAGCCTTGACAAGAGCAGTTTTTGCAAGCTTGAGCGCCTGACTTACATCTTCTTCATAGCTCTTATGATAAAGACTGATGTCTCTTTGAGCTATTGTCAAAGTTGTAGTGCGTCTCAGCACTGTAGCCAATATCTGTCCAATGTCAAGTGGGCTCTCAGCAAGCAATGCCTCATCTTCAGCTTTGCAGGCATCATGGACTTGCTTTAGTGGTAGAATTCTGGGAGTAAACTCCTCAACTCTTGGGAACGGCACTAAATGAGGTGTTAAGGAATGAACCTTAATTTCAGAAGCAAACTGATCATCACGCGTCAGCAATTCGGCTCTTAGACCATCGTCTAAATCATTGATGTAATCAGGAGGAGGAATCTGAACGACTTTTGGGTCTCGCTTGGATTGTTCATCATCATTTTCTGACAAGTCGTCATCATCCTCAGATTCATCAAGTTGAGCGACTTTTAAGCCTTTGTCAGTAGCTTCTCTTCCTTTTTGTTGAGTGGTTGCTGATGGCAACTCTTCAGACTCAACGACTGGAGTTTCACCAGTAGATAGTTGTTTCAATTGAGTTTGTGGCTCAATTACTGGAGTTTCGCCAGTAGTTAGTTTTAATTGAGTAGTTGCTGAAGGCAACGTTGAGACTCAATAACTGGAGTTTCGCCAGTAGTAAGGGGAAGGGATGGAACTTCCTTTGATTTTGGTCTTGAAGATTCACCAATTTCCAGATCCTGCGTATGCCTTGCATGGATCACGAGACTGTTTTGTAGAGCTCGTTGGTAATCTTCATCTTCTTCATCCTCATCTTCAAGGTTTTCTTCAGTAACCTTGGCATCAGAAACTGGACTTTTGCCATTTTTCAAGGCAGCCCGTTTTCTGGCGTATTCTTCTTCAGTATCAGCACCTTGTACAGGTGCTTGATTTTCAGCAGCAGGAGGAGGTTGAGATTCTTGCTGAGATTGTTATTGTTCAGCTTGCTGATTGTCAGATTGAGTATTTTCAGCAACTGTTAACTTCAATCCACCAGCACCAGGACTTGGACCTTGATTGTCATCATCGTCATCTTTCTTGTCCTTAGAATCTTTCCCTTCATCATCACTGGGATCAGTGGGAATGTTCTCATCTTCTTCTTCTTCTTCATCATCTGTCAGAATGACTAGCTCAACATGCTTGTACAAAGCAACACTTGTCACTTCCTCTTCCTCAGTTAATTTGTGGGGATCAGCCACCACAGGAACAAAAAGACCTTTGAGCATCACAGCTTGTTCAGCTGGAGAGGCACTCTTAAATTTGGCCTTCATATTCTCTCTGATTTGAGCAATCAGATTTGAGCTCATTAGCTGAGAATATGTCATTTCTTCAGGAAGGATGGAGTGGACAAATGTCTCGAGCTTTAACAGTGAAGTTCTCTTTTTCTCATTTGAGAGATGAAGGTGAAGATCTGAGAAGTCCATTCTCATGTATCTTTGCCAGTTGCTGACTGACTTAGCAACTCTTGACAAAGTTGTCTTCTTGAAATTCAAGTAAAGTTCTTCAGAACTTACTTGCTGATCTTCAGTGATGAGTACCACTTCAGTGGTCTCCTTTTGAGCCTGAAAAAGAATTTTATTTAGATCAGGAATGGTTTGGAGAATTGTTTTAGAGTTTATATCTGAAACATGATTTACCTGCTGAGAGTCAGCAAGCTCATGTAGTACAATTTCCATTCCATGAGGAGCTTGAGTAGCATCCTTCATTTGTTCATCCTGAAATAAATTAAAATTAGACACAAGTACTAAGCTGTCAAACTTAGTTTTTATACCAAAATTATTAACTACCTGCTGAGTAGGGAGTGTTGGTTCTGGTGCAGAGGCTTCAGCAACCATCTGACTTGTATTTGAGAAGTCTGTAGAGAAAGAATAATTTTAGCAAAAGAACAATTTTTAGAATTAGAAGTTTTACTGATGGTGGAATTAACTACCTGCTGAGGAAGGACAGGTTGTGGCTCAGTCCTTTCAGCATTAACAGTTTCTTCTGCTTCTGGGACTGTTTCTTCAGCAGACTTCTGATTTTTCTCTAACTGAGAAAGTTGTGCGGTTTCAGCAATCTCCCTGTCTCTAAATTGACAAGTTGAGCAGAAGCATCTTGACCTTTAAGCTCACTGCTTGTCATGAAGAGATCAATTGACTTGTTGGATGATTCTTCAATCTCCAACTCCATTTGTTTGCTTAAATCTTCCAGTACAAGCTGGACTTTGTCAATTGAAGTCTTGGGTGAACTTGGGCCAGTATTCTCAGCATCAAGAGATGCGTCTTTGAATAGTGCTTCTTGAGTTTCAGCAACTTCAGGAACTGGAACCATTGCTATTTCAGCAACTGGTCCATCAGCAAGCTGGGTTTCAGCAACTTGATGAGTTGCTTGTTCAGCAACCATCTCTTCAGCAGCATCAGCAAGTGCCGCTCTTTGCAGATCAGCAACAATGTCGCTTGCTGGTTCCATAGTTGGATCATTTGGAATATCTACAATGTAGATATCTGGGACTTGGGCAGGAATTTCATTTCCACTGCCTTGGGGTCTATTCTCAGTAGAATTATCAACGTTAAGTTGATTGTTGAAGGCTTTCGCAAACACTTCAACATTGCTGATATATGTTTCAGTAATTACTTCAGCAACATCTACTGGCAAATGCGTTTCAGCATTTGTCTGGGAATTGACTGAGGAGTCTTGGACATTAGGGACTGACTGAGAAGCCAGTGTCTTCTTTCTTTTGTTACTTGTCCGTTTCCTCTTAGGTACGGGATTTGCTGATGACGCTGCAGTCTGAGTGTCATCATCAGCTTTCCTCTTTTTCTTTTAGATTTCTCCAGTTTCCCAGAGTCATGTATTGTTGCATTTTCAGCAACGGCTGTTGAACACGTACCTTGTTGATTTTCTACAGCAGTTTCATTTGTATTACCACCACCAACAGCAGTTTCATCTCTAAGTTGCTGAGTGGTAACATCTGCAGCTGTTGTATACCTTTCTTGCTGGCTTGTGCTTACAACATTTGCAGTTGTTGTCTTCTTGGTTTTCTTTCCAGCAATCTTAGGTACATTCTGCTTGTAGAAAGATCTTCCCACATTGCACATAGATTCTTGATTGGCAATGGGTTTCTTAGCTGAATCCTGAAATGTTCAAGGATATAGCATATCTTGATTCCATACATAACTGGAAAGGAAGGTGAGACCTTGTTGTCTTCTACCTTTACCTTGAACTTAGTAACACAATCAACAAGCCTGTTGAAAATGTACTTAGCCCAGTTAAGTTCCGATTTATTTTCATAGATATGCATCAGCAATGGCCATCTTCTCAGGCCTACTTGGTCAATTCCTCCAACTTGGGAGTCAAGAACTTTTATTAGTAGCAGAGCTACTAGACCAAGTGAATGGCAGAGATGCTTTCTCTTAACGTGCTTTGTCCAAGTCACGGGAGCTATCTCGCCTTTCTTCATTTTGCATTTCTGACGTCACTGTAGAAAGCTTCAATTTCTTCGTCAGAAGCAGTGACGTCATCTTCAGTTCCAGTGGTTGGAATCTGAAAAATCTCCGCTAAATCAGTCCATTTCAGGACGATTTGCGTGTTCTGAACATAGTAAGGATCACTTTTTCAGTGACTCCATTACTGTCTGTAAGGGACTGGATTTCTGCATTGTTGTAGAATTCCATAGTATCAATCATGCTCACTTGCTTAGTGCGAGCAGAGATAAAGTTCATGAGGCCTTGCTGCTTGATGAACTCAAGCGCCTCTTCATTTTGGTCATCAAGTTCTTGTTCATAAAAGTACCTAATGTACTTTTCTTTTGCAAACCTCCCCATTGCATCAACATCTCACACTTTGCAGTGTCAAGATATGACGGAGGCATAGGTTTTTACAGTGATTCGGTCGTTTTTCAACACAACTTTCGTTGTGTCTTGGCCAGAGTAGTCACCGGAGCAGTCACCGGAGCAATGCGTGTTTCAGCACTGTCAACCTTTGACGATTTTGAGGACTTAGATGACTGTCTCTTGGGAGCCATTTCTTATATAGAGCAAGAAAGATTGTACGAAAAGAGATAGTTTGCTTTTTGACCGGAGGTACAGTAGTTTCAGGCTAGAAATTGCAGAGAAAGGAAATGTGAGTTAAAGAATTTTGTCATTTCTCTAACTCCTTCTTTATATAGTGTCTCTGGTGTGTGAGAAACTCAATCGATTTGAGCTCTCAGCAAGGGTAAAACAGAGAAACACTGGAGATAGTGGAGCCTTTGCATTGAATGCGTAGTGGCCCACTAACTAAAACGTCAGAGCTCTCTCTTTGTTAGCCGTTAGATTAATAACTCCTTTTAATCAATGGCCACGATTGAATTTCATGTCATGATTATTGCGAGTTTATCTGTGCCAGCTTAACGTCACAAATTGATTTTACCGAGTAATAAGGGATAGATTGCTTGCTGAAATAGACAAGAATCTTTTCAGCGAGTTTGAATTAACAATCTAGATACTTGCTGAAAGTTCCCCCTTACTTAGATATCTCATATTTTCTAAGTTTAAAAGATATTTCTGATTTCCCGTATCAGTAAATTCTTTTGCACTTGAGACATCCTTTGGTAAAATCTGAGAGATGAGCTTTTGCTCTTTTTCTGAGTTCCCGTCTCAGAAAATTCCTTTGATACTTGAATACCTGTTTCAGTATCTTTTGATTGTCTGAGTACCCGTCTCAGCAATCCTTAAGTTCTTTCACTTACTGAGTGCCTGTCTCAGCAAGTGATCAAGTTTCCTAACAAATACCTGTTTTGAAGGAATTACTTGTTGAATGCCTGTTTCAGCAATCATGTTGTGACTTATCATTTCTTAGAAGAAATCAGTGACTTGGTCTTTTGGACAGGAATACTTTGGCTTGCTGAATACCTGTTTCAGCATTCTGCCAAGTGTATCCTTTATTGAGGTAGTTCAATCAATCCAAGGTTATACCTTAGCATTGCGAACCTATTATCCGGTAGGGGCTTGGTAAAGATGTCAGCAAGCTGATCTTCAGTACCTACTTTCACAACCTCAATATCACCTTTTTCCACATGATCTCTAATGAAATGATGTCTAATATCAATGTGCTTGGTCCTAGAGTGAAACTTAGGATTTTGCGTAATTGCAATAGCACTTGTATTATCACAAAAGATTGGTGTTTTCTTTGCAGAAATACCATAATCTCTTAATTGTTGCTGAATCCATAGGATTTGAGCTGTGCAACAACCAGCTGCAATGTATTCAGATTCAGTAGATGAATTGGCGACACACGTTTGCTTCTTGCTGAACCATGATATTAATCTAGTACCCAAAAACTGACAAGTTCCAGAGGTACTTTTTCTATCAAGAGTTGATCCACCATGATCAGCATCAGAATAGCCAACCAATTCAAGTCCAGAATCTTTTGGATACCATAATCCAACATTGACTGTACCTTTAACATATTTCAGTATTTTAATTGCCTTTTTGTAGTGTGATTCTCTTGGATCAGATTGGAATCTTGCACACACACAAACAGCATACTGAATGTCAGGTCTACTTGCTGTTAAATACAACAAGGAACCAATGAGCTTCCTATACTTGTGTTCTTCAACACTTTTGTCCTCTTTAGTATAGCCCAATTTGGTACCAACACTCATAGGGATCTTTTCAGGTTTTTCATCCTCTTTGATCCTAAACTTTATGAGCATTTCTTTCGCATACTTTGCTTGATTTATGAATATTCCATCTTTGAGTTGCTTGACTTGCAACCCTAGGAAATAATTCAATTTTCCCATCATACTCATTTCAAACTTATTTGTCATGAGTTTGGCAAAATCATCACAAAGTTGCTTGTCCTTAGATCCAAAAATTATGTCATCCACATAAATTTGAACTAAGATTAATTTACCATCATGGTTCATGGTAAAAAGAGTTTTGTCAACTTCACCTTTCTTGAAACCATTTTCCAGCAAGAACTTAGCTAAGGTATCATACCATGCTCTTGGTGCTTGCTTTAGACCATATACAGCTTTCTGAAGCTTATATACCATCTTGGTTTCTGAGGGAAGTTCAAAGCCAGGGGGTTGTTCTAGGTAGACTTCTTCAGCAAGTTCACCATTTAAGAATGCACTCTTAACATCCATTTGGTAAACAATGAAGTCATTGTGAGCAGCAAAGGCCAAGAAAAGCCTAATTGCATCCAATCTTGCAACTGGAGCGTAAGACTCATCATAGTCCAATCCTTCAGTCTGACAGTAACCTTGAGCAACTAAGCGTGCTTTGTTTCTTGTTACTTCACCAGACTCGCTCAGCTTGTTTCTGAACACCCACTTTGTACCAATAGCTTTCTTATTTTCAGCAAGTGGCACAAGTTTCCAGACTTTGTTTCTTTCAAATTGATCCAATTCTTCTTGCATTGCCTTTATCCATTCAGAATGCTTCAAAGCTTCTTCTATGGTTTTAGGTTCAATTTCTGAAACAAAGCAAGAGAATAAAGATTCTACTTCTACGACAGTTGCTTCTTCAGCAAGTCCTTGAGTAGCTTTGGATCTAGTCACTTGGCGTTTATTAATATCGCCAATCATATCCGTAGAGGGATGATCTCTAATCCATTTATTAACAGGTTTCCTGTTTGTTGGATCAGGATATGTTGCTCATCAGCATGTGACTCTTCAGTATGTACTTGTTCAGTACTACTGGGAATTTGTGTCTCTGCTGAGATTTGTTCGTCAGCAACTGCTTGTTCAGCATTGCTGGGTTGAGGTATTCATCAGCAGGCACTGGAGATTGCGTAATTTCAGCAATTTCCGGAGCAACCGCATCTTTTGCTGGAAATTCTTTGTCGTGAACTATATTTATCTTGTCATACTCGGGGGAGGAGAATCATTGTCAGAATCATCATTTAGTTCAATTGACTTGATTTGCCTAGCATCAGATTCAGTTCTTTGCTCATGTATGATTAGCTTTTTCATACATTCTGATATTTCC